>OU342742.1:372010279-372701361 GCA_910589775.1 Avena eriantha
TGTGGTTCATGAAAAGAACAGACATGCACTGACACTGGGTGTGGTTCATGAAAAGAAAAGACATGCAATAACTCTAGCTGTGGTTCATGAAAAGAACACACATGCAATGACACTGGGTGTGGTTCATGAAAAGAAAACACATGCAATGACACAGGTGGATCCTTATGTGGGTTGTTTAGAAGAACACACATGCAATGACTCTGGCTATGGTTAATGAAAAGAACAAGCATGCAATGACACTGGGTGTGGTTCATGAAAAGAACAGACATGCAATGACACTTGGTGTGGTTCATGGAAAGAACAAACATGCAATGACACTGGTGGATCCTTATGTGGTTTGTTTAGAAGAACACACATGTAATGACACTGGGTGTGGTTCCTGAAAAGAACATTCATGCAATGACACTAGTGGATCCTTATGTGGTTTGTTTAGAGGAACAGACATGCAATGACACTGGTGGATCCACGTGTGGTGCATGAGAAGAACACACATCCAATGACACTGATGGATCCTTATGTGGTTCATGAAAAGATCTGACATGCAGTGACACTAGGTGTGGTTCATGAAAAGAACACACATCCAATGACACTGGTGGATCCTTATGTGGTTCATGAAAAGAACACACATGCAATGACACCGGGTGTGGTTCATGAAAATAACAGACATGCACTAACACTAGGTGTGGTTCATGAAAAGAACAGACATGCAATGACACCGGGTGTGGTTCATGAAAAGAATACACATGCACTAACACTGGGTGTGGTTCATGAAAAGAACAGACATGCAATGACTCTAGCTGTGGTTCATGAAAAGAACACACATGCAATGACACTGGGTGTGGTTCATGAAAAGAACAGACATGCAATGACACTGGTGGATCCTTATGTGGTTTGTTTAGAGGAACAGACATGCAATGACACCGGTGGATCCACGTGTGGTTCATGAGAAGAACACACATGCAATGACACTGGTGGATCCTTATGTGGTTCATGAAAAGAACTGACATGCAGTGACACTAGGTGTGGTTCATGAAAAGAACAGACATGCAATGACACTGGGTGTGGTTCATGAAAAGAATAGACATGCAATGAATCTACTTGTGGTTCATGAAAAGAACACACATGCAATTATACTGGGTGTGGTTCATGAAAAGAACAGACATGCAATGACACTGGTGGATCCTTATGTGGTTCATGAAAAGAACAGACATGCAGTGACACCGGGTGTGGTTTATGAAAAGAACAGACATGCACTGACATTGGGTGTGGTTCATGAAAAGAACAGACATGCAATGAATCTAGCTGTGGTTCATGAAAAGAACAGACATGCAATGACTCTAGCTGTGGTTCATGAAAAGAATACACATGCAATGACACTTGGTGTGGTTCATGAAAAGAACAAACATGTAATGACACTGGTGGATCCTTATGTGTGGTTCATGAATAGAACAGACATGCAATGACACTGGTGGATCCTTATGTGGTCTGTCTAGAGGAACACACATGCAATGACACTAGGTGTGGTTCATGAAAAGAACAGAGATGTAATGACACTGGTGGATCCTTATGTGGTTCATGAAAAGAACTAACATGCAGTGACACTGGGTGTGGTTCATGAAAAGAATAGACATGCAATGACACTGGGTGTAGTTCATGAAAAGAACAGACATGCAATGACTCTAGCTGTGGTTCATGAAAAGAACACACATGCAATGACACTAGGTCTGGTTCATGAAAAGAACAGACATGCAATGACACTTGTGGATCCTTATGTGTGGTTCATGAAAAGAACATACATGCAATGACACTGGTGGATCCTTATGTGGTTGTTTAGAACAATACACATCCAATGACACTTGGTGTGGTTCATGCAATGACACTGGTGGAACCTTATGTGGGTTATTTAGAGGAACATACATGCAATGACACCGGTGGATCCACGTGTGGTTCATGAGAAGAACACACATCCAATGACACTGGTGGATCCTTATGTGGTTCATGAAAAGAACTGACATGCAGTGATACTAGGTGTGGTTCATGAAAAGAACAGACATGCAATGACACTGAGTGTGGTTCATGAAAAGAACAGACATGCAATGACTTTAGCTGTGGTTCATGAAAAGAACATACATGTAATGACACTGGATGTGGTTCATGAAAAGAACATACATGCAATGACACTGAGTGTGGTTCATGAAAAGAACAGACATGCAATGACACTGGTGGATCCTTATGTGGTTTGTTTAGAAGAACACACATGTAATGACACTGGGTGTGGTTCATGAAAAGAACATTCATGCAATGACACTAGTGGATCCTTATGTGGTTTGTTTAGAGGAACAGACATGCAATGACACTGGTGGATCCACGTGTGGTTCATGAGAAGAATACACATCCAATGACACTGATGGATCCTTATGTGGTTCATGAAAAGATCTGACATGCAGTGACACTAGGTGTGGTTCATGAAAAGAACACACATCCAATGACACTGGTGGATCCTTATGTGGTTCATGAAAAGAACACACATGCAATGACACCGGGTGTGGTTCATGAAAATAACAGACATGCACTAACACTGGGTGTGGTTCATGAAAAGAACAGACATGCAATGACACCGGGTGTGGTTCATGAAAATAATACACATGCACTAACACTGGGTGTGGTTCATGAAAAGAACAGACATGCAATGACTCTAGCTGTGGTTCATGAAAAGAACACACATGCAATGACACTGGGTGTGGTTCATGAAAAGAACAGACATGCAATGACACTGGTGGATCCTTATGTGGTTTGTTTAGAGGAACAGACATGCAATGACACCGGTGGATCCACGTGTGGTTCATGAGAAGAACACACATGCAATGACACTGGTGGATCCTTATGTGGTTCATGAAAAGAACTGACATGCAATGACTCTAGTTGTGGTTAATGAAATGAACAGACATGCAATGACACTGGTGGATCCTTATGTGTGGTTCATGAAAAGTTCAGACATGCAATGACTCTCGTTGTGGTTCATGAAAAGAACACACATGCAATGACACTGGGTGTGGTTCATGAAAAGAATAGACATGCAATGACACATGTGGATCCTTATGTGGTTCATGAAAAGAACAGACATGAAGTGACACCGGGTGTGGTTCATGAAAAGAACAGACATGCACTGACACTGGGTGTGGTTCATGAAAAGAAAAGACATGCAATGACTCTAGCTGTGGTTCATGAAAAGAACACACATGCAATGACACTGGGTGTGGTTCATGAAAAGAAAAGACATGCAATGACACAGGTGGATCCTTATGTGGGTTGTTTAGAAGAACACACATGCAATGACTCTGGCTGTGGTTAATGAAAAGAACAAGCATGCAATGACACTGGGTGTGGTTCATGAAAAGAACAGACATGCAATGACACTTGGTGTGGTTCATGGAAAGAACAAACATGCAATGACACTGGTGGATCCTTATGTGGTTTGTTTAGAAGAACACACATGTAATGACACTGGGTGTGGTTCATGAAAAGAACATTCATGCAATGACACTAGTGGATCCTTATGTGGTTTGTTTAGAGGAACAGACATGCAATGACACTGGTGGATCCACGTGTGGTTCATGAGAAGAACACACATCCAATGACACTGATGGATCCTTATGTGGTTCATGAAAAGATCTGACATGCAGTGACACTAGGTGTGGTTCATGAAAAGAACACACATCCAATGACACTGGTGGATCCTTATGTGGTTCATGAAAAGAACACACATGCAATGACACCGGGTGTGGTTCATGAAAATAACAGACATGCACTAACACTGGGTGTGGTTCATGAAAAGAACAGACATGCAATGACACCGAGTGTGGTTCATGAAAAGAATACACATGCACTAACACTGGGTGTGGTTCATGAAAAGAACAGACATGCAATGACTCTAGCTGTGGTTCATGAAAAGAACACACATGCAATGACACTGGGTGTGGTTCATGAAAAGAACAGACATGCAATGACACTGGTGGATCCTTATGTGGTTTGTTTAGAGGAACAGACATGCAATGACACCGGTGGATCCACGTGTGGTTCATGAGAAGAACACACATGCAATGACACTGGTGGATCCTTATGTGGTTCATGAAAAGAACAGACATGCAGTGACACTAGGTGTGGTTCATGAAAAGAACAGACATGCAATGACACTGGGTGTGGTTCATGAAAAGAATAGACATGCAATGACTCTACTTGTGGTTCATGAAAAGAACACACATGCAATGATACTGGGTGTGGTTCATGAAAAGAACAGACATGCAATGACACTGGTGGATCCTTATGTGGTTCATGAAAAGAACAGACATGCAGTGACACCGGGTGTGGTTTATGAAAAGAACAGACATGCACTGACATTGGGTGTGGTTCATGAAAAGAACAGACATGCAATGAATCTAGCTGTAGTTCATGAAAAGAACAGACATGCAATGACTCTAGCTGTGGTTCATGAAAAGAATACACATGCAATGACACTTGGTGTGGTTCATGAAAAGAACAAACATGTAATGACACTGGTGGATCCTTATGTGTGGTTCATGAATAGAACAGACATGCAATGACACTGGTGGATCCTTATGTGGTCTGTCTAGAGGAACACACATGCAATGACACTAGGTGTGGTTCATGAAAAGAACAGAGATGTAATGACACCGGTGGATCCTTATGTGGTTCATGAAAAGAACTAACATGCAGTGACACTGGGTGTGGTTCATGAAAAGAATAGACATGCAATGACACTGGGTGTAGTTCATGAAAAGAACAGACATGCAATGACTCTAGCTGTGGTTCATGAAAAGAACACACATGCAATGACACTAGGTCTGGTTCATGAAAAGAACAGACATGCAATGACACTTGTGGATCCTTATGTGTGGTTCATGAAAAGAACATACATGCAATGACACTGGTGGATCCTTATGTGGTTTGTTTAGAAGAATACACATCCAATGACACTTGGTGTGGTTCATGCAATGACACTGGTGGATCCTTATGTGGGTTATTTAGAGGAACATACATGCAATGACACCGGTGGATCCACGTGTGGTTCATGAGAAGAACACACATCCAATGACACTGGTGGATCCTTATGTGGTTCATGAAAAGAACTGACATGCAGTGACACTAGGTGTGGTTCATGAAAAGAACAGACATGCAATGACACTGAGTGTGGTTCATGAAAAGAACAGACATGCAATGACTTTAGCTGTGGTTCATGAAAAGAACATACATGTAATGACACTGGATGTGGTACATGAAAAGAACATACATGCAATGACACTGCGTGTGGTTCATGAAAAGAACAGACATGCAATGACACTGGTGGATCCTTATGTGGTTTGTTTAGAAGAACACACATGCAATGACACTGGGTGTAGTTCATGAAAAGAACATACATGCAATGACACTAGTGGATCCTTATGTGGTTTGTTTAGAGGAACAGACATGCAATGACACTGGTGGATCCACGTGTGGTTCATGAGAAGAACACACATCCAATGACACTGATGGATCCTTATGTGGTTCATGAAAAGATCTGACATGCAGTGACACAGGGTGTGGTTCATGAAAAGAACAGACATGCACTGACACTGGTGTGGTTCACGAAAAGAACAGACATGCAATGACACCGGTGGATCCACGTGTGGTTCATGAGAAGAACACACATCCAATGACACTGGTGGATCCTTATGTGGTTCACGAAAAGAATTGACATGCAGTGACACTAGGTGTGGTTCATGAAAAGAACATACATGCAATGACACTGAGTGTGGTTCATGTAAAGAACAGACATGCAATGACACTGGTGGATCCTTATGTGGTTTGTTTAGAAGAACAGACATGCAATGACACTGGGTGTGGTTCATGAAAAGAACATACATGCAATCACACTAGTGGATCCTTATGTGGTTTGTTTAGAGGAACAGACATGCAATGACACTGGTGGATCCACGTGTGGTTCATGAGAAGAACACACATCCAATGACACTGATGGATCCTTATGTGGTTCATGAAAAGATCTGACATGCAGTGACACTGGGTGTGGTTCATGAAAAGAACAGACATGCACTGACACTGGGTGTGGTTCACGAAAAGAACAGACATGCAATGACTCTAGCTGTGGTTCATGAAAGGAACACACATGCAATGACACTGGGTGTGGTTCATGAAAAGAACGGACATGCAATGACACTGGTGGATCCTTATGTGGTTTGTTTAGAGGAACAGACATGCAATGACACCAGTGGATCCACGTGTTGTTCATGAGAAGAACACACATGCAATGATACTGGTGGATCCTTATGTGGTTCATGAAAAGAACTGACATGCAGTGACACTAGGTGTGGTGCATGAAAAGAACAGACATGCAATGACACTGGGTGTGGTTCATGAAAAGAATAGACATGCAATGACTCTACGTGTGGTTCATGAAAAGAACACACATGCAATGACACTGGGTGTGGTTCATGAAAAGAAAAGACATGCAATGACACTGGTGGATCCTTCTGTGGTTTGTTTAGAGGAACAGACATGCAATGACACCAGTGGATCCACATGTGGTTCATGAGAAGAACACACATCCAATGACACTGGTGGATCCTTATGTGGTTCATGCAAAGAACTGACATGCAGTGACACTGGGTGTTGTTCATGAAAAGAACAGACATGCAATGACACTAGGTGTGGTTCATGAAAAGAACAGACACGCAATGACTCTAGCTGTCGTTCATGAAAAGAACACACATGCAATGACACTGAGTGTGGTTCATGTAAAGAACAGAAATGCAATGACACTGGTGGATCCTTATGTGGTTTGTTTAGAAGAACACACATGCAATGACACTGGGTGTGGTTCATGAAAAGAACATACATGCAATGACACTAGTGGATCCTTATGTGGTTTGTTTAGAGGAACAGACATGCAATTACACTGGTGGATCCACGTGTGGTTCATGAGAAGAACACACATCCAATGACACTGATGGATCCTTATGTGGTTCATGAAAAGATCTGACATGCAGTGACACTGGGTGTGGTTCATGAAAAGAACAGACATGCACTGACACTGGGTGTGGTTCACGAAAAGAACAGACATGCAATGACTCTAGCTGTGGTTCATGAAAGGAACACACATGCAATGACACTGGGTGTGGTTCATGAAAAGAACGGACATGCAATGACACTGGTGGATCCTTATGTGGTTTGTTTAGAGGTACAGACATGCAATGACACCAGTGGATCCACGTGTTGTTCATGAGAAGAACACACATGCAATGATACTGGTGGATCCTTATGTGGTTCATGAAAAGAACTGACATGCAGTGACACTAGGTGTGGTTCATGAAAAGAACAGACATGCAATGACACTGGGTGTGGTTCATGAAAAGAATAGACATGCAATGACTCTACTTGTGGTTCCTGAAAAGAACACACATGCAATGACACTGGGTGTGGTTCATGAAAAGAAAAGACATGCAATGACACTGGTGGATCCTTCTGTGGTTTGTTTAGAGGAACAGACATGCAATGACACCAGTGGATCCACATGTGGTTCTTGAGAAGAACACACATCCAATGACACTGGTGGATCCTTATGTGGTTCATGAAAAGAACTGACATGCAGTGACACTGGGTGTTGTTCATGAAAAGAACAGACATGCAATGACACTAGGTGTGGTTCATGAAAAGAACAGACACGCAATGACTCTAGCTGTCGTTCATGAAAAGAACACACATGCAATGACACTGGGTGTGGTTCATGAAAAGAACAGACATGCAATGACACTGGTGGATCCTTATGTGGTTCATGAAAAGAACAGACATGCAGTGACACCGGGTGTGTTTTATGAAAAGAACAGACATGCACTAACACTAGGTGTGGTTCATGAAAAGAGAAGACATGCAATGAATCTAGCTGTGGTTCATGAAAAGAAGACACATGCAATGACACTTGGTGTGGTTCATGAAAAGAACAAACATGTAATGACACTGGTGGATCCTTATGTGTGGTTCATGAAAAGAACAGACATGCAATGACACTGGTGGATCCTTATGTGGTCTGTCTAGAGGAACACACATGCAATGACACTAGGTGTGGTTCATGAAAAGAACAGACATGTAATGACACTGGTGGATCCTTATGTGGTTCATGAAAAGAACAGACATACACTGACATTGGGTGTGGTTCATGAAAAGAACAGACATGCAATGAATCTAGCTGTGGTTCATGAAAAGAACAGACATGCAATGACTCTAGCTGTGGTTCATGAAAAGAACATACATGCAATGACACTAGGTGTGGTTCATGAAAAGAACAGACATGCAATGACACTTGTGGATCCTTATGTGTGGTTCATGAAAAGAACATACATGCAATGACACTGGTGGATCCTTATGTGGTTTGTTTAGAAGAACACACATCCAATGACACTGGGTGTGGTTCATGAAAAGAACAGACATGCAATGACACTGGTGGATCCTTATGTGGGTTACTTAGAGGAACATACATGCAATGACACCGGTGGATCCACGTGTGGTTCATGAGAAGAACACACATCCAACGACACTGGTGGATCCTTATGTGGTTCATGAAAAGAACTGACATGCAGTGAAACTAGGTGTGGTTCATGAAAAGAACAGACATGCAATGACACTGAGTGTGGTTCATGAAAAGAACATACATGCAATGACTTTAGCTACGGTTCATGAAAAGAACACACATGCAATGACACTAGGTGTGGTTCATGAAAAGAACAGACATGCAATGACACTGGTGGATCCATATGTGGATCATGAAAAGAACAGACATGCAATGACACCGGGTGTGGTTCATGAAAAGAACGGACATGCACTAACACTGGGTGTGGTTCATGAAAAGAATAGACATGCAATGACTCTAGCTGTGGTTCATGAAAAGAACACACATTCAGTGACACTCGGTGTGGTTCATGAAAAGAACACACATGCAATGGCACTGGTGGATCCTTATGTGTGGTTCATGAAAAGAACGAACATGCAATGACACTAGTGGATCCTTATGTGCTTTGTGAGAAGAACACACATGCAATGACACTAGTGCATCCTTATGTGGTTCATGAAAAGAACTGACATGCAGTGACACTGGGTGTGGTTCATGAAAAGAAGAGACATGCAATGACACTGGTGCATCCTTATGTGGTTCATGAAAAGAACTGACATGCAGTGACACTAGGTGTGGTTCATGAAAAGAACACACATGCAATGACACTGGGTGTGGTTCATGAAGAGAACAGACATGAAATGACCCTAGTGGATCCTTATGTGGCTCATGAAAAGAACAGACATGCAATGACACCGGGTGTGGTTCATGAAAAGAATAAACATGCACTAACACTAGGTGTGGTTCATAAAAAGAACAGACATGCAATGACTCTAGCTATGGTTCATGAAAAGAACACACATGCAATGACACTGGTGGATCCTTATGTGTGGTTTGTGAGAAGAACAAACATGAAATCACACTGGTGTATCCTTATGTGGTATGTCTAGAGGAACAGACATGCAATGACTATAGCTGTGGTTCATGAAAAGAATAGGCATGCAATGACTCTACCTGTGGTTCATGAAAAGAACTGACATGCAGTGACACTGGGTGTGGTTCATGAAAAGAACAGACATGCAATGACACTAGGTGTGGTTCATGAAAAGAACAGACATGCAATGACTCTAGCTGTGGTTCATGAAAAAGAACACACATGCAATGAGACTGGGTGTGGTTCATGAAAAGACCACACATGCAATGACACTGGTGGATCCTTATGTGGTTCATGAAAAGAACAGTCATGCAATGACACCGGGTGTGGTTCATGAAAAGAACAGACATGCACTAACACTGGGTGTGTTTCATGAAAAGAATAGGCATGCAATGACTCTAGCTGTGGTTCATGAAAAGAACACACATTCAATGACACTGGGTGTGGTTCATGAAAAGAACACACATGCAATGACACTGGTGGATCCTTATGTGTGGTTCATGAAAAGAACAGACATGCAATGACACTAGTGGATCCTTATGTGGTTTGTGAGAATAACACACATGCAATGACACTGGGTGTGGTTCATGAAAAGAATAGACATGCAATGACACTGGTAGATCCTTATGTGGTTTGTTTAGAAGAACACACATCCAATGACACTGGGTGTAGTTCATGAAAAGAACAGACATGCAATGACACTGGTGGATCCTTATGTGGGTTATTTAGAGGAACAGACATGCAATGACACCGGTGGATCCACGTGTGGTTCATTAGAAGAACACACATCCAATGACACTGGTGGATCCTTATGTGGTTCATGAAAAGAACTGACATGCAGTGACACTGGGTGTGGTTCATGAAAAGAACAGACATTTAGTGACACTGGGTGTGGTTCATGAAAAGAACAGACATGCAATGACACTGGTGGATCCTTATGTGTGGTTCATGAAAAGAACAGACATGCAATGACACTAGTGGATGCTTATGTGGTTTGTGAGAAGAACACACATGCAATGACACTGGGTGTGGTTCATGAAAAGAACAGACATGCAATGACACTGGTGGATCCTTATGTGGTTCATGAAAAGAATTGACATGTAGTGACACTGGGTGTGGTTCATGAAAAGAACACACATCCAATGACACTGGGTGTGGTTCATGAAAAGAACAGACATGCAATGACACTAGTGGATGCTTATGTGGTTTGTGAGAAGAACACACATGCAATGACACTGGGTGTGGTTCATGAAAAGAACAGACATGCAATGACACTGGTGGATCCTTATGTGGTTCATGAAAAGAATTGACATGCAGTGACACTGGGTGTGGTTCATGAAAAGAACACACATCCAATGACACTGGGTGTGGTTCATGAAAAGAACAGACATGCAATGACACTGGTGGATCCTTATGTGGTTTGTGAGAAGAAGACACATGCAATGACACTGGGTGTGGTTCATGAAAAGAACAAACATGCAATGACACTCGTGGATCTTATGTGGTTCATGAAAAGAATAGACATGCAATGACACCGGGTGTCATTCATGAAAAGAACAAACATGCATTGACACTGGGTGTGGTTCATGAAAAGAACAGACATGCAATGACTCTAGCTGTGGTTCATGAAAAGAACACACATGCAATGACACTGGGTGTGGTTCATGAAAAGAACACACATGCAATGACACTAGTGGATCCTTATGTGTGGTTCATGAAAAGAACAGACATGCAATGACACTAGTGGACCCTTATGTGGTTTGTGAGAAGAACACACATGCAATGACACTGGGTGTGTGTTGAGGGCAAACCTCTAGGGTGGCCCGATCTTTCACGATTCCCTTTCAAATCAAGGGTGGAGTGCGGGGGTAGGAGGAAAGGATGAACACGACGAACACACGCATGAAGAACACGATGAACACACACACACACAAAACCACGATAAACTCCAATAGCTCACGCCAGCGGTGACTAGTCCGGCGCAATTGCTAGGATCGACGTCGGGCGGAGGACTCTCTCTCGAACTGGCACGACGAGATGGGAGACTCGGTGAGATCTTGACATCTAGGCAAAGGGACACCGATGCCTAGGCCTTGGACAACGCGGAGGCACGATGCAAACTCCAATGAGGTTTGGGGATATTAGTGCTCCTTAGTCCAGGAGCATGAGGCAAGAATTAGATAGATCCACAAAGGGGTTTCCACTAATTCCAATATTATGCCTAGGGTTTACAATGGAGGTGGGGGTCTATATATAGGCTAGCCACTTAAACAGGGGTACTTTAGGAATAAAAGACAAGTTCTGGACGGACTAAGGGGTACATGGGCCGAAGGCCCAAAGGCCTTTTCATGCCTGGTGACGGTCGGACCGGAGACTCCGGTCTAGGCCGGAGATTCCGGTGTAGCCTCCGGACCAACCTCCGGAGGGGCCTTCAGATTGTCCCAAGACCTGGTGCAGGGGGTCAGACCAGAGAGAGGGCCGGAGTCTCCGGTGTCTTCAGGCCGGAGACTTTGGCAGGCCAGAGACTTCGGTGTGCGCAGACCGGAGACTCCGGTCTGGGCAGCTCCATCGGCGTTTGCTTCACGTTCTGCTCCTTGGTCTCCATCCTTGGGTGCTTGGTGATGTATCAAAGCTTCGTACCTGATGATGCATAGGGTAGTTGCATGAAGTAGCACACCATCCAAGGAGGTATCAAATTGGAACGAGGAGAGGAGCTAGTTCACCTTAACTTGAAGGAGTTTGGCTCGAGCACGAGTCATGGGTCCACTTGGGGGACTTGTTGGTGTAGATGTAGTAGCGTCCGTAGGACGGGCTGCATCATCTCCCCCTTGGGAAAGAGTCGTTCTTGACTCTTCATGGATATCATCTTGAACATCTCCATGATAGGGTGAGAGATCCTTGACATTGAATGTATTGCTTGCAAGGTACTTGGAGGTCGGTATGTCGATGATGTAGGCGTGTTGTTGATTCTTTTGAGGACCTTGAAGGGACCATCTCCTCTTGGCTTAAGCTTGGAGTCACGTTCCTTGGGGAAGCGGTCCTTGCTTAGGTGTATCCACACAAGGTCACCTTCTTCAAAGATCATCTCCTTCTTGTCCTTGTTTAACCTTGAAGCTTGGTGAAGGACTTGTTGTTCGATAGTGGCTCTTGTTTCTTCATGAAGTTTCTTCATAGCTTGTGCGCGTTTCTCGACGTCCATGTTTGTGCGCTCATGGAGAGGTAGTGGTAGAATGTCGAGCGTGGTGAGGGGCTCGAAACCATAGACGATCATGAATGGACAAATCTTGGTTGTTGAGTGCTTGGCACGATTGTAGGCAAACTCGGCGTGTGGGATGCATTCCTCCCAATCCTTCAAGTTCTTCTTGATCAACACACGAAGGAGAGTCCTGAGGCTTCGGTTGACAACTTTGGTTTGGCCATTAGTTTGGGGATGCGATGCAGATGAGGAGAGTAGCTTGACGCCGAGCTTGGCCATGAGGGTATTCCATAAGTAGCTCATGAATTTGACGTCGCGTTCGGAGAAGATTGTCCTTGGCACACCGTGAAGACGGACGATTTCCCTAAAAACAGATTTGTAACATGTGAAGCATCGTCGGTCTTATGGCATGGTATGAAGTGTGCCGTTTTGGAAAAACGATCCACAACAACAAATATAGAATCATGACCATGCTTAGATCTAGGCAATCCTAAAATGAAATCCATGGTAATGTCGGACCAAGGGGTATGAGGAATAGGCAATGGCATATAAAGACCATAAGGGTTAGCTTATGACTTAGCTTGAACACATGTCGTGCATCTATGAACGTAGCGCTCCACGTCACGCTTCATCTTGGGCCAAAAGTAGTGATTGGAGAGCATGTCCAATGTCTTGTCACGACCAAAGTGACCCATAAGACCTCCACCATGAGATTCTTGGAGAAGCAAAAGTTGAAGCAACGACTTCGGAATGCATAGTTTGTTTTGTTTAAATAGAAAGCCCTTATGCAAATAGAAATCATCAACTCCTTTTTCATTGGAGCACTTTGCGAAAATTGGTTCAAAGAACGGGTCGGAAGCATACAAAGATTTTATTTCCTCAAGACCCAACACGTTGATTTCAAGTCTCGTAAGAAGGCTTGTATGTTTGCGAGACAATGCGTCTGCAACTACATTATCTTTGCCTTTCTTATACTTGACAATGTACGGAAAAGACTCCATGAACTCAACCCACTTAGCGTGTCTCTGGCTCAAGTTAGCTTGGCCTTTGAGATATTTCAACGACTCGTGGTTGGAATGTATGATAAATTCTTTGGGCCAAAGGTAGTGTTGCCAAACTTGAAGGACACGAACTAAGGCAAAAAGCTCTTTGTCATAAATCGGATAGTTAAGGCGAGCACCATCAAGTTTCTCGCTATGGTAGGCTATAGGACGTCTATTTTGCATAAGGACTCCTCCAATGCCAATACCACTAGCATCACACTCGATCTCAAAAGTTTTTGTGAAATCCGGTAAAGCAAGAAGAGGTGCTTCGGTGAGCCTCTTTTTAAGTTCATCAAAAGCTTTTTGTTGTGCTTTGCCCCACACGAAGGTTACATTCTTTTTGGTAAATTCATTAAGGGGACAAGCAATGGTTGAAAAGTCTTTCACAAAGCGACGATAGAAACCGGCCAACCCATGAAAACTTCGTAGTTCACTCACATTTGTTGGTATGGGCCAATCTCGTATGTCCTTTACCTTGGAAACATCAACTTCAATTCCCTTCGAAGAAACGAAAAATCCAAGAAAAATCAACTTGTCTTTAGCAAAAGTGCACTTGGGAAGGTTAGCATAAAGCTTTTCATGTCGAAGGATTTGGAAAACTTCCTTGACATGTGTTATATGGTCCTCAAGTGATTTTCTATAAACAAGAATATCATCGAAATAGACAACAACACTTTTTCCAATGAGAGAACGCAAGATGTGATTCATAAGGCGCATGAAGGTGGATGGGGCATTCGATAAACCAAAGGGCATAACCAACCATTCATAGAGACCAAGTTTGGTCTTGAAGGCGGTTTTCCACTCATCACCTTCAGCCATGCGTATTTGATGGTAACCACTACGAAGATCAATTTTCGAAAAATAGTGGCTCCACACAACTCATCAAGCATGTCATCGAGACGTGGTATGGGATGTCGGTAACGCACAGTGATAGCATTGATTCGACGGCAGTCCATGCATAACCGTAACGTATCATCCGTCTTTGGGACAAGAATCACGGGTACGGCACTTGGACTAGTGCTAACTGATATGGGGTGGCTTGATCTTCTCAGTAAGCGGATGGCGGTGATGATGGTTGACGATAGATAACTAGCCTGTAGCTATGAACTCTCCCGCTCGATTCCTGATGCCAATGCAACAGCTCTCGAACCTTGTAGGATATTCACAACACCACGCTCTTGCGCACGCAGCTGTGACCACGAACGGTAGTATGCAATCCACTAATTCCCAATGGAACAACAGATCACACTCAATTATACTTGGTAGATTCGAACACAGGGTCATTCCAGAGGTTCTATAAAAGAAATAACTCCAAAATAGTTTTAACGTGGTCTAACCTAAACTAGAGGGCGTTCCTAGGCTTATATGGCCGCCAGAACGTCCGAAAAAACGCGAAACGAAAACGTGTCGGATACAGTCAGATCCGTCCGGATCTGATGGAGACTTTTAAGGCCGGATTATCTGGTCTAGGTGGGCTGGATAATCCGGGGGCCAGATTTTCCGGTGGGAAAATCCGGTCAAATATCTGCCCTGACACAGAACGTTGCGCTGAAGTCCTTAGCAGGATCTCCAAAGCAGGGCCGGATTACCCGGGGTGTGGGGGCCAGATTATCCGGGGTCTTTTTAGACGTGGAAGTACTCATTGGAAAGATTTTGGAATGATCTATCCAACAAGTGCTTATTTGCTTGATTTGGAATTCGTATGAGGAATCCACGTCCGTTTCAATTTCAGGACTTCTGTCTGTCCGAATTGAACATTTCTTCTTTTTGATGATCTCCCTTGCTTGTATTGCGCCTTCCTCCCGCTCCTCCCTCGCACATCCTTGGGTGATCATCATGTTGGGCGTCTCTTGTAGCCCTTCTCCTCCTCGCGCCATGCTTGTTTCTCCAACGAACCTGATCATACATAAATGCATAGACTTAGGCAGTATAAAGTTGTCATCAATCAAAGTACCAGATTCGTTTAGGAGTAAATTCACCTGTTGTTCCAGTAGCTTAGCACGAGCTCTTGTAATAGGTCCAATTCTAATCTCATTGGGCTGATGCTTTCTTGCAACAGTTGTAGCATCTTCAGTAGTCATTGGGGTAGGTGTAATTGTAGGGATGTCCTCATCACTAACTTGGATCAAACCTTTGGAGACGAGTTGGTTGATTTGCCGTTCGATCTCCTTTGTCTCCTCCGGGTTCGTGCGGTAAGCGGCGCGGTTGGGAAGTGGTGCACCGGGGATGAGTTCAATGCGATGTTCGATGCCGCGAAGACGAGGTAGTCCATGTAGAAGCTGTTCGGGGAACACATCCTTGAAGTCCTGCAAAACATTCATCAAAGATGGAGGAACATTGGTTAATTCATTAGTTCCTTGTGCTAGTCCCTTGCAAAGGAGGACATAGTGCAAGATGGATGGGTTATTCCGAACATCTCTCATCTCACTTTTGGTGGCAAGGAGAACACTCTTAGTTTTTCCACTCGAATTTGGCTTGTGGCTCTCACTCACTATGAGGTGGTTCTCTCGCTCACCGCTCTTCTCAAAATTAGGTGTTGTGCTTTGCGTCCTCGCTAAAGCCTTTGCATTGTCCGCAACTATTTGGCTAGGAGTCATCGGTTGCAAAATACAGGTTTTGTTGAGCCATTTGAAGGTGTATACATTGGTGCGACCATCATGTTGAGTAGCCTTGTCAAATTGCCATGGTCGACCAAGAAGCATGTGGAAAACTGTCATAGGGACCACATCACACTCCACCGTATCTTTGTAAGGACCAATGGCGAAGGAGACCGATACAGTATGCTTGATCTTCACGGACCCTTGGTCACTTAGCCTTTGCACGTGGTAGGGGTGCTTGTGCGGATGAAGGGTGAGGTTAAGCTTCTCACACAACTCGGTGCTAGCAAGGTTGTGGCAACTCCCTCCATCAATGATCACCTTGATAGATTTTCCATTGATGTCGGCTCGTGTTTGGAAGATATTCGAGCGTTGGTCTTCGTGCTCTTGTTATTGAGTGGTCAAGATCCTTGTGACGACAAGCGATAGACTTGCGTCATGTTCACGCATGAGGAGTTCTTGATCATCTTCCACTCGCTGCCTTGCCATTGCTTCCTTGACACGGGCATCAAACTCATCTTCACTCAAGTACTCTTCATCACCATTGTCATGGATGAACAAGACTTTCTTGTTTCCACATTCGGCCAACTTGTGTCCTTTGCCTCCACACTTGTAGCATTCACCGTTGAAAGGTGTATCACTCTTTGCTTGCTTGCCACTTGGGGGCAGTTTTCCTTGAGGAAGTGTGGGCTTGAAGGAAGGCTTGGAGGTACTTGAGGATCTTCCATTGAAAGTTGTTGGTGTAGCGGTGGATGCTTGCTTGTAGGTGAAATATGTCTTGGGCTTGTTGTACTTGATGTCCTCTTGCACTTGACATTCAGCCTTTGTTGCTATGTGCACAAGCTCAACCATGTTGTTATATGTTTGGAACTCGACGATGCGCTTGATTAGGTGATTCAAGCCAATAAGGAAACGTGCCATTGTTTGCTCCATGCGTTCATCAATGTTGGCGCGAATCAAGTTGAGTTCCATTTCCTTGAAGTACTCTTCCACGGTCTTTGTCCCTTGATGAAGCGCTTGAAGCTTGTTACGCGTGTAGTGCGCGGGGAGAAACCGGGATCTCATGTGAGCCTTCATGTCATGCCAAGTTTGTTGGGCCACGTAGAGATAAACAAAACTTTTTCCCTAGGCGGTGATCCCAAGATCCAGCTCAGGTAGAAGGCCACGAGGATTACCACTAGACGTGCAGTTGCGGAATTGATGAAGCATGTCGCTTGATGCAGTGCAGTCCTCGCGATCCGTTCCGGTTCAATGATCCACGATCTGTACTTTCTTCACGATCGTCGAAGTGCTGAACGTACAGCACCTCCGCCGGTATCCACACGTACGAGGAGGAGCGCCGTCGATGGACTGCTAGGTCCGGTACGGCGGCGACAGGACGAACTGGGGCTAGGGTTTCCAACACATGGAGTGACCTAACCTTGTGCTCTAAGCACCTGCGCCCCAGTTTATATAGGGAGTGAAAGTGGGCCCCACTCACTTGTGGCCAATTCACTAAAAGGGCCTATATTAGCCACTACAAGTCTCACTTGTAGTGGCTAAGTCCATGTCTCTATGTCGGTCCAACCCAAATAGGTTTCCTTTTTGGGTCTAACCCAAACTTGCTCCCGCTCTTAAGTGTGTGACCCGACAGGCTCATGGTAACCCGGTCACGATTCCGAGTCTCACTCGTGATCGATCAGTTGGTAGCGGCTCCTAGTAGAATGTGCCAACTCCCAAGTACCAATAAGTCATGACGACATACCTTCCAATGCGACTTTCGTTTGAGTCCCTTTTGCCTCACGATATACCTTGTCGGACTATAGGCGAATGATCGTCATCCCGTAAATAGTCCGACTCTCTCTCTTGATCCGAGATAAGTGATTCATCCGACTAACTCTTAGTCGGCTGCCTTGGTTAACACTTAACCGTGACGTGCATGGCCATGCTTTCTGAATCATATCTTCCGAGAGGGCCCAGAGAATATCTCTCCAGATGGAGGGGCAAAATCCCCTCTTGGTTATTCACATCACGTAGCTTGATTCTCAGACGACCCAAACTCCGCCTTTATAACTGCCCAGTGACGGAACAGCGTTTGACAGAACCTAAGTCGGAGATTCTCAACTCGGATTGTGCAATAACCTTAGGTCTAAGGATTACATTGATTGAGACATGCAAATGACGACTTGGTCGTTGCATCTCAATATGGGTCAGTCCGACTCGCTAAACTCTTTAGCCGAATCCGTGTAAGTTGGAATAGCATCTCCATGCCCATGACAAGTGGAACCTAGTCATCTGCCAACTTTCACATTGGTCTAAGTTGTGTGTCCGGTACAACCTCAATAACCAAGGACAATTAGTATGAACAACATGAATATGTAGTTCCACAATCAAATCACATATTCAATGATACATATCAGTAGTTCATACATGGACCATAACCTTATGAATACACAGGAATATCACCATTCATGATTGCCTCTAGGGCATATTCCCTACAAAGTTTTGATTGGCAGTTCTTGTCTTGCATCACGAGCAACTTGAACTTGTTCCCACCAAAGGTTGGCGTAATCATCAAACGCAAGCGAAGCCATGGCGACCATCTTCTCGTTGCTATAGTTGTGCATGCGGAAGATCTTGTTGTCTTTGAGTGCCCACGGGAGGTATTCTTCGGGGTCACTGGATCCGGTGAACTTGGGCATTGTGAACTTGAGCTTGCCAAAAGTTTCTTCATCGTTGCGGTCATTGCGACGAGCTTGGTGACCTTGTTGATGATCTTGTAGTTGGGGAGGTGGAACTTGGTTCTCGTGACCTTGTTGCGGAGCTTGCTCTTGATATTGATGTGGAGGAGCTTGCTCTTGCTCTTGGCGCGGTTGTCAATGTGGTTGAGGCGCTTGGGCCTCATGGTGGTGAGGATGCGGAGCCTCTTGACGGGGTTGACGACGAAGGGGAGGCTCGTTCCTCGGTTGGTGACGTTGGTTAGGCACATGGGCCTCCCGTCGAAGATCATGGTCGTGAGCCTCTTGACGTGGTGGGCGTCGCTCAACTTGTATCACTTGACGCTCCAAGTTTTGTTGATGTGGGGGAGGCGCCTCGTGATGACCATGGTGTCGTTGTTGACGTTCATGACGTTGATGACAAGGAGGAGGATCTTGGAGAGCTTCACATCGATGACGAGCTTGATTCTCCAAATGGGAGTCATCACTTGTTGTGTCAAGTATGTGTCGCGGTCGATGGTGGTAGATTTGCGGTTGAACTTGTGGTTGCGCTTGCGGTTCCTCTTGTGGTTGCTCTTGTTGGATCACTAGTGCCCTTGCATGATGACGGTGTGCTTCTTGCCTTACTCGTGGCCTTGAAGAGAGGTCACCATCATAGCTTGACGTTGCGGCGTGCCGTGGGGAAGGTACATAGTTCGAAGAACTTCCATCTTCAACCACGGGGGCATCATTGCGTCTTGTAGCACTTGGATGTAGATCTTCTGGAATAGGTGCATGATGATGCGAAGAACTTGAAGAGCTTGATGCGCGTGAACGTGGTCTTGCCATACCGTCTATGAGGCGTCGAAGATTGTCATTTGTTTCGGCGACGGAGCGTTGGAGCGCTTCATTTTGGTGGCCGAAGTTGTGATGCATTGCGTTCATTTGTCGTTCGAGGCCATCGAAGCGGTTGTCGATGTTCTTGAACTCGGCTTGCGCCTCGCCAAATTGTTCATCTTGTCGCGTCTCAAGGGCTTAACAACGTTCACGGAACTCTTGTCGAACGATGAAGTGACTTGCGCGTGTCATGTACGGTCCTTGATCTTCTTCGTGGGGAGGTGGTTGGCTCGCCTCACCGTGCCTATCCATCATGCAAAACACACAAGTATTGTATATGGAAGTGGAATATGGTGGTGTTAGCCTTGTACCTCACCTTGAGGATTGCACCAAACTAGAAACCACAAGTGAGAGGAAATTCAAAGAAAACTCACACTAAAGAAAGAACTAACTCTCAAAAGCTTGTTTGTTGTAGGTTAGGATTGTGGAATGCCAAACAACCAACCAAAAGAAAAGGGATAGTCAAAAGTGGGTAAAATCCAACAAAACTCAAGTCAAAGGCGAAGGTCAACAACTCAAAGGGGTGACGGGAAGCTACGACTATGTACACACACGTGGAGAAAGTTGGGATTGACACGACTATGAAAATGAGCAAACAAAATGTCCTAACAAAGACTAAGCTCGTTGTCGTGCCAATGCAAGGAGAGACCGTGGCTCGTTTGCAAAGAGGAAAAATGAGCAACGGATTTGTGGACTTGCCTTGGGTGCTCTTCTTTCTCTCTTGCTTACAAGCTTTGAGACTCTCTTTTGCAACGGGAGACTATTTTCTTTTGCTTTTTCTTTGTATCTTTTTATCTCTTTTGTTTTTTGTGCTCTCCCTTGATGCTACCTAGTCACACTTGATATTGCTCTTGCACTCTCACTATCCAAGGACAAATGCACAATGCTCAAGCAAACACAAGATGAGCCACTCTCATAGGATAGGTACACACAAAGGAAGATAGGGGTTAACAAGGTTACACAAGTTATACCATGTTTGATGATGAACTTGGCGTCTGTGGTGCGGGGTGATGTTTGTGAGCCGTGGTGTCGATGAGCGCGGGAGCTGTTGATGCGGAAGCTTGCTGTTAGTTGGCGACACGCACACGGGCACAAACAAACAAGAGGAAATTAGCCAATGCAAGATTAGAGGCAAAAACTGTCAAAATCAGGCGTCAGGCCGGAGACTCCGGGGTCTCAGGCCAGAAACTCCGGTCCAGGCCGGAGACTCCGGTGTGGGTAGGCCGGAGACTCCGGTGTAGGCCAGAGACTCCTGTGTGCAGGTCAGAGACTCCGGTCTGGAGTCAGATCGCGAACTGCTCGTGTTCTTGAGCGGAAATCCACGCCTTGGGTCCTCAAATCCACGAAAAATTGGCCAATTGGGCTGGGAAAACGCAGGATAAAGCTGGACCAACACCTAATACAAGGTTTGGTCAGATCAAAACCACAAATGATATGGGGTGGCCCGATCTTCTCAGCAAGCTCTTGCCGATGATATGGTGGATGATAGATAACTAGTGCGTAGCTATGATCTCTCCCGCTCGATCCTTGATGCCAGTGCAATAGATCTCGAACCTTGTAGGATATTCACAACACCACACTCTTGCGCACGCAGCCGTGACCACGAACGGTAGTATACAATCTACTAATTCCCAATGTAACAACAGATCACACTCAATTATAGTTGGTAGATTCGAACACAGAGTAATTCCAAAGGTTCTATGAAAGAAACAACTCCAAAATATTTTAACGTGGTCTAAACCCTAACTTGTGACGGCTACGGAGGTTTATATGAGGGTTGGGGCGTCCTCCCCTCTAAACGGGCCTAAAACAGCCATAACTTGGCCCAAACTGACTCGGTTCGACTCAAACTGATACATACCGACACATATATGGGTTCGGCCTTATTGGCACACAGTCCAAATGTTGTGGAACACCTTAAACATGTAATTCTTGGTGCGCTATCTCTCTCTCTCTCTTGCTCATACGTGATTTCCCCATTGCCTCCTAGTGTGCATGCCTCCCGCTCCTCCCTCGTGCACTTGTTGATATTGGAAATCAGCGCTTATCCTTCTTGCTGCAACTCTCCTCCTCCTCGTGCAACGCTTCTGTTATCAATAGACCTGATCATACAAAGATGCATAGACTTAGGTAGTATAAAGTTCTCATTAAGTAAAACATCAGGTTCAATTAGGAATGAATTCACCTGGTAGTCATTATTGATTTGACTCAATATTTCCTTCCAATTCAGGCAATCAGAATCATCATAATCCCTGTATATATCCTCATCATCCTCCCTTTCTTCATGAAAAGCCGTCCTCGGCTTTAGGTAAGCTGAAAGTGGGAGAAACAAAAAGAACAACGTGTACGCAAATTATATGTATATATAACATGTTGTATTATTGTTGTTCACATGAAAAGTATGTCCAGTATACATCAAGCAACTTAAATTGCAGGTATAAGTGAAGTACAAAGAATCATGATCATGGTGAAAAACAACTAAATAGATAGTCTTGTTCTTCAATATTAAATTGAGTTTTCGCAAAGAAGATCTATGATCAAATTTGTGCACAAGATCAAACCAATTCAATATGTCTGAAAACCAAATTGAATCATGCCATGCTTCAACTGCGCTACTCTGATTATTATGAACATGATCATGTTGTCCAGTATATAAAATGCAACTCAATTTGCAAATATAAGTGAAGTATAAAGCATTTGCACAACTAGACAATGAATTTTGGGACAAACACAACGAATATGAAAACTTGGGTTCTATTCTAGCAAGATTACAATGATCCAACATAGGTAAAATTACTTGTGTTAGATGCATTATATCAACTAGATCTGACTTTAGTTTCATATTATCACAAATTTTAGCATATATCCCACAACACAAAGTCGTCAACACACAACATGTATGGCTGAAAACAGCATGTTTCAGTTCAGCGATTCTATCACAAGTAATGCATATGTGATCCACAAGAAAATTCTCATGCATGCTATATTCACCAATTAGATTGAAAGTGAAACAAGAAGAATATGTGCTAGAATTTAGAAATGAAATTTCAGAAATCTTATCCACAGCACTACTCATATTCAGAGGTTCATTTAGCATGATGGAATACACAATATCAGTAGGAGGTATTCGAGAAAGTATTTCCTTATGTGTAATCAGTACCGCATGATCAAAATTCGAATTTGGTAAACTATCACATGGTGTTGTAACATTAGTGCAAGGCAAGTCACAGGAGGCTTCAGTAAAGGAATAAACTCACAATATGGCGCACATGTTGGCTGAATCTCCAAAACAGTACCAATGTCATCAACAATCTTCTCAGCTGTAGTAGGTACTACGACATCCTCCTCATCTGACAATACCAGATCGTGTGATGCATGTTGTAAAATAGGCGGCTCCCTTTCTTCAAAAGCAACCTGCACATCACAAGATACAACACTAGGAGTAGACATGATTACGTTAGTAGACAACTCACATGTCTCATTAGTGTCCACTCCCAAAATTTCTGGAATAGGCCATTTGTAGTTGTTCAAAAACATAGAACGTAGAAATTGTTTGAAATCTTCCCAAAGGATTTTTTTACCCATGACACCATACACAATCCTTGCGTCCTTCCACCAACGAGCTACCTCTTCATCCACACGTCAGTGAGCAAGAATGTATTCTATATGGCCATTAAACTTGCTATCGAAAGTACGACATCTCGCAAAACCAAATCCCATATCAATTTCCCAAATCTGATATTCTGTGGGTGTGGTGGAACTTTCCAATCGCCACTTGATTGTAGTTGGATCATATGCCATGCTAACCACAATAGCTAAATAGTCATGGTAAACATCATCTGATTTCTGCATCACATCAACACTAGTAGAAGTCATGATTAGTACATTAGTGCAAAAACACAAAACTGTTTTGGTGGCACACTCACAACTCACTCAAAAACTTATAAGAAAGCAAATCTTACCGTTCCAAAGTGAATAGTGATGCTTACCAATTCGAAATCAAGGACTGATGCACTGATGTGATGAAGTGAATACCAAAGGTATAGAGAACGATCGCAGGACACACAGGTTATTTATGGTGGAGCTGTAGGTATGGTATCCTAACTACACCGCAAACAAGTCCTAGTGCTGATCGTATGACAAAGACCTACGGAAACACACATGGTGGAGATAAATGGGGCAATTGCAACTATGAAAATAAGCTCAATAAAGTGACGTATGTCGGAGGAATGCTCGTGTTGCAATGCACAAGGAGAGACGCTAGCAATGTCTCAACGAAACAGGCACAAGATTGCTAAACTGAGCAGCCCGTAGAGCACTAAGCACGCTAGTCTCATTGGATAGTTTTAGACACAAAGAAAGGCTTACTAAGGCTCACAAGGATAGGTACGCTATGTGGACTCAGTAAAAAAATAAACAAAAAGGAAAAAATTTGACCCGAGAATTGGTCTCTGCCACGGCAGAAAAACGGCCTAAAATCCTTCCGCGGCAGGATGTCGGCAGACACAAAAATTTCTCGTATGAGGACAGACCTGTCTGTGGTAAGGCGAGGGGTCCGATTTTTTTTCGATTTTTTTTGCTTTACTTTCACGTACCACCACAGAAGGGTCTATGGTCAGGCGTGAAGCAGTGACTAGATTTTTTTTTTACTTCAGCATGAAGCAAACTCACGTACAAGTCTAGATCCGATCGGTTTGCTTTTTTTCTCCTTCTTTCAAACGGATCTACAACCTGAGACTAAAAGAAATCAGATCTAATAGATCTAAGACTCAAGAACATGACGAACAGTCTAGAAATAGTCTAGGGACTCTGACAAAGGATCAAAAATAGACGAAAACTAGACAAAAACTACGACTCAAATTTAGAAAAAAGGCTACACAAAAGGATTACGATCAGCAACTAGAACTCACGAACAGTGTTATATAGGCTATGGAAATGAACTATGAACCCTAATATTTTTGTGTGGCTTTTTCTGTATAGGACAAAAACAACTAATCTATGGATGGATTTGTGGATGCTTACCGAGGCAACACTGGAAATCTGATACCAAGATGATATGGGGTGGCCCGATCTTCTCAGCAAGCTCTTGTCGATGATATGGTGGATGATAGATAACTAGTGCGTAGCTATGATCTCTCCCGCTCGATCCCTGATGCCAGTGCAACAGATCTCGAACTTTGTAGGATATTCACAACACCACACTCTTGCGCACGCAGCCGTGACCACGAACGGTAGTATGCAATCTACTAATTCCCAATGGAACAACAGATTACACTCAATTATAGTTGGTAGATTCGAACACAGGGTAATTCCAGAGGTTCTATGAAAAAAACAACTCCAAAATATTTTAACATGGTCTAAACCCTAACTTGTGACGGCTACGGAGATTTATATGAGGGCTGGGGCGTCCTCCCCTCTAAACAGGCCTAAAAACAGCCATAACTTGGCCCAAACTGACTCGGTTCGACTCAAACTGATACATACCGACACATATATGGGTTCGGCCTTATTGGCACGCAGTCCAAACGTTGTGGAACACCTTAAACATGCAATTCTTGGTGCGCTATCTCTCTCTCTTGCTCATACGTGATTTCCTCATTGCCTCCTAGTGCGCATGCCTCCCGCTCCTCCCTCGTGCACTTGTTGATATTGGAAATCAGCGCTTATCCTTCTTGCTGCAACTCTCCTCCTCCTCGTGCAACGCTTGTGTTATCAATAAACCTGATCATACAAAGATACATAGACTTAGGTAGTATAAAGTTCTCATTAAGTAAAACATCAGGTTCAATTAGGAATGAATTCACTTGATAGTCATTATTGATTTGACTCAATATTTCCTTCCAGTTCAGGCAGTCAGAATCATCATAATCCCTATATATATCCTCATCAACAAATAACACTCCAAATCAAGAGATCGATCAAAAGGCAAATTTGGGGCTCTTTTTGGGGATTTTCGAATTTTGGTGGATAGAAGAAAATTTTGTTGGGGAAATCGTGAGCAACGAAGCTCTTGATACCAATATGTTCAGGGCAAACCTCTAGGGTGGCCCGATCTTTCACGATTCCCTTTCAAATCGAGGGTGGAGTCCGGGGGAAGGAGGGAAGGATGAACACGACGAACGCACGCACGAAGAATGCGATGAACACACACACGCAAAACCATGATAAACACCAATAGCTCACGTCGGCGGTGACCGGTCCGACGCAATCCCTAGGATCGGGGTCGGGCGGAGGACTCTTTCTCGAACCTGCACGGCGAGATGGGAGACTCGGTGAGATCTTGACGTCTAGGTAAAGGGACACCAATGCCTAGGCCTTGTACAACACGGAGGCACGATGCAAACTCCAACAAGGTTTGGGGATATTGGTGCTCCTTAGTCAAGGAGCATGAGGCAATAATTTGATAGATCCACAAAGGGGTTTCCACTAATTCCAATATCATGCCTAGGGTTTACAATGGAGGTGGGGTCTATATATAGGCCAGCCTCTTAAACAGGGTACTTTAGGAATAAAAGACAAGTTCTGGACAGACTAAGGGGTACATGGGCCGAAGGCCCAAAGGCCTTTTGATGCCTGGCGACGGTCGGATCGGAGACTCCGGTGTGGTGGACCGGAGACTCCAGTCTAGGCCGGAGATTCTAGTGTAGCCTCTAGACCAGCCTCCGGAGGGGCCTTCAGATTGTCCCAGGGCCTGGTGTAGGGGGTCAGACCAGAGAGAGGGTCGGAGTCTCCGGTGTCATCAAGCTGAGACTTTGGCAGGCCGGAGACTCTAGTGTGCGCAGACCGGAGACTCCGGTCTAAGCAGCTCCAGCGGCATTTGCTTCACGTTCTGCTCCTTTTTCTCCATCCTTGGGTGCTTGGTGATGTATCGAAGCTTCGTACCTGATGATGCATAGGGTAGTTGCATGAAGTAGCACACCATCCAAGGAGGTATCAAATTGGCACGAGGACAGGAGCGAGTTCACCTTAGCTTGAAGGAGTTTGGCTCGAGCACGAGTCATTGGTCCACTTGGGGGACTTGTTGGTGTAGATGTAGTAGCGTCCGTAGGACGGGCTGCATCAATGTGGTTCATGAAAAGAACAGACATGCAATGACACTGGTGGATCCTTATGTGATGAAAAGAACAGACATGCAGTGACACCGGGTGTGGTTCATGAAAAGAAGACATGCACTGACACTGGGTGTGGTTCATGAAAAGAACAGACATGTAATGACTATAGCTGTGGTTCATGAAAAGAACACACATGCAATGACACTCGGTGTGGTTCATGAAAAGAACATAGATGCAATGACACTGGTGGATCCTTATGTGTGGTTCATGAAAAGAACAGACATGCAATGACACTGGTGGATCCTTATGTGGTTTGTGAGAAGAACACACATGCAATGACACTGGGTGTGGTTCATGAAAAGAACAGACATGCAATGACACTGGTGGATCCTTATGTGGTTCATGAAAAGAACTGACATGCAGTGACACCGGGTGTGGTTCATCAAAAGAACAGACATGCAATGACACTGGGTGTGGTTCATGAAAAGAACAGACACGAAATGACTCTAGCTATGGTTCATGAAAAGAACACACATGCAATGACACTGGGTGTGGTTCATGAAAAGAACAGACATGCAATGACACTGGTGGATCCTTATGTGTGGTTCATGAAAAGAACAAACATGCAATGACACTAGTGGATCCTTATGTGGTCTGTCTAGAGGAACACACATGCAATGACACTGGGTGTGGTTCATAAAAAGAACAGACATACAATGACAGTGGTGGATCCTTATGTGGTTCATGAAAATAACTGACATGCAGTGACACTAGGTGTGGTTCATGAAAAGAATAGACATGCAATGACACTGGGTGTGGTTCATGAAAAGAACAGACATGCAATGACTCTAGCTGCGGTTCATGAAAAGAACACACATGCAATGACAGTGGGTGTGGTTCATGAAAAGAATAGACATGCAATGACACTGGTGGCTCCTTATGTGTGGTTCATGAAAAGAACAGACATGCAATGACACTGGTGGATCCCACGTGGTTTGTTTAGAAGAACACACATCCAATGACACTGGGTGTGGTTCATGAAAAGAACAGACACGCAATGACACTGGTGGATCCTTATGAGGGTTGTTTAGAGGAATAAACATGCAATGACACCGGTGGATCCACGTGTGGTTCATGAGAAGAACACACATCCAATGACACTGGTGGATCCTTATGTGGTTCATGAAAAGAACTGACATGCAGTGACACTGGTTATGGTTAATGAAAAGAACAGACATGCAATGACACTGGGTGTGGTTCATGAAAAGAACTGACATGCAACGACTCTAGCTATGGTTCATGAAAAGAACCCACATGCAATGACACTAGGTGTGGTTCATGAAAAGAACAGACATGCAATGACACTGCTGGATCCTTATGTGGTTCATGAAAAGAACAGACATGCAATGACACCGGGTGTGGTTCATGAAAAGAACAGACATGCACTGACACTGGTTGTGGTTCATGGAAAGAACAGACATGCAATGACTCTAGTTGTGGTTCATGAAAAGAACACACATGCAATGACACTGGGTGTGGTTCATGAAAAGAACACACATGCAATGACACTGGTGGATCCTTATGTGTGGTTCATGAAAAGAACAGACATATAATGACACTAGTAGATCCTTATGTGGTTTGTTTAGAAGAACAGACATGCAATGACTCTAGCTGTGGTTCATGAAAAGAACAGACATGCAATGACTCTAGATGTGGTTCATGAAAAGAACACACATGCAATGACACTGGGTGTGGTTCATGAAAAGAACAGACATGCAATGACACTAGTGGATGCTTATGTGGTTCATGAAAAGAACAGACATGCAGTGACACCTCGTGTGGTTCATGAAAAGAACAGACATGCAGTGACACCTCGTGTGGTTCATGAAAAGAACAGACATGCACTGACACTGGGTGTGGTTCATGAAAAGAACAGAGATGCAATGACTCTAGCTGTGGTTCATCAAAAGAACACACATGCAATGACACTGGGTGTGGTTCATGAGAAGAACACAAATCCAATGACACTGGTTGATCCTTATGTGTGGTTCATGAAAAGAACTGACATCCAATGAGACTGGTGGATCCTTATGTGGTTTGTTTAGAAGAACAGACATGCACTGATACTGGGTGTGGTTCATGAAAAGAACAGAGATGCAATAACACTGGTGTATCCTTATGTGGGTTATTTAGAGGAAAAGACATGCAATGACACCATTGGATCCACGTGTGGTTCATGAGAAGAACACACATCTAATGACACTGGTGGATCCATATTTTGTTCATGAAAAGAACTGACATGCAGTGACACTGGGTGTGGGTCATGAAAAGAACAGACATGCAATGACACTGGGTGTGGTCCATGAAAAGAACAGACATGCAATGACTAGTTGTGGTTCACAAAAAGAACCCACATGCAATGACACTGGGTGTTGTTCATGAAAAGAACAGAGATGCAATGCCACTGGTGGATCCTTATGTGGTTCATGAAAAGAACAGACATGCAATGACACCGGCTGTGGTTCATGAAAAGAACAGACATGCACTGACACTAGGTGTGATTCATGGAAAGAACAGACATGCAATGACTCTAGCTGTGGTTCATGATAAGAACACACATGCAATGACACTCAGTGTGGTTCATGAAAAGAACACACATGCAATGACACTGGTGGATCCTTATGTGTGGTTCATGAAAAGAACAGACATGCAATGACACTAGTGGATCCTTATGTGGTTTGTTTAGAAGAACTCACATCCAATGACTCTAGCTGTGGTTCATGAAAAGAACAGACATGCAATGAGTCTAGTTGTGGTTCATGAAAAGAACACACATGCAATGACACTGGGTGTGGTTCATGAAATGAACAGACATGCAATGACATTGGTGCATCCTTATGTGGTTCATGAAAAGAACAGACATGCAGTGACACCGGGTGTGGTTCATGAAAAGAATAGACATGCACTGACACTAGGTGTGGTTCATGAAAAGAACAGACATGCAATGATTCTAGCTATGGTTCATGAAAAGAACACACATGCAATGACATTGGGTGTGGTTCATGAGAAGAACACAAATCCAATGACACTGGTTGATCCTTATGTGTGGTTCATGAAAAGAACTGACATGCAATGACACAGGTGGATCCTTATGTGGTTTGTTTAGAAGAACAGACATGCAATGACACTGGTGGATCCTTATGTGGTTTGTTTAGAAGAACAGACATGCAATGACACTGGGGGATCCTTATGTGGTTTGTTTAGAAGAACAGACATGCAATGACATGTAATTTGATGTATTCCACGATGTATTTCATTGTACAAGACACTTTCCATTTTCATACTACTCAGTTTTGCCCTTGGTTTTATGTGGTACTACTTAGTTTCGCCCCCCCTCTCTCTATCTTTCGTAGAAGCCCAAACGTGTGGTCATGTCTGCTACTGCCTGATTGGTTGTCACAGTTGTCACGCGGATCGTGCGCACCAACCATTGATGCTTTGCGATCCAACGATGATCGTTTCACACGTCGTGCCCTTCACAGTACAGTGTGAGATAGCACAGACCTCTCCCTCCGCGAGACTTCTATAGGAAGGAACACGATGCCGTCCATGGAAAAAGTCGTCGAGCGGTCATGTCAAGTTTAATCAAGTCTAAAAATCCTACTACTGCTACTACAACTCATGCACAGGGCAATGGGGTCATCGAGTGCACGGTTGGCGACGGGACGCTGCAATTTATTGCCACTTGATTTTAATAAGACATATCCCATTTTTACGCAGCGCTCTCAATCTCACTTCCAACTGGGCCCTACCGCTAGTAACTTCCATGAGTCAAGGTCCCCCCTCGAGTAGATCTAACGTTGCTAGAAATTAGTTCCGTGCCACTTGCATGCAGTGGAATCGAGGTCTGCCATGAGCGTGTTTTCAATGTAGCTCTAAAGTGGAGATCGTGACTATTTCAAAATAAAAAGGGAACCGAAAAAAGGGTGGAGATCGTGGTAGCCCACCACATGTGTCCACTCGAGGACTACGAACGGTCCAGTGTTTATAACCCCCCTCGACCTTCTTCTTCCATGAGCTTGTGTCATTTCCCCCCAGTCTATCTAGTCCTAAGACCCCAATCTACACCTGTCGCGCACGCCGAAGCTCCCTCGTTTGCACTACCTCCTTCCCTTGGTGCGCCATGAAGCGTACGCGTGGAGACGATCTAGAGGTGAAGCCAGTTGAAGGCGCAGCAGCAGATGGCTCGGTCGTCGCCAAGCAGGCAGAGGCGTCCTCTCCGGGCACGAACCCGCTTATCGCCGCGCCGTCGAGGGTGCGAACTCATCCGTCCAGCCAGTAGTCGTCGCTGCCAAGCAGTAGGTGGTAGCCGTCACCGCCGAGTAGCAGGTGGTAGCCGTCGCTGCCGAGCAGCAGGTGGTAGCCATCGCTGTCGAGCAGCAGGTAGTAGCCGTGGCTGCCGAGCAGCAGGTGGCCGACAACGTCGTGGTGCCAGCGGCAGATCTGGATGGGGGGCAGGTGGCAGGCGGAGTCAATCCGGTGATCTACATCGACGACCCCATCGTCGTTCAAGAAATCTTCGACACAATCGCGAAGAATGATGAGTTCGAGGAGGAGGTTCCTAATGAGGAGTCCGAGGTACTACATTGCTAGCTTCTCTAGTCGCAGCTGCAGTTTTCACTGTTCATACACAGGATTTGCTCATTCGTGTACAGATTCTTTTGCTCTTGATGTAGGGTAGTATATATATGATTCGATCGGTTGATTGACGCATCTGCCATCTAGTCACAAAACCCCAATCCGTCTAGTCACAAAATCCCAAAATAGTGCAAGGGCATGTGATGGTGTCGTTTTCTTAGGGATGGTTAGTGGCCCTGAGGCAGCAATGCACATAAACAATATAGGTTGTGCTGTTGGTATTTTGGTTCTCCGACTCCATCGCTGAAAAAATGAGGCCCTAATTTTTTCTCTCATATGGAACCTAAATATATGATCTTTGTATTGTTTCTGATCTATGAATGCGTTGTATGATGCATTTGTATATCCCTGAATAATGTTTTGTACGATTACATTTCAATTTCTTATTGTGGCCAATGAATCAAATTTGCCCCAAAGAGAGGCAGACACATTGGTGTCAAATTTTTTCAGGGATGAGTGAGCAAACCTAGGGCCATGTACAAGATCAATATAAGCTGTGCAATTGTTACTTGGTTCGCTTACGCCATCTCTGTAGAAACTTATGAGGCTGCAATCTTTATTCTACATTCATAGAACTATGCTATTTGAATTATCTATTCCATGCATTCATAGTGTATAAGAATTACATTTTAGTTTGTCACCGAGGCCGATGATTGAAATTTGCCCCAAAAGAGTTCAAGGGGAGACACGTATGATGGTGTCATATTTTAGAGATGGGTTGGTGAACCTGAGGCAGCAATGCACACAAACAATATAGGTTGTGCTGTTGGTACTTTGGTTCTCCAACTCCATCTTGGAAACAAATTATGAGGCCCTTGATTTATTCTCATATGGAACTACATATATGATCCTTGAATTGTTTCTGATCTTTTAATGATTGGTATGATGCATATGTATATGAATGGTTTTGATCATAAGTATTTTTAACATGTACCTGAAGATTAATTGTTTGATTTTTTATTTATAATTACAATATTTAGGCTTGTTTTTGTACTTGACTATGTATATCCCTGAATAATGTTTTGTACGATTGCATTTCTATTTCTTATTGTGGCCAATGATTCAAATTTGCCCCAAAGAGAGGCAGACACATTGGTGTCAGATTTTTTCAGGGATGAGTGAGCGAACCTGGGACCATGTACAAGAACAATATAAGCTGTGCAATTGTTACTTGGTTCACTCACGCCATCCCTAAATAAACTTATGAAGCCGCAATCTTTATTCTACATTCACAGAACTATGATATTCGAATTATCTATTCGATGCATTCATAGTGTATAAGAATTACATTTTAGTTTGTCACCGAGGCTGATGATTGAAATTTGCCCCAAAAGAGTTCAAGGGGAGACACATATGATGGTGTCGTGTTTTTGGGGTGGGTGGGTGAACCTGAGGCACCAATGCATACAAACAATATAGGTTGTGTTGTTGGTACTTTGGTTCTCCTACTCCATCTCTGCAACAAATTATGAGGCCCGTGATTTATTCTCATATGGAACTACATATATGATCCTTGAATTGTTTCTGATCTTTTAATGATTGGTATGATGCATATGTATATGAATGGTTTTGATCATAAGTATTTTTAACATGTACCTAAACATTAATTGTTTGGTTTTTTATTTATAATAACAATATTTAGGCTTGTTTTTGTACCTGACTATGTATATCCCTGAATAATGTTTTGTACGATTACATTTCAATTTCTTATTGTGGCCAATGATTCAAATTTGCCCCAAAAGAGAGGAAGACACATTGGTGTCAGATTTTTTCAGGGACGAGTTAGTGAACCTGGGGTGATGTACAAGAACAATATAGGCTGTGCAATTGTTACTTGGTTCACTTGCGCCGTCCCTGTAGAAACTTATGAGGCCTTAATCTTTATTCTACATTCATAGAACTATGATATTCGAATTACCTATTACATGCATTCAGTGTATAAGAATTACATTTTAGTTTATCACCGAGGCCGATGATTGAAATTTGCCCCAAAGGAGTTCAACGGGAGACACATATGACGGTGTCGTGTTTTAGGGATGGGTGGGTGAACCTGAGGCAGCAATGCACACAAACAATATAGGTTGTGTTGTTGGTACTTTGGTTCGCCAACTCCATCTCTAAAACAAATTATGAGGCCCTAGATTTATTCTCATATGGAACTACATATATGATCCTTGAATTGTTTCTGATCTTTTAATGATTGGTATGATGCATATGTATATGAATGGTTTTGATCATAAGTATTTTTAACATGCACCTGAAGATTAATTCTTTGCTTTTTTATTTATAATTACAATATTTAGGCTTGTTTTTGTACCTGCCTATGTATATCCCTGAATAATGTTTTGTATGATTACATTTCAATTTCTTATTGTGGCCAATGATTCAAATTTGTCCCAAACGAGAGGCAGACACATTAGTGTCAGATTTTTTCAGGGATGAGTTAGTGAACCTGGGGTGATGTACAACATCACAGGTTGTGCAATTGTTACTTGGTTCACCTACTCCATCCCTGAAGAAACTTATGAGGCCCCTAGATTTATCCTACATTCACTCTGATGCAATTATTTGTCATTGTGTTGAGATGAAATGATATATGAACCGATCAAACTATTGCTGAGATGTTTTATCTTTGATATCCACGGATATATTGTCTTACATATACATGTTGTCAATTCTTGAGTTGTAATACAATTCAATCATATGTATGAGTTCTAAATTATGTTCTTAAAAATCAACAGGAGGATGATGATGACGTGGACGATAGCAAGGAATCCAGGGACAACAAGAGCCGCTATGTGCTGAGGCGGTTACGGTGTGGGCTAATCCGTTTCCACCGTAGGGGGAGACTGTTTTGCCCATTCTGTGTCAGAGCGATGAACGTGGACCTCAACAACATGATCCAACACGTGGAGGGCATTGGCAGAGGCGGAGGCAGAAGCCATAGGCCGATTACCTTGGCGCGGCACGCAGCCTACGGCAAATTCCTCTAGGAGTATGTCAGGACTGGCCTGTATCCCATCGACTAGGCTGTCGCTGCCTCCTGCTGATAAACCCCTACCCTGCTAGGCGTCTCCGTGTCCCGGCCTCCTGCTGCAGCCCCTGCTTTTATTTTGTTCTAGTTAATTATTACCTGTGTGTGGCATGTAAGACAATATATTCGTGGTGTCTCTGGTGAACCTTCTATATTAATCTACTCCTTTAGATGGAGTGCCTTAAAGTTTCTAGTGTTCAATTATATTTACTGATCATGCTCATGCACACTACAAAATATTTCTAGTGCTCGATTATATTATAATTGTCAAGAAATACATCAACAAGTTAAATTGGTCGAAACTTTGTATTGAAGTAACTAAATGTATCACACACATAATAAACTAGAACTAAAATCTAGTTCAAACACATAATGTATCACCACCACTTGTTGTCGGCCTTGACTTGCTTCCCCTTCAACCGCTTGATGTCGCCACCGTCCCAAGATCCCTGCACGTCCTGAAACTGCTTTCTGTCCTCCTCATGCTTCTTCTCCTGGGCTAGCTTGCAACTAGGGCATAGCTCTCTCGTGAAAAACCCCACCTTAACCATCCCATCTTTCATGGTAATGAGCTTACTGTACAACTCGTATGCCATGTAGGCGTCTCTGGCTGCATACTCGAGGCACACCTGGCTCATCGGTTTCCACTCCCAGTAGTCGTGATCAAGTCGCTTCAATTTCTTTAGTTTTTCATAGGATTTATCCATGATTTCCGCTGCCTGATCACCCATCCATCCTTCGCTAGGTATGATTTGATCTTGTACAGATTTTGGATGTCGATGTGGTGCCCCTCTGAGATTTTTATCAACGCATGAGAAAGCATAATTGTGTCATTTGTGATATCCACGCTAGTGAAAGTTATCCCTTTCCTACACAAGAACTCGACCAGAGCCGGACAATGCATCTCAGTTGGTTTACTCCTACACTTAGATGGTTATAGGGATGTAAGGGAATAAGGGATGCAGAAGTGGTGATCTCAAATTTAAATTCCACATACCTGCAGAAGTGGTAAACGAGGACCTCCTCATGTATGGTGATTTGCACGACATCGATCTCTTGTGGAGAATTTTTTCGCTTAGTTGCACGGGTGTACTCCAAGTCTAGCCCCACAAACTTGTGCTTCTCTTTCTCAAGCAATTGCTCAAACCTGGCGAGAGTTGTCTCCACAGTCGCTTCATCATTTGTGTACACCACTGTCAAAGTCGTGGTGCCATGGGCAGGGACCAAGTGGGTCTCTATTATGCGTTTCCCATCGTCCATGCCTGCAAGGAAATGGGTGAAAGGAAATGCCTGCAAGGAACTGCCTGCGAGAGGAAGAAGAAGATGAACCGACGGTTCTAGAACAGAGGAAGAAGAAGCTCCCAGGAAAAACTGCATAGGAATGACTGAGGAAGAGGAATGACTGCAGAAGAAACATGGTAACTGCAACTTTCGGTTCGAGAACTCGTCGTGGTTACGTGGAGATCGTGGCAGTGCCGCCGGTTCAACAAGTGGGGCCAGTTCCTGCGAGAAATTGAGAGAAGTCATTTATATTTTGTCTTTCATAATTAAATACAATGAAGTTGGTACAGCCCAAGAGATTTGAACAAAAGAGATTTGCTAGTTTAACATACAACAACACTTACAGGCCCAACATGGCAGAACTTGGAGAGCCCCAGAACTTGAGCTACCACAGAGACCTTGGCAGAGGTGGCAGAATTGGTGCGGGTGCAACCACGACGACGGCGAGCTCGGATTCTAGAGGAGGAAAACAGAACTGAGCATGGTCGACAAGGTGATAGATCTCACCGGGAACCAATTCTCGTCCCCGACCGTGCCATGGGTGCGTCCACGGTGAGGGCGAGCTCCAACTCGGTATGGGGAGGAGAGCGGGGCCGAGCAGCTTTGTCACGTCCCAACTCTGCACCATGACCGCGACCACAGATTGACGCTCCGGGGAATAAGACGCGTAATGGATACTGGCGCCAACGCTGCAAGCCTACAGGGAGGAGAGCTGGGCTGAGCAGGTTCGTCCACATCCCAGCTCCACGCCATGGCTGCGACGCCCCACAGATTGCCGCTCCGGGGAAGAAGAAGATGCGTAATGGATGCAGGCGCCAACGCTGCAAGCCTAATTAACACCTAAGCGACGGGAGCGACAAGAGCGACATAACAGCGAGAACTGAAAGGGGGGGCCCAACTTGACGGCAGTTAGCCTGATTTTTTGTATTGAGACGTAAAGTTGAATTCGTGCCAAAAAAGACCCTCTGAGTATTTGGCACACCAACTATAGTCATCGCGGATGATTTCAGGGAACTTGGGTACCGCGTTGCCTGGACACCCCAACTTTCGGGCCGCAAAATGATATTCTCCTCCAGCACCTCCTCGCAATAAGGCCAGTATACTAGGACATGACTGTTGGAAATATGGCCTAGAGACAAATAGTAATAAGGATTATTATCATATTTCATAAAGTTTATGATTAAGTTTTATATCATGCCATAACTGTATTAAAAGGAAATGTCAATACACGTGTGATATATAAACAACCAGGGGTTCCCGGCGATACTCTAGTCACTGGTGCATTGGTCAATATATGATCAAGGTTTCCTGATCATGTGGTATTTATGCCAGTTGGACATGGAGTCACCTCATTATGAGAAAGAGATGATGAACTAATACCCAACCTAAACAGCATGACCCGATCATGTCATGATGATGTAGCCCGACCTTCGGTCGTTACCATATCATGGTCTCCAACTTATGCCAAGTTGTCATGGACTCCAAAGGTGAATTTGTTCCTCTATGCGAGCCCACTTCCTACCCCATTGAATGGTATACTACTTTATACTCCATCATGTATTCATGATAGGTTTACACTAACAAGTACGGAGGCATGGGAGGAAGCCTGGAGCACCAACCACGACAAGATGGATGCTTAGAACAAAAGACAGAAGAAGAAGCAGCTGGAGCACCGGAGTCTCTGGCCTGAAGACACTGGAGTCTCCGGCCTGCAGAGCCCGAAGTCTTCGGACCCATCTCTGGACCGACCCCTAGATCGAGCTCGAGGACAGTCTGTCTGCCGCTCTAGAGACGACACCGAAGACAGACCGGAGTCTCTTGCCCACACCGGAGTCTCCGGCCTGAGCGTATGGGCCTGTGCGCCGCCAGCTGGCCTTTGGCCCATGTACCCCTTAGTCCGCCCAGACTTTCCCCTTTTATTCCTAAAGTACCCTTGAACTAGTGGCTGGCCTATATATAGTGCCCACACCCCCATGTAACCCTATGCATAGATGATAGACTAAAGAAAACCCCCTTTGTGGAATCTCTAGTTTTGCCTCATCCCCTTCTACCAAAGCGGATCAACTATCATCACCACCTCGTAGGAGTTTGCATCGCGCCTCCCTCATTGTACAAGGCCTTGGCATCGATGTCCCTTTGCCAAGACGTCAAGACCCTCTCAAGGTGTTCTTCCCTCTCCGCGTGGGATCGAGGGAGCATGTTGACCGATCTTTCCTTGTGAGGATTCTATCGGACCGGTGGCCACTGGTGAGAGTAATCGGCCTTGTATCGTGTGAGTTTTGCGTGTGTTCATCGTGTTCTTCGCGAGGTGTGTGTCCGCTTCCGCTACCTTCTCCCTTTCCCCTTGCTTTCCCATCGATTTGACCACGAGATCCGTGAAGATTGGGCCACCCATGGGGTTACCCCATAACACATGAAGTTCAATTTACGATGATTAGAAAGACCTAGTGGACTATTTCTTAGACCGTGAGGCTATATCAATCACTGTCTCCCGAGGGTACTTTGCTAGCATCAAATGTCACTTGGTTAAACAGTGATCATAAAGGTGTGTTCAGGTATTCGGAGGAACCGTAGAGGCAATATATGTCAAGAGCGGGATTTGTCCACCCGCATGACGCAAAGATACTCGAGGGCCCACTCAGAGAAGTTATATCCAATAGCTATGCGGCGTGTGATTTGATCACAGGGATATCACTTGTCGGAACGAGTAAAGTAGCATTTGTCGGTAACGAGATTGAACCCGACATGGTGATGTCATTGATTAGATCTCGATTAATACAAGTATCGAGACACAAAAGTAATATGACACGACATTCATGGTTCAAAGGACGAAAGATTTCGTGGAATGCATAGGGGTCACATGACCATCCATGTCCCTCTGTTGATCATTGGTCCGGGAGAGTCTTGACCTTGTCTGGAGTGTTCCCGAACCGTGGGGTATCACGCTTAAGGGCTTGGTGATGCTTAGAGAGTGTTTACAGGATTGGTAGAATCACCGAAGAAAGAGAAAAGAGAAAACCAGAAGAGTTTCGGTAAGTCTGGAGGATGTCCGGAGAGGAGGTGGAAGGTGTTCCATAGCCACGGAGATTGAATAATATGTGAATGAATGTTAAATATTGTTTTAATCATTTATTCATAATTATTTAATAAAAGAGAAATCAATTAAAGGGTTAAAATACCTTATTAGGCCAAATCCAAAGGGATAAAGAGGGAAAAACCAAGAGGAAGGAGGAGGGGATGGTTGGCTAGGCATTGGCCACCCATGTGGGGCCCACTTGGGCCTCCTTGGCTGGCCAGCGGCTGCCCCCCTCTCCCCTCTTCGTTTAGTCCCACATGGCTAACCTAGTTAGCCTAGGGGTGGGATTTCCCCTATATATAGTGGGGTATTTTGACCAAATAAGACACAACAATATTCAATAAAGGTTTCCTCACTTATGGGGAGACCTCCAATTGATATTCTCTCTCTCGTGACCGTGGTCCCAAGTTCAGACTGCGCAAACGAGAGACATCTTCACCGTGGAGCGCTGTCGTGCTGCGGGATTCGCATCCAGGAGCTCTACTTCCACAACTGCTACTGGATCGGGGAAGCGGGAGTCATCGCCAAGCACCGGATACATGTAACTCCCTGTGAGGTGCAACATTTGAGGTACTAGAAGTTGTTGGAGACATAGGAGCACGAGGACTTCATCACGACCTTGAGGTCAGCTTCGGTTCGTCTACATTAGCCACGCTCTCCCGAGCGTTGACAACGCTTTTCGGTCTTCAAGGTTAAATTCACGAAAAGCCCCTCCTGTTATTGCATTACTAATAGGTCCTGGCAACAAAGGGGTTCATGGGCATAGGGTAAAATTTATTGTTTTCATCCGTGAACCCCTATAGTTGTATCAGAGCTAGGTCTATGTTTAGTATTGCTAGTACAGGTAGAACACACGAGATGTACCGTGTGGGCATTGATCTTTTAGTTGTTACCCTCCCACGTGTACTTGTGTATACCACAACAATGGTTGATGAAGCGGCCCCCAACCAACTTTACACGTTCATTTGCGAGACTGGTCCACGCTTGACATATGGCTTGTACCGTATAAAGTGGCTTTGGGGGGTGTATGTCTCTCTCGCATTAGTTGGTATGCCACTTGCAATGGAGGGCCCCAAAAGGGGTGTAGTAGAGACAACTACTCGATCAGCGTTGTGGTGAAAGTTTGTAGGTTAGAACGGTTCTTGTGCGAAAGCCCATTCCGCCACGTAAAACATGCAAAGATAAAGTAGAGGAGTCTAGCTTTGTTTTGAAGGGAGGGCGTTGCTTTGTGATATGGTTGTGGCAAAGGTAAAGTAATTACCTTATCTGACGAAGTAGTAGTATATAATCATGGACATGATGGACTACCACGCCGGAAGGCACCAGTACCCTGGTGCCTACGACGTTGGAACCCTAGCACCGGAATCCGGTGATGCCTGATGGACATCACGACATGAAGGACCATATCACATCGCATTTACATTCAATGTTTATTGTTTGTATATCTTCTTGCGTGCTAGTATTAGATACTCGACGGTAGCCTAATAAGATGATCCCTAATTAAAATACCAATGATTGTGTTCTCCCTTAGTGTGCACCACCAAGAAAGTTCTTCGGTATGAGGCAGGTCGTGACGATTGGGTGTCAGACATATCTACGTTCGCATACAGTGGGTGTAAGCCATGTTGTATAGCGAATACACTAAGGTTGAGTTGGAGAGCCTATCATGTGTAGACATGGCCTCGGAACACGGATGGTCGAAAGATCGAGCACGAGTCGCATGAATGATGTGATTGACATTTAGGCGTCCACCCGAGCACCCACATTGATGGCCGTGACGATCAGGGGAGATGTGGGGAAAAGGGATCGTGTAATGACTAGAACCCTTCTAGGGATTAGTGTTTTTAGTGGAGTTATTATTTAACTCGTTTAATTATAAACTTAGTCTAAATTCCTTTTGCAATTATAAATGTAGAAAATGGTTCTCCCTGATGTTACCTTCCCAGTTGATGATTGGTTAGAAGGAGAAAAGCTCAAGTTAGATGGATCCAACTTTTCTATGTGGTTGCGTGTCTCCACATTCTCCTTAGTGAGAATGACGTGGTCGACTATATACTCAACGAGATGGATTTGGAGCAACCTAGTGTCTTTGAGACCCCAGAGTACTGGGAAGACCGCTATTACCATCGTGAGATGTCCACCTTGATATCAGTGACAATGCGCTTCAGAATGGTGGATGAGCTGTGGCCAGTCATGGGTAATCTTGACCCTCATACGGTAATGGTACATCTTAGGTCACATTTCGTGGAGCAAGTGCGCATATGGGAGCATGAGCTAATGGGAGATTTCCTCTCCATTAAGATGGAGGAGAACTCTTCGCTTGATGACCACTTGGAGCGCATGCATGATGCGTACATGAGGCTTGCATACTTCCTAGATAACTGGTTGACGAGCTCTTTTGCAAATGGTGTTGTGCTACGGTCGGTGCCACCAAGCTACCAAGCACATGCTAGGACTTGCATTGAGAGAGGCGATGCTGAAACACAGGACTTCCACAAGTTCATATCACAGCTCAGGAATGTGAAGGTTGAACCCATTGCTGGTGGGGTCATCAATGACAAAGGTATATATTTGATATACAATTTTTGATGAGGACATCCCAAAAGTTACACCTGCCCCGATTGATAATGAAGATGTTCCAATTGCAAAGAAGGATCAATCCAATGAGATAAGGATTGGACCAATTACAAGAGCTCGTGCTAAGCTACTAGAACAACAGGTGAACTTGTTTCTTAATGAACCTGGTGTTTTAATCAATGAGAATTTTATACTACCTAAGTCTTTGAATTATTGCATGATCAGGTACTTAGGAGAAGAAGGCGTAGCACGGAGCGAGGAGCTAATGGAACAAGGCGTGTTGATCAATGAAGAATGCGCAAGGGAGGAGAGGGAGGAAGCGCAAGGGAGGAGAGGGAGGAAGCGCAAGGGAGGAGAGGGAGGAAGCGCAAGGGAGGAGAGGGAGGAAGCGCAAGGAGCTGTCCAAGACGAAGATCAACAAGAGGAGGGAGTTCTCTGCCTCGGCAGAGAAAAGCCTCGTTTATCTGCCACGGTAGGCTGCCGCGGCAGGAAAACCGACTAGGACTCTGCCACGGCAGAGCCAGTCTTGGCCGAGCCACTTTGTGGCCGGTTTGTATCTAGGTTGGGTGGAACCAACTTGGGTTCCACCATAGGCCACCGCCCCTTGGACCCATAAATAGATGGGGGCGCCATAGTTAGGGTTTAGACCACGTTAAAATATTTTGGAGGTTTTTCTTTCATAGAACCTCTGGAATTACCCCGTGTTCGAATCTACCAACTATAATTGAGTGTGATCTGTTGTTCCATTGGGAATTAGTAGATTGCATACTACCGTTCATGGTCACGGCTGGATGCGCAAGAGTGTGGTGTTGTGAATATCCTACAAGGTTCGAGAGCTATTGCATTGGCATCAGGGATCGAGCGGGAGAGATCATAGTTACGCACTAGTTATCTATCATCCACCATATCATCGACAAGAACTTGCTGAGAAGATCGGGCCTCCCCATATCATCTTGTATTAGATTTCCTCGTTGCCTCGGTAAGCAATATGATGTAGCCCGACGTTCGGTCATTACCACATCATGGTCTCCAACTTATGCCAAGTCGTCATGGACTCCAAAGGTGAATCCGTTCCTCTATGTGAGCCCACTTCCTACTCTCTTGAATGGTATACTACTTCATACTCCATCCCATATCCATGATAGGTTCATACCGACGAGTACGGAGGCAAGGGAGGAAGCCTGGAGCACCAAGCCCGACAAGACGGAGGCTTGGAAGAGAAGACGGAAAAAGCAGAAGCTGGAGCACCGGAGTCTCCGGCCTGCGCACACCAGAGTCTCCGGTCACACCGGAGTGTCCGGCCTAAAGACACCGGAGTCTCCGGCCTACAGATCCCGGAGTCTCTGGACCCATCTCCGGACCGACCCCCAGATCGAGCTCGAGGACAGTCTGTATGCCACTTTGGAGACAACACCGGAGACAGACCGGAGTCTCTGGCCCACACCGGAGTCTCCGGACCCCACACCAGAGTCTCCAGCCTGAGCGTATGGGCCTACGCGCCGCCAGCTTGACCTTTGGCCCATGTACCCCTTAGTCCTCCCAGACTTTCCCCTTTTATTTCTAAAGTACCCTTGAACTAGTGGCTTGCCTATATATAGTGCCCCCACCCCCTCATGTAACCCTAGGCATAGATGATAGACTAAAGAAAACCCCCTTTGTGGAATCTCTAGTTTTGCCTCATCCCCTTCTACCAAAGGGGATCGACTATCGTCACCACCTCATTGGAGTTTGCATCGCGCCTCCCTCGTTGTATAAGGCCTTGGCATCGGTGTCCCTTTGCCAAGACGTCAAGACCCTCTCCAAGGTGTTCTTCCCTCTCCGCGTGGGATCGAGGCAGCATGTTGACCGATCTTTCCTTGCGAGGATTCTATCAGACCGGTGGCCACCGGTGAGAGCGATCGGCCTTGTATCGTGTGTGTTTTGCGTGTGTTCATCGTGTTCTTCACGAGGTGTGCGTCCGCTTCTGCTACCTTCTCCCTTTCCCCTCACTTTCCCATCGATTTGACCACGAGATCCGTGAAGATCGGGCCACCCACGGGGTTATCCCATAACACAATCCATAATCCATCCATATATTAGAGAGTGTTTTCGTCCTATATAGAAAATAGCCCCACAAAAAGATTTTCCATAGCCTAGATTACATCGTAGACGAGTAATATTTGCTGGTCGTGTTCATCCTTTAGTTTAGATCTAGATTTGTTCTTTGTAGATTTGTTTTCTAGTCGTTTTCCACCTTGTTTCCGCCACCATCAAGTCAGATCCGATCTAATCTAAGAGTCCTAGTCTTCTACTCTTGGCCTAGCCGGAATTAAAAAAAAATCTACCGACTCTGCCGCGGCACGGAAATAGCCTGTTTTCCTGCCGCGGAGTCCTGTTCTGCCACGACTCGGATTCGCTGTCGCGCCACGTTTTTGACGTGTTTTTCTGCTGTGGCAGGATTTTCTGCCACAACACAATTTTGCCCTATTTTTCTGCCACGACAGGAAATTTTACAAAGTGTGAATTTGCACTTTTCCTTCAACCTTAGCAACAGTCATTCTATTACATAGGTGTAGGAACTTGTCCATTGAGACTAGTTTCCGCTCCTACAGGCTGCTCATAGGATTTTGATGCTGTACTTTGTAAGTGGCCGTGTGTGATCTATAAAATCAACAAAAAGAGAGAGAAAAAGCAATATAGCAATAGAAAAAAGTAAAAAAAGAGCTATACAAAAGAGAGAAAAAATAGTGAAAAGAGAAATTGAGCAAGAGGCCTAGTGATATCTTTGTGCACTGGTAGATTGAGAAATCTTGTTCCTGTTTACTTTGAGCTTTGCTAGTGTCTCTCGGGAGTAGTGCAACACCCTTCATAGTTGCATTGCCACTTTTTTTCCACGTGTGTGTTTCTTGGGTTTTTGTACGATCGGCACTAGGACTTGTTTGCGGTGTAGATAGGATACCATACCTATAGCTCCACCATAAATAACCTGTGTGCCCTGCGATCGTTCTCTATACCTTTGATATTCACTTCATCACTTTAGTGCATTAGTCTTTGATTACGTTTGGTAGAGCATCTCTATTCACTTTGGAACGGTAAGATCTCCTTTCTTATCAGTTGTGAGTGAGTTGTGAGAGTTTCCACCATACTGATTTTGATTTTTGCACTAACCTACTAATCATGTCTTTGAGTGATGATGAAATTGTGTCACAGAAAAAGCAGGTTGAGGAGCTTGTTACTTGGCACGAGTCTGTTGATAGAAATATCACCGACATACAAGATTTGGTGGAGAATAATATTAGAGCAATCAATAATATTTAGACTCAGCTGACTGCAATGAATGTCAACTTTTCCACCTTGCAGCGTTCCATTGAGGCGATTCAAGCGACACTCCAGCCAGGACCTGCACAACAACATGATGATGGGTTTGAGGACTTTGATGAGGGTAGTGCGGCTGATGCTGCCCCACATCATGGCAGGGGACGTGCCAATCCCCCTGCACATGCGATAACCCCTCTTTATGGCCGTGGGTTTGCTCTTGTTGGACGTGCTCAGTGTGTTTACAATCCAGCTAATGATAGTTTGGGCAAGCCCAAGTTCTCAATTCCTTCGTTCAATGGCTCGCTTGATCCTGAGGGTTATATTACTTAGGAGTTCAAGATTGAGAAGCTCTGGCGTTTGTTTGATTACCCAGAAGACAAGAAGATCAAGCTTGCAGCATCAGAGTTTGATGGTTATGCTTTGCGTTGGTGGGAGGCTATTGTGCAGAATAGACGGAATGACAATGAACTTTTGATGAGGGATTGGCGTGAGATGAAGGCTATCATGGCGGATCGTTTTGTTCCTTCCAATTAGTTGCACTCCGTGTTTGACAAGCTGACATAGTTGAGGCAAGGCACAATGATAGTTGATGAGTACTACATGGAGATGGAGAGGCTTATGCAACGTGCTAATGTTCGTGAATCACGAGAGATGACAATGCAGCGTTTCCTCAACAATTTGAAGCTTCAAATCAAGAGTATTGTGTGTTATCACAAGTATGAGACAATGAACAAGCTGCTGCACCATGCTAGAGAGGTCGTAATCCCAGCTGGCTGAAGAGGCGAAGTCACGTGCTCTATTTCCATCTTCTAGCAGATTTTTGGCCAGATCTACTCCTACTGCTGTCACGCCACAAGTTGCTGCTCCTTTTACACCATCGGCCAAGCCAACAAGTACACCTTCAGCTGGTTCTAATGCTCGGAAGCCCGCTGCTCCTGCTGCTAGCTCGGGTTCCAACATGTCTACTGTGCGTACTCGCGATGTGGTGTGCCATACTTGTGGAGGTAGAGGTCACTACAAGAAGGATTGTCCAAACAGCAAGGTTATGTTCGTCAACGAACAAGGCGAAGTAGAGAGTGGAGATGAAGCTTCTGATGATGATGTTGATGATGCCAAGGATGGTGTTGATGCGTATCCTAAGCGTGCTGCAACTATTGTCGTATCTTCGCGTATACTTAGTGTGCAACCGGTTGAGGAATCCCAGCATTGCAACTTGTTCCAAACAAAAGCTCTAGTTGCACCTAACAATGCTTGCAAGGTCATTATTGATGGAGGTAGCTGCAGAAATATTGCAAATAAGGAACTATGTGCCAAACTAAATTTGACATACTTACCTCATCCCAAGCCATACTACATACAATGGTTGAGCAACAATGGTGAGATGAAGGTAAATCATATGGTACCTGTGAATTTTCAAATAGGGCCATACAAAGATTCAATTGATTTTGATGTGGTTCCTATGACTGTTTGTCACCTACTATTGGGTCGGCCTTGGCTTTATGATCGCCATGTGCAACACAATGGCCGAGCCAATACATATCACTTGGAATATAAAGGGAAGAAGATTACTATGCAGCCAATGACACCACAAGATATTGTGAATGATTCTCGCCAAAAGATAGAGGCAAATTTGAAGGAAGATCCTGCAGCTCGGTGAGATTGTGTGACAGATGTTCCTGATGTAATTGAGCCTAAATTGAGTGATATAACGAAAAGTGAGAGAGTGCTTGGGTTATTGATATTAGCCACCAAGGAAGATATGAGAGAATTTCGTGAGGATCCTACAGCCATGCCACTTGTGCTCATGTATAAGGGTGAGGTATTGGTTTCTAATGACATAACCCCTATTTCTCTTGGTGTCTCTTCTATTTTGCAGGACTCTGGGGATGTGTTTCCAGAAGATGTACCGTAGGCTTACCTCCATTGCGTGATATAGAACTTCAAATGGATTTGATTCCTAGCGCCACACTTCCCAACCGTGCACCCTACAAGACAAATCCCGAAGAAACTAAGGAAATTCAGAAGCAAGTACAAGTGTTGTTGGATCAAGGGTACATTTGTGTTTCTCTTAGCCATTGTGTTGTTCCTGTTATTTTGGTTCCTAAGAAAGATGGTACATGGCGAATGTGTGTTGATTGTAGAGCGATTAATAACATCACTATTCGATATCGTCATCCTATTCCACGCTTAGAGGATATGCTAGATGAATTGAGTGGTGCTGCTGTTTTCTCTAAGATAGACTTCCGTAGTGGTTATCATCAAATTAGGATGAAAGAAGGGGATGAGTGGAAAACTGCTTTCAAAACTAAATTCGGTTTGAATGAGTGGTTAGTCATGTTGTTTGGTCTTACTAATGCACCTAGTACTTTCATGCGTTTGATGAATCATGTTTTGAGAGAGTTTATTGGTCGTTTTGAGGTTGTTACTTTGATGATATCCTCATATACAGCCACACCGAATCTAAACATTGCACTCATATTCGACAAGGTTTGCAAGTGTTACGTGATAATAAACTGTATGCTAATCTTGAGAAGTGTACATTTGCAAAAGATAAGATCATATTCCTAGGATTTGTTGTATCTAAGAATGGAGTAGAGGTAGATCAATCTAAAATTTAATCAATTCAGAATTGGCCTACTCCCATGAATGTTAGTCAAGTGCGTAGTTTCCATGGTTTAGCTGGTTTCTATAGGCACTTTGAGAAAGATTTTAGCACCATTGATGCACCTTTGAATGATTTGACAAAGAAAGGTGTTCCTTTTGTATGGGGCGCGGCCCAAGACATTGCATTTGATACATTGAAACGTTTGCTTAGTTCTACACAATTACTTGCATTACCTAATTTTTCGAAGCAATTTGAAGTTGAATGTGATGCTAGTGGTATATGCATAGGTGGCGTTTTGATGCAAGAGGGTCAGCCTATAGCTTATTTTTCTGAGAAATTGACTAGTGCTCGTTTGAATTATTCAATCTATGATAAAGAATTGTATGTGCTTGTTAGAGTACTTGAGGTTTGACAACATTATTTGTGGCCAAAGGAATTCATCATATATTCTGATCATGAAACATCGAAATACTTGAAAGCTCAATCAAAGTTGCATAGAAGATTAGCTAAATGGGTTGAGTTCATTGAGTCTTTTCCTTACATCATTAATTATAAAAAGGGAAAAGAGAATGTTGTTGCTAATCCTCTATCTAGGAAGAACATGCTATTAACCAATCTTGATGTTAAAATTCCTGGATTAGAAGCTATTTGTGCACTTTATGCAACTGACCATGATTTTGATGAACCATATCGTTTGTGTGCTCTTAGAAACGCATGGGATAAGTATCATATACATGATGGATATTTGTTCGGAGCTAACAAACTATGTATTCCAGAATCGTCGTTGCGTTTGTTCTTAGTGCAGGAATCACATGCTGGTGGTTTGATGGGTCACTTTGGGCGTGAGAATACGTTGCTCATGCTTGCTGATCACTTTTATTGGCCCAAGATGAGGCGTGATGTGTACAGATTTGTGAGCCGGTGCATTACTTGCCACACAAGTCGAAATCCAAGCTGAAGCCTCACGGTTTGTATACACCTCTCTCTGCACCTACTACTCCATGGGAAGACATTAGTATGGATTTTGTGCTAGGTCTACCTAAAACTCAGAGAGGTCATGATTCTATATTTGTGGTAGTAGATAGGTTCTCTAAGATGGCTCATTTTATTGCCTGCCACAAAAGCGACGATGCGTCGCATGTTGCTAACCTGTTTTTCAGGGACATCGTGAGATTACATGGAGTACCTAAGACGATTGTTTCTGACCGTGATGTGAAGTTTATGAGCTACTTTTGGAAGACCTTATGGGGGAAGCTAGGAACGAAGCTTCTGTTCAGTACTACATGTCATCCCCAAACAGATGGTCAAACGGAGGTTGTGAATTGAACATTGTCACAGCTACTAAGGACCATGATTAAAAAGAATCTACGGGAGTGGGAAGAGTGTTTGCCACATGTTGAGTTTTCTTACAACAGGGTTGTGCATTCAAGTACTCAGCTTTGTCCTTTTGAGGTGGTGTATGGCTTCAAGCCATTGACGCCACTTGATATGTTGCCTCTGTGATTGCATGAGAGAGTTGATATGGAGGCATCAAAACATGCTGATTACATGAATAAAATACATGAGAAGCCTAGAGAGGCAATTGAGAAGAAAGGCAAGAACATTGCTACTACACGGAATCAAGCAAGGAAAGAAGTGTTGTTTGAGCCTGGAGATATGGTTTGGGTGCATCTACGCAAGGACATATTTCCACTACTTCACAAGTCCAAATTGAAGCCACGTGGTGCTGGTCCTTACAAGGTGCTAGCCAAAATTAATGATAATGCCTACTCAGTTGATATACCTATTGAGGAGTTTGGTGGCACAAGCAACAACTTCAATGTAGTTGATTTGTCACCATATGCTGGAGAAGACCTTGGCGCGTCGAGATCGACGCCTTTTGAAGGGGGAAGATGATGAGGACATCCCTATAGTTACACCTACCCCAATTGATAATGAAGATGTTCCAATTGCAAAGAAGGATCAACCCAATGAGATAAGGATTGGACCAATCACAAGAGCTCGTGTTAAGCTACTAGAACAATAGGTGAACTTGTTTCTTAATGAACCTGGTGTTTTAATCAATGACAATTTTATACTACCTAAGTCTTTGAATTATTGTATGATCAGGTACTTAGGAGAAGAAGGCGTAGCACGGAGCGAGGAGCTAATGGAACAAGGCGTGTTGATCAATGAAGAATGTGCGAGGGAGGAGAGGGAGGAAGCACAAGGAGCTGTCCAAGACGAAGATCAACAAGAGGAGGGAGTTCTCTGCCGTGGCAGAGAAAAGCCTCGCTTCTCTGCCACGGTAGGCTGCCGCGGCAGGAAAATCGACTAGGACTCTACCACGGCAGAGCCAGTCTTGGCCGAGCCACTTTGTGGCCGACTTGTATCCAGGTTGGGTGGAACCAACTCGGGTACCACCATAGGCCGCCGTCCCTTGGACCCATAAATAGATGGGGGCGCCGTAGTGAGGGTTTTAGACCACGTTAAAATATTTTGGAGTTGTTTCTTTCATAGAACCTCTGGAATTACCCTGTGTTTGAATCTACCAACTATAATTGAGTGTGATCTGTTGTTCCATTGGGAATTAGTAGATTGCATACTACCATTCGTGGTCACGGCTGCATGCGCAAGAGTGTGGTGTTGTGAATATCCCACAAGGTACGAGAGCTATTGCATTGGCATCAGGGATCGAGCGGGAGAGATCATAGCTACACACTAGTTATCTATCATCCACCATATCATCGACAAGAGCTTGATGAGAAGATCGGGCCACCCCATATCAATTGTATAAATGTTATAATCTTGCAAACGCATATTGAGGTGTTGAGTATATTTGATACTTATTTTGTTTTGCTAAAAACATGTCCTTCTACATGAGAGCTGCTTGCTGGAGAGGAGGTGACGTTGCGTGTTGATGGCGAGCATGATGATGATGGCCAACGACACTCTCCCTCGAATTTATCATGTAGTTTATCGGTTTTTGGATAGTTATTGTAATAGATAGATTATGAACTTCTTTAGTGTGTCTCACACTTTGTGAGGCGGTTATTCATATGAGCTTGTAACATACGGTTGTTCTACTTTCATGAATGATTTCTATTTGTGTTCATATCTTGTTCGATTAAGTGTGAATTGCCCTTGTTATGAAACTAATTGATAATTGACGAGGGGAGATCTCAGCAATGTCCATAAAGAAGGACTTAGGGTTTCACGGAAAAGAGAACGCTGGGGATTTCGGTAGAAGTTAGGAAACAATGGGATCAAAGTCGCTTTAATATTACGAAAGATTGCTTGGTTACAAATCACTTGGGATTATTCGGTAGCCTTGCCTATTCTTCCCCCATCCTATATATAATAGGCCAGGTCTCAAAGCTATATGGAGATAGGTTATATAATTACAATACCAACTCCAGGTCGGTCTTTGCTCTTCTTTCCTACTATAATCCTTGTCGATTGCTCTTTTGGATCTTCATCTTAACTCTTTATGGGCCGTAATATTCTCTGCAAGGTCCTAGGTAGCAAATCATAAGGACTCGAGTAATCATACCTATGTTAGTAGCCCCCGAGACTCTACCTGAATTGTAGATTCGGGTTGAGTCTCAGAAAAATGTTTAATCCTTTGTTTTTATTATTTTTAAAACTTTTATAGGGATTTGGTACAACGAGCCTGATGCTTTTGATGGATCGGGAATCAGTTAATTGCTCCTGGGCAAAAGCAAGGTTGTCCTACATCAAATTCAAGTCCCCACGCATGAACTCGGGATTTATTACTAGCGTAATTTAGTTCGGGCCGTTGAGTTCTTATCGAATAATGAGTTCCATTTTTATTTTATCGGGTACCGAACACGTTCGTCGGGATTTTTCGTCGTATCGTAGATACGGATATAATACTGGTAGAGCGCATTCTTGTGCGATTACCAGGCCACACAGGACAAATCCCGGAGTCTTACCTTCATGTTTCTGAACACGGCATTCGGAATTTTGTCGAATTTAGCTGCGATCCAAGATTTATATATTTTGTCGGCTGCGTTTGATCTTCGATCTATAAACACCCTCCTGATAGGAGTGTTGTTTCATTTTTCCTTTATCAAGTGTGCACCAGCGCTCCTGATAGGAGTAGCCCCCGAGTCTATGTTTGGATGTATACATTAGGACATACGCTCGAAAAACTTTATATTTAACGTGTCTCCAAATTTTGTTGGGTGCGCGACCAGTGCTCCCGATAGGAGTAGCCCCCGAGGCTGCAGTCAAATTTTTCATTTTTCGACCGTAGTCTCGATCTTCTTCATGGAGGAATTTACTTCGACTCCCTACTCTTCTTTGGGTGTGTACCCTTTCCTCTAAACCGTTTTTATTGTGACGTCATTGATGACAAATTCAACACTTTTTTATTCTCGAAACATATGCTCGTGACGAGACGTGTCGAGCGTGGGCCCGTGTTGCAGTAATGATGACGCATGGTGGCGTATTCAGCGTAGACGTCCCCTCTTTTGCGCGGAGATCGAGGCGGCATGCGCTGTATTCCCGTTTTTACCGCAGCAATATCTTCCTAAGATATTTTATTTTACAGAATCTTGTTGACATGCGTCTCCATCGTGTGTCCTTGTGACCGTTGGATTTTACATCGAATGGTTTTAACTTCGTACCATAGTTCTTTATAAAGGGGGAATCCTTTTTACTGTTTTTCACCTCTCCCCTGTTGGCTTTCATCTTCTTCTTTGCGACTGTGCCTTCCTTTGCCTCTTTCCCTAATTCTTGTGAGTTCCTCCGAGCACTGGTGCTTATTCCACTTTCAATATGGGCAGGAGTAAGGTAGGGACTTCCGCTGCGGCCGCCAAGGCTACGCAAAAGAGGGCCGTCGGATGGGCACCATTGAAGTGCACCACGCGCAAATTGTGCGAGGCACGGAACCTTGGCCATCTTACCGAGGGCTCTTTCAAACTTCAAGGGGATGAAGATGCCCCTATCCCTGAATCTGGCTAGAGGGTAATGTTCCTCTCCTTTCTCTTCCTGTTTATGAGTTCCGCCATGGTCTCCTCTTCGTCTATGGCATGTAGTCGTACCAGCTCACGCCCAATTCTATCCTTCATGTTGCTTCCTTTGTTACTCTTTGCGAGTGTTTCCTTGGAATTCATCCCCATTGGTGCCTTTGGAAATACTTTTCTATGTCCGTCGAGATGCTTTTGATACCCTTGTTCTTCGGAATGCTTTTGATACCCTTGTTCATGATGTTGGCGGTGCCATCTTTTCTGTCTGCTCCGATGTCGATTACTTTGATTTTAAAATCACTGACTCTGTTCAAGGATGGAAAACTAGGTGGTTTTATATCAAAGACCAAACATTTGATGGCCAGTCTTTTGGGTTAGCCCCCTTTGAACTGAAGAAAATTTGCCGCAAACTTGACTCCTAGGATCAGCGTCCTTCTGTCGAACAAATGGAGGACATCCAACCCCATCTTGACCTTATTTCAAAACTATGGCATGAGGTTGGCAAGGAATTATCTGGTCTTCAGATTCTGGCGTATTTCTTGCAGATTTGCGTGCAACCACTATAGGTGCAAAGTGGAAATGCAAAGAAAACTCACACTAAAGAAAGAACTAACTCTCAAAAGCTTGTTGGTGGTAGGTTAGGATTGTGGAATGCCAAAGAACCAACCAAAAGAAAAGGGATAGTCAAATGTGGGTAAAATCCAAACAAAACTCAAATCAAAGGCGAAGGTCAACAACTCAAAAGGGTGACGGGAACCTACGTCTATATACACACACGTGGAGATTGTTGGGATTGAAACGACTATGAAAATTTGCAAACAAAATGTCCTAATGAAGACTAAGCTCGTTGTCGTACCAATGCAAGGAGAGACCGTGGCTCGTTTGCAAAGACGAAAAATGAGCAATGGATTCGTGCACTTGCCTTGGGCGCTCTTCTTTTCTCTCTTGCTTATAAGCTTTGAGACTCTCTCTTGCAACGGGAGACTATTTTTTTTGCTTTTTCTTTGTATCTTTTTCTTTCTTTTGTTTTTTTTGCTCTCCCTTGATGCTACCTAGTCACACTTCCTATTGCTCTTGCACTCTCACTATCCAAGGACAAATACACAATGCTCAAGCAAACACAAGATGAGCCAATCTCGTGGGATAGGTACACACAAAGGAAGATAGGGGTTAACAAGATGACGCAAGTTATACCTTCGTTGGTGATGATGAACTTGGTGTCGGTGGTGTGGAATGATTTTTGTGGGCTGTGGTGTCGATGAGCACGGGGGTTGTCGATGGAGAAGCTTGTTGTTAGTTGATGACATGCACATGGGCACAAACAAACAAGAGGAAAATAGCCAAAGCAAGATTAGAGGCAAAATTGTCAAAATCAGGCGTCAGGCTAGAGACTCCGGGGTTTCAGGCCGGAAACTCCGGTGTGGATAGGCCGGAGACTCCGGTGTGCAGGCCGGAGACTCCGGTGTGCAGGCCGGAGCCTCCGGTCTGGAGTCAGATCGCGAACTGCTCATGTTCTTGAGCGGAAATCTTCGCCTTGGGGCCTCAAATCCGCGAAAAATTGACCAAATTGGGCTGGGAAAACGAAGGATAAAGCTGGACCAACTCCTAAGACAAGGTTTGGTCCACAAATAACACTCCAAATCAAGAGATCGATCCAAAGGCAAATTTGGGCTGTTTTTTTGGGGGATTTTCGAATTTTTAGTGGATAGAAGAAAAATTTGTGGGGGAATTCGTGAGCAACGAAGCTCTTGATACCAATATGTTGAGGGCAAACCTCTAGGGTGGCCTGATCTTTCACGATTCCCTTTCAAATCGAGGATGGAGTGCGGGGAGAGGACGGGAGGATGAACACGACGAATGCACGCACGAAGAATGTGATGAACTCACACACATACAAAACCACGATACACACCAGTAGCGCACGTCGGCGGTAACTGGTCCGGCGCAATCCCTAGGATCGGCGTCGGGCGGAGGACTCTCTCTCGAACCGGGACGGCGTGATGTAGCCCAACATATGGAAACCACCTTTGGTCCACATCATGCCACGCTAATCATCACTCCAAAGGTGAACTCCTTCCATGCTTTGCCTTTTGTTGGTTATTGTGCGAATGGAATCCTACTTGAGACAAATGCCTATGATGTGACTAGGTCCATGAACATGATGCCAAGGAGATGCAACAAGGATGGCTCTAGAGCCAAGACACCCAAGCAAGAGGCCTAGAAGAGAAGACGCAAGAAGCTGTTGAAGTAGGACCGGAGTCTCCGGACCAGCAGACCGGAGTCTCCGGTCTACCACACCGGACTCTCCGGCCTAGTCTCCGGACCGAGCCCCAAACCTGTGCCTGGGACAGTCTGCGACGCCCTCTGGAGGCGACACCGGAGACAGACCGGAGTCTCCGGCCTACACCGGAGTCTCCGGACCCCCACACCGGAGCCTCCGGACCGAGCATCGTGGGCCTGCGTGCCTTAAGCTAGGCTTGGCCCATGTAACGCCCTAAACTTCCTGCTTATGCCTGGTTTACCCCTAGCTCGTGGCTGGCCTATATATATGCCCCCACCCCTTGAAACCCTAGAGATGATGATGAATTGAGGCATGTGCCAAACCCTAGATGGGAACCCCCTCTCATTAGTAAATCTATGAGTTGTACAAGGCCTTGGAGTCGGTGCCCTTCTCCAAGTTGTCAAGACCCTCCTCAAGTGTTTGGTCTCTCCCTATCAAGGATTCTAGTAGTGCTTGGTCTCTCCCGTTTGGGATTCTACTTGGTTGCTACTCTCTCCTTGATTTGGACTCTACCTTCCGCTTGCCGATCTCTCCTTTGCAGATTCTATTGCAAGGTCTCTTGCCGAGGATTCTATTGGATTGGTTGTTCGAACCAACGGGAGCAAATCGAATTGGGTGTGATTTGGCGTGTGTTTGTATCTTTACCTTGCATTAGAGTTGTGTTCATCGTGTTCATCGTTTTTTCCCTCACTTCTGCCTCAAATCCGTGAAGATCGGGCCACTCCAAGGGTAAACCCACAAGGAGACCCATAACAACTGGTATCAGCAGCTTTTGGTTGCCACGGATTTGACTTCGCCCTTCGATTTCCACCATAAACTAAAAAATACCAAAAATATAGCCCCAAATTGCCTTTGGATCGATCTCTCGTTTTGGTGAGTTGATTGTGGTTTTAGTCCAATAGAAACTTGTCTTTGGAGTTGGTCTACTTGTGCCCTGCGTTTCCCAGCCCAATTTGGTCAAAATTTTCTGGATTTGAGGGTTCAAGGGCCGAATTTCCGCTCAAGAACGCGAACTGTTCGTCGTGTAGACTCCAGACCAGAGTCTCCGGACAGCAGACCGGAGTCTCCGGCCCACATCGGAGTCTCCGGACCAAAAGACCGGAGTCTCCATCCTACACAGGAGTGTCCAGACCAACAACACCAGAGTCTCCTGCCCTGACAAATTTTTTGACCCCTTTTCCTTTTCGACTGATTTCCTTTTGACGTTTGTGTTTCGTGTGCGTGTCTGTCAACTAACAAAAGCTTCCGCAACGCCTCGCACTCGACATCGACACCACGGAACTCGAACCATCCCTCCACCAACGGTTGCAAGTGCGACATCACCACAAGGTATAACTTGCACCACCCTTATTAACCCCTTCTTCCTTTGTGTGTTACCTAACCTATCGAGAGTAGCTCATCTTGTGTTTGCCAAAGCATTGTGCGCTTACTCTTGCATAAGTCATAGTGTAGAGGCAATAGCAAAAACTTGACTCCATAGCATAGCAAAGAAAGAGGTACAAAAAAAACTTATAAGCAAAAGAAAAAGAGAAAGATACCAATACAAAAGGGAGTCCAAAGCTTCTAAGCAAGAGTGCGAGCAAGAGAAAGGAAAGCATACAAATCCGTTGCTTCTCCACCTTTTGGCAAACGGGCTACGGTCTCTCCTAGTGTTGGCACGACACCGAGCATTAGTCTTTGTTAGGACCAATTTTGTTCGTTGCTCATTTTCATAGTCGTGTTAGCCACATTAATCTCCACCGTGTGTGTATAGTCGTAGGTTCTCATCACCCTTTTGACCTTTTCCTTTGACTTTGTTTTTGGTTGGATTTTACCCACTTTTGACAATAACCTTTTTGTTTGGTTGTTCCATTTGCTACCCACCTTCCTACCCATCCACCATAAGCCCTTGTGTGTGTGTCTTGTGTATTCGCTTTGCTCTCGGCAAGAACAACCTTTCCAATTGTTGACTTGGTGAGGCAAGGTAGCACATACCATACCACCAATACCACCCTCGTTTCACTTGTGGTCAAATAACATGTCTAGGGAAAGCGGAGAAAGTGGAGATGGCAACTTCAACAACCAAGATGGTTTTGCCATGCGCCACGACTTATGGGTGCAACGCCAAGAATTCAATGCCCAATTTGAGAGGCTTGAGAACTGGCTTGATGAAACTTTTCGAGAATTCGACTACCATGACAGGCAAAGCCAAGTGGAGCACAATGCTCAATTCCAAGCTCTTCACCAAGCTATTGCCAACCTCGGCAACCGTCATGGACACCATTCAAGCTCGTCAAGTTCGTCTCGCGCGCGCTCCTCAAGTCATCATGGCGACCCCTCGTGCTCCCATTCTCATCGTGGAGAACCCCACCACCACAATGGGGAACATCAAGCTCGTCATCGCCATGAACAAGTGGTTGAGCCACAACATCAACAACCACACCACACAAGACGTCATCAACACCATGATCACCAAGCACATCCACAACACCAAGAAGAACAGGGTCGCCCTCCACAACAAGCTATGGTACAAGTACCACCACCATCCCAAGAGCAAGAATGCCATGGTGAACACAACCGCGTTGATAGGCGCCAACACCCGAACCATGACCATCGTCATCAACAACAAGTTCATCAAGCACCACAATGGGATACGAGTGATGATGACAAGGATGCACACCGCGCGCAACACAACAACCGCTACGCTCAACCCCACCATCGTCATCAACAACCAATGAATGCAAATGATCCCGAGCAAAGGCGTAGAAGAGACTTTGCGCATCAAGCTCCTCCTCAACCACGTCCTCGAGAAAATAAAGCTCCTCCTCCACCACCACGTGCACCAAGTGAAGCGAGCATAAGGCAAGATCGCCGCAACTTCCACCGTTAACATGAAGAGGGCAAGTTTGGGAAGCTCAAGTTCATTATGCCCAAGTTCAATGGAGAAGAAGACGCCTATGCATATATTGATTGGGAGCTCAAAGTCGACAAGATCTTTTGAGTCCACAACTACTCCGAAGAGAAGAAAGTTGCAATGGCATCCCTTGAGTTTGAGGACTATGCAAATGTTTGGTGGGAAGACTTCCAAAAGAACCGCGGGAAGAATGAGGAACCCCCAATTTAAACTTGGACTAAGATGAAGGAAGTGATGTACACACGCTTCGTCCCCGAGCATTATCGCCAAGATCTCTTTGACAAGCTACAAAACTTGAAACAAGGCACCAAGTCAATTGAAGAGTTCTACAAGGAAATGGAGAAACAATGATGCGAGCTAATGTGAGAGAACTCGAAGAGCAAACCATAGCAAGGTTCCTCAATGGTTTGAGCCACCCAATAAAGAAGATTGTTGACTTTCAACCGTACAAAAACCTCACCGAGCTCCTCCATCAAGCTACCAAAGCTGAGCGGCACTTGCAAAAGGAGAATGCATACGAGAGGCCCATGCCATACTTTGCGTCCATCAATGCAAATGCTCCCGCAAAGCCAAATAACCAAGCAACAAGCTCATCCAAGCAAGCAAACACCGTGATAGCACCCTCCTCCAACATGACATCGGATAGTCAAGTCACTTGCTTCAAGTGTGGAGTGAAAGGTCACAAGTCATATGAGTGCACCAACTCACGAGTGATGCTTACGGATGAGAATGGCGCAACCTACTCCGTAGGTGAAGAGGAATATGAAGCTCTCACTCAACGAGCTATTGCTAGGACAGCCGCAATGGAAGAGGATGACACACTTGTATGCGAGCATGATCCAGGCCCCGCACTTGTCATAGCCCAAATCATGCCAACAAACTCCATCCCAAGAGAGGACTAACGCCTCAATATCTAGGGACAAAGACGACAATGGCTATAGACTCTTTCGTGGAATTTTGATCGGGTACTTAGGGTTTCTGTATCGGAGGCATCTTATAGGCAAGAGGGGAGGCCGAGGGGGTGCCTGGGGCGGCCACACCACCCCCTGGCGTGGCCAGCCTGGCCCGCACGGCCAGGTGGTTTGGTGGCCCTCTGGCCCCTCTCCGTCTCATATTCTGGCTCCGTGTCCCCCTCGGTGAAAAACTGACTTTGGCTTTTGTCCCGTCCAATTCCGAGAATATTCATTTTCTGACTTTCCTGGAACCAAAAATAGCAGAAAACAGGCAGCTGGCACTGTGGCATCTTGTTAATAGGTTAGTCCAATAAAGTGTATGAAAATACTCCAAAGTTGGAACAAAACATAAGAAAGTAGATTAAAACCAAGCATGGAACATCAAAAATTATGGATACGTTAGCAACATATCAGCCACCCACGGGGTCAGCCCATAACACTTATACTATGAACGTAAGACATATCAGGAAGCAGCCAAAGTAATGCAACAAACAGGATAATGCAACCTTTATCACACACAAACTGACCATAAGCCTAATGTATACAACCTGGGTAATTCACCAATTGGTTGCAATAATAAGAAGGGAAGTACAATTAAACATGAGTAGTATATGCATCTATATCTTGCCACTAAATAGGCAAGTAGGAAGAATATAACATTCCACTGTGAACAATTTGTACTTATACTCTGATCATAATACATATAATGAAGCAACTAAAATATTGCAACGAACAAGATAATGCCACCTTTATCTACAACAAACAATGTAACTAAACAACAAAAAAGCAAGGTGAGTGTTCCCTTGACTATAGGCTATGATGCCTTTTTCTTACTACTATTCCTGGCGGAACACTTTACTCGTGACATCAAGGCTTGTCAGCGGACCTTGGTAGCAGACCTTGTGGATGAGGTGGACGGCGAGGTGGCAGACCTTGTCAACTAGGTGGACAGCGAGGTGCGCGATGAGTAGGAGTACCTTGTAGTCGAGGTGCATGTCGAGTGAGCAGACCTTGACTGCGAGCGGGCAGACCTTGACCGTGAGGTGCACGGATAGTGGGAAGACCCTGACAGCGAGGTGGCACACATTGTCGACAAGGTGCACTATGAGGTGGCGTACCTTTTCGGCGAGGTGCACATCGAGTGAGAAGACCTTGACCGTGCATGGGAGGACCTTGGCCTCGAGGGGGCAGACTGATGCAGCCCGTCCTACGGACGCTCCTACATCTACACCACCAAGTCCCCCAAGTGGACCAATGACCCGTGCCCGAGCCAAGCTCCTTCAAGCTAAGGTGAATTCGCTCCTCTCATCATGTGACTTTGACATACACTTGGATGGCTTGCTACTTCATGCGACTACTCTGTGCATCCTCAGGTATGAAGCCACGCCGCATCGACCCACGAGCCCAGAAGTTGTACCTGTCCTGAAGCTGCCTGAACCGGAGTGTCCGCCCAGATCTAGCCAGAGTGTCCGGCGCGACTTAGCCGGAGTGTCCGGCCAACCACCGCCCCGTCTAGGCTCGGACAATCTGTGTGCCACTTCGGACACTACCCGGACACTACCCGGAGTGTCCGGCCACCCCGGACTATCCGGTCCACTCGACCCAGACTGTCCGGCCTGATGATTGGCCTGCGAGCCTTAGTTGGGCCCTAAGGCCCATGTACCCCTCTACTTTGCCCAGAACTCTACTTTAATGCCTGAAATACCCCTGAACCTGTGGCTGGCCTATCTATAGTCCCCCGCCTCTATTGTAAACCCTAGGAATGATATTTGGAATTAGTGCAAACCCCTTGTGAATCTATCAAGTTCTTGCCTCATGCTCCTTTGACAAAGGAGCCCCAAATATCCCAAACCTCGTTGGAGTTTGCATCGTGCCTCCGCGTTGTCCTAGTGATTGCGCCGGAACTGTCACCGCCGGTGTGAGATATTGGTGTGTATCGTGGTTTTGCGTCTATGTGTTCATCATGTTCTTCGTCCGTGAGTTTGTCGTGTTCATCCTCCCCTCCTCTCCCCGCACTCCATCCTCGATTTGAGTGGGTTTCGTGAAAGATCGGGCCACCCTAGAGGTTTTCCCTCAACATATTGGTACCAAGAGCTTCGTTGCTCACAATTTCCCCCACAAATTTTCCTTCTATCCACCAAAAATTCAGAAATCCCCAAAAAACAGCCCATATTTGCCTTTGGATTGATCTCTTGATTTGGAGTGTTATTCGTGATTTTGATCCAACCAAATCTTGTCTAAGGACTTGGTCCAACTTTCTCCTATGTTTTCCCAGCCCAATTTGGCCAGTTTTTCGCGGATTTGAGCCCTTGAGGCGAGGATTTCCGCTCAAGAACACGAGCAGGAAACCCGCACCGGAGTGTTCGGCCTACCCGGAGTATCCGGCCGAACCAGACCAGAGAGTCTGGCCGGCACGCGAGTTGCCTCACTTTTCGCATTGGCTAATTTCCTTTGTTTGTCCATGTCTCTGTGCTTGTCAGCAACTAAGAACAAGCTTCCGCGTCGACAACTTCCGCGCTCATCGATACCATGGCCCACGAACCTCTTCCTGCACCACCGATGCCAAGTTCATCATCACCGACGAAGGTATAACTTGCATCAGCTTGAGCATTGTGCATTTGTCCTTGGATAGTGAGAGTGCAAAAGCAATAGCAAGAGTGACTTGGTAGCATCAAGGGAGAGCAAAAAAAGATACAAAGCAAAAGAAAAAGAAAAATAGTCTCCCATTGCCAAAGAGAGTCTCAAAGCTTGCAAGCAAGAGAGAAAGAAGAGCGCTCAAGGCAAGTGCACAAATCCGTTGCTCATTTCTTCTATTTTGCAAACGAGCCACGGTCTCTCCTTGCATTGGCACGACAACGAGCTTAGTCTGTTAGGACATTTTTGATGAGGATACAATCATGGATCATGCTGATTTCGAGTGCTTGAACTGGAAGGAAATATTGAGTCAACTCAATAATAACTATCAGGTGAATTCATTCCTAGTTGATCATGATGCTTTCATTTATAAGAACTTTATACTACCTAAGTCTATGCATTAATGTATGATCAGGTTCATTGGAGAAACAAGCATGGCACGAGGAGGAGAAGGGCTACAAGAGGAGCCCGGCATGATGATCGTCCGAGGATGCGCGAGGGAGGAGCAGGAGGAAGGCGCAAGAGAAGATCATCAAAACGAAGGCGACCGAGAGTTAGAAGGCGACCAAGAAGGAAGGTTCAATTCGGACAGACAGAAGTTCTGAAATTGAAACGGACGTGGCTTCCACATACCAACTCCGAATTAAGAAAATAAGTACTTGTTGAAAGATAATTCCAAGATCTTTCCAATGGGTACTTGCACGTCTCCCGGTTCGTTACGAGCTGTGCCCGGCAATCAAAACAAGTCAACATACATTTTCTGTCAGTTTACAAATAGAGTCCTTTCAAGTTAGGAAAGTTAGAGATATGTTTGGTTTTGACCCCAACTCTATTTTGGACGTCCAACAGCCTTTATATAGGCCTTTAAATCATGGTTTTTAGGGTTTTAGACCACGTTAAAATATGTTGGAGTTGTTTTTTTTCATAGAACCTCTGGAATTACCCTGTGTTCGAATTCTAGAACTATAATAGAGTGTGATATGTTATTCCATTGGGAATTAGTAGATTGCATACTACCATTTGTGGTCACGGCTGCATGCGCAAGAGTGTGGTGTTGTGAATATCCTACAAGGTTCGAGAGCTATTGCATTGGCATCAGGGATCGAGCGGGAGAGATCATAGCTACGCACTAGTTATCTATCATCCACCATCACCGTCGACAAGAGCTTGCTGAGAAGATCGGGCACCCCATATCATCTTGGTAATCCATCCATAGATTAGAGAGTGTTTTTCGTCCTATACAGAAAAATCCCCACAAAAAGAGTTGCCATAGCCTAGATTGCATCGTATTTGAGTAATAGTTGTTGGTCGTGTTCATCCTTTAGTTTAGATCTAGAGTTGTTCTTTGTAGATCTGTTTTCTAGTCGTTTTCTAGTCGAATCCATCCTTGTTTTCCGTAGCCACCAAGCCAGATCTGATCCAAGCTAGAGTTCTCATTGTTTACTCCTTGGCAAGTCGGAATTGAAAGAAAAAAATTCCTATCGACTCTGCCGCGGTAGAGAAACAAACTGTTTTTCTGCCGCGAGTCCGTGTCTGCCACGGATCCGATTTCCTGCCGCGGCACGTGTTCTGCCGTGAGGTCCAGATTCTCTGCCACGGCACAGTTTTGCCCCGTTTTTCTGCCATGGCAGCCATAAAATAAATTGTGAAAATTTACAATTTTCCAAACCTTAGCTACCGCCATTCTATTTTATAAGTGTAGGAACTTTCCCATTGAGACTAGTTTCCGCTCTTACAGGTTGCTCATAGGGTTTTGGTGTTGCGCATTATAAATTGGCCGTGTGTGACATATATTCAAAAAAAGAGAAAAAAAGCAACAAAGAAAAAGCAAAAAGAAAAAGAAGCTATACAAAAGAAAGAGAAAATGAAAAGGAGAATTCAGCAAGAGGCCTAGTGATATCTTTGTGCACCGGTAGATTGAGCAATCTTGTGCCTGTTTACTTTGAGCTTTGCTAGTGTCTCTCGAGAGTAGTGTAACACCCTTCATAGTTGCATTGCCACATTTTTCTCCACGCGTGTGTTTTCTTGGGTTTTTGTACGATCAGCACTAGGACTTGTTTGTGGTGTAGATAGGATACCATACCTATAGCTCCACCATAAATAACCTGTGTGCCCTGTGATTGTTCTCTATACCTTTGATATTCACTTCATCACATCAGTGCATAAGTCTTTGATTCCGTTTGGTAAAGCAACTCTATTCACTTTGGAACGGTAAGATCTCCTTTCTTGTCAGTTGTGAGTGAGTTGTGAGAGTTTCCACCATACAGATTTTTATTTTTACACTAACCTACTAATCATGTCTTTGAGTGATGATGAAGTTGTGTCACAAAAAAAGCAGCTTGAGGATCTTGTTAATTGGCGTGAGTCTATTGATGGGAATATCAAGGACTTGCAAGATGCAGTGGATCAGAATACTGACGCAGTCACTAATCTTCAAACTCAAGTGACTGCACTCAATGTAAATATGGCCACCTTGCAGCGTTCGATTGAGGCCATTACAGCGGCGATTTAGCCAAGGTACACACAGTTGAGGCAAGGAACCATGTCAGTTGATGAGTACTACATGGAGATGGAGATGCTTAGGCAACGTGCTTGAGTTCGTGAACCCCTTGAGAGGACTATGCAGCGTTTTCGAAACAATTTGAAGCTTCAAATCAAGAGCATTGTTCGTCATCACAAGTACGAGACTACGAACGAACTGTTGCACCATGCTAGAGCGGCCGAGTCACAGCTAGCTGAGGAGGCTAAGTCACGTGCACGTTTTCCATCGACCAGCCGTTTTGCGGCCAGATCTACACCGCCTCCTATGGCGCCACCTGCAGCGGCTGCTAGCCACCCTCCGCCATCGGCCAAACCTACTAATGTAATCATCTTTACTCCTGGTATTGTTTTTTGTGCTATGCAGGTTGCTTTTGAAGACAGGGAGCAATCTATTTTACAACCTGCATCGTCGGACTGTGCACTATCACTTGCGGAGGATGTTTTAGTCCCTACTATAACTGAGGAGATTGTTGATGATATTGGTACTAATTTGGAGCTACAGTCAACAAGCACAACATATTGTGAGTCTATTCCTTTGTTGATGCCTCCTTGTGATTTGCCTTGCACTATTGTTTCAGCACCATGTGATAGTTTACCAAATTCAAATTTTGATCATGTGGTACCTATAACACATAAGGAAATACTTGCTCGAATACCACCTGCTGATATTGTGTATTCCATCATGCTAAATGAACCTATGAGTATGAGTTGTGCTATGGATAAGATTTCTGAAATTTCATTTCTGAATTCTAGCACATATTCTCCTTGTTTCACTTTCAATCTAATTGGTGAATATAGCATGGATGAAAATTTTCTTGTGGATCATATATGCATTACTTGTGATAGAATCGCTGAACTAAAACAAGCTGTTTTCAGCCATATATGCAATGTGTCACAAAATGTTTGCTATGGGATAATAGTTCATGTTCGAGATATTATGGAAATACATTCTAGTCTAGTTGATATATTGCAACCAACACAAGTAATTTTACCTATGTTGGATTGTTCTAATCTTGCTAGAATAGAACCCGAGTTTTCATATTCGTTGTGTTTGTCCCAAAATTCATTGCCTAGTTGTGCTAATGCTTTATACTTCACTTATATTTGCAACTTGATTTGCATTTTACATACTAAACAACATGATCATGTTCATAATAATCAGAGTAGCGCAGTTGAAGCATGGCATGAATCAATTTGGGTTTCACACATATTGAATTGGTTTGATATTGTTCACAAATTTGATCGTAGATCTTCTTTGAGAAAACTGAATTTAATATTGAACAACAAGAATATATATCTATTTGTTTTTACCATGATCATGATTCTTTGTACTTCACTTATACCTGCAATTTAAGTTGCTTGATGTATACTGGACATTTTTTATGTGAACAACAATAATACAACCTGTTATATATATATACTTTTGCGTACACGTTGTTCTTTTTGTTTCTTCCACTTTCAGCTTACCCAACGCCGAGGATGGCTTTTCTTGAAGAAAGGGAGGGTGATGAGGATACAATCATGGATCATGCTGATTTCGAGTGCTTGAAATGGAAGGAAATATTGAGTCAAATCAATAATAACTATCAGGTGAATTCGTTCCAAGTTAACCATGATGCTTTCATTTATAAGAACTTTATACTACCTAAGTCTATGCATTTATGTATGATCAGGTTCGTTGGAGAAACAAGCATGGAGCGAGGAGGAGAAGGGCTACAAGAGGAGCCCGGCATGATGATCGTCCGAGGATGCGCGAGGGAGGAGCAGGAGGAAGGCACAAGAGAAGATCATCAAAACGAAGGAGACCAAGAGTTAGAAGGCGACCAAGAAGGAAGGTTCAATTCAGACAGACAGAAGTTCTGAAATTGAAACGGACGTGGCTTCCACATACCAACTCCGAATTAAGAAAATAAGTACTTGTTGAAAGATAATTCCAAGATCTTTCCAATGGGTACTTGCACGTCTCCCGGTTCGTTACGAGCTGTGCCCGGCAATCAAAACAAGTCAACATACATTTTCTGTCAGTTTACAAATAGAGTCCTTTCAAGTTAGGAAAGTTAGAGATATGTTTGGTTTTGACCCCAACTCTATGTTGGACGTCTAGCAACCTTTATATAGGCCTGTAATTCATGGTTTTTAGGGTTTTAGACCGCATTAAAATATTTTGGAGTTGTTTCTTTCATAGAACCTCTAGAATTACCCTATGTTTGAATTCTATAACTATAATTGAGTGTGATCTATTGTTCCATTGGGAATTAGTAGATTGCATACTACCGTTCGTGGTCACGGCCGTGTGCGCAAGAGTGTGGTGTTGTGAATATCCTACAATGTTTGAGAGCTATTGCATTGGCATCAGGGATCGAGCGGGAGAGATCATAGCTACGCACTAGTTATCTATCATCCACCATCACCATCGACAAGAGCTTGCTGAGAAGATCGGGCCACCCCATATCAATTTTGTTTGCTCATTTTCATAGTCGTGTCAATCCCAACAATCTCCACGTGTGTGTATATAGTCATAGGTTCCCGTTACCCTTTGAGTTGTTGACCTTCGCCTTTGACTTGCGTGTTGTTGGATTTTACCCACTTTTGACTATCCATTTTCTTTTGGTTGGTTCTTTGGCTTTCCACAACCCTAACCTACCACCAATAAGCTTTTGAGATTTAGTTCTTTCTTTAGTGTGAGTTTTCTTTGCGATTCCACTTTGCACGCTCATAGCTCTCACTTGTGGTTTCTAGTTTGGTGCAATCCCCAAGGTGAGGTACAAGCCTAACACCACCATATTCCACTTCCATATACAATACTTGTGTGCTTTGCATGATGGATAGGCATGGTGAGTCGAGCTAACCACCTCCCCAAGAAGAAAAACAACGACCGTACATGACGCGCACAAGTCACTTCATCGTCTGACAAGAGTTCCGTGATCGTTGCCAAGCCCTTGAGACGCGACAAAATGAACAATTTGGCGAGATGCAAGCCGAGTTCAAGAACATCGACAACCACTTCGATGGCCTCGAAAGGCAAATGCAAGCAAGCATCACAACTTCAGCTATCAAAATGAAGCGCTCAAATGCTCTATCGCCAAAACAAATGGCAATCTTCGACACCTCATCGACAGAATGGCAAGACAGCGTTCACGTGCATCAAGTTCTTCAAGTTCTACGTGCCGTCATGCTCCTCTTCAACAAGATCTACATCCAAGTGCTCCAAGACGCAATGACGCCCCCGTGCTTGAAGATGGAAGTTCTTCGAACTATGTACCCTCCCCACGGCACGCCGCAACGTCAAGCTATGATGGTGATTTCCCTTCAAGGCCACAAGCAAGGCAGGAAGCACACCGTCATCACGCAAGGGCAATAGTGATCCAACAAGCACAACCACAAGAAGAACCGCGAGTGCAACCGCAAGTCTACCACCATCGACCCCGACACATACTTGACACAACACGTGATGACTCCAATTTGGAGAATCAAGCTCGTCATCGACTTGAAGCTCTCCAAGATCATCCTCCTCGTCATCATCGACAAGAATGTCCACACCGACACCATGGTCATCACGAGGCGCCTCCTCCACCATACCAAAACATGGAGCGTAACGTGGTACAAGTTGAGCGACGCTCACCACGTCAAGAGGATTAACACCATGATCTTCGCTGTGAGGCCCATGTGCCTGATCATCATCCCCAACTGAGGAACGAGCCTCCTCTTCGTCATCAACCGCATCATGAGGCTCCACATCCTCAACACCCTCATGAGGCCCAAGCGCCTCAACATCGTCAGCAACCGCGCCAAGAGTGTTGAGGGCAAACCTTTAGGGTGGCCCGATCTTTCATGATTCCCTTCCAAATCGAGGATGGAGTGCGGGGAGATGAGGGGAGGATGAACACGATGAACGCACTCACGAAGAACGCGATGAACACACACACGCAAAACCACAAAACACACCAATAGCTCACGCCGGTGGTGACTCGTCCGGCATAATCCCTAGGATCAGCGTCGGGCGGAGGACTCTCTCTCGAACTAACACGGCGAGGTGGGAGACATGGTGAGATATTGACGTCTAGGAAAAGGGACTCCGATGCCTAGGCCTTGTACAACGTGGAGGCACGATGCAAACTCCAACGAGGTTTGGGATATTTGGTGCTCCTTTGTCAAAGGAGCATGAGGCAAGAACTAGATAGATCCACAAGGGGTTTCCACTAATTCCAAATATCATGCCTAGGGTTGACAATAGAGGTGAGGGACTATATATAGGCCAGCCACACAGTCCTGGGTACTTTAGGAATAGAAGACAAGTTCTGGACGGATTAAGGGGTACATGGGCTGAAGGCTCAAATGCCTTTTACATGCCTTGCGATGGTCGGTTTGGCCATCAATTTGGGGATGCGATGCCGATGAAAAGAGTAGCTTGAAGCCGAGCTTGGCCATGAGGGTCTTCCATAAGTAGCTCATGAATTTGACATCGCGGTCGGAGACGATTGTCCTTGGCACACCGTGAAGACGGACGATTTCCCTGAAAAACAGATTTGCAACATGTGAAGCATCATCGGTCTTATAGCACGGTATGAAGTGTGCCATTTTGGAAAAACGATCCACAACAACAAATATAGAATCATGACCATGCTTAGATCTAGGCAATCCTAACACAAAATCCATGCTAATGTCGGACCAAGGGGTATGAGGAATAGGCAATGGCATATAAAGACCATAAGGGTTAGCTTGCGACTTAGCTTGAACACATGTCGTGCATCGTTGAACGTAGCGCTCCACATCACGCTTCATCTTGGGCCAAAAGTAGTGATTGGAGAGCATGTCCAATGTCTTGTCACGTCTAAAGTGACCCATGAGGCCTGCACCATGAGATTCTTTGAGAAGCAAAAGTTGAAGCGACGACTTCGGAATGCATAGTTTGTTTTGTTTAAATAAAAAACCCTTATGCAAATAGAAATCATCAACTCCTTTGTCACTGGAACACTTTGCAAAAATTGGTTCAAAGAATGGGTCAGAAGCATACAAAGATTTTATTTCCTCAAGACCCAACACGTTGATTTCAAGTCTCGTAAGAAGGCTTGTATGTTTGCGAGACAATGCGTACGCAACTACATTATCTTTGACCTTCTTATACTTGACAATGTACGGAAAAGACTCCATGAACTCAACCCACTTAGCGTGTCTCTTGCTCAAGTTAGCTTGGCCTTTGAGATATTTCAACGACTCGTGGTCGGAATGTATGATAAATTCCTTGGGCCAAAGGTAGTGTTGCCAAACTTGAAGGACATGAACTAAGGCAAAAAGCTCTTTGTCATAAATCGGATAGTTAAGGCGAGCACCATCAAGTTTCTCGCTATGGTAGGCTATAGGACGTCTATTTTGCATAAGGACTCCTCCAATGCCAATACCACTAGCATCACACTCGATCTCAAAAGTTTTTGTGAAATCAGGTAAAGCAAGAAGAGGTGCTTCGGTGAGCCTCTTTTTAATTTCCTCAAAAGCTTTTTGTTGTGCTTTTCCCCACACGAAGGTGACATTCTTTTTGGTCAATTCATTAAGGGGACAAGCAATGGTTGAAAAGTCTTTCACAAAGCGACGATAGAAACCGGCCAACCCATGAAAACTTCGGAGTTCACTCACATTTGTTGGTATGGTCCAATATCGTATGTCCTTTACCTTGGAAACATCAACTTCAATTCCCTTCAAAGAAACGACAAATCCAAGAAAAATCAACTTGTCTTTAGCAAAAGTGCACTTGGGAAGGTTAGCATAAAGCTTTTCATGTCGAAGGATTTGCAAAACTTCCTTGACATGTGTTATATGGTCCTCAAGTGATTTGCTATAAACAAGAATATCATCGAAATAGACAACAACACTTTATCCAATGAGAGAACGCAAGATGTGATTCATAAGGCGCATGAAGGTGGATGGGGCATTCGATAAACCAAAGGGCATAACCAACCATTCATAGAGACCAAGTTTGGTCTTGAAGGCGGTTTTCCACTCATCACCTTCAGCCATGCGTATGATGGTAACCACTACGGAGATCAATTTTCAAAAAAATAGTGGCTCCACACAACTCATCAAGCATGTCATCGAGATGTGGTATGGGATCTCGATAACGCACGGTGATAGCATTGATTGGACGGCAGTCCATGCATAACCGTAACATATCATCCGTCTTTGGAACAAGAATCACGGTTACGGCACTTGGACTAGTGCTAACTTGGATCAAACCTTTGGAGACGAGTTGGTTGGTTTGACGTTCGATCTCCTTTGTCTCCTCTGGGTTCGTGCGGTAAGCGGCGCGGTTGGGAAGTGGTGCACCGGGGATGAGGTCAATGCGATGCTCGATGCCACGAAGAGGAGGTAGTCCATGTGGAAGCTCTTCGGGGAACACATCCTTGAATTCCTGCAAAACATTCATCAAAGATGGAGGAACATTGGTTAATTCATTAGTTCCTTGCGCTAGTCCCTTGCAAAGGAGGACATAGTGCAAGATGGATGGGTTGTTCCGAACATCTCTCATCTCACTTTTGGTGGCAAGGAGAACACTCTTAGTTTTTCCACTCGAATTTGGCTTGTGGCTCTCACTCACTATGAGGTGGTTCTCTCTCTCACCGCTCTTCTCACAAGTAGGTGTTGTGCTTTGCGTCCTCGCTAAAGCCTTTGCATTGTTTGCAATTATTTGGCTAGGAGTCATCGGTTGCAAAACACATGTTTTGTTGAGCCATTTGAAGGTGTATACATTGGTGCGACCATCATGTTGAGCAGCCTTCTGAAATTGCCATGGTCGACCAAGAAGTATGCGGCAAACTGTCATAGGAACCACATCACACTCCACTGTATCTTTGTAGGGACCAATGGCGAAGGAGACCGATATTGTATGCTTGATCTTCACGGACCCTTGGTCACTTAGCCATTGCACATGGTAGGGGTGCTTGTGTGGGTGGAGGGTGAGGTTGAGCTTCTCACATAACTCGGTGCTAGCAAGGTTGTGGAAACTCCCTCCGTCAATGATCACCTTTATAGATTTTCCATTGATGCCGGCTCGTGTTTGGAAGATATTGGAGCGTTGGTCTTCATGCTCTAGTGCTTGAGTGGTCAATATCCTTGTGACGACAAGCAATGGACTTGCGTCATGTTCACACATGAGGAGTTCTTGATCATCTTCCACTCGTTGCCTTGCCATTGCTTCCTTGACATGGGCATCAAAACTCATCTGCACTCAAGTACTCCTCATCACCATTGTCATGGATGAACAGGACTTTCTTGTTTCCACATTCGGCTGACTTGTGTCCTTTGCCTCCACACTTGTAGCATTCCCCGTTGAAAGGTGTATCACTCTTTGCTTGCTTGCCACTTGGGGGCAGTTTTCCTTGAGGAAGTGTGGGCTTGAAGGAAGGCTTGGAGGTACTTGATGAGCTTCCATTGAATGTTGTTGGTGTAGCGGTTGAAGCTTGCTTGTAGGTGAAATATGTCTTGGGCTTCTTGTACTTGATGTCCTCTTGCACTTGACGTTCAGCCTTTGTTGCGATGTGCACAAGCTCAACCATGGTGTTGTATAGTTGGAACTCGACGATGTGTTTGATTGGGTGATTCAAGCCAATAAGGAAACATGCCATTGTTTGCTCCATGCGTTCATCAATGTTGGCGCGAATCAAGTTGAGTTCCATTTCCTTGAAGTACTCTTCCACGGTCTTTGTCCCTTGACGAAGCGCTTGAAGGTTGTTGAAGAGGTCACGCGTGTAGTGCGTGGGGACAAACCGGGATCTCATGTGAGCCTTCATGTCATGCCAAGTTGCGAATGGCGGTTCTTCTCTTGCATCTCGAGCAACTTGAACTTGTTCCCACCAAAGGTTGGCGTAATCATCAAATTCAAGTGAAGCCATGGCGACCATCTTCTCGTTGCTATAGTTGTGCATGCGGAAGATCTTGTCGACTTTGAGTGCCCACGAGAGGTATTCTTCGGGATCATTGGATCCGGTGAACTTGGGCATTGTGAACTTGAGCTTGCCAAAAGTTTCTTCATTGTTGCGGTCATTGCGACGATCTTAGTGACCTTGTTGATGATCTTGTAGTTGGGGAGGTGGAACTTGGTTCTCGTGACCTTGTTGCGGAGCTTGCTCTTGATATTGATGTGGAGGAGCTTGCTCTTGCTCTTGGTGCGGTTGTCGATGTGGTTGAGGTGCTTGGGCCTCATGGTGGTGAGGATGCGGAGCCTCTTGACGCGGTTGACGACAAAGGGGAGGCTCGTTCCTCGGTTGGTGACGTTAGTTAGGCACATGGGCCTCACGGCAAAGATCATGGTCGTGAGCCTCTTGACGTGGTGGGCGTCGCTCAACTTGTATCACTTGACGCTCCAAGTTTTGTTGATGTGGGGGGCGCCTTGTGATGACCATGGTGTCGTTGTTGACGTTCATGACGTTGATGACGAGGAGGAGGATCTTGGAGAGCTTCACGTCGATGACGAGCTTGATTCTCCAAATTGGAGTCATCACTTGTTGTGTCAAGTATGTGTCGTGGTCGATGGTGGTAGACTTGCGGTTGCGCTTGCGGTTCCTCTTGTGGTTGCTCTTGTTGGATCACTAGTGCCCTTGCGTGATGACGGTGTGCTTCTTGCCTTGCTCGTGGCCTTAAAGAGAGGTCACCATCATAGCTTGACGGTGTGGCGTGCCGTGGGGAAGGTACATAGTTCGAAGAACTTCCATCTTCAACCACGGGAGCATCATTGCGTCTTGTAGCACTTGGAGGTAGATCGTGTTGCGGAGGTGCATGACGACGTGAAGAACTTGAAGAGCTTGAAGCACGTGAACGCCAAATTGTTTATCTTGTCGCGTCTCAAGGGCTTGGCAACATTCACGAAACTCTTGTCGAACAATGAAGTGACTTGCATGTGTCATGTATAGTCCTTGATCTTCTTCATGGGGAGGTGGTTGGCTCGCCTCACCGTGCCTATCCATCATGCAAAACACACAAGTATTGTATATGGAAGTGGAATATGGTGGTGTTAGCCTTGTACCTCACCTTGGGGATTGCACCAAACTAGAAACCACAAGTGAGAGCTATTAGCGTGCAAAGTGGAATTGCAAAGAAAACTAACACTAAAGAAAGAACTAACTCTCAAAAGCTTGTTTGTGGTAGGTTAGGATTGTGGAATGCCAAAGAACCAACCAAAAGAAAAGGGATAGTCAAAAGTGGGTAAAATCCAACAAAACTCAAGTCAAAGGCGAAGGTCAACAACTCAAAGGGGTGACGGGAACCTACGACTATGTACACACACGTGGAGAAAGTTGGGATTAACACGACTATGAAAATGAGCAAACAAAATGTCCTAACGAAGACTAAGCTCGTTATCGTGCCAATGCAAGGAGAGATCGTGGCTCGTTTGCAAAGAGGAAAAATGAGCAACGGATTTGTGCACTTGCCTTGGGCGCTCTTCTTTCTCTCTTGCTTACAAGATTTGAGACTCTCTTTTGCAGCGGGAGACTATTTTTCTTTTGCTTTTTCTTTGTATCTTTTTCTTTCTTTTGTATTTTTTTTGCTCTCCCTTGATGCTACCTAGTCACACTTGATACTGCTCTTGCACACTCACTATCCAAGGTCAAATGCACAACGCTCAAGCAAACACAAGATGAGCCACTCTCATGGGAGAGGTACACACAAAGGAAGATATGGGTTAACAAGGTGACGCAAGTTATACCTTCTTTGATCATGAACTTGGCGTCGGTGGTGCGGGATGATGTTCGTGGGCTGTCGTGTCGATGAGCGCGGGGGTTGTTGATGCGGAAGCTTGCTATTAGTTAGCGACACGCACACGGGCACAAACAAACAAGAGGAAATTAGCGAAGGATAAAGCTGGGAAAACGCAGGATAAAGCTGGACCAACACCTAAGACAAGGTTTGGTCGGATCAAAACCACAAATAACACTCTAAATCAAGAGATCGATCCAAAGGCAAATTTGGGGCTCTTTTTTGGGGATTTTCGAATTTTGGGTGGATAGAAGGAAAATTTGTGGGGGAAATTGTGAGCAACGAAGCTCTTGATACCAATATGTTGAGGGCAAACCTCTAGGGTGGCCCAATCTTTCACGATTCCCTTTCAAATCGAGGGTGGAGTGCGGGGGAAGGAGGGAAGGATGAACACGATGAACACACGCACGAAGAACGCGATGAACACACACATGCAAAACCACGATGAACACCAATAGCTCACGTCGGCGGTGACCAGTCCGGCGCAATCCCTAGGATCGGCGTCGGGTGGAGGACTCTCTCCCGAACCGGCATGGCGAGATGGGAGACTCGGTGAGATCTTGACGTCTAGGCAAAGGGACACCGATGCCTAGGCCTTGTACAATGCGAAGGTACGATGCAAACTCCAACGAGGTTTGGGGATATGGTGCTCCTTACTCAAGGAGCTTGATGCAAGAATTAGATAGATCCACAAAGGGATTTCCACTAATTCCAGTATCAAGCCTAGGGTTTACAATGGAGGTGGGGGTCTATATATAGGCCAACCACTTAAACAGGGGTACTTTAGGAATAAAAGACAAGTTCTGGATGGACTAAGGGGTACATGGGCCGAAGGCCCAAAGGCCTTTTCATGCCTGGCGACGGTCGGACCGGAGACTCCGGTGTGGTGGACCAGAGACTCCGGGCTAGGCCGGAGATTCCGGTGTAGCCTCCGGACCAGCCTATGGAGGGGCCTTTAGATTGTCCCAGGGCCTGGTGCAGGGGGGTTAGACCGGAGAGAGGGTCGGAGTCTCTGGTGTCTTCAGGCCGGAGACTTTGGCAGGCCGGAGACTCCGGTGTGCGTAGACCGGAGCCTCCGGTCTGAGAAGCTCCAGCGGCGTTTGCTTCATGTTCTGCTCCTTGTTCTCCATCCTTGGGTGCTTGGTGATGTATCGAAGCTTCGTACCTGATGATGCATAGCGTAGTTGCATGAAGTAGCACACCATCCAAGGAGGTATCAAATTGGCACGAGAAGAGGAGCGAGTTCACCTTAGCTTGAAGGAGTTTGGCTCGAGCACGAGTCATGGGTCCACTTGGGGGACTTGTTTTCATAGATGTAGTAGCGTTCATAGGACGGGCTGCATCACAAGTGTTACGTGATAATAAACTATATGCTAATCTTGAGAAGTGTACATTTGCATAAGATAAGGTCATATTCCTAGGATTTGTTGTATCTAAGAATGGAGTAGAGGTAGATCAATCTAAAATTGAATCAATTCAGAATTGGCCTACTCCCATGAATGTAAGTCAAGTGCGTAGTTTCCACGGTTTAGCTGGTTTCTATAGGCGCTTTGTGAAAGAGTTTAGCACCATTGCTACACCTTTGAATGATTTGACAAAGAAAGGTGTTCCTTTTTTATGGGGCTCGGCCCAAGACATTGCATTTGATACATTGAAACGTTTGCTTACTTCTGCACCATTACTTGCAATTTGAAGTTGAATGTGACGCTAGTGGTATAGGCATAGGCGGCGTTTCGATCCAAGAGGGTCGGCCTATAGCTTATTTTTCTGAAAAATTGACTGGTGCTCGCTTGAATTATTCTATCTATCATAAATAATTGTATGCACTTGTTAGATTACTTGAGGTTTGGCAACATTATTTGTGGCCAAAGGAATTCATCATACATTCTGATCATGAAGCATTGAAATACTTGAAAGCTCAATCAAACTTGCATAGAAGATTAGCTAAATGGGTTGAGTTCATTGAGTCTTTTCCTTACATCATTAACTATAAGAAGGGAAAAGAGAATGTTGTTGCTGATGCTTTATCTAGGAAGAATATGCTATTAACCAATGTTGATGTTAAAATTCCTGGATTTGAAGCTATTTGTGCACTTTATGCAACTGACCATGATTTTTCTGAACCATATCGTTTGTGTACTATTAGAAACGCATGGGATAAGTATCATATCCATGATGGCTATTTGTTTCGAGCTAACAAACTATGTATTCCAGAATCGTCGTTGCGTTTGTTCTTAGTGCAGGAATCACATGCTGGTGGTTCGATGGGTCAATTTGGCCGTGAGAAGACGTTGCTCATGCTCGTTGATCACTTCTATTGGCCCAAGATGAGGCGTGATGTGTACAGATTTGTGAGCCGATGCATTACTTGCCACAAGTCGAAATCCAAGCTGAAGCCTCACGGTTTGTATACACCTCTCTCTGCACCTACTACTCCATGGGAAGACATTAGTATGAATTTTGTGCTAGGTCTACCTAAAACTCAGAGAGGTCATGATTCTATATTTGTGGTAGTGGATAGGTTCTCTACGATGGATCATTTTATTGCCTGCCACAAAAGCGACGATGCGTCGCATGTTGCTAACCTATTTTTCAGGGACATCGTGAGATTACATGGAGTACCAAAGACGATTGTTTGTGACTGTGATGTGAAGTTCATGAGCTACTTTTGGAAGACCTTATGGGGGAAGCTAGGAACGAAGCTGCTGTTCAATACTACATGTCATCCCCAAACAGATGGCCAAACAGAGGTGGTGAATAGAACATTGTCATAGCTGCTAAGGACCATGATTAAAAAGAATCTACGGGAGTGGGAAGAGTGTTTGCCACATGTTGAGTTCGCTTACAACAGGGTTGTGCATTCAACTACTCAGCTTTGTCCTTTTGAGGTGGTGTATGGCTTCAAGCCATTGACGCCACTTGATATGCTGCCTCTGCCATTACATGAGAGAGTTGATATGGAGGCATCAAAACGTGCTGATTACGTGAAGAAAATTCATGAGAAGACTAGAGAGGCAATTGAGAAGAAAGGCAAGAACATTGCTGCTGCGAGGTATCAAGCAAGGAAGGAAGTGTTGTTCGAGCCTGGAGATATGGTTTGGGTGCATCTGCGCAAGGACAGATTTCCACTACTGCGCAAGGACAGATTTCCACTAGTGCGCAAGTCCAAGTTGAAGCCACGTGGTGCTGGTCCTTACAAGGTGCTATCCAAAATTAATGATAATGCCTACTCAGTTGATATACCTATTGAGGAATTTGGTGGAGTTAGCAACAGCTTCAACCTTGCTGATTTGTCACCATATGCGGGAGAAGACCTTGGAGCGTCGAGGTTGACGCCTTTTGAAGGGGGGGATGATGAGTACATCCCTACAGTTACACCTACCCCAACTGATAATGAAGATGTTCCAAATGCAAAGAAGGCTCAATCCAATGAGATAAGGATTGGACCAATCACAAGAGCTCGTGCTAAGCTACTAGAACAACAGGCGAACTTGTTTTTAATGAACCTGGTGTTTTAATCAATGAGAATTTTATACTACCAAAGTCTTTGAACTATTGCATGATCAGGTACTTAGGAGAAGAAGGCATAGCAAGGAGCGAGGAGCAAATGGAACAAGGCGTGTTGATCAAGAATGCGCGAGGGAGGAGAGGGAGGAAGCGCAAGGAGCTGTCCAAGACAAAGATCAACAAGAGACAGGAGTTCTCTACCGCGGCAGACAAACGCTCCAGTTCTCTGCCATGACAGGCTGCCGCGGTAGAGAAAGCAACTACAACTCTGCCACGGCAGAGTCAGTTTGACCGAACCCAAGTTGGGTCAGTTTGTATCCATAGATGGGTGGGACCAACTCGGATCCACCCTTAGGCCGCCGCCTCCCAGACCCTTAAATAGATGGGGGCGCTCTAGCTTTCGTCTTTGGACCACGTTAAAATATTTTAGAGTTGATTCTTTCGTAGAACCTCTGAAATTACCCTGTGTTCGAATTCTACAACTATAATTAAGTGTGATTTGTTGTTCCATTGAGAATTAGTAGATTGCATACTACCATTCGTGGTCACGGCTGCGTGCGCAAGAGCGTGGTGTTGTGAATATCCTACAAGGTTCGAGAGCTGTTGCATTGGCATCAGGGATCGAGCGGGAGAGTTCATAGCTACAGGCTAGTTATCTACCATCCACCATATCCACCGACAAGTGCTTGTTGAGAAGACCGGGCCAACCCATATCACTTGCGGTTGCACATGCGGTTGCACATGCGGTGCTTCTTGTGGTTGTTCTTGTTGGGTCACTAGTGCCCTTGCATGATGACGGTGTGCTTCTTGCCTTGCTTGTGGCCTTGAAGAGAAATCGCCATCATAGCTTGATGTTGCAGTGTGCCGTGGGGAAGGTACATAGTTCGAAGAACTTCCATCTTCAACCACAGGGGCGTCATTGCGTCTTGGAGCACTTGGAGGAAGATCTTGTTGCGGAGGTGCATGCCGACGTGAAGAACTTGAAGAGCTTGATGCGCGTGAGCGTGGCCTTGCCATTCCATCAATGAGCCGTCGAAGATTGTCATTTGTTTCGGCGATGGAGCGTTGAAGCGCTTCATTTTGGTGGCCAAAGTTGTGATGCATTGCTTGCATTTGCCTTTCGAAGCCATCGAAGTGGTTGTCGATGTTCTTGAACTCGGCTTGTGTCTCGCCAAATTGTTCATCTTGTCGTGTCTCAAGGGCTTGGCAACGATCACGGAACTCTTGTCGAACGACGAAGTGACTTGCGCGCGTCATGTACGGTCCATGTTCTTCTTCTTGAGGAGGTGGTTGGCTCCACTCACCGTGCCTATCCATCATGCAAAACACACAAGTATTGTATATGGAAGTGGAATATGGTGGTGTTAGCCTTTTACCTCACCTTCGGGATTGCACCGAACTAGAAACCACAAGTGAGTGATATAAGCGTGCAAAGTGGAATCGCAAAGAAAAACTCACACTAAAGAAAGAATTAACACTCAAAAGCTTGTTGGTGGTAGGTTAGGGTTGTGGAAAGCCAAAGAACCAACCAAAAGAAAAGGGATAGTCAAATGTGGGTAAAATCCAACAAAACTCAAGTCAAAAGCGAAGGTCAACAACTCAAAAGGGTGAAGGGAACCTACGACTATATACACACACGTGGATATTGTTGGGATTGACACGACTATGAAAATGAGCAAACAAAATGTCCTAACGAAGACTAAGCTCGTTGTCGTGCTAAAGCAAGGAGAGTCCATGGCTTGTTTGCAAAGAAGAAAAATGAGCAATGGATTTGTGCACTTGCCTTAGGCGCACTTCTTTCTCTCTTGCTTACAAGCTTTGAGACTCTCTTTGGCAATGGGAGACTATTTTTCTTTTTCTTCTGCTTTGTATCTTTTTCTTTCTTTTGTATATTTTTTTTGCTCTCCCTTGATGCTACCAAGTCACTCTTGCTATAGCTCTTGCACTCTCACTATCCAAGGACAAGTGCACAATGCTCAAGCAAACACAAGATGAGCCCCTCTCGTGGGATAGGTACACACAAAGGAAGATAGGGATTAACAAGGTCACACAAGTTATACCTTCGTTGGTGATGATGAGCTTGGCGTCGGTGGTGTGGGATGATATTCGTGGGCTGTGGTGTCGATGAGCGCCGGGGATGTTGATGCGGAAGCTTGTTGTTAGTTGACGACACTCACACGGGCACAAACAAACAAGAGGAAATTAGGCAAAGCAAGATTAGAGGAAAAAAATCTCAAAATCAGGCGTCAGGGCCGAAGACTCCGGGGTCTTAGGCCAGAAACTCCGGTCCAGGCCGGAGACTCCGGTGTGGGTAGACCGGATACTCCGGTGTAGGCCGGAGACTCTGGTATGCGGGTTGGGGACTCCGGTCTGGAGTCAGATCGTGAACTGCTCGAGTTCTTGAGCGGAAATGCACGCCTTGGGTCCTCAAATCCGTGAAAAATTGGCCAAATTGGGCTAAGAAAACGCAGGATAAAGCTGGACCAACTCCTAAGACAAGGTTTGGTCGGATCAAAACCACAAATAACACTCCAAATCAAGAGATTGATCCAAAGGCAAATATGGGCTGTTTTTTGGGGGGGATTTTCGAATTTAGGGTGGATAGAAGAAAATTTGTGGGGGAAATCGTGAGAAACGAAGGTCTTGATACCAATATGTTGAGGGCAAACCTCTAGGATGGCCCGATCTTTCACGATTCCCTTTCAAATCGAGGATGGAGTGCGGAGAGAGGAGGGGAGGATGAACAAGACGAACGCACGCACGAAGAACGCGATGAACACACACACAAAACCATGATACACACCAATAGCTCACGCCGGCGGTGACCGGTCCGGCGCAATCCCTAGGATCAGCGTTGGGCAGAGGACTCTCTCTCGAACCAGCACAGCGAGGTGGGAGACTCGGTGAGATTTTGACATCTAGGTAAAGGGACTCCGATGCCTAGGCCTTGTACAACGCGGAGGCACAATGCAAACTCCAACGAGGTTTGGGATATTTAGTGCTCCTTTGTCAAAGGAGCATGAGGCAAGAACTAGATAGATCCACAAGGGGTTTCCACTAATTCCAAATATCATGCCTAGGGTTTACAATAGTGGTAGGGACTACATATAGGCCAGCCACACAGTCAGGTGTACTTTAGGAATAGAAGACAAGTTCTAGACGGATTAAGGGGTACATGGATCGAAGGCCCAAAGGCCTTTTACATGCCTGGCGACGGTCGGTCTGGAGACTCCGGTCTAGACCGGAGATTCCGGTCGGTCTCTGGACCAGCCTCCGGAGGGGCAGACAGATTGTCCTCGAGCTCGATTCTGGGGGCAGACCGGTGGTGGGGCCGGAGCCTCCGGTGTCTTCAGGCCAGAGACTTTACTGGACCAGAGACTCCGCTGTGTGCAGACCGGAGACTCCGGTCTGAGCAGCTCCAATAGCTTATGCTTCACGATCTGCTCCTTGTTCTCCATCCTTGGGTGCTTGGTGATGTGTTGGTGCTTCGTACCTGATGATGCATAGAGTAGTTGCATGAAGTAGCACACGATCCAAGGATGTATCAAATTGGCACGAGGAGAGGAGCGAGTTCACCTTAAATTGTAGGAGTTTGGCTCGGGCACGAGTCATGGGTCCACTTAAGGGACTTGTTGGTGTAGATGTAGGAGCGTCCGTAGGACGGGCTGCATCAAAGAGCCAGAGCAAGCTACACAACAACAACATCAAGAGCAACCTCCTCACCAAGGTCGCAAGAACCAAGTTCCACCGCATCAACAACAAGATCATCAACAAGGTCACCAAGCTCGTCGCAATGATCGCAACGATGAAGAAACTTTCGGCAAGCTCAACTTCACAATGTCCAAGTTTACCGGATCCAATGACCCCGAAAAATACCTCTCATGGGCACTCAAAGTCGACAAGATCTTCCGCATGCACAATTATAGCAACGAGAAGATGGTCGCCATGGCTTCACTTGAGTTTGATGATTACGCCAACCTTTGGTGGGAACAATTTCAAGTTGCTCATGATGCAAGACAAGAGCCGCCAATCACAACTTGGCATGACATGAAGGCTTATATGACATCATGGTTCGTCCATGCGCACTACACGCGTGACCTCTTCAACAACCTTCAATCGCTTCGTCAAGGTACAAAGACCGTGGAAGAGTACTTCAAGGAAATGGAACTCAACTTGATTCGCGCCAACATTGATGAGCGCATGAAACAAACTATGGCACGCTTCCTTATTGGGTTGAACCACCCAATCAAGCGCATCGTCGAATTCCAAACATACAACGACATGGTTGAGCTGGTGCACATCGCAACAAAGGCTGAACGTCAAGTGCAAGACGACATCAAGTACAACAAGCCCAAGATGTATTTCACCTACAAGCAAGCTTCAACCGCTACGCCAACAACCTTCAATGGAAGCTCCTAAAGTACCTCCAAGCCTTCCTTCAAGCCCACACTTCCTCAAAGAAAACTGCCCCCAAGTGGCAAACAAGCAAAGAGTGATACACCTTTCAACGGTGAAGGCTACAAGAGTGGAGGCAAAGGATACAAGTCGGCCGAGTGTGGAAACAAGAAGGTGGCGTGTTATCCGGCCAAAAACCCTTGGGGAGGGGCGGATTATCCGGTCAGGGCAAAAGCTCCGGCCTTGACCAAATATCTGGGGGAAAACTCCACCCCCTTCAGCACGACGCGCTCTTCATCCTTAGTCGATTATTGGAAGGGGCAGATAATCCGGGTGCCGCATGGGACGATAATCTGGCCCTAGGAAAACATATGGCCCAATGTAAAATATCCAACAAATACCTGGTCCTTGACCGATTTAGCCAGTGGTGGATTATCCGACCTAGCTAGGGGCGGATTATCCGGCCTAAAATCCTTCTTTTGCTTAACTGACTAGGAGCTCTTTTGGGAAGAATTATCTGCAGCACTCAACGCGCAATTAAAATATCCTTGGTATTGTTATCAAAGACCCAGAACACTAGGGATCATGGAATACTCTTTCACAACCGGGCATACCTCCCTGTCCATACTCTCTCTAGTGTGGGGCACCTATCGATGATCAAAGCAATTCGCTGCCTGATGTGGCACATCCTACGGACGCTCCTACATCTACACCATCGAGTCCCCCAAGTGGACCGATGACCCGTGCCCGAGCCAAGCTCCTTCAAGTTAAGGTGAATTTGCTCCTCTCATCATGTGACTTTGACATACACCTGGATGGCTTGCTACTTCATACCACTACTCTGTGCATCATCAGGTACAAACCCCCGCCGCGTCGACCCACGAGCCCTAAAGCTGCACCTGTCCTGAAGCTAACTGAGTCGGAGTGTCCGCCCAGAACTAGCCGGAGTGTCCGGCGCAGCCAGAGTGTCCGGCGTGACTCGGCCGGAGTGTCCGGCCTGCCTAGCCCCAACCTAGTGTGGACATTCCGAAGGCCAGTTCGGACACTACCCGGACACTACCCAGAGTGTCCGGCCACCCCAGAGTGTCCGGCCACCCTAGACTGTCCGGTCACTCAGACCCGGACTGTCCGGCCTAAGTGATGGGCCTGCGAGCCAACATCTGGGCCCTTGGCCCATGTACCCCTCTATTCCGCACCAAACCCTAGTTTTATGCACAAACTACCCCTGAACTTGTGGTTGGCCTATATATAGAGCCCCCACCCCTCGTTGTATCCCTTAGTCATAGATGATAGACTAAAGACAACCCCCTTTGTGGAATCTCTAGTTTTGCCTCATCCCCTTCTACCAAAGGGGGTCGACTATCATCACCACCTCGTTGGAGTTTGCATCGCGCCTCCCTCGTTGTACAAGGCCTTGGCATCGGTGTCCCTTTGGCAAGACGTCAAGACCCTCTCCAACGTGTTCTTCCCTCTCCACGTGGGATCGAGGGAGCACGTTCACCGATCTTTCCTTGCGAGGATTCTATCGGACCGGTGGCCACCGGTGAGAGCAATCGGCCTTGTATCGTGTGTGTGTGTTTTGCGTGTGTTGATCGTGTTCTTCACGAGGTGTGCGTCCGCTTCTGCTACCTTCTCCCTTTCCCCTCGCTTTCCCATCGATTTGACCACGAGATCCGTGAAGATCGGGCCACCCACGGGGTTACCCCATAACATCTGGCATTAGAGCCCAAGTTGCCACGGATTTCACCCTCGTTCTTCCCCACCAAATTTTTTCTTGAAAAACCACAAAAATAGCCTCAAAATCGAGTGGATCTTGTGTCAACCCCATAACATCTGGTATCAGCAGCTTCTGGTTGCCACGGATTCCTCATCGATTTGGTCTTTTCCCCATAAATTCGAAATTTCCACCAAAAATAGCCTCAATTCGTGTTTTGGATCGATCTATGATTTGAGTGTGTTTTGGTAGGTTTTGATCCGTGGATTACTTACTAAACTTGTTGATCTACCTTCCCCTGCATTTCCATGGCCTAATTCATTGATTTTCCCCATCAATTTGAGGTTTTGGTCCCAGTTTTTCCGTCAAAACTCGTCCCGTTCGTGTTCTGGAAGTTCTATTTCGACCGGACTGGACTGTCCGGCCAAAACAGACCGGAATATCCGCCCCCACCGGAGTATCCGGCATAAATTGACCGGAATCTCCGCCCCGGCTGGACTGTCCGGCCTGCGCGCACCGGACTGTCCGCCCCCCTGCAGACACAAAAAAAATGTTTCACGGTTTTGAGCATAACTTTTGCATACGAACTCGGATTTTGGTGTTCTTTAGCTCGTTTTAAAGAGGAGAAGGATCTCTACATCATCATATCCGTGGTTTATGCTATCTACTCCATCCAAATTCCGTGAGCAAGGCGGAATCCACCAATAAAGGGTGAAGATCAGCGACGAAAGGTATAAAAATTCTGCGACTTCTCCCCACTTGCTTTACCTTGTGAGCTACACTATCTTTGTGATCAAAAAACACCTATTGAGACTAGTTCCTCCTATGATTGCTTGGGATATGCACATTTGATATCTTGTAGAATTCCGAGCAAAAGTTGTGAGCGCGCTATCTCATATAGTTATCTTGTATAGTTGTTGGCACAAGGAAGAGGCAAGTGAAAGAGAAAAAAAATATATAAAAAGAGGAAAAAAAGAAAGAAACAAGTGCCTCATAGAATAGGAAGCGCAAGCTCGATGAACATCAAATAGGTGGTACTTATTGTGTATATCTTGTAGCCACCAATTTATTGCAATCGAACTAGCGTCTCTCCTTGCACATGTGCGACACGAGCTTATAGTCTTCGCTAGGTCATCATTTGGTTCTTAGCTCACTTTCTCCGTCGCACAAGTCCCATTTATCCAACCGTGTGTGTTTCCTTGTACATAATTCTTATCTTGTGGATTGACTTATTTTGCTTTGTGATCATTGTGGTTCTTTACTTGCCACTACAACATCTTGAGTTCGGATTGGTTCTTGACATGCCACCTTCCATACCTATCCACCATAAGCTTTGTGTGTGTGTATTTTTTAGTGGTCAGTTGGTTTTGGTGTTCCACGTGAACTTCACTTTGCTTGGTTTTGATTGCTCTCAAGTGTTGCCACTTGCACGATACTATCTTCCAAGGTAAAGTAAGGTTTAACGTTGCATCCCTACACCCCTACCACTTCCATATACACCACTTGGTCTTGTGAATCATGTCTAGGGACTCCGGAACCGAGGATGATTTCTATGAAGAATCCACGATGAGCCACCGTGCATCTGCCTCCACAAGCATGGATGACATGATGCAGCACTACACCGACAATGGCTCCACATGCTTGGGTGATATGGAGTTCTACACCAAAAATAACTCCCCGAGCATGGATGACTTCAAGCGTGACATCGACAACGACTTCGCCAAAACCATGAGCATGATGGCCAAGACTAATGATGCTTTGCGCTCATTACAACGCCTCACCAAGAAGAGTGCCAAGGACAAGAAGCATCGTCGCGAGTGTCATGTGGATGACCAAGTGCGCCATCTACATCAACCTTTGGCAAGGCACACCAATGACCTCCGTCGTCACCATCATAAGGCACCTTCCACTACTCGTGCCACCACCAAAATGGCACCAAGCGCAGGTTCTCCTCCACGCCATCAAGCTTCATCGCCCAAACTTGACGTCCTAGATGACGCATGCAATTTCATGGATGAGGAAGACGAAGACCTCTACTTTGCCAAGTTGTACGAGTACGCCAAGAGGATGTCTATGCAAGCCAAGGAGGCCATGGCAAAGGATGAGAAAGCTCCAATACAAGGGCCTACACCACAAGCTGGCGACGACAAGGTCAAGAATGGTGAGCATGGGATTTTCCCTTGACCAAAGGAGGCGCAAGGAGTTGAGCACACCGAGCCTATCCCTACATGCTTGAGTGATGATGTGGTACCAATCCCATGTGAGTATGAGAGCCACTTAGCCCACTTGAGTGAAAACAAGAGTGAGATGAGTGACTCCACCATACGTGAGATTGAGTGCTTCCACTTGGAGGGCATGAGTGATACACCTAGTGATTTGAGAGTGGTAGTTGATAGGTCATGTGAGACCACTTTGATTTCTAACGACTTACCCTCTACCTCTAGTGTGTTATCCCATGATGTGCTAGGTTCCATGGATAAAGAAGCGCCAAGCTTGGACATGATGATGCCTCTGACCGATAAGATGTACATGGTGGATGAAGATGATGCCATCCCCATACATGATGAATTGTGATAATTGGCATGCTATGGATGATATTTGTGATATCACATATGACTCATTTGTATTTCCATGTGATACTTTGCCTTTGCATAATGTTGAGCATGTGAAATTATTTGATTGTGATGATGTTGCCATGGACATGCCATGCTCTAAACGTTACGTTGATGATATCATTGCTTGCACTTTGTTGAACAATTGCTCTTTCTAATGTTTTGCTTGCAATGATGTTACCAATGGTACCCCTTGAACCATGATTTGTCATGAATGTTTTACAATCTCTCCCATTGCTTGCAATAAGTTGAATAATTGCTCTTTCACTTGTTTTGCTTGCAACAATAATTCCCATATGGTTTATATTGAGATGGCCCCCATAGCTTTCTCAAATTTTGGAGATTTTGATGATTGCCATGATAAGCATGTTCCCCACTTGCATACTCACCATGCATCTATTTTACACTTGATTAGCACTCATGGTGATGTGCACAAGAAGAGATACGTCATGATGGATGATGTGTTTCTATACCATGCACACACGTTCTTCCTTTTATCTATGATGTGTGTAGGTACCCGCGCAAGAATGTTAACCTCGGTTGAACAAGAGTTGACAAAAAGAGCTCTAGAGAGCATCCCCCACGTGAGTTCAAGATCGAACCTAGCTCTGATACCTTTTGCATGCTTTGCATCTTTCATGTTGAAATTTTGCTTTTTCCTATGGTTTGCTTACAATCGTGTTAATGGTATTCTTTCACCTTGTGACAATCATGTTTCGTTGCCATTGGATATTGATGCTTTGTGTGTTGCCACAAAAATGTTGAACAATTTCTCATTCCGATGTTTTGTGTGCAACCATATTGCCAATATGAGCTTGTATTGTCATGAGAGCTTCCAAGTCTCTTGTATTGTTGTTGCAACAAACATAAGGACCACTTGCACTTTCATATGGTTTGTTTGCAAACATGTTGTTTTTGCTACCGCTTGTGATACTCATACCCCCATGATTTTGGCTTTTGATCATATGTGTATGGCATCCAACATATTGAACAATTGTTCTTTCCAATGGTTGGCTTGCACACATAATGATGTTGTTTTGGGTGTTCTTCCGCATGTGTTTTTACTGAATTCTCCTACTCTTGCATCAAAGATATTGATCTATATCTTAGTCAATTGCTTTGAATGCCACACTAAGACGCTTTATAGATTTTTTCAGTTCCCACATTTGGATGAAGTTCAAACAATTTCCATGCACTTGGACCTTGCATATGCATCTTGTTTGCTATACTTGAGTTGTGCTAATAGTGTTGTGAACAAGAATGGACATGCCACAAATGACATGCTCCTCTATCACACACAAACATATGTTGCTTGGTCTTTGTTGTGTGAAGGTACAATTTCTTCCACATCAACCTCTATGGAATATAAGTTGACAAGACGAACCGTAGAGAGTTACCTATGGTTGCCCTTCAACGAGCTATATCTTCTTCCTAAGGTGACTTCACTCTACTTGAGGACTCATGCTATAATCTTCATGAATTGGCTATGCTTTGAGTGTTGCTTCGCTTTTGTTGTGAGCTTTGTAGGCTTCATGGAAAGTGAAGGAACATTGAATGTTGTCAATTCAATCCGCCCGAGGACGACTATATGTAGAGGTCTTCGTCTTCCTCATCTATGAAGGTGCATGCGTCATCTAGGACATCAAGTCTTAGCGTTGAAGCTTGATGGCGTGGAGGAGAGCTTGCTCTTGGTGCCATTTTGGTGGTGGTACGAGTAGATGAAGGTGCCCTTTGATGGTGTCGACGGAGGTCATTGGCGTGCCTTGCCAAAGGTTGATGTAGATGGCGCACTTGGTCATCCGCATGACGCTTGCGACGATGCTCCTTGTCCTTGGCACTCTTCTCTTTATGGTGGTGCCTTCTTGAGCTAGGTTGAGCGTTATGGATGGTGCTCAACATGTATTCTCCGTCTTCATGGCGAAGATGCCTTGAACGACGTCTTGTATCCTCTTGATGTTGGCGATGATCTCTAGAGGATGTATGTCGATGAAGATTCTTGCTTCGTGGCACCTCTTTGGGAAGATGATGTTGGGGCGCCACTCTTCTTGTAGGCGGTGGCACTTGTTGCCTTGGAGGTTGTTGCACTTGACGCCTTCGAGGTTGTGGTGCTTGGTGCCTTGGAGATGGTGGTGCTTGGTGGCTTGGAGGTGATGGCGCTCGTCGTCTTGGAGATGGTGGTGCATGACGCCATGTAGGTGGTGGCACTTGACGCCTTGGAGGTGGATCATCGAAGTACGTGGTGCCCTTTGGTGTGGCACGCTTGGCCTTGAAGGTCATGGTTTCTTGATGATGCGTCTCCGCTAGCTTGGCATAGTAGTCCTCCATCTCCAAGCGGTGGAGGTATTCTTCATGGCTCATGGAAGAGCCCTCGAAGTTGGTGAAGCTCGCCATGTCCTCCGTGCTTGGTGAGGCATCGTCGTTGAAGCACTCGAAGTCGTCCATGCTTGGGGAGTAGTACTCCATATCACCCAAGCATGTGGAGCCATTGTCGGTGTAGTGCTCCATGCATGAGGACCCATTGTCGATGTAGAGCTCCAATTCCTAAATGCTTTAGGAGCCATAGTTGATGTCGTGCTCCATGTCTTCATGCATGTGGAGCCGCCATAGGTGTAGTGCTCCGGGTCCTCAAAGCATTCGGAGCCATTGTCGGTGTAGTGCTCTATCATGTCGTCTATACTTGTGGAGTCGTAGTCGTGGTGGCTCATCATGGATTCTTCATAGATAGCATCCTCGGTTCCGGAGTCCCTAGACATGATTCACAAGACCAAGTGGTGTATATGGAAGTGGTAGGGGGTTAGGGATGCAACGTCAAACCTTACTTTACCTTGGAAGATAGTATCGTGCAAATGGCAACACTTGAGAGCAATCAAAACCAAGCAAAGTGAAGTTCACGCGGAACACCAAAACCAACTAACCACTAAAAACACACACACACAAATCTTATGGTGGATAGGTATGGAAGGTGGCATGTCAAGAACCAATCCGAAATCAAGATGTTGTAATGGCAAGTAAAGAACCACGATGATCACAAAGCAAAACAAGTCAATCCACAAGAAGGAATATATACAAGGAAACACACACGGTGGGACAAATGGGACTTGTGCGACGGAGAAAGTGAGCTAAGAACCAAATGATTACCTAGCGAAGACTATAAGCTCGTGTCGCACAAGTGCAAGGAGAGACGCTAGTTCGATTGCAATAAATCGGTGGGCTACAAGATATGCACAATAAGTACCACCTTTTTGATGTTCATCGAGCTTGCGCTTCCTATTCTATGAGGCACTTCTTTCTTTTTCTTTTTCTTTTTCTTTTTCTTCTTTTTCTATTTTCTATTTTTCACTTGCCTTTTCCTTGTGCCAACAACTATACAAGATAACTATATGAGATAGCGCTCACAACTTTTGCTCGAAATTCTACAAGGTATCAAATGTGCATAGCCCAAGCAATCATAGGAGGAACTAGTCTCAATAGGTGTTTGTTTATCACAAAGATAGTGTAGCTCACAAAGGGAAACAAGTGGGGAGAAGTGGTGGAATTTTTATACCTTTCGTCGCCGATCTTCACCCTTTATTGGTGGATTCCGCCTTGCTAACGGAATTTGTATGGAATATATAGCATGAACCACTTAGACGATGATGTAGAGCTCTTTCTCCTCTTCAAAACGAGCTAAAGAACACCAAAATCCGAGTTCGTATGCAAAAGTTATGCTCAAAACGGTGAGAGGCTGAAATCTGGGAATTCTGCTGTTTTTTCTCTGTACCGGACGGTAGTACCGGGTTTCTGAGCGCTAGTACAGGTCTTTCGGAGGCCCGGTAGTACCGTTTAGGTACCTGGGATGTGCGGTAGTACCGGTTTTTGACCCCGGTAGTACCAGATGTCGCAGAAACACCCAGTTTTCGCGATTTTGGGGAGATTTGGGCGGAAAATCTTTAAGAAAAACACCAAATCGGAGGGGTAAATGATGGAATTAGGCTATGGGAATGCAGGGGAAGGTAGATCAACAAGTTTAGCAAGTAATCTACGGATCAATACCTACCAAAACGCACTCAAATCACAGATCGGTCTAAAACACGAATTGGGGCTATTTTTGGTGAAAATTTTGAATTTATGGGGAAAGACCAAATCGAGGAGATATCTATGGCAACCAAAAACTGCTGATACCAGATATTATGGGGTAACCCCGTGGGTGGCCCGATCTTTATGGATCTCGTGATCAAATCGATTGGAAAGCGAGGATAAGGGAGAAGGTATCGAAAGCGGACGCACACCTCGCGAAGAACACGATGAACACATGCAAAACTCACACGATACATGGCCGATTGCTCCCGTCGGTGGCCACCGGTCCGATAGAATCCTCGCAAGGAAAGATCGGTCAACGTGCTCCCTCGATCCCACGCAGAGAGGGAAGAACACCTTGGAGAGGGTCTTGACAACTTGGCAAAGGGACACCGATGCCAAGGCCTTGTACAATGAGGGAGGCGCGATGCAAACTCCAACGAGGTGGTGACGATAGTCGATCCCCTTTGGTAGAAGGGGATGAGGCAAAACTAGAGATTCCACAAAAGGGGTTTTCTTTAGTCTATCATCTATGCCTAAGGGATACATGAGGGGGTGGGGGCTCTATATATAGGCCAGCCACTTACATAGGGGTAGTTTGGGCATAAATCTAGGATTGCAACATAATAAAGGGGTACATGGGCTGTGGCCCAGATCTAGTGCGCGCAGGCACCGTGGTGACCAGTAGTACCGGCCCTCGGGTCCGGTAGTACCGGATGGGAACGGTAGCTGCTTCAGGCAGGGCGGTAGCTCCGACTCTAGTGGCAGGTGGTCTCCAGGTCCGGTAGTACCGGTGGTGCAGCCCGGTAGTACCGCTTGGGGCCGGTAGGACCGCAAGCCGGTACCAGGGCATCCAGCGGCGATGGCGCGGGCTTCAGTCATGGCCGGTAGTACCGCAGAGGCTGAGCGGTAGTACCGCTGTTGGGAGCGGTAGTACCGCTCGCGTCTGTCTTCTTGGGGACGACTTTGGACTTGGCGTTGTAGATGTAGTAGCGTCCGTAGGACGGGCTGCATCAGGATTCTTGCCGAGGTGCTCAGGACGCCATTCCTCCTGAAGCGGCTGACCCTATGAGCTAGGCCTGACAGTAGGTGGGCCATGGTACCCTAGTAAGCACTGGTCGCACAGTTGTATCGCGTGCCGCCCTGAACCGCCGCAGTAGCTCACCGATGTACATCCTCCGGCAACCAATTAATGGTGGCTTCGCCACTATCTAGCTTACCTTGATGCCCTGGTTCAAATGCGTAGTATCGTTAGCTCACGTGTACTCTCCTTCTCCTTTGACGACCACCGTTTGCAGGTGCTCTCCAGCAAGCAGACGTGGCTGATGTGGAGTCCACCTAGGCCTAACGTCGATCTAGCAACCTCTTCACTAGCATGGTTGCTGACTTGGCCTCTAGGACACAGCAATTATGATATGGGGTGGCCCGATCTTCTCAGTAAGCGGATGGCGGTGATGATGGTGGATGATAGATAACTAGCCTATAGCTATGAACTCTCCCGCTCGATCCCTGATGCCAATGCAATAACTCTCGAACCTTGTAGGATACTCACAACACCACGCTCTTGCGCATGCAGCCATCGACCATGAACGGTAGTTTGCAATCTACTAATTTCCGATGGAACAACAGATCACACTCAATTATAGTTGGTAATATCGATCACAGGGTAATTCTAGAGGTTCTATGAAAGAAACAACTCCAAAATAGTTTTAACGTGGTCTAACCTAAACTAGAGGGCATTCCCAGGCTTATATGGCCGCCGGAACGTCCGAAAAACGCGAAACGAAAACGTGTCTGATACAGTCAGATCCGTCCGGATCTGATGGGAACTTTTTGGGCCGGATTATCCGGTCTAAGAGGGCCGGATTATCTGAGGTGTGGGGGGGGGCGGATTATCCGGGGTATTTTAGACGTGGAAGTACTCATTGGAAAGATCTTGGAATTATCTATCCAACAAGTGCTTATTTGCTTGATTTGGAGTTCGTATGAGGAATCCACGTCCGTTTGAATTTTAGGACTTCGGTCTGTTCGAATTGAACGTTCCTTCTCTTCGATGATCTCCCTTGCTTGTATTACGCCTGCCTCCCGCTCCTCCCTCGCGCATCCTTAGGCGATCATCATGTTGGGCTTCTCTTGTAGCCCTTCTCCTCCTCGCTCCATGCTTGTTTCTCCAACGAACCTGATCATACATAAATGCATAGACTTAGGCAGTATAAAGTTCTCATCAATCAAAGTACCAGATTCGTTTAGGAGTAAATTCACCTGTTGTTCAAGTTGCTTAGCACGAACTCCTGTAATATGTCCAATTCTAATCTCATTGGACTGATCCTTTCTTGCAACAGTTGTAGCATCTTCAGTAGTCATTGGGGTAGGTGTAATTATAGGGATGTCCTCATCATCTCCCCCCTTCAAAAGGCGTTGACCTCGACGCTCCAAGGTCTTCTCCAGCATCTGGTGACAAATCAGCAACGTTGAAGCTGTTGCTAACTCCACCAAACTCCTCAATAGGTATATCACCGAGTAGGTGTTATCATTAATCTTGGTTAACACCTTGTAAGGACCAGCACCACGTGGCTTCAATTTTGACTTTCGTAGTAGTGGGAACCTATCCTTGCGTAGATGCACCCAAACCATATCTCTAGGCTCGAACAACACTTCTTTCCTTGCTTGATTCCTTGCAGCAGCAATGTTATTATGGGGTAACCCCATGGGTGGCCCGATCTTCATGGATCTCGTGGTCAAATCGATGGGAAAGCGAGGGGAAAGGGAGAAGGTAGCGGAAGCAGACGCACACCTCGCGAAGAACACGATGAACACACGCAAAACTCACACGATACAAGGCCGATTGCTCTCACCGGTGGCACCCGGTCCGATAGAATCCTCGCAAGGAAAGATCAGTCAACGTGCTCCCTCGATCCCACACGGAGAGGGAAGAACACCTTGGCGAGGGTCTTGACGTCTTGGCAAAGGGACACCGATGCCAAGGCCTTGTACAACTAGGGAGGCGCGATGCAAACTCCAATGAGGTGGTGACGATAGTCGATCCCCTTTGGTAGAAGGGGATGAGGCAAAACTAGAGATTCCACAAAGGGGGTTTTCTTTAGTCTATCATCTATGCCTAGGGTTACATGAGGGGGTGGGGGCACAATAAATAGGCCAGCCACTAGTTCAAGGGTACTTTAGGAATAAAAGGGGAAAGTCAGGGCGGACTAAGGGGTACATGGGCCGAAGGCCCAACTGGCGGCGCGCAGGCCCATACGCTGAGGCCGGAGACTCCGGTGTGGGGTCCGGAGACTCTGGTGTGGGCCGGAGACTCCAGTCTATCTCCGGTGTCGTCTCTGGAGTGGCAGACAGACTGTCCTCGAGCTCGATCTGGGGGTCGGTCCGGGGATGGGTCCGGAGACTCCGGGGTCAGTAGGCCGAAGACTCCAGTGTGGCCGGAGACTCTAGTGTGCACAGGCCGGAGACTCTGGTGCTCCAGCTGCTGCTTCTTCCGTCTTCTCTTCCAAGCCTCCGTCTTGTCAGGCTTGGTTCTCCAGGCTTCCTCCCATGCCTCCGTACTTTTTGGTGTGAACCTATCATTGATATGGGATGGAGTATGAAGTAGTATACCATCCAAGAGGGTAGGAAGTGGGCTTTCATAGAGGAACGGATTCACCTTTGGAGTCCATGACGACTTGGCATAAGTTGGAGACCATGATGTGGTAACGACCGAAGGTCGGGCTACATCATCTCCCCTCCCTTCAAAAAGAGTCGTCCTCGACTCTACACGCTCATCGCAAAGTAGAAGATGTCAAGAGACCTTCTTGATCCTGGGGTTCACCATATAGTCGTCCCCGGGAAGATTGGATTGACAACACTTCAATGTTCCTTCGGCTTCCATGAAGCCAACACCACAAAAGCGAAGCAACACTCAAAGCGTAGCGAATTCATGAAGATTATAGCATGAGTCCTCAAGTAGAAGGAAGTCACCTTATGATGTAGAGATAGCTCGTTGAAGGGTAGCAATAGGTAACTCTCTTCGATTCGTCTTGTCAACTCTTTGTCCATAGAGGTTGACGTGTAAGCAATTGTACCTTCACACAACAAATACCAAGCAACATATGTTTGTGTGTGATAGAGGAGCATGTCATTTGTGGCATGTCCATTCTTCTTCACAACACTATTAGCACAACTCAAGTATAGCAAACAAGATGCATATGCAAGATCAAAGTGTATGGAAATCATTTGAACATCATCCAAATGTGGGAACTCAAAAACTCCATATAACGTCTTAGTGTGGCACTCAAAGCAATGGACAATATTGGTCAACATCTTTGATGCAAGAGTAGGATAATTTGGCAAAAACACATGGGAAGAACATCCAAAACAACATCATTATGTGTGCAAACCAACCATTGGAAAGAACAAATTGTTCAATATGTTGGATGCCATACACATATCATCAAAAGCCAAGATCATGGGGGTATGAGTATCGCAAGAGGAAGCAAAAACAACATGTTTGCAAACAAACCAAATGAAAGAGCAAGTGGTCCTTATGTTTGTTGCAACAACAATACAAGAGACTTGGAAGCTCTCATGACAATACATGCTCAAAATGGCATTATGGTTGCACACAAAACATTGGAAAGAGAAATTGTTCAACATTTTTGTGGCAACACACAAAGCATCAATATCCAAAAGCAACAAGACATGATTGTCACAAGGTGAAAGAATACCATCAACATGCTTGCAATCAAACCATAGGAAAGAGCAATTTGTCAACATGAAAGATGCAAAGCATGCAAAAGGTATCAGAGCTGGGTTCAATCTTGAACTCACTTGGAGGATGCTCTCTAGAGCTCTTTTTGTCAACTCGTGCTCAACCGAGGTTGACATGATCATGCGGGTACCTACACACATCAAAAACAAAAGGAAGAACGTGTGTGCATGGTAGAGAAATACATCATCCATCATGACATATCTCTTCTTGTGCACACCAACATTAGTGTCAATCAAGTGTAACATAGGTGCATGGTGAGTATGCAAGTGGGGAACATGCTTATCATGGCATTTACCAAAATCTCCAAAATTTGAGAAAGCTATGGGGGCCATCTCAATAGAATACATATGAGAATTATTGTTGCAAGCAAAACAAGTGAAAGAGCAATTATTCAACTTATTGCGAGCAACGAGAGAAATAGTAAAACATCTGTGACAAAGCATAGTCCGAGGGGTACCATTGGTAACATCATTGCAAGCAAAACATTGGACAGATCAATTGTTCAACAAAGTGCAAGCAATGATATCATCAACGTAACGTTTAGAGCATGGCATGTCTATGGCAACATCATCACAATCGAATAATTTCACATGCTCAACATTATGCAAAGGAAAAGTATCACATGGAAATACCAATGAAGCATATGTGATATCACAAACATTATCCATAGCATGCCAATCATCACAAGTCATCATGTCCGCTAGTGGGATCATGGCATCATCAACACCCTTATTTTTACCTTGTTCATACCTCTCATATGAAGTGGGTGTTGTGGTAGCATTGACCTCCATGTGGGCGACTTCTTCATCATGTATGGGGATGGCATCATCTTCATCCACCATGTACCTCTTATTGGTTGGAGGCATCATCATCTCCAAGCTTGGTGTGTCTTGATCCATGGAACCTAGCACAACATGAGAAAACACACTAGAGGTAGAGGTTAAGTTGTTAGAAATCCAAGTGGTCTCACATGACCTATCAACTACCACTCTCAACTCACTCGGTGTATCACTCATGCCCTCCAAGTGGAAGCACTCAATCTCACGTATGGTGTAGTCGCTCATCTCACTCTTGTTTTCACTCAAGTGGGCTAAGTGGCTCTCATACTCACATGGGATTGGTACCACATCATCACTCAAGCATATGGGGGTAGGCTTGGTTCTCTCAACTCCATGTGCCTCGTTTGGTGAAGGGAAAATCTCATGCTCACCATTCTTGACCTTGTCGTCGGTGTCTTGCACCTTGGCTTGTGTAGTCCTCTTGACATACTCGTCCAACTTGGTGAAGTAGAGGTCTTTGTCTTCCTCATCCATGAAGTTGCATGCGTCACCTAGGACGTCAAGTTTGGGCATTGAAGCTTGATGGCGTGGAGGAGAGCTTGCTCTTGGTGCCATTTTGGTGGTGGCACGAGTAGTTGAAGGTGCCTTATGATGGTGTCGACGGAGGTCATTGGCGTGCCTTGCCAAAGGTTGATGTAGATGGCGCACTTGGTCATCCACATGACGCTCGCGACGAAGCTTCTTGTCCTTGGCACTCTTCTTGGTGAGGCGTTATAATGAGCGCAAAGCATCATTTGTCTTGGCCATCATGCTCATGGTTTTGGCGAATTTGTTTTCCATGTCGCGCTTGAAGTTGTCCATTTGATCATGGACCATGTTGCTCTTGAGGTGGAGGCTCTGTCTTGGTCGACGCGACTTGAGGAGCTTGTCATTGTCATTCGTGAAGTCATCCATGCTTGGGGAGTTATTGTTGTTGTAGAACTCCATATCACCCAAGCATGTGGAAGAACAATCTGAAATCAAGATATTGTTGTTGGTGTAGTGCTCCATCATGTCATCCATGCTTGTGGAGGCATATGCATGGTGGCTCATCGTGGATTCTGCATAGAAATCATCCTCTGTTCCGGAGTTCCTAGACATGATTCACAAGACCAAGTGGTGTATATGGAAGTGGTAGTGGTTAGGTATGCAACGTCAAACCTTACTTTACCTTGGAAGATAGTATCGTGCAAGTGGCAACACTTGAGAGCGATCAAAACCAAGCAAAGTGAAGTTCACGCGGAACACCAAAAACAACTAACCACTAAAAAACACACACACAAAGCTTATGGTGGATAGGTGTGGAAGGTGGCGTGTCCAAGAACAATCTGAAATCAAGATATTGTAATGGCAAGTAAAGAACCGCGATGATCACAAAGCAAAACAAGTCAATCCACAAGAAGGAATATATACAAGGAAACACACACGGTGCGATAAATGGGACTTGTGCGACGGAGAAAGTGAGCTAAGAACCAAATGATTACCTAGAGAAGACTATAAGCTCGTGTCGCACAAGTGCAAGGAGAGACGCTAGTTCGATTGCAATAAATTAGTGGGCTACAAGATATGCACAATAAGTACCACCTATTTGATGTTCATCGAGCTTGCGCTTACTATTCTATGAGGCACTTGTTTTTATTTCTTGTTTTTTCTTCTTTTGCTATTTTTTTCTCTTTTTTCTTATTTTTTGCACTTGCCTCTTCTTTGTGCCAACAACTATACAAGATAACTATATGAGATAGCACGCTCACAACTTTTGCTCGGAATTCTACAAGGTATCAAATGTGCATAGCTCAAGCAATCATAGGAGTAACTAGTCTCAATAGGTGTTTGTTGAACGCAAAGATAGTGTAGCTCACAAAGGGATGCAAGTGGGGAGAAGTCGCGGAATTTTTATACCTTTCTTCGCCGATCTTCACCCTTTATTGGTGGATTCCGCCTTAATCACGGAATTTGTATGGAGTAGATAGCATGAACCATGGATATTATGATGTAGAGCTCTTTCTCCTCTTTAAAACGAGCTCAAGAACACCAAAAACTGAGTTTGTATACAAAAGTTATGCCCAAAATGGTGAAACAGATTTACTGTCAGCAGTGGGGGCGGAGACTTTGCCAGAAACTCCGGTCTGGACCGGAATCTCCGGTCTGGGGGCCGGAATCTCCGGTCTGGGCCGGAGTCTCCGGTCCAGAGGTTCCAGGACGTGCAGAACTCGTCCGGGGCGCGATTTTGGCGGAAAAACTCGAACCAAAACACCAAATTGGTGGGGGAAATCAAGGAATTAGGCATGGGAACGCAGGGGAAGGTAGATCAACAAGTTTAGCAAGTAATCCATGGATCAAAACTTACCAAAACACACTCAAATCATAGATCGGTCCAAAACACGAATTGGGGCTATTTTTGGTGGAATTTTCGAATTTATGGGGAAAAAGACTAAATCGAGGGGAAATCCGTGGAACCAAAAGCTGCTGATACCAGATGATATGGGGTAACCCCGTGGGTGGCCCGATCTTCACGGATCTCATGGTCAAATCGATGGGAAAGCGAGGGGAAAGGGAGAAGGTAGCGGAAGCAGACGCACACCTCGCGAAGAACATGATGAAACACGGAAAACTCACACGATACAAGGCCGATTGCTCTCACCGGTGGCCACCTGTCCGATAGAATCCTCGCAAGGAAAGATCAGTAACGTGCTCCCTCGATCCCACGCGGAGAGGGAAAAACACCTTGGAGAGGGTCTTGACGTCTTGGCAAAGGGACACCGATGCCAAGGCCTTGTAAAACGAGAGAGGCGCGATGCGAACTCTAACGAGGTGGTGACAATAGTCGATCCCCTTTGGTAGAAGGGGATGAGGCAAAACTAGAGATTCCAGAAAGGGGGTTTTCTTTAGTCTATCATCTATGCCTAGGGTTACATGAGGGGGTGGGGGCACTATAAATAGGCCAGCCACTAGTTCAAGGGTACTTTAGGAATAAAAGGGGAAAGTCAGGGCGGACTAAGGGGTACATTGGCGGCGCGCAGGCCCATACACTCAGGCCGGAGACTCCGGTGTGGCCCGGAGACTCCGGTCTGTCTCCGGTGTCATCTCCGGAGTGGCAGACAGACTGTCCTCGACCTCGATCTAGGGGTCGGTCCAGAGATGGGTCCAGAGACTCTGGGGTCAGTAGGCCGGAGACTCCGGTGTCTTCAGGCCAGAGACTCCGGTGTGGCCGGAGACTCCGGTGTCTTCAGGCCGGAGACTCCGGTGTGGCCGGAGACTCTGGTGTGCGCAGGCCGGAGACTCCGGTGCTCCAGCTGCTGCTTCTTCCCTCTTCTCTTCTAAGCCTCCGTCTTGTCAGGCTTGGTGCTCCAGGCTTCCTCCCATGCCTCCGTACGTGTTGGTGTGAACCTATCATGGATATGGGACGGAGTATGAAGTAGTATACCATCCAAGAGGGTAGGAAGTGGGCTTTCATAGAGGAACGGATTCACCTTTGGAGTCCATGACGACTTGGCATAAGTTGGAGACCATGATGTGGTAACGACCGAAGGTCGGGCTACATCAAATGTTCTTGCCTTTCTTCTCAATAGCCTCTTGAGTCTTCTCATGTATTTTCTTCCATAATCAGCATATTTTGATGCCTCCATATCACCTCTCTCATGTAATGGCAGAGGCAACATATTAAGTGGCATCAATGGCTTGAAACCATATTAAGCTGAGTAGTTGAATGCACTGCCCTATTGTAAGAAAACTCAACATGTGGCAAACACTCTTCCTACTCCCGCAGATTCTTTTTAATCATGGTCCTTAGCAGCTGTGACAATGTTCGATTCACCACCTCCGTTTGACCATCTGTTTGGGGATGACATGTAGTACTAAAGAGCAGCTTCGTTCCTAGATTCCCCCATAAGGTCTTCCAAAAGTAGCTCATGAACTTGATATCACGGTCAGAAACAATCGTTTTTGGTACTCCATGTAATCTCACAATGTCCCTTAAAAACAGGTTAGCAACATGCGACGCATCGTCACTTTTGTGGCAGGCAATAAAATGAGCCATCTTAGAGAACCTATCCACTACCACAAATATAGAATCATGATCTCTCTGAGTTTTAGGTAGACCTAGCACAACATCCATCCTAATGTCTTCCCATGGAGAAGTAGGTGCAGAGAGAGAGAGAGGTGTATACAAACCGTGAGGCTTCATCTTAGATTTTGACTTGTGGCATGCAATACATCGGCTCACAAACCTGTACACATCACGCCTTATCTTGGGGCAATAAAAGTGATCAGCAAGCATGAGCAACGTCTTCTCACGCCCAAAGTGACCCACCAAACCACCAGCATGTGATTCCTGCACTAAGAACAAACGCAACGACGATTCTGGAATATATAGTTTGTTAGCTCGAACCAAATATCCATCATGTATATGATACTTATCCCATGCGTTTCTAAGAGCACACAAACGATATGGTTCAGCAAAATCATGGTCAGTTGCATAAAGTGCACAAATAGCTTCTAATCCAGGAATTTTAACATCAAGATTGGTTAATAGCATGTTCTTCCTAGATAGAGCATCAGCAACAACGTTCTCTTTTCCCTTCTTATAGTTAATGATGTAAGGAAAAGACTCAATGAACTCAACCCATTTAGCTAATCTTCTATGCAAGTTTGATTGAGCTTTCAAGTATTTCAATGCTTCATGATCAGAATGTATGATGAATTCCTTTGGCCACAAATAATGTTGCCAAACCTCAAGTACTCGAACAAGTGCATACAATTCTTTATCATAGATAGAATAATTCAAACGAGCACCAGTCAATTTCTTAGAAAAATAAGCTATAGGCCGACCCTCTTGCATCAAAACGCCACCTATGCCTATACCACTAGCATCACATTCAACTTCAAATTGCTTTGAAAAATCAGGTAATGCAAGTAATGGTGCAGAAGTAAGCAAACGTTTTAATGTATCAAATGCAATGTCTTGGGCCGCGCCCCACACAAAAGGAACACCTTTCTTTGTCAAATCATTTAATGGTGCAGCAATGGTGCTAAAATCTTTCACAAAACACCTATAGAAACCAGCGAGACCATGGAAACTACGCACTTGACTAACATTCATTGGAGTAGGCCAATTCTGAATTGATTAAATTTTAGATTTATCTACCTCTACTCCATTCTTAGATACAACAAATCCTAGGAATATGACCTTATCTTTTGCAAATGTGCACTTTTCAAGATTAGCATACAGTTTATTATCACGCAACACTTGCAAAACTTGTCGAATATGAGTGCAATGTTCAGATTCGGTGTGGCTGTAGATGAGTATATCATCCAAGTAAACAACCACAAAACGACCAATAAAATCTCTCAAAACATGATTCATTGATCGCATAAATGTACTAGGTGCATTAGTAAGACCAAACGGCATAACTAACCACTCATATAAGCTAAATTTTGTTTTGAAAGCAGTCTTCCACTCATCCCCTTCTTTCATCCTAATTTGATGATAACCACTACGCAAGTCAATTTTAGAGAAAACAGCAGCACCACTCAATTCATCTAGCATATCCTCTAAGCGTGGAATAGGATGACGATATCAAATAGTGATGTTATTAATCGCTCTACAATCAACACACATGTGCCACGTACCATCTTTCTTAGGAACCAAAATAACAGGAACAGCACAAGGGCTAAGAGAAACACGAATGTACTCTTTATCCAGCAATGCTTGTACTTGCTTCTGAATTTCCTTAGTTTCTTCGGGATTAGTCCTGTAAGGTGCACGGTTGGGAAGTGTGGCGCCAGGAATCAGGTCCACTTGATGTTCTATACCACGCAATGGAGGCAAGCCTGCGGGTACATCTTCTGGAAACACATCCCGAAAGTCCTGCAAAACAGAAGAGACACCAAGAGAAACAGGGGTCATGTCGTTAGAAACCAATACCTCACCCTTATACATGAGCACAAGTGGCATGGCTGTAGGATCCTCACGAAATTCTCTCATATCTTCCTTGGTGGCTAATATCAATAACCCAGGCACTCTCTCACTTTTCGTTATATCACTCAATTTAGGCTCGATTACATCAGGAACAACTGTCACACAATCTCGCCGAGCTACAGGATCTTCCTTCAAGTTCACCTCAATCTTCTGGCGAGAATTATTCACAATATCTTGTGGTGTCATTGGCTGCATAGTAATCTTCTTCCCTTTGAATTCCAAGTGATATGTATTGGCTCAGCCATTGTGTTGCACATGGCGATCATAAAGCCAAGGCCGACCCAATAATAGGTGACAAACAGTCATAGGAACCACATCAAAATCAATAGAATCTTTGTATGGCCCTATTTGAAAATTCACACGTACCATATGATTTACCTTCATCTCACCATTGTTGCTCAACCATTGTATGTAGTATGGCTTGGGATGAGTTAAGTATATCAAATTCAGTTTGGCACATAGTTCCTTGCAAGATTTATGCAGCTACCTCCATCAATAATGACCTTGCAAGTCTTGTTAGGTCCAACTAGAGCTTTTGTTTGGAACAATTTGCAACGCTGGGATTCCTCAACCGGTTGCACACTAAGTATACGTGAAGATACGACAATAGTTGGTCCGGATATGCATCAGCACCATCCTCGCCATCATCAATATCATCATCAGAAGCTTCATCTCCACTCTCTACTTCGCCTTGTTCGTTAACAAACATAACCTTGTTGTTTGGACAATCCTTCTTGTAGTGTCCTCTACATCCACAAGTATGGTACACCACATCACGAGTACATGCCGTAGACATGTTGGAACCCGAGCTAGCAGCAGGAGCAACGGGTTTCCGAGCATTAGAACCACCAAATGAAGGAGTACTTGCTGGTTTGGTCGATGGTGTAAACGGAGCAGCAGATGGTGGCGTGACAGTCGGAGGTGTAGATCTGGCCGAAAATCTACTAGAAGATGGAAATCGAGCACGTGACTTCGCCTCTTCAGCCAGCTGGGACTCGGCCTCTCTAGCATGGTGCAGCAGCTCGTTCATTGTCTCATACTTGTGATAACACACAATACTCTTGATTTGAAGCTTCAAATTGTTGAGGAAACGTTGCACTGTCATCTCTCGTGATTCACGAACATTAGCACGCTGCATAAGCATCTCCATCTCCATGTAGTACTCATCAACTATCATTGTGCCTTGCCTCAACTGTGTGAGCTTGTCAAACATGGAGCACAAATAATTGGAGGGAACAAAATGATCCGTCATGATGGCCTTCATCTCACGCCAATCCCTCATAGGAAGTTCATTGTCGCTCCGTCTATTCTGCACAATAGCTTCCCACCAACGCAAAGCATAGCCATCAAACTCTGATGCAGCAAGCTTGACCTTCTTGTCTTCTAGGTAATCAAATAAACGCCAGAGCTTCTCAATCTTCAACTCACAAGTAATATAATCCTCAGGATCAAGCGAGCCATTGCACGAAGGAATTGAGAACTTGGGCTTGCCCAAACTATCATCAGCTGGATTGTAAGCATGCTGGGCACGTCCAAGAGGAGCATACCCACGGCCATACAAAGGAGCAGCCGCATGTGCAGGGGGATTTGCACGTCCCCTTCCACGATGTGGAGCAGCATTAGCCGCACTCCCCTCATCAAAGTCCTCAAACCCATCATCATGTTGTGCAGGTCCGGGCTGGAGTGTTGCCTGGATCGCCTCAATGGAACGCTGCAAGGTGGCAAAGTTGACATTCATAGCAGTCAGCTGCGTCTGAATATTATTGATGGCTCCAGTATTATTCTCCACAGCATCTTGTATGTCGGTGATATTTCTATCAACAGACTCTCTCCAAGTAACAAGCTCCTCCACCTGCTTTTTCTGTGACACAATTTCATCATCACTAAAAGACATGATTAGTAGGTTAGTGCAAAATCAAAATCAGTATGGTGGAAACTCTCACAACTCACTCACAACTGATAAGAAAGGAGATTTTACCGTTCCAAAGTGAATAGAGATGCTCTACCAAACGTAATCAAAGACTGATGCACTAAAGTGATGAAGTGAATATCAAAGGTATAGAGAATGATCGCATGGCACAAAGGTTATTTATGATGGAGCTATAGGTATGGTATCCTATCTACACCGCAAACAAGTCCTAGTGATGATCGTACAAAAACCCAAGAAACACACACGATGGAGATAAACGTGGCAAAGCAACTTATGAAAAGGAATATTGCAATGCACAAGAGAGACTCTAGTAATAGCTCAAATAGAACAGGCACAAGATTGCTCAATCTACTAGTGCTATTATAAAACTAGTCCTCCAATCAACCTTGATATCTCCCTTTTGTTGTTTACTTTTTTTCTCTTTTTTTTGAACAACTTTTTTTTCTTCCTTCTCATTTTTTTGATTTTTCAACTATCTGACACAAAGCAATACGTGATGCAACAATTCTGAGCAATTAGGGGCCGGATATTCCGGTTTGTCGGGGGCCAGATAATCCGGTCTACCTGGACGAACAATTTGCACTTCAAAATCCTAATGAGCAGCCTGTCGGAGCAAAGCAACTAGTCTCGTGGGTACATTCCTAGGCACGGATGTTGTAGATAGGTTATGTCTATGGTATGCAAACAAAGGTAAGCTATGTGGACTCAAAGAAACGAGGAAAACTTGCGGAACACGGTGATCGTTGACACGGCGAAAAACAAGATCAAATCCTAAACCTAGACACAAACGAAAAACTAGAATCCTACAAGGAAAACCTGCAGATCGAATCTACGAGAAGATACAATCAGCAACTAAAACTCGAAAACGATGCAATCTAGTCTATGGCAAATCTTTTTGTAAGGCTTTTTCTGTATAGGACGAAAAACACTCTCTAATCTATGGATGGAGTTGTGGATGCTTACCGAGGCAACATTGGAAATCTTATACCAAGATGATATGGGGTGGCCCGATCTTCTCAGTAAGCGGATGGCGGTGATGATGGTGGATGATAGATAACTAGCATGTAGCTATGAACTCTCCCGCTCGATCCCTGATGCCAATGCAACAAGTCTCGAACCTTGTAGGATATTCACAACACCACGCTCTTGTGCACGCAGCCGTCGACCATGAACGGTAGTTTGCAATCTACTAATTCCCGATGGAACAACAGATCACACTCAATTATAGTTGGTAAAATCGATCACAGGGTAATTCCAGAGGTTCTATGAAAGAAACAACTCCAAAATAGTTTTAATGTGGTCTAACCTAAACTAGAGGGCGTTCCCAGGCTTATATGGCCGCCGGAACGTCCGAAAAACGTGAAACGAAAACGTGTCTGATACACTCAGATCCGTCCGGATCTGATGGGAACTTTTTGGGCCGGATTATCCGGTCTAAGAGGGCTGGATTATCCGGGGGCCGGATTTTCCGGGGGAAAAGTCTAGTCAAATATCCGCCCCGAGACAGAACGTCGCGTCGAAGTCCTTTGCAGAATCTCCAAAGCATGGCCGGATTATCCGGGGTGTGGGGGGCCGGATTATCCAGGGTCTTTTATACGTGGAAGTACGCATTGGAAAGATCTTGGAATTATCTATCCAACAAGTGCTTATTTGCTTGATTTGGAGTTCGTATGAGGAATCCACGTCCGTTTGAATTTCAGGACTTCTGTCTATCCGAATTGAACATTCCTTCTCTTCGATGATCTCCCTTGCTTGTATTGCGCCTGCCTCCCGCTCCTCCCTCGCGCATCCTTAGGCGATCATCGTGTTGGGTTTCTCTTGTAGCCCTTCTCCTCCTCGCGCCATGCTTGTTTCTCCAACGAACCTGATCATACATAAATGCATAGACTTAGGCAGTATAAAGTTCTCATCAATCAAAGTACCAGATTCATTTAGGAGTAAATTCACCTATTGTTCAAGTAGCTTAGCACGACTCTTGTAATAGGTCCAATTCTAATCTCATTGGACTAATCATTTCTTGCAACAATTGTAGCATCTTCAGTAGTCATTGGGGTAGGTGTAATTGTAGGGATGTCCTCATCAAGTTAGTGACTAGGGCTAGCTCAACCCCGATGAAAAACAACTCCCCCCATGCTGACTTCAGCCTGACGCAATAAATACTTTAATAATTTTAGAAAATGATATGATCTTTTAAAATTGATAAGTAATTCAGAATTACTTATAAAAATATGTATAATATATCAAAATGATCAAAAAATGAGATCTACATATTAGCATCAATATCATGAATTATTAAGCAACTTCAGCTAACAAGTATTGTAGGAGAACGAAGTAACCCCTCAAAGGTGTTCTAGGGTTTTTCCCAGTATTAGGGTTTAGAACCTCGAACTCTGTTTAAATTTTCAAGCATGTATTAGGGTTCCAATTCAGTAACCTTTAACTTTTCATATCATCATTCTTGCTTGAGCATTGCATTGATGCCAAGTTTTTATTGTTTCCTTTTGTTTCTGGTCTTTTACTTCTTCTCATTAAAATATAAGATCAAGTCCGAGATCAAAGTCGGAGATCAACACCATCGAGGATCAAAGTTAAATACTTGACGCACCATGATTACGTCAAGTACAAGGTTTTCAAAGATCTATATCATGGATATAAACGGGAAAAGGCAAGCATAGCCCCATAGTTATACAATCCCATTCTTTCAATGTACTTCATTCTTTCCATGATGCACACAATTCTACTGTGGTCTTTTATTGATAGATAGAGTATCATATCTATTGCATGATTCCCTTGAAACATATATATTACTATAGGGCCAAGGGTTGAGGGGGTTCTCGGGCCCACTGATGGCTGGGCCACCGTCTAAGCCTTCGATCACCCTGCAAGTGGCCCACCGACCCTCACTAGCGCTCCACGAGGGGCTTACCGCCAAAAGAGTTTATAGAGGGTGACCCATCCCCTTGAAGGCCCCCTCTAGGAGGGCTCATCTACCCTCCTGACCTATCCAAGATCATTACGGTAACTATCTTACCCTGGAAGAAGACAACAAACCCAATAGGAAGTCCATGCACCACGTAGGTCACGTGGTCTGCCTCGATAAGGAGATGATGTCTAGCCGCATCAGTGTTAAAGATATGCGAGGATTCTCGCACCACCCCCTCTCTCTATTTATTACTTTGGTGCAAGAAGATGGTGGATGGCGCGATATGGTAGGAAAGACGTCAGCGGCAACCTCTACTTTATGCTGCACCTATGACCCCTAAAAGATCCTAGATCGGGTCCATCTAAAGTAGCCCTATAGACCGATTCTTCCTCGCCAGCAATGTGGCAACCCTGCACGCCAAAATGATTTGAGGGAAGAGGTCTGACGCCCCTATCAAATGAGAGCCACACCAACCTTAGAAGGGACAGATCCTTATGATCAGAAACCCTAGACATTCTATTGTCATCAAACCCTCGCAAAGCAATGTAAGCAATACAACCAAGCATGTGTAGGGGATTTACCTCCTCATGAGGGTCCCGAACCTGGTTAAAACCCCCATTGTCTCCTCTCTATCGTGTGCGATCTTCGTCGCCCCCATCATTATGTCGAATATCTATGTGCGTGTTTAGTCGCCTCATGAATCTAGGTCTCGTTGGTGCCCTTGTTATTTCATGGGACATTCATTCTTTGAAATTTGGTACACCAGATAGGGGACTAAGGCATGTTTTCAATATCCTCATTGTCGACATCGCCATGGAGACTCAGGCCAAGGCACGGACTGAACTAAGAGGAGATTCACGCTGAGCCCCCGCGCCGAGGGCTGCACTACGTGAAGCCCGAAGGCTGCTTCGCTTCACACCGGGGGTAGACGAGAGGGGGCGTGATACGCTCGCCTCGCAGAGCTCCTTTGAAGATCAGATTTTGTGCCCGCACCTATGGCCTGCGGCGCGGACCCTCAAGCACTCACCAGGTGCCAGACGAGTGCGTGTCTGGCCACCCAATAGCTCTGAAGTCCATCGCCTGCATACTCGGCGGGTCGCAGGCGCCCACCTTTGGGCGGCACCTTAACAAGATCTTTCACGAGTTCTCGGCAACAAGGACCGAGGCCACCCCGTGGCTCAGATGGTCGCAACAACTTGTCTCCTTCGACGTGGAAGACCACAACATCTCCACCCAAGTAGTGGGGATCATACCAATGGTGTGCACTCCTACCTTATAGTTACGCTGCAGGTTTCCACCATGATTAGGCATGGATTAGACCAGCGGCCCAGGCGTTTTTCTAACACACATACATAACTCCATGGACATACAAGCTCCCCTTTCATTTCACACTGACGACATCCATAGACAAAAGAGCATGATATCAACTAGGTACAATGTACAAGTGCAATGTTGAAAGCGTTCCCCATGACAGCATGGTTCTGCTAATCCCCAACGTATAAGTGCAAGCATATACAACATAGATGACACAATGGTTCAAGTTTATTAAGTGCAAGAAAAGTAAAGTGTGCCATCAAATTCATGAGAGCTTTAATCACTAATTTTCACATAACAAGTTTAATTCGGAAGGTAGATAAAAACATGAATATACTTGGAATAGCAAATGCTAATAGGTAGGTATGGTGGACTCTTTGAAATAACTTGGTTTTATTTGGAGTTGGATGCATGAGTGGAACTCACACTTGGTTATGGAGGCTAGCAAAAGACTGGGAGCGACCAACTAAGAGAGCAATAATGGCCACAATCATGCAAAGAGACAAAACATCATTGATTAAAGCATAAAGTGATATTACAAGTCGAAAACTAAATGATCATCGAGGCTATGGTTACTTGGGATAGTCATAACATGGTGTGAGCATGCGCCAAGTCAACCCAAATAAAGCATCAAAGGAGAATACCACAATACTATGCTTTAATATGCTAAAACAACGCATGATTCTTTCAAAGCACATTAAGCAATCTCAATTGTTTATAACATGTCATGCTACAGCAAAAATCACTAAGCATAAAGCCAAAACAATATCAAACATGACATGACAAAGCATAGGCCACAATCAAAAACAAGCTCCCTTTTACCACTTAAGCATGAACTTTTCCTACTCTTTTCCAATCCAAACCAAACTTATTTGAAAACTGATGTATGAATGAGGGGGTACAACCAATTTATTCAAGCAAACTAAGAAAACGAAAACCAAAAACAAAAATGAAGACGCTCCAAGAACAACACAACTATGCATGAAACAATAAAAATGAAGTGTTTGGAAGAAACCTGAGATTTTTATTGATGAAGAAGGGGATGCCTTGGGCATCCCCAAGCTTTGACGCTTGTACTTCTTGGATATTTCTTGGGGTGACACGGGTGGCATCCCCAAGCTTGAGCTTTAGTCCATTCTTCATCTCATTACATCATTCTTTCCATACACCTGAAATTTTTCCTTCATACAAAACTTCACACAATCTTTATTAGCAACATTAGTGCACTCAAGATAATAAGTCTTAGGGTTCAGTTCCAACACCAATAAAACTTCCATTAAAACACAAGCTACTGTAGCACTTCCCTTAAAAAGCTCAATTCTCCAAAAAGAACCCAAAAAGGAATCAACAAGAAACAAATGCAAATAATGGCAGAAATCTGTCAAAACAGACCAGAAGGTAAAAACCAATTTTTTAGAAGACCTTATGTTGCTCAAATCGAAAACTGTTGAACTAACGAAAGTTGGATAACAACCTGGGGCAGAAGCACAAAACATCACAGCTAAAACTGACGTACAGAGATGTTACAAGAATTTTTACAACGAAGCACAAAAATCTGTTATGGGACAACAACTTTCCCAAGCATTACTTCTCTCTCATTACAGGTTACTCTTGGCACAAAAAGCAAATAAAAAGGATAAGGAGCGGTTATTACAGAGGTAATAACTTTCAAGACTCATCTAAAACTTTTGGGTTATCTCCCAATAAGTACTTTTCTTTAACGCCTTTAAGTTAGGCATAAGAAGCAAGAAAAGAATCAAGTATTCTCAAATGAAGAAGCATTAAGAGCAAAAAAAAATTTAATAGAAGAGGCAAAAGGAATCTTCGCTCTCTTCTTAGGGAAGTGTTCTATACCTTTCTTGAGTGGGAGTTGATATCTAATGGTGCCTTCTTTCATATCAATAATGGCACCAATAGTTCTAAGAAAAGGTCTTCCCAAAGTAATAGGACAAGAAGCATTGCATTCAACATCCAAAACATAGAAATCAACGAGGACATAGGCATTGTTAACCATAATAAGAACATCATTAATACTCCCCATGAGTTTCTTTTTAGCATTATCATCAAGTGGGACATTTAAATAACAATCTTCCAATGGTGGCAAATCAAGCATTTCATAAATCCTTCTAGGCATAATAGAAACACTACTATCAAGATCACATAAAGCTTTGAAATCAAAATCATTTGCTTTCATATTAATGATGGGTTCCCAACCATCTTCTAATTTCATAGGAATAGAAGCTTTATGTTTCATCTTTTCTTCTTTAATTTTTATGAGAGCATCAATAATGTGTTTTGTAAAGGCCATGTTCATAGCACTAGCATTAGGACTTTTAGCAAGCTTTTGTAGGAACATAATAACTTCAGAGATATTGCAACCATCAAGTTCAAAATCATAATTATCATCTAAAGTAGTAGAGCTATTGTTTCCCATATTTCGAAGAATTTCAGCATTTTTATTAGAAAAGGTTCTATTGGGTTTACTAGCTTCAACATTAGTGGCAGTGATAGTAGAAATACTAATATTTCTAGCAATTTCATCTTCTCTTTCCCACTTAGCATGCAATTCAGCTAATAGTCTAACATTTTCATCAATTCTAACTTGTATGGCATTAGTAGAAGCAAAGGGATTCTCAATAGTTTCAGGTTTAGCAGCCATTTTATTCAAAGAAGATTGTGCTTTAGCCAATGATGCTATGTTTCTTTCAGCATTAGAGAGTTTTTCCTCAATAGTTTTATTCAAAGCAATTTGTTTACTAATAAAATCTTTAAGCATAACTTCAAGTTCAGAGGGTGCACTCCTATTATTGTAGTAGGAATTTCCATAAGCATTACCATTATTGGGAGGATATGGCCTATAATTATTATTACCAAAATTATTCCTATAGGCATTGTTGCTAAAATTATTATTTCTAATGAAGTTCACATCAACTTGCTCTTCTTGAGCAACCAAAGAGGCTAAGGGAACATGATTTGGATCAATATGAGCTTTCCCATTAACAAGCATAGACATAATAACATCAATTTTATCACTCAAGGAGGAGGTTTCCTCAACAGAATTTACCTTCTTACCTTGTGGAGCTCTCTCAGTGTGTCATTCAGAATAGTTAACCATCATATTATCCAGAAGCTTTGTTGCGGCACCCAAAGTGATAGTCATAAAGGTACCTCCAGCAGCAGAATCCAGTAGATTTCTTGAAGAATAATTCAATCCTACATAAAAGGTTTGGATAATCATCCAAGCAGTTAGTCCATGAGTGGGACAATTCTTTACCAAAGATTTCATTATTTCCCAAGATTGAGCAACATGTTCATTATCAGATTATTTAAATTTCATTATTTCACTTCTCATAGATATAATCTTAGCAGGAGGATAGTATTTTCCAATGAAAGCATCTTTGCAACTAGTCCAAGAATCAATACTATTTCTAGTGAGGGATTGCAACCATTCTTTAGCTTTTCCTCTCAAAGAGAAAGGAAACAATTTAAGCTTAATAATATCCCCATCTATATCCCTATACTTTTGCATCTCACAAAGTTCAACAAAGTTATTTAGATGAGCAGCAGCATCTTCATTACCAATACCAGAAAATTGTTCTCTCATAACAAGATTGAGTAAAGCAGGTTTAATTTCAAAGAAAGTAGCTTCAGGAACAGGTGGAGCAATAACTGTGCACATGAAATCATTGTTGTTGGTGCTAGTGAAGTCACACCACTTAGTGTTTTCAAGAGTAGTCATTTTTTGTGTTTGTAATAAAGAAAGCAAACTAGTACTGTTGGGGATATACTTTCCGGGTATCCTCACATTTCCTCACTGACCAGGGTGGCCCACTTCGGGTTAGAGCTTTGCTTCACGGGCGACCCAGTTAGGGAGAAGAACAGAGTCCTATCCGGCTGCGGGAAGGCCCAGAAGACTTACCGACATAGGCCCATAGTGTTACTTGTAGTTCAAGATGTACTTTGTAACTGACTCTTAGTCGTAGCCGGATAGATCTCTCCTGTAAACCCTAGGCCGAATATCTATATAAGCCGTCCTAGGGAGAGCCTTTAGGGCACCCTCACAATAGTCTACAATCTCAACTCGCATAGGCGAAACCCTTGTACCCCATATCCGGCTCTGCCGTATTACTGGATTGCTAGCAGGAGTAGGATCCATCCAAAGCCGGTGGATCTGAACCTGGGTAAACTTGTGTGCTCGCCGTCCCGGAAACCCGTACGACTCACACCCCTCTCTTCCACATGCCTCGAGGACCCCCTCATGGCGTACTTTTCATCAATCCGATGATAGTTGGCGCCCACCGTGGGGCAAGTGAGCTTCGGATCTGCGTTCCAAGCAGAATCTGCAAGAATAGGAATCGGCGTGACTATAGCTGTTGGTCGCATCCTCTATGCTAGTGACGTCCCGCTCATCGTTCTCGACGAGACTTAGATTCTGGCTAGGGAGGTCGTGACCACCTACACCATCATGTCTTTCGGTGAGATCGATGTTTACATCGGTTTTGCTAGAACTGTCCCACCTACCCCAGTGGTGATGATAGAGGCAGAGAAACTTCTGGGTCCCCTTTGTTCGCGAAGGCGGCCGAGATATAGATCTCAAAAAACCCTAATCCCACCTATCCCACACTAGTTGCGGAGATAGTGGAGAAAGCTGAACCTGAGGCAGATCTTGCAGTACAAGTCGGATCTAGAGTGGATCTTCCTAGCGAGGTCGAATCCCAGATTGACCCGCCTGCAGAGGTCGAAATCCAGGAGGAGCAAGAAAACAACCTTGGTCCCGGCTCTAGTAATACCAGGACTGATAGACCTCTTGAGATACACATTGAGGCGCATGATAATGCAAGACGCAAGCATGGACGATATTCTCGAGACCATCAGGTGTTTCGAGGAAGCCGATCACGAGAGCCGCAACTATCTTAGGTGGCATGCACCACACTTCGTCGGATATGTTGGCTCCAGATCCGGCTCTGCCGATGCTGGAGACAACATTGACTCTGTGCTGGAAGCTATCGGAACAAGCGTCGAATTACTGGCATCTTCGGATGACTCCATGATGTCGGTAGACTTCTGGAAGTTCTCCGCGGAATATGAAGAGGAGCTTAACTCCACAGCTGCTGTAGAAGGAGAAGACATGGACGAAGGATCCGGAGAAAACTCCCCCAAAGCGCAGGATAACATGGATCTCGAAGATGATCCCGAGAACCAAATGGCCGAAAGTACCGATCAAAGTTTGACTCCGGGAAACGGGCCCAAAGCCGTCTTTGCTACCTGCACTGCTAAGAAGGCAAAGAAGAAGAACAAGAAGAACAAGACCCCAGCAAAAGACCTTCCGGCAGAGGAAGTGATTGCCGAGGAATAGGAAGAAGACTCGGATGGAGCACTTATCCCAGACGAGCCAAAAGAAGAATCGGTGGATGGACACGTGATCACTGAAGGTGCACATAAACTCATCGATGCTGCATTAACCACACCTATCCCTATAGCTGCAGAGCTTACTGCTAAAGAATTGGATGAAAGGGCCCAGGCTCTAGAAGCGCGTCGTCAAGTACTCCTGGATGAAGCCAAAAACATCGAGGAGGAGAAGAAACGCATGGCAACTGCGGAGAAGTACACCTCTCGGCAACATCAGAAGACCCGGAAGCGTCACACATGTGACGATCAATTCCCGAAAGTGTACAAGGTCCTCTTTGAAGGAGAGCCAGGGATGCCTCGTCTCGACAACAAAGGAGATCTGGTGTATCCAACACCGGCATAGAACACTGTTGCAGCTCGAGATATCCTATCGAATAGTCCAGGCCTAGAACAGGTTCGATTGGGCATTAAGCTACTCACCAAGGGTTTAGAATAGCAAAGGGCCATGAAATCCGGAAGAGGAAAACTGGTCTCGAAATCCGACCAATATCACACGGACACGGCCTGGAATGATATAAGGCCCCAAGGTGTTCTGGAACAGCATTACCATTCCAACCGTTGAAGAACCGGATCTTCAGGACAACATCATAGAACTGCACATGACTGGCGCAATGTCGCTCCAGCTGCCGAGCAAGAAGCAATTGCTGCACTATATCCGAGAAACCCTCCCCGATGAGAGTCAAACGATCATAGGGGAGAAGACAAAGAGAAACGTCGGGAGGAGGACCGTCAAAGAATGCCACCTCCTAGACCTACAAACTGTTCGGTTGAGCCCCATCATGGTGGGAGTGACGGACGAAGAAACAACGGAAACCATGCCGACACAAGCCAGCAGGAGGCTCGTCGCAATGAAGACCCTCCCCGAAACCGGAATAATGACGCTCCGGACGGAGGCCGGCGATCAGCCGGAAATAATCCAGCTGCCCCACCCTCTCCACCAGGCAGCCATCATAACGGCTCTCAAGGAGGCCAAGGAGGACGTCGTGGGAGAGGAGGTGGTGGTAGAAGCCGAAGTCTGGCCCCAACGCACCACAGCCGTAGCCGTCACTCAGGAAGACGATCTTTGTCTCCAAGTGATGCGCGACACCGGATTAACTCAAACATAGAGGCGTGACGCTACGAAAATGATGACATATACGTGGGCCCAAAATGCTTCGGACCACTCATAAGAGCCACAAAATTCCCGAAAGGATTCGCTATCTCAAGACACATTCAGGCCTATGACGGTATAGCGGAGCCATTGTCGGTGTAGTGCTCCATCATGTCCTCTATACTTGTGGAGTCGTAGTCGTAGTGGCTCATCATGGATTCTTCATAGATATCATCCTCGGTTCCGGAGTCCCTAGACATGATTTACAAGACCAAGTGGGGTATATGGAAGTGGTAGGGGTTAGGAATGCAACGTCAAACCTTACTTTACCTTGGAAGATAGTATCGTGCAAGCGGCAACACTTGAGAGCAATCAAAACCAAGTAAAGTGAAGTTCACGCGGAACACCAAAACCAACTAACCACTAAAAAACACACACACACAAAGCTTATGGTGGATAGGTATGGAAGTTGGCACGTCAAGAACCAATCTGAAATCAAGATGTTGTAATGGCAAGTAAAGAACCACGATGATCACAAAGCAAAACAAGTCAATCCATAAGAGGAAATTATGTACAAGGAAACACACATGGTGGAATAAATGGGACTTGTGCGACGGAGAAAGTGAGCTAAGAACCAAATGATTACCTAGCGAAGACTATAAGCTCGGGTCACACAAGTGCAAGGAGAGACACTAGTTCGATTGCAATAAATTGGTGGGCTACAAGATATGCACAATAATTACCACCTATTTGATGTTCATCGAGCTTGCGCTTCCTATTCTATGAGGCACTTGTTTCTTTCTTTTTCTTTTTCTTTTTTTTCACTTTTCTTTTCTTTTTTTCACTAGCCCCTTCCTTGTGCCAACAACTATACAAGATAACTATGAGATAGCGCGCTCACAACTTTTGCTCGGAATTCTACAAGGTATCAAATGTGCATAGCCCAAGCAATCATAGGAGGAACTAGTCTCAATAAGTGTTTGTTGAACGCAAAGATAGTGTCGCTCACAAAGGGATGCAAGTGGGGAGAAGTCGCGGAATGTTTATAGCTTTCTTCGCCGACCTTCACCCTTTATTGGTGGATTCTTCCTTGCTCACGGAATTTGGATGGAGTAGATAGCATGAACCACGGATATGATGATGTAGAGCTCCTTCTCCTCTTCAAAACGAGCTAAAGAACACCAAAATCCGAGTTCGTATGCAAAAGTTATCCTCAAAACAGTGATGTTCATTTTTCTGTCAACAGGTAGGGCGGAGACTCCGGTCTGGAGGTCCGGAGACTCCGGTATGGAGTGACTCACACCGGAAACTCCGGTCCGGCGCCAGAGACTCCGGTCCGGTCGATTTCTGCATGTCCAGAACACGAATGGGGCGCGATTTTGGTGGAAAAACTCAAACCAAAACACCAAATTGGTGGTGGAAATCAAGGAATTAGGCCATGGGAACACAGGGGAAAGTAGATCAACAAGTTTAGCAATTATCCATGGATCAAAACCTACCAAAACGCACTCAAATCACAGATCGATCCAAAACACGAATTCGCAAAGTTTTTGGTGGAATTTTCAAATTTGTGGGGAAAAAGATCAAATCGAGGAGAAATCTGTGGCAACCAAAAGCTGCTGATATCAAATGTTATGGGGTAACCCCATGGGTGGCCCGATCTTCACGCATCTCGTGGTCAAATCGATGGGAAAGCGAGGGGAAAGGGAGAAGGTAGCGGAAGCGAACATACACCTCGCGAAGAACACGATGAACACACGCAAAACTCACATGATACAAGGCCGATTGCTCTCACCAGCGGCCACCGGTCCGATAGAATCCTCGCAAGGAAAGATCGTTCAACGTGCTCCCTCGATCCCACACGGAGAGGGAAGAACACCTTGGAGAGGGTCTTGACGTCTTGGCAAAGGGACACTGATGCCAAGGCCTTGTACAACGAGGGAGGCGCGATGCAAACTCCAACGAGGTGGTGATGATAGTCGATCCCCTTTGGTAGAAGGGGATGAGGCAAAACTAGAGATTCCACAAAGGGGGTTTTCTTTAGTCTATCATCTATGCCTATGGTTACATGAGGGGGTGGGGGCACTATATATAGGCCAGCCACTAGTTCAAGGGTACTTTAGGAATAAAAGGGGAAAGTCTAGGCGGACTATGGGGTACATTGGCCAAAGGCCCAGCTGGCGGCATGTAGGCCCATACGGTCAGGCTGGAGACTCCGGTGTGGGCCGGAGACTCTGGACTATCTCCGGTGTCGTCTCCGGAGTGGCAGACAGACTGTCCTCGAGCTTGATCTGGGGGTCAGTCCGGAGATGGGTCCGGAGACTCCGGGGTATGCAGGCTGGAGACTCTGGTGTCTTCAGGCCGGAGACTCTGGTGTCTTCAGGCCGGAGACTCCGGTGTGCGCAGGCCGGAGACTCCGGTGCTCCAGCTGTTGCTTCTTCCGTCTTCTCTTCCAAGCTTCCGTCTTGTCGGGCTTGGTGCTCTAGGCTTCCTCCCTTGCCTCCATACTCGTCGATATGAACCTATCATGGATATGGGACGGAGTATGAAGTAGTATACCATTCAAGAGGGTAGGAAGTGGGCTCGCATAGAGGAACGGATTCACCTTTGGAGTCCGTGACGACTTGGCATAAGTTGGAGACCATGATGTGGTAACGACCAAAGGTCGGGCTACATCACCTATGCATATAATGCAAAGGGTAAGTCAAACAAACTCGGACTCTAAAGAGTCGGAAGATGCATATAAGTCAGAGAAAGGGAAACATACCAAAGATGACGTCATCGACTTTGGCCTTCTCTTCGCGAAGGCTCTGAAGTTAAGCCCGAAGCGCCTCGGAAATGTCCTTTTCTCTGAATAACTCATCGTTGAGATCCGAGATTTTCTGGTCTTGAAGCGCAATCTTGCGATCACGCTCATCGGTGGCCATGGAGGTGGATTCGAGAATTTGAGCAATGCTCTTCTCATGGTCTGCCTTAAGCTTATCCAGCTCTTGACGGAGTTCCTTGTTCTCCACCACCAAGGTCTTAAGATTCTCGGCCTCTTCAATCATAGCGCAGGACTGTTTTACTAGTGTTGTAAGTCAAAAGAACAACAGTTCAATAAAAATTCGACTATGAAACAAAAAGACAAGGTTTGAGTTTCGGAATGTTTACCTTCGGCCTCATCCTTGGAAACCTTCAGCTGTGCATTTTCAAGACGGAGAGCTTTGATCTCTTTCCGCTTGTTACAAACATTCTTCAACAAATCCTGGTTATAGGAATATACTTTATGTAAGTCAGAATACCCAAAGTCAGAAGTCTACTAAAGACTCGGGCTAATATTTATACTAATATCAGCACGAGCCTTGGGGGCTACACTAGTTCATTCTTTGGCATCCTAAGGAAGCATAAAACCGAATTTGATTGTTCAGCTTCATGCTTGGGGGCTTGAGGGTATGATATGAAATAAGGAAAAACGAGAGTTGGAATTCCGACTTACATATTGTTCGCGAGTGAGTTTGTTCAAACTCGCATTCACTTCAACAACAACCTTCTCGGCGAGGGTCAGGGGGACCACTGGCGTAGTTGGAAGTTCCCCGGTCCTCAGCCTCTCGTCGCGAAGACGAACTTGTTCAAGAAGATCAGAGTATTTGATATCCTCTGCTACTTGTGCTTCTTCTTCGGCAGAAAGATTTCGGTTTTCTAAGCATTGCCGGGCAAGCCGCTGGATTTCTTCTACAGATTTCCGAGACAAGCCAAATTTGGCAAGTCCCGGATTGTTCAGGATATTTTCGGCAAAGGTTTCTGCCGAGGGATCATTACCCGAAGAGGGTTCGCCCTTATCAACACCTGAGCCACTCATGGTGACATCAATTTGTGACTCAAGGATCGCTGGCTCTGCTGGTTGAGCTGGATCTTCTACAACAGTCGGAGATGGAGTAATCTCTAGTGCTACAGAAGGCTGAGGAGCGGGAGTCGGAGGATCCACGGCAGGAGAAGCCAGTTTGAGCTTTGACTAGCGCAGAGGCTTCACGGCAGCTTCCTTCCCCTTGCCCTTGATGAGTTGTTTAGCTCTGAGAAGATAATAGAACAAAGAACATTACATCTCAGAAGGAATTACAAGTAAAATACAATGACCTTGTGAGGAAAGATTACCTCTTTACAACAGGCACCTCTTTGGTACCGATGGCCAATGTCAGAGCCTTGCGTTTCCGAGGAACGACATCCGGCATTGGGACCAACTCACCCTCGTCCTGAGAAAACGCAGGAGGGTATCCATCGATAGGAGCGAGCTCCGACTCGGAGAGGTCAGCAAGTTGAAAAGGAAAAAGCATCTCAGTATTGCAAAGATAACATATAGATGAGCACATAAAAAAGTTACTGCTGAAGTTTACCGGCACAATGGGATCTTCCGCTGTATGCATGTCCAGGGACAGCTCTGGAATCTTCCTCTCGATCCGCTCCCTTATCAGCCATTCGATTTGGCATACATAATCTTTCGGCTTTAAGGTCTTGGAGCTGATGAGGATGGAGTCATTCTTTGACGACGTGATGGAATGCATCAGTCGATCTCCATGAAGGGGTTGGATCTGGCGTGCCACCCAGCAGTGAACTAAGTCGAACCCTTTCAGTCCCTTGTGCTTCATCAGGTATTCAATCCGTCTCTTGGCGAGAAACAGATAGTCACTGAGAGTCGGAGCGGCCTTGTCCCAAGACTCTTGGGGCGTGGCAGCTACATCAAAGAAAGCTGGCAAAGCTGTATCTTTGCCGGGAGCGAGGATATCCTTGTGGTAGAAAAAAGTGGACGGCCATTGTTTGACCGAGTCACTTGCCATGATCCGAGGATAAACGCGCTCACGCCTAACCAAAAAACTAACGGTACCGGTAATATAAGGATTACCTGCAGTAATAGAATTTCTCCGGACATGAAAATAATACCGGAAAAGAGTGAGGCTCGGCCTAATGCCGAGATACCCCTCGCACAAAGAGGTGTATGCACTCATCTCTAAGATGCAGTTCGGGGGGAGATGGTGGAGATGAACACCATAATGATCTATAACCTTGGAAAAGAAATCCGAGGAAGGAAAGGAAAGACCACTGTCAAGGTGAGTGCCAAAGTGCACTCGCTCGTCATCACGGGGGTTGGGGACGGTTTTGCCGAAGCCGCTCCGCCAGTCGCCAGTGCGGAGGAGCCCTTTGTCTTCAACGACCTGGAGTTTGGGATAGTCCAGTACGCAGGGGATCCAAACTCCACGGTGGCTCTCTTTTTTTGCCGCCGCCGCTGCCAAGCCGGAGGATGATGAGGAAGCCATTCTCTCGGTACACCGGTGACCTTGGATGGGCGGCGCTGGAGGTTTTTTCTGGAGGCAGAGGAGCGCTAAGTGCGTGGGAGGCGTAGAAGAGAAGGAAACGGTGCTGAGAACTGGTGAGAAGTTAGGGAAAATAATCCATACCACTTATATCTGCCAGGCACGTCAAGATTCGTGTAAATGCTACAGTAAACATGCCATGAGTCGTGGAAAGGACAGGAAAACCTCCACGCAATGATTACGCCGCCTCGATTTCCACACATGCATTGAAACGGCGCCTCGATTCTGCGAAAGGCGGACCCACCAACGGTCGTGCTGACAGGAAATGTGTGTCAATGACGTGACTTGACCATGGCTGGTGTCAGGATACGTCAGAGACCAAGTTCCGGCTTAGTTTGAATTTCGAGCTGGAAATCCGAATAATGTATTTATGGGTCTCACTCATTTTTGAGAACCGGTTCGTATCTTTTCTTGTGTTTCAGGAACCCTTCAATATTCTGGAAGCCGAAGATCAAGCCGAATAATCCGAATAATCCGAATAATGTTTCAGGAAACCTTCAATATTCTGGAAGCCGAAGATCAAGCTAGACGATGATGAATCCGACTTTCGATCTTGGAGGCCTCCGGGGGCTGCTGTTGGGGATATACTTTTCGGGCATCCTCATAGTTCCTCACTGACCAGGGTGGCCCACTTCGGATTAGAGCTTTGCTTCATGGGCGGCCTAGTCAGGAGAAGAACGGAGTCCAATCCGGCTACGGGAAGGCCCAGAAGACTTACCGACATAGGCTCATAGTGTTACTTGTAGTTCAAGATGTACTCTGTAACCGACTCTTAGTCGTAGCCGGATAGATCTCTCCTGTAAACCCTAGGCCGGATATCTATATAAGCCGTCCTAGGAAGAGCCTTTAGGACACCCTCACAATAGTCTACAATCTCAACTCGCACAGGCGAAATCCTTGTAACCCATATCCGGCTCTGTCGTATTACTGGATTGCTAGCAGGAGTAGGATCCATCCAAAGCCGGTGGATTCGAACCTGGGTAAACTTGTGTGCTCACCATCCCGGAAACCCGTACAACTCACACCCCTCTCTTCCACACGCCTTGAGGACCCCCTCATGGCATACTTGTCATCAATCTGACGACAAGTACAACAATTTTTTTGTGTTTTTGATAAAGAAACAAGCAAACTAAGCAGAAATAAACTAAGCAAAACAAAAATAACAAAGTAAAGAGATTGGTTATGAGGGACTCCCCTTGTGAAGATGTCCTTGACTCCCCGGCAACAGCGCCAGAAAAATAGCTTGATGGCCCAAAATATATCGAGCTCGTTGGGGAACCCCAAGAGGAAGGTATGATGAGCACAGCAGCAAGTTTTCCCTCAGTTATGAAACCAAGATTATCGAACCAGTAGGAGCAAGGAAACACCTCCAAGGTGTTGCTTCCAACTTGGAATCCTGCACAACACAATCACATAACTTTGCCCCCAACTTACAGTGAGGTTGTCAATCTCACCGGTTTTGCTGAAAACAAAGGATTAAACGTATTGTGTGGAAGATAGTAGTACCTTGCAGAAAGTAAACAGAAAACAGTAAACAGTTGTAGGTTGATGGTAAAAGAAAGGACCGGGGCCCATAGTTCACTAGTGGTGATTCTCCTTAAGATAGATGACATGTTGGGTGAACAAATTGCGGCGGGGCAATTGACAAACATCGAGAAAGCATACATGCATATACTAATCATCTTGACTCCTTTGAGATTTGATTGAGAATTACAACATTATACATAGACAGTAATCCAACTGCATCTGTGACTAATAATCCACCTTCAGGTTATCATCCAAACCCCCTCCAGTATTAAGTTGCGAGCAACAGATAATTGCATTAAGCAAAGTGTGTAAAGTAAACAATATGATTGTTCTGTGAACAAAGGATTGATGTTTTCTCCCTAGTAGCAACAACACATCTAGTACCTTAGATATTTCTGTCACTTCCCGAGATTACTAGAGGCATGAACCCACTATCGAGCATAAATACTCCCTCTTGGAGTTGCTAGCATCTACTCGGCCAAGATATCTACTAACAACAGAGAGCATGCAAGATCACAAATAACAAATACATGATAGAATCAATAATCAATCTAAAATAGCATCTCAATATCCATCGGATCCCCGCAAACACAACATGTAGGATTACAAATAGATGATCTTGATCATGAACAGGGCTCATAAGATCTAAACATGATAGCACAAAGGAGAAGAACCAACCATCTAGCTACTACATGGACTTGTAGTCCAAGGATGAACTACTCACACATCACACCGGAGGCTTGCATGGTGATGAAGAAGGCCTCCAGGGTGAATTCTCCCCTCCGGCAGGGTGCCGGGAAGAGATTTAGATCCCTCCCGATCTAGGGATGGAGATGACGGTGGCTACGGACTCTTTCGTGGAAATTGGATCTGGTACTTAGGGTTTCTGTATCGGAGGTAATATATAGGCGAAATTGGAGGCCAAGGGGATGCCCTAGGCGGCCACACCACCCCTTGGCGCGGGCCAGATATGGCCGCGCGGCCAGGTGGTGTGGCCGGCCTTTGGCCCCTCTCTGTCTCGTCTTCTGGCTCCGTGTCCCCCTCCGTGAAATATTGACTTTGGCTTTTGTCCCGTCCAATTCTGAGAATATTCATTTTCTGACTTTCCTAGAACCAAAAACAGCAGAAAACAAGCAGCTGGCACTGTGGCATATTGTTAATAGGTTAGTCCAAAGTGTATAAAAATACTCCAAAGTGTGGACAAAACATAAGAAAGTAGATATAAATCAAGCATGGAACATCAAAAATTATAGATATGTTAGCAACGTATCAGGGTCGACCGGAGCTAGGAGAGAAAGCGGTGGTGGTGGTCGGGTCGAGAACGGTAGGATCGCGGTGCTGCCGTTCTTGGGGTGGAGGAAGGTCGTCCGGCGGCGGTGCTGGATTGCTCGGACGCAAGGTGGAGCCGATCGGGCTCGAGCAAGGCAGCGGTGGTCGGGGACAGGGGAAGGGTCGAGTGCGGTTGGTGAGGAAGGAGGGAATCCGTCAAGGCAGGGGAGAGAGGAGCTGATGAGGACATCCCTACAATTACACCTACCCCAATGACTACTAAAGATGCTACAACTGTTGCAAGAAAGGATCAGTCCGATGAGATTTAGAATTGGACCTATTACAAGAGCTCGTGCTAAGATACTAGAACAATAGGTGAATTTACTCCTAAACGAATCTGGTACTTTGATTGATGAGAGCTTTATACTGCCTAAGTCTATGCATTTATGTATGATCAGGTTCGTTGGAGAAACAAGCATGGCGCGAGGAGGAGAAGGGCTACAAGAGAAGCCCAACATGATGATCGCCCAAGCATGCGCGAGGGAGGAGCAGGAGGAAGGCGCAAGAGAAGATCATCAAGACGGAGGCAAGAAGATCTGCCACGACCAGAGTGTCCGGGCGGATCCACCCGGACTGTCTGGCCTGGTCGAGAGGCGAACTGGCATGGACAATCAGAATATCAAATCGGACACTTCCCGGACACCATCCGGAAACTTTGAAGTTTCCGGCCAGACCGGACTGTCCGGCACGCTCCACCCGGAGTGTCCGGCCTGACCGGACTGTCCGGCCGATTTTGACCGGAGTGTCCGCCCGCCGACCGACTCTGGTCCGAGTCGGTTTGTATCAGTTTGAGTCGTTTGCGTGTCGTTTCGGTTTCTGGCCGCCCCAGCTGCCCTTATAAGCCCTGGGACGACCCCTAGTTAGTTTTTTAGACCACGTTAAAATATTTTGGAGTTGTTTCTTTCATAGAACCTCTGGAATTACCCTGTGATCGATTTTACCAACTATAATTGAGTGTGATCTGTTGTTCCATCGGGAATTAGTAGATTGCATACTACTGTTCATGGTCACGGCTGCGTGCACAAGAGCGTGGTGTTGTGAATATCCTACAAGGTTCGAGAACTGTTGCATTGGCATCAGGGATCGAGCGGGAGAGTTCATAGCTACAGGCTAGTTATCTATCATCCACCATCATCACCGCCATCCGCTTACTGAGAAGATCGGGCCACCCCATATCATCTTGGTATCAGAGTTCCAGTGTTGCCTCGGTAAGCATCCACAAATCCATCCATAGATTAGCGAGTGTTTTTCGTCCTATACAGAAAAAGCCTTACAAAAAGATTTGCCATAGACTAGATTGCATCGTTTTCGAGTTTTAGTTGCTGATTGTATCTTCTCGTAGATCGGATCTGCAGGTTTTCCTCGTAGGAGTCTAGTTTCCGTCTGTGTCTAGGTTTAGGGTTTGATCTTGTTTTCCGCTGTTCCCACCGTTACCGTTTCCACAAGTCTTTATCGTTTTCTGAGTCCATATAGCGTACTTTTGTTTGCTTACCATAGACACAGCCTATCTACAGCATCTGTGCCTAGGAATGTACCCACGAGACTAGTTGCTTTGCTCCGACAGGCTGCTCATTAGGTTTTTGAAGTGCAGAAATTTTCGACAGGCGAAACCGGACTATCCGGCCGACTCACACCGGACTATCCGGCTCAACCGGAGTCTCCGGCGCATATCAACCGGACTATCTGGCCCAGTTCTATTATAAGTTGCTGTACTCGTTTGCATTTGAGTAATATAGTTGAAAAATCAAAAAAAAGAATCAGTATAAAAAAAGAGAAAGAGCGAAAAGAGCTACAAGCCTGACAAAAAAATAGATATAGAAGTGTTCAATTTGGGAGGCCTTGTTGTGTATAGCACTGGTAGATTGAGCAATCTTGTACCTGTTCTATTTGAGCTATTACTAGCGTCTCTCTTGTGCATTGCAATATTCCTTTTCATAAATTGCTTTGCCACGTTTATCTCCACTGTGTGTGTTTCTTGGGTATTTGTACGATCATCACTAGGACTTGTTTGCGGTGTAGATAGGATACCATACCTATAGCTCCACCTTTACATAACCTGTGTGCCCTGTGATCGTTCTCTACCTTTGATATTCACTTCATCACATCAAGTGCATCAGTCTTTGATTTCGTTTGGTAGAGCATCTCTATTCACTTTGGAACGGTAAGATCTCCTTTCTTATTAGTTGTGAGTGAGTTGTGAGAGTTTCCACCATACAAATTCTGATTTTTGCACTAACCTACTAATCATGTCTACTAGTGATGATGATGTTGTGTTGCAGAAAAACAAGGATGAGGAGCTCGTCAATTGGCGTGAATATGAGGCTTTGAAATCCCACTTGACACGTGTGTTTACTAACACGACAGGTGCCATTGACAAGAATCTCCAAGATATGAATATGAGATTGGATCAGCATGTTGGGACGGTTGATACTATCCAAACGCAAGTGGCTACGCTCAATGTCAATGTCACCGCTTTGCAGCAGTCCATTGAGGGTTTGACAGCTGCCTTACATAGAAGGGAAGATCCTCAACATGATGATGCCTTTGATGATTTCGATGAGGGTAGCGCTGTGGATGCTGCTCCAAATGTTGGCAGGGGACGTGCTATTCCCCCTCTCCATGCACCTGCTCATGGTCGTGGGTTTGCCCATCTTGGGCGTGGTCAACGTATGCCCAACCAAGCTGCTGATGATGGTTTGGGCAAGCCAAAATTTTCAATTCCTAAGTTTGATGGTTCCATTGATCCTAAAGACTACCTCACACGGGAGTTGAAGATTGAGAAACTCTGGCGCTTATTTGACTATCCAGAAGATAAGAAGGTCAAGCTTGCAGCATCGGAATTTCATGGTTATGCTTTATGTTGGTGGGATGCACTTGTGCAACATAGGAGGGAGGACAATGAACTTCCTGTGAGGGATTGGCGCGAGATGAAGCAAATCATGAAAGCTCGTTTCGTACCAACCAACTACTTGCGATCAGTTTTTGATAAATTGACGCAACTGAAGCAAGGCACCATGACAGTTGATGAGTACTACATGGAGATGGAGATGCTTATGCAGCGTGCTAGAATTCGTGAGTCCATTGAGATGACCATGCAGCGATTCCTAAACAATTTGAAGTTACCAATCAAGAGCATTGTTCGTCATCACAAGTATGAGACCATGAATGAGTTGTTGCATCATGCTAGAGAGGCCGAATCCTAGTTGCCAGAAGAGGCAAAGTCACGTGCTCGTTTTCTGTCCTCCAGCAGATTTTCGGCCAGGTCTACACCTTCTACAACCGTGCCACCAGCTGCTGCTCCCTTTACACCATCAGCCAAGCCCGCAAGTACACCTTCGTTTGGTTCTAATGCTCGGAAACCCGCTGCTCCTGCTGCTAGCTCGGGTTCCAACATGTCTACTACACATACTCGTGATGTGGTATGCCATACTTGTGGAGGAAGAGGTCACTACAAGAAAGATTGTCCAAACAGCAAGGTTATGTTTGTTAATGAACAAGGTGAATTAGAAAGTGGAGATGAAGCTTCTGATGATGATATTGATGACGGCGAGGTTGGTGCTGATGCATATGCTGAGCGTGCACCCACTATTGTCGTATCTTCACGTGTACTTAGTGTGCAACCGGTTGAGGAATCCTAGCGTTGCAACTTGTTCCAAACAAAAGCTCTAGTTGGACCAAACAAAGCTTGCAAGGTAATTATTGATGGAGGTAGCTGCAGAAATCTTGTAAGTAAGGAACTATGTGCCAAACTGAATTTGACATACTTGCCTCATCCCAAGCCATACTACATACAATGGTTGAGCAACAATGGTGAGATGAAGGTAAATCATATGGTACGTGTGAATTTTCAAATAGGGCCATACAAAGATTCTATTGATTTTGATGTGGTTCCTATGACTGTTTGTCACCTACTATTGGGTCGGCCTTGGCTCTATGATCGCCATGTGCAACACAATGGCCGAGCCAATACATATCACTTGGAATTCAAAGGAAAGAAGATTACTATGCAGCCAATGACACCACAAGAAATTGTGAATGCCTCTCGCCAGAAGATAGAGGTGAACTTGAAGGAAGATACTACCACTCAGCAAGACTGTGTCACAGCTATTCCTGATGTAATTGAGCCTAAATTGAGTGATATAACGAAAAGTGAGAGAGTGCCTGGGTTATTGATATTATCCACCAAGGAGGATATGAGAGAGTTTCGTGAGGATCCTACAACCATGCCACTTGTGCTCATGTATAAGGGCGAGGTATTGGTTTCTAATGACATGACCCCTATTTCTCTTGGTGTCTCTTCTGTTTTGCAGGACTTTGGGGATGTGTTTCCAGAAGACGTACCCACAGGTTTGCCTCCATTGCGTGGTATAGAACATCAAGTGGACCTGATTCCTGGCGCCACACTTCCCAACCGTGCACCGTACAGGACTAATCCCGAAGAAACTAAGGAAATTCAGAAGCAAGTACAAGCGTTGCTGGATAAAGGGTACATCCGTGTCTCTCTTAGCCCTTGTGATGTTCCTGTTATTTTAGTTCCTAAGAAAGATGGTACTTGGCGCATGTGTGTTGATTGTAGAGCGATTAATAACATCACTATTCGATATCGTCATCCTATTCCACGTTTAGAGGATATGCTAGATGAATTGAGTGGTGCTGTTGTTTTCTCTAAAATTGACTTGCGTAGTGGTTATCATCAAATTAGGATGAAAGAAGGGGATGAATGGAAAACTGCTTTCAAAACTAAATTCGGTTTGTATGAGTGGTTAGTCATGCCGTTTGGTCTTACTAATACACCTAGTACTTTCATGCGTTTGATGAATCATGTTTTGAGAGAGTTTATTGGTCGTTTTATGGTTGTTTACTTTGATGATATACTTATATACAGCCACACCGAATCTGAACATTGCACTCATATTAGACAAGTTTTGCAAGTGTTACGTGGTAATAAACTGTATGCTAATCTTGAGAAGTGTACATTTGCAAAAGATAAGGTCATATTCCTAGGATTTGTTGTTTCTAAGCATGGAGTAGAGGTAGATCAATCTAAAATTGAATCCATTCAGAATTGGCCTACTCCAATGAATGTTAGTCAAGTGCGTAGTTTCCATGGTCTCGCTGGTTTCTATAGGCGTTTTGTGAAAGATTTTAGCACCATTGCTGCACCATTAAATGATTTGACAAAGAAAGGTGTTCCTTTTGTGTGGGGCGCGGCCCAAGACATTGCATTTGATACATTAAAACGTTTGCTTACTTCTGCACCATTACTTGCATTACCTGATTTTTCAAAGCAATTTGAAGTTGAATGTGATGCTAGTGGTATAGGCATAGGTGGCGTTTTGATGCAAGAGGGTCGGCCTATAGCTTATTTTTCTAAGAAATTGACTGGTGCTCGTTTGAATTATTCTATCTATGATAAAGAATTGTATGCACTTGTTCGAGTACTTGAGGTTTGGCAACATTATTTGTGGCCAAAGGAATTCATCATACATTCTGATCATGAAGCATTGAAATACTTGAAAGCTCAATCAAACTTGCATAGAAGATTAGCTAAATGGGTTGAGTTCATTGAGTCTTTTCCTTACATCATTAACTATAAGAAGGGAAAAGAGAACGTTGTTGCTGATGCTCTATCTAGGAAGAACATGCTATTAACCAATCTTGATGTTAAAATTCCTGGATTAGAAGCTATTTGTGCACTTTATGCAACTGACCATGATTTTGCTGAACCATATCGTTTGTGTGCTCTTAGAAACGCATGGGATAAGTATCATATACATGATGGATATTTGTTTCGAGCTAACAAACTATCTATTCCAGAATCGTCGTTGCGTTTGTTCTTAGTGCAGGAATCACATGCTGGTGGTTTGATGGGTCACTTTGGGCGTGAGAAGATGTTGCTCATGCTTGCTGATCACTTTTATTGGCCCAAGATGAGGCGTGATGTGTACAGATTTGTGAGCCAATGTATTACATGCCACAAGTCGAAATCTAAGTTGAAGCCTCACGGTTTGTATACACCTCTCTCTGCACCGACTACTCCATGGGAAGACATTAGTATGGATTTTGTGCTAGGTCTACCTAAAACACAGAGAGGTCATGATTCTATATTTGTGGTAGTGGATAGGTTCTCTAAGATGGCTCATTTTATTGCCTGCCACAAAAGCGACAATGCGTCGCATGTTGCTAACCTGTTTTTCAGTGACATCGTGAGATTACATGGCGTACCAAAGACGATTGTTTCTGACCGTGACGTGAAGTTCATGAGCTACTTTTGGAAGACCTTATGGGGGAAGCTAGGAATGAAGCTGCTGTTCAGTACTACATGTCATCCACAAATAGATGGTCAAACGGAGGTGGTGAACCAAACAATGTCACAGCTGCTAAGGACCATGATTAAAAAGAATCTACGGGAGTGGGAAGAGTGTTTGCCACATGTTGAGTTTGCTTACAACAGGGTTGTGCATTCAACTACTCAGCTTTGTCCTTTTGAGGTGGTGTACGGTTTCAAGCCATTGACGCCACTAGATATGTTGCCTCTGCCATTACATGAGCAAGTTGATATGGAAGCATCAAAACGTGATGATTATGTGAAGAAAATACATGAGAAGACTAGAGAGGCTATTGAGAAGAAAGGCAAGAACATTGCTGCTGCAAGGAATCAAGCAAGGAAAGAAGTGTTGTTCGAGCCTGGAGATATGGTTTGGGTGCATTTACGCAAGGATAGGTTCCCACTACTTCGAAAGTCAAAGTTGAAGCCACGTGGTGCTGGTCCTTACAAGGTGTTAGCCAAGATTAATGATAACGCCTACCCGGTTGATATACCTATTGAGGAGTTTGGTGGAGTTAGCAACAGCTTCAACGTTGCTGATTTGTCACCATATGCTGGAGAAGACCTTGGAGCATCGAGGTCGACGCCTTTTCAAGGGGGCGGAGATGATGAGGACATCCCTACAATTACACCTACCCCAATGACTACTAAAGATGCTACAACTGTTGCAAGAAAGGATCAGTCCAATGAGATTAGAATTGGACCTATTACAAGAGCTCGTGCTAAGCTACTAGAACAACAGGTGAATTTACTCCTAAACGAATCTGGTACTTTGATTGATGAGAGCTTTATACTACCTAAGTCTATGCATTTATGTATGATCAGGTTCATTGGAGAAACAAGCATGGCGCGAGGAGGAGAAGGGCTACAAGAGAAGCCCAACATGATGATCGCCCAAGGATGCGCGAGGGAGGAGCGGGAGGAAGGCGCAAGAGAAGATCATCAAGACGGAGGCAAGAAGATCTGCCACGACCAGAGTGTCCGGCCGGATCCACCCGGACTGTCCGGCCTGGTCGAGAGGCGAACTGGCGTGGACAATCAGAATATCAAATCGGACACTATCCGGACATCATCCGAAAACTTTGAAGTTTCCAGCCAGACCAGACTGTCCGGCACGCTCCACCCAGAGTGTCCGGCCTGACCAGACTGTCCGGCCGATTTCGATCAGAGTGTCCGCCCGCCGACCGACTCTGGTCCGAGTCGGTTTGTATCAGCTTGAGTCGTTTGCGTGTTGTTTCGGTTTCTGGCCACCCCAGCTGCCCTTATAAGCCCTGGGACGACCCCTAGTTAGTTTTTTAGACCATGTTATAATATTTTGGAGTTGTTTCTTTCATAGAACCTCTGGAATTACCCTGTGTTCGAATCTACCAACTATAATTGAGTGTGATCTGTTGTTCTATTGGGAATTAGTAGATTGCATACTACCGTTCGTGGTCACGGCTGCGTGCGCAAGAGCGTGGTGTTGTGAATATCCTACAAGGTTTGAGAACTGTTGCATTGGCATTAAGGATCGAGCGAGAGAGTTCATAGCTACAGGCTAGTTATCTATCATCCACCATCATCACCGCCATCCGCTTACTGAGAAGATCAGGCCACCCCATATCAGGAGCGGGGTTGGTGGTAGCCGTACGGGGTGGGGACGCGTGTGGGACGCTGGATCACGTCAGGTTGTGGAACGGGCATCACGAGCGGGTGGGATGCGGGCGGGGGTAGGGTGTCAAGGGTGGTGTGGGTCAGGGCGGTTTGGTGTAACGTGACCACACGTGTGTGTGTGGCGCAGCATGCCATGGTGGAGTGCTAGCGTCAAGTGTGTTGCGGGTGAGGCGCAGCGGTGGGTTGGGTTGGTGGGGTGCGCATGCGTGTGTGTGTTGGGTGTGTGCCGCTGCGGTGGCTTGGATAGGATTAGGGGTAGATATTAGGGTTTGGGGTTAGGGTTTTGTAATACTTCGGACCCTATGCTCTAAGCTACATGTCAGGATGAACCCAAAAGTGGAGAAGGGATTCTACCGCGGAGGCCCAAGGCCACCCATGTGTAGGCCCATAGAAGCGGAGCAGTGCACGGTACCGGCCGACCACCCTACCCACTTTCAAGAACAATGTGACAAGAGTGAGCGGCATAGTCGACAGGTATGCAAACAAAACATACACAAGTGTGTATCCTAGCGACATACAACAGTACATCAGAGACAGAACATCTAAAAGAAATTGAAATATTCAATGCCATACGGTAAGATCCAAATATCCTAGATAGAGATAATAGTTTAGGATACATCTTCATACAGCACACATTAGAGTATCAAGAGGAAGTGGAAAAAGATCTGAGTACAGACAAGAAGCAAATTGCCATAAGATGCCCTGAAAATAAGCACATCCCGCCCACAAATCTCACGGACTCCATCCCTGGAATCTCTACACCTGACGGTCGTTGTCACCATCTTCGGTCTCCACGACCTAGTAACCTTCCTGTGAGTAAACCTGTCCATCTGAACCAAAATATTTATCGTGTGAGACCCTAGGGGTACTCAACAAGTATTTATGCATCTAAAGGGAACAGCCTGGGGTGACACAATTGCAGCGAAAGATAATAACTAGCAGTTGTATAGAGACACGCTACAACATTCGTCGAACCAGATATGGAAGGACACTCATTAATTAGAAACAATTTAAACATAGTACTTTAGTTATAGTTATCTACAATCGAGAAACTGTGCTCCAAGTCATCCATAACCACGGACACGGCTTTCAAAAAGATTTACCCTATAGGGGTGCACAAATAGCAACATACGCACGATCAACCTCGGGAAGAACCAAATAAAAAGCAACGAGAACTCACGACAATGCATTCACAGGATTCAAAAATTATTTCAGGGGGCCACCCTGATGAGTGCGTATTTGCATCATGTTTTACAATATTATTTTGCATTGTAGATGTAGAATCTTGGTATTTCACAGCACTCGCGCGCATATTTTATGTATGTTTTCACCAGGATCAGGACAGATGATGGATCTAATGGATATAATTCTCGAAGCAGTTGTACCGAGGAGAAAAGGAGTCAAAAACAACGTAAATCGCTTATTTGGGGAATATTAATAATACTAGAAGAAAACCAGAAGCGAACAAAGGAGACAGAGGGTTCAACGACCAACTATACGACCAGAATAAATTTTCTAGCCGTATAGTTGGCGCCCGCCTCTGCCTCCTCAAATAGTTTCACCCCGTGCAACTGGATCAAGGAGACGACATACAGAACACCCAGAAATCACCGAAACCTCACCTCCGGAAGGCATCTGGAGGGGGAACTCATCCACCGGGGATCCATCTTCGCCCTGCACTGATCCGGGAGGCTAAGGCATCGATCTTCAGCATCCACCGCTGCATGACCACCATCTCCATCCATCCCACCTACATTTTGTCTAGATCTTGTTGTATTTTCCATACTCTTTGTGGATTTATACAAGTAATATTCATCTATGATAGATTCCAGTGATATTGCCATGATGTTGATTGCCTCTATGTCTGAGTAGATCTTTAGTTCTTGGGGAGACGGAGAAACCCTAGTATGAGATTGAAATAAGATAAAGTCTATTATGATATTCATCGTTTTGACCATGTGTTAGATTATCCTCATCTTGATGTTGAGAGAAGTCGACTTCTCAATATTTTCCTCTCATGGGGACTTGATGGAGGGAACTACTTGTTGGTAGACGAAGGCGTGTTAGCACTTACAGTGATTACAAAGTTGTTGGCACTCCTTACGTATCAACATGGGAACCGAGGAAACTCACATAACACTATCCATGCCATGTGATACGTCCTACAAGGTTACGTCCCTTAATAACGCAGTAATTCGATAGAAGTCGATTGTTTACTGCTGTGGTTATGAGGATGATGTGAGCAGTGGTTGCTGCCTATTTGTCCAAATAAGGAGTTCCTCCCACACATACATAGTTGAGAATGTTCATGATAATAATCTTTATCTTAGCCCCTTATAATGCTAGTGGTGTATCCGCTACTCCATGAGAACGCTTTTTCCCTATTGTAGTTATAATCTCTCTTATATACGCGATACTTACTTTCTGCATTTAGTTGTTTTACTTTACTTTATTGTTGCTCTTACACCTAGAACCCCAAAACACCCTTTTACACAATACTCGCATTATCTTGTTACTTAGAACTTTATTTAGAATTTCTATCGTAATATTTAACTCGATAGTTATTAGACTTCAGACTCCTGCTCCATGTGGGATCGATATCTTTATTTCGAAACTAGCTACAAACGATATGTGCACTTGCAGTCATCAAGCTATTTTCTGGCGCCATTGCCAAGGAGCTAAGTGTTGTAGGTCTTTTAGTTTTTGATTATTTATTTTTGTCTTGCTAAGTTTTGTTTTGAGTTACAAGTTTCCGCCACATGATGGAGTCTGAGCATATGACTAGTGCTAACCCACTCAACCACTTTGGGAAGCCCTATGATATTTATAAAAGAGACAACTCCAATGACAAGACAAGGGGATATGAAATAAATCCTCTACTACTTGGTATTTTACACAAAAAGCAATTTACTGGAGATGAAGAAGATCCTGGTCCATATGAGCATATTGCATGTTTCAAAGATATATCTGGCACTTTTCAACTGACCGGGATATACTGCTGGTGAGGTAAGGGTTAAACTTTTTAGTCAGACTCTAACTAGTACAACTCTCTCATGGTATAGATCTCTACCCCCTAAAACCACTACTACCTGGGATCATCTAGCCTGTTAATTTCTAGCAAAATATTATCCATTATCAAAATCTTTTGGAATCAGGCATCTTCTAATAACTTGGAGGAACCGTTCTAATGAGGGACTAGTAAGAGCTTATATCAGATTGAAAGATTACTACGTCTATGTCCTCATCATGATTTACCTGAATGGTATTTATTAGATATCTTTTATGGCGGTTTAATTGAACCTAATAAAATTGAACTAGACTCTTTCGCAGAAGGAGCCTTTATGAATCTTCCTATAACTAAAGCTTGGGCTTTACTTAATAGAATTCATGATCATAGAGTTTCATGGAATTTTGGTCTAGGAAGTGAAGGAGGTGTAGAAATAGAACATGATTGCATTCATGACTATAATAAAAAGGGCCATGTTAAAGAATTATCTAAAGAACTTTATTTGGATTCAGATCTTGTGTTGCAAGTTGTTAAAGCTTTTACAAAACATATCAAAGCTCTGAAAGAGGGTGCGGTCAAGTATGATCCACCACCCGAACCTGAGAAGAAAAGAGAAGATAAAGCAACACTGGCCTCCCTAGAACCAATATATGAGATGCCTTTCCCTAACACTGCACAAAAGCATATTCTTGAATATGAACAGGTCAAGGAAGTACAGGAAATGAAGGAAGAAGAAAGTATGCCAAAAGTCCTGAAACACCTGGAAGAAACCAAAGATGAAGAGGTAACCAAGGAAGCAATTATGGCTATGTACGCACATTGTGATGTATCCCAACACATGGAAACTACCATTGGTCCACATCATGCTACGCCAACCATGCCAATCAAGGTGAACTCCTTCCATCTCTTGCCTTTCTTCGATTATCATGTGAATGGGATCCTACTTGAGATGAATTCCCATTGTATGACTAGGCCCATGACCATGACGCCAAGAGGAGGAAACAAGGATGCACAAGGAGCCAAGACCCACAAGCATGAAGCCTGGAAAAGAAGACGCAAGAAGCTGCTGGAAGTAGACCGGAGTCTCCGGTCTGCCACACCAGAATCTCCGGACCGCGAACCCCGGAGTCTCCGGCCGACCTCCGGACCAGCCCCTAGACCAGCACGTGGGACAATCTATGACCCACTCTGGAGACGGACCGGAGATGGACCGGAGTCTCCGGCCCACACCGGAGTCTCCGGCCTGATCGACACAGCCTGTGAGCCTTAAGATGGGCCTGGCCCATGTAATGCCCAAAACTCCCTGTTTATGCCTAAAGTACCCCTAGCTCGTGGCTGTCCTATGTATATGACCCCACCCCTCCTTAGAACCCTAGAATGGAATGGATGATGAATTGAGGCATGTGCCTAACCCTGGATGGGATCCCCCTCTCTATAGTTTATCTATGAGTTGTACAAGGCCTTCTTAATTGAAGTCGCCAAGGCGCTCTTCTAGTTCATGGTCTCTCCCACATAGGGATTCTAGTAGTGCTAGGTCTCTCCCCTTGGGATTCTACTTGGTTGCTACTCTCTCCCTATGTGTGATTCTATCAAGAGCTAGCCAATCTCTCTCATGGGATTCTACCTTTGGTCTCTCCCTTGAGATTCTATTGGGTTGGTGGTTCGGGCCAACGAGAGCAAACCGGAATTGTATCGGGTGTGGTGTGCGTTTGTATCGATTTCCCCTTGCATGTTCATTGTGTTCTTCGCTTCCTCCCCCAAATCCCCTCGAATCTATGAAGATCGGGCCACTCCAAGGGTAAATCCACAAGGAGACCCATAACACATTGTAACATAGTTGAACTTGATGAAGCGACTTCCGTATTGGTTGAAGGTAAAACAAAGGTAAATGATGTGGGTAAGCCTATTCTTCCCTGCATATTTAAAGAAACCTCGCATTATGGTTTATGCGATCTTGGCACCGAAGTTAATGTTATATCTTATGATTTCTACTTAGAAATAAAAGAAGAAATAGAACCGGCTATAATTGAAAATACTGATATGAAAATTATGTTAGCCAATAAAAAACTTAGAATTCCAATGGGAGTAGTTGAAGATGCAACTATCACAATTGGCAACAAAAACTTTCTTATTGATTTTGTAGTTGTTGATATGCCAGCTGACACTCTTTGCCCAATTATATTTGGAAGAAACTTTTTGAGTGATATAGGTGCCTATGTTGATTTCAAAAACACTGCGTTTGGATGTATGAATTGGACCTCGAATCGGGGAATCTGGAAATCGAGAGATGTTTCCACCGTTTGGACAGCGCTCGAAATCATACCCAGGAAACGAAAAGCAATTCCACAGCCCACCTATCGTGGGTGTAAAGATCCCGCTCGGGATTCCGAGCTCCACCCCTCAGAAAGGCACGGAAACCTCCCCCACACTCTGCCCCGACCCTGCATACCCGTACGTGAGGTGAGAAAACAGCTTCGCCTTCCCTGCTCTCCCGATCCGGTGCAGGACCTCGACCGCAACAGGTCCACCGGACGTGGCAGCGCCGCCCACCGGTAAGCACCTCCCTACACGCCTCTCTCTCCCCTTCATTCCATCATCTTCCCCTTCCTTCTGACCGTCCTCTCCCCAGCCCCCCAGGAACCCTAGGTCCACCTGTCGAGGGGGAAATCGATGTCAGCGGACAGTGGCGGAAGGGGATTGGTGCCGGTGGATGGCGGCATGTAGGGATTAGCGTCGGCGTCCTCTTCCCTATCCCTCCCCTAGCTAGCCTTGGCCCAGGGACCTCCCCGTCCGTGCAACAAGAACAGGAGCAGGAACAGCATGAGGAAATTTTGTGTCATGTGTTCATTTCTTTCAGATCCACAGTTCAAAAAAATCATGTTTTACAAATTGTTGCATATCTAAGGAGAATAAGTAGGTGGTGATTGTTCATAATTATTTTCCATTTTCTACAAATGTTTGCAAGAACTTGAGAACTATTTTGATATTATTATGTGTGAAAATAATAAATAAACATCAAATATGCACATACTATTTTGTATACATGTAGAGAACTTTATATTATAAAAACTCATAACAAAATATTCAATTCCATGGTTTGTACATCCAAACAAGATTTGGAATTGGGATCTACCCTTTGATTTCAAAAGAAAATTCCAGGCACATCCAAACACTGGAGTTGAAAATATAGGTCATTTTCTTTCCATCTTGGATTTGGAATTTCTAGTCCAATTCAATTCCGAGCAAAAATTCATACATCCAAACACAGCAAAAGGGGATTATGTCCCTAAAGCTTGGGGGAGCGGAAAATGAATTCCACTTTTCCAAATTTAAAGACAGGCCTCCACAAATACAAGAGTAAGAGAAAACTATTGAGGAAATGGTAGCTCTTTTCTTTAGTAATCAAGAAGAAGAAATAAATGAAGACTCAAATTACAGAGAAATAGTTATGAAGGACATGTCCCTAGAAGAACTTGAAGATGAATTTAATTCACTTTCCATTATGGGACCTCCTACTGACGAGGCTTTTGAAGATCCAAAAAAAGAGGGGATGAGGAATTACCACCCCTAGAGTTGAAGACTCTACCAAATAATCTTAAATACAGATTTTTAGATGATACAAATAAATTTCATGTTATTATTAGTGCTAAACTTTCAGGGGAAGAAGTAGAACTTATGAAGATACTTAAGGAGCATCACAAATCTTTTGGGTATTCAATGGATGATTTGAAGGGCATTAATCCCATGATAACCGTCCATCGGATATTCATGAAAGAAGGTGCTAAACCAGTTGCAGAATTTAATAGAAGATTGAAACCTGAAATGAAGGAAGTGGTATGGAAAGAAATTGTACGCCTACTGGACGCAGGTACAATTTATCCTATTAAAGAAAGTGAATGGGTAAGTCATGTTCATTGCGTCCCTAAGAAGGGCGGTTTGACTGTTGTTCCTAATGAAAACAATGAATTGATACCTACTAGAACTATTGTTGGGCATAGGATGTGCATAGACTTTAGAAAATTAAATAAAGAAACTAGGAAAGATCAAACTTTAGAAAGGTTAGTAAACCATACTCATTTTGGCTACTTAGACGGATACTCTGGTTTTTCTCAAATAGCTGTTCATCCGGATGACCAACTTAAAACAACTTTCATTAGTCCTTATGGTTTACATGCTTACCGACGTATGCCTTTTGGTTTATGTAATGCTCTAGCTACTTTTCAAAGATGCATGACTGCTATTTTTGCGGATTTTATAGAACTGTTAATGGAAGTATTTATGGATGAATTTTCTATCTATGGAACTTCATTCACTAGTTGCCTGGATAATCTCAAAAAAGTTTTGCAGCGTTGCGAAGAAACTAATCTCATTCTAAACCTGGAGAAGTGCCATTTTATGGTCAAAGAAGGAATAGTCCTTGGACACGAGGTATTAGGTAAGGGAATTGAAGTGGATAGAGCTAAGGTTGAGGCAATAGAGGGAATGCCACAATCTAGGGATATTAAAGGTATAAGAAGTTTCCTTGGTCATGTGGGTTTTTATAGAAGGTTCATTAGAAATTTCTCTGGAATATCTAAGCCTTTGACTAACCTCCTGCAAAAGGGAGTAAGGTTTAATTTTGATGATAAATGTCTTAAAGCCTTTGATAAACTCAAAAATGCTTTATCCCGTGCTCCTATTATTAAACCACCTATCTGGGATACAACCTTTGACTTAATATGTGAAGCTAGTGATGATGTTGTAGGAGTAACTCTGGGACAACACATTGGTTGCATATTTAATATTATACATCATGCTAGTAGAACTCTAAATGGTGCCCAAAAGAATTACCCTAAGGAAGAAACGGAACTTTTGCTGTATTTTTCTCTTGTGATAAATTTCGTTCTTACATAGTAGATGCAAAGGTAAGAGTTTATACGAATCGTGATGGTTTAAAAGAACTCCTTGAGAGGAAAGACCATAAGCCAAGACTAATCTGTTGGATTCTTTCACTTCAAGAATTTGAGTTGCAGATTATGTAGAGGCAACAAATAAAGAATGTTGGATACAGTGTCCATGTTTTTCGAACAAGTCACTAATCTTATTGAGAGGAACTTTAATCCTGGTGATTTTAGTTTACAAGAATTATTCAATGAACTAAGGTCAATTCCTCCCAAAGAGAAGAAGTCTTTGTTGTTGGAGGAGCTTTTCATCCCCGAATAAACAAACAGTAAGTTTGAGGTAACTATTCTTACCTAAATAAGTGATTTGTTTTCACAAATTTTACTTCTGAAAATTTTGCCTTTGAATTCCTTGTGTTTTTCTAAAGTTTTTGAGGGTTTTTACCAACTATACGGGCGGAGATATACGATCGGAGAGGAAGCTCTTGCCGTATAGTTAGTCGTTAAACTCTCTATATCATCGTCGTGAAATTTTTTTCGATATCTAAGCCTATACGGTCGTAACTATACGTCGGGAGCCAAAATTCTGGCTATATAGTTGGTCGTTAAACTCTCAGATACTTCCAATTTTTGGTGTATGTATCTATACGGTCGCAACTATACGACCGGAGCCAAAATTCTGACCGTATAGTTGGTCGTTAAACTCTTAGACACTTTTGATTTTTGATGTATGTATATATACGGTCGCAACTATACGACCGAAGCCAAAATTCCTGCCATATAGTTGGTCGTTAAACTCTTAGCACTTTTCGTTTGTCTTTTCGTTTTTATTGCAAAATAAAACATTATTGTCGGTTCCGAGTCATGATATAATCGGCCTGGACTCGAGATATTTGGAAATATCTGCCCGAACCAACTATAAGGCCGGAGCTATATGGGCTGCGCCCGTATAGTTGGTCGTTACACAGCAGGACACTTCCAAATCCGTAATTTCTTTCCCTGTTTTGTTAAGATTCTTTTCTTGGGCGACAATTTGGTGTTTCTCGCGAGTTTTACCGACCTCTGACCCCCCTTATATACTACCATTCTCTCTCTCTCTAATCATAATCTCCAGGATCCAATCTAGCAATGCGCTATCCCGTCCCAGGTCGTGGGAAACCCATGGAGCTCCTTGCACCTTCCAGGGACCGCTCTAGCAGCCCGTCCTTGGATGACGATGACGAGGAGGTGGACAGGTTTAGCCCGAGGTACAAGGAGTACGTCGAGCCAAGCTACTATAACAACGATTCCGATGATGACGTGGTTGACGTCTACATCCACCGTGATGTCTATGATCCACCGAAGATCGATTGGGCAGCAATGAAGAAAACAAAACAAGAGAGAAAAGATCGCAAGCCGCATGGAAAAGGGCGTGCGAAGACGGTCAAGTTCATCACCACGGATCCAAGGCCGCACAAGAGTAAGGAATTATCTAATATTGGTGCAGGTGCTAGCAAGGGAGTGAAGGCACCACTCTCGGAGCCAACTATTGGTGCTCGTATGAAGGTTAATCCTCAAGAAGAGTGGAGGTACGGTTTCCACTTCCCCGATCCATCCATTATGGATGAGGAAGAAGAAGCTATCCCCAGGACCAAGGATCACGTGCGGGCACTGGAGATATATCAGAAGCAGGAGCTACTCCATCGCGTTGAAGTCTGTCACCGTCTTAATGAGATGGAAAAGAAGGAAGACCTCCTTCCATTGGTGACTAAGCTCGCAGATAGAGTGGATACTCTACAATCTGATTTGCGTAGATGCTATAGTCGCATCACTGCCCTGGAGGATACCACCAAGAAGCTATGCACCGCGATGTTACATGCCATGGCGCCACAATGATTTACAATAATCACGGTATCAAATAATCGCAAGGGATTATTTGATCCCGCCTGGCTTGATTCCAAACTTGAGGAGATCTTTAAGACCTTGTAATCTATCTTATAAGTTTTTAGGGATTTCTATTTTCGTACCCTTGGTTCGTTAGTTGTTCTCAATTTTCCCCAGCCGCTTAGTTTCTCCTCACTTTTGCCCATCTCCTTGTTGGAAACTCTCACATGGTCTGAAACTCGCCATCCGTCAGCCTTGTCGTTACGTGCTGACAAGTGGGGCCGTGTTCAGTCGGGTCCCGTAGTGGACCATCGCCGTTACGTGCTGACGAGTAGGGTCGCGTTCTGTCGGGTCCCGTAGTGTACCCTTGCCATTACATGCTGACAAGTTGGGCCACATTCAGTCGATTCCCGTAGTGGCCCCCTCTCTCAACTTATCCAGATCAGCATCAGACCCATAGCTTATCCACGTGAGCATCGGACCCACAGCTTATCCACGTGAGCTCCGGACCCACAGCTTACCTTTGCAAGATGGGACCTCGAGCCAGCCCCACACCCGCGCTCGTGTCGTTGCTTTATTTTCATATAGTGAAATGTAATGCATATACGAAAATTGTACACCTTTGAACTCTTTTAAATTGCACTAAGGACATGTTAATGTTGTGCTAATAAAATCCTGATCATTTATCATTTCCATGAAGTGAAATATAATGCATAAACTTGCGTATACAAAAATTGTACACCTTTGAACTCTTTGAAATCGCACTCACTTGGGTCATGATAATGTTGTGCTAATAAAATCCTGATCATTTATCATTTCCATGGGTGGAATGTAATGCATAAACTTGCGTATATGAAAATTATACACATTTGAACTCTTTAAAATCGCACTTAATACGTGATAATATTGTGCTAAGAAAATCTTGAGAGATTATCATTTTCATAGAGTGGAATGTAATGCACAAATTATACACCTTCGAACACGTTCTCTTCAAATTATATTCAAGTTCATTTGTTTATGGAGTTAAAGTATCGGTGGCATACTCGTTATTTTGCATGGATAGAGGGGTGCCCCCAACAGATATAGGGGTTATCCTGTCCGCTAGATCACAGAGGATCACGGTTGGTGGGCACGATCCGTGTGACAACTGTCTCGACCAATCATAGCGTAGCAACGAAGATGAGCACATGCGCGAGAGATGGATATAAAGAGAGGGGAAAACTGAGTAGCACTTAAGAACCAAGGGCAAAACTGAGTAGAACTTAAAAACTAAGGGCAAGACTGACAAAGGGATTCAAATAGAAAACAGAAAAGGATTTTAAAAATAGAAAATTCATCTTTTATACAACAAAATACATCTTGGCATACATCAAACTATTTGCAATTCAAATATACACCAGTTTGACAATTATTGCCTCATTCAGACAAACTATTTTTTGGGGAGGGATGTTTTGGGAAGAGGCTTGAGTAGAAAGCCATGAACCTTCATAGATAGTAGGTGATTTGAGAAGTGGTGATTTAGGTTAAAACTTGGTTTATATACATTTCTTATGGTGGCAGGTCACATAAGACTCCCTGGGTAGATGCCACTGTGTTTTGCTCTTTTTGAATTTGTTGTGCATAAAATGACTCAATTAGCTAGCTACAACCTATTCGTTGACTCTCTGTTGACTAGCCACCGGAGGGTAAAACTGAGTATATTGCACACGGAACTGTTAGTACTGGAGGGAAAAACTGAGTACAACCAAACTGCCAGTGTTACACTCGAGGGCAAAACTGAGTACAACTGAATCGCCAGGGTTAGACACGAGGGGAAAACGTGACTCACGGTACGCGTGTGCGATGCACGGGGCTGTAGCGGACACGTGTGGCCGTGCACGGTGCGGTAGCATACGTGGTGCACGGTAGTGCAACGAAACGTCGCTTCCCTTCTCCTTTAATAGAGGCCTCCCCACTCTCAATCATCACTCACTCGCTCACTCAACCGTATCCACTGTCCCATCACCTTCTGCAAAACCCCCAAGAAAACCCCAACCACGCCGGCGATGGAGAAGAACGGCGCGGTGGCCATCAGCGCCTCCAAGGCTGCCGGCTAGGAGGCCCCCATCCCCGTACAGGCCCGGTCCCCGTCCCCGCATCAGCCGTAGCCGTCGACGAGGAGGCCCCTAATACATTCCAAATGTATCTATAATTTTTGATGCTCCATGCTTGGTTTTATCCACTTTCTTGTGTTTTGTCCACACTTTGGAGTACTTTTCATATGATTTCTTGGACTAACCTATTAACAAGAGCCACAGTGCCAGCTGCCTGTTTTCTGCTGTTTTTGGTTCTAGGAAAGTCAGAAAATGAATATTCTCGGAATTGGACGGGGCAAAAGCCAAAGTGCCTATTTTTCCAGAAGATTCCAGGAGCCAGAATACGAGACGGAGAAGAGCCAGGGGTGGCCACACCACCTGGTGGCGCGGGCCAGGCCAGGCCGCGCCAGGGGGTGGTGTGGGCCCCCCAGGCACCCCATCGGTCTCCCTCTTCGCCTATAAGAAGCCTTCTGACCTAAAAACTCCAGGGGTTCGACATTTTTCCAGAAGGAGTTCCGCTCTGCCGCCACCACCAGATTCCACGAAACAGCACCAGAAACTCCGTCTGGCACCCTGCCGGGACGGGGAATTGGAGGAGATCATCGCCATCATCATCACCATCGCTTCTCCATCGACCATCCATGTTTCCCCCATCTATGAGTGAGTAATCCCCCGCTGTAGGCTATGGGGATGGTAGGGATTGGATGAGATCGTTCATGTAATGGCATCAGATTGTTAGGGCATGGTGCCTAGTATCTTTTATTAGTGCTTTATGACTTTGTTGCAACTTGTTGTGCTTAATGCTTGTCACTAGGGCCCGAGTGCCATGATTTTAGATCTGAACTTATTATTGATTCATTATGTAGTATTGTTTTTGGTCTTATCTACAAGTTGTATACACACGTTGTTGTCCGGAACCTATGGCCCCGAAGTGACAGAAATCGGGATAACCGGAAGGGAAAGGCTTTGATGTGAGGATCACATGTGTTCACGAAGTGTTAATGTTTTGCTCCGGTGCTCTATTAAAAGGAGCACCTTAATTGCCAATAGTTCCCTAGAGGCCCCGCTGCAAACGGGCTGGCAGGACAAAAGATGTTGTGCAAGTTCTCATTGCGAGCACGTATGACTATATATGGAACACATGCCTAGGATTGTCTAGTACTTCGGTGCTTTATCTTATTTATCTGCAATTGCCCTATGTTCTGATTGCTATGTGAATTGTCTTGTCCATGCAATGCCCGTCCATCCATCCCTATGCCTACCGCACTCGAATCCCACTGTTTACTGCTTTTGTTACTACTGTCTTTGCTTTACTACTGTTGTTACTTTACTATTCCTACTACAAAACTGTTGCTACTGATAAACTACTGTGAGCAAGATTGTTATCAGGTGCAGCTGAATTGACAACTCAGTTGTTAAGGCTGATAAATATTCTTTGACTCCCCTTGTGTCGAATCAATAAATTGGGTTTAACTTCCCTCGAAAATACTGCGATACACCCCCTATACTTGTGGGTCATCAGCCCCTGTCAGTCTCGGGCAGATCTCGCTCGGCTGGGACCCCTACGAGGAAGTTGTCTATATAAGGCCGGAGAACCCCTACGACACCAGCATCACCAACCCATGGTCGGAGGTAACCAGGGTTTTCTCCCCTTCACTTGTTCTTCCCCCGTTCCCATCATCGGATGCTAGATCGTATGTTATTAGGCCTCGGCTATTTGTATTTTTACAGTAGCTAATCCTCTTGTGTTAGATCTCGTATTTTGATGAATCCGCCTATTCGTATTTGAACCCCCTGTTCGTAGTTGGGATCAATATTCGATTTAGTTTGAGATTTGGGGAATAATCGGGTGATCTCAATCGGTTAATTTATGCAAATAATCAATCTCGATAATCAAAGTATCTCAATCATGTCCTTATTGCACTCTACTATTTTTTTCCAACAGGAGGATAGCAGCGACATCCGCAGCGACGACGAGTCCAAGGACACCAAGACTCGTCATGTGCTGAGGAGGCTGAAGTCCGCCCAGTACAACAACTTCTTCGATGGCGATGTGTACAGGTGCCCCTTCTGCCCCACTAGGAGGCTCCGCGCCACGGACTTCAACTCCCTCGTGAAGCATGCCGAGGACGTGAGGACCTGCGACGAGTATGTGAACGTCCACGGCTTCATAGCCAAGCACCAGGTGCTCTGTCTTCACCTCCGCAACCTCCAGAAGGTGGCTATCAAGGAGGGTCGCATGCCCCCGATCAAGCCCAAGGCACCCAAGGTCAAGGGACTGGGCAGCAAGAAGTGGAGGAGGCGCCAGAGGGAGGAGACGGAGGACCTCCCGGCAGAAGCCATGAGGGGCCACTGATCTGCTACTACCGTAAAGCAGCTTCTTTTGTCTTGTCTGTGTTGAACTTGTCAGCTGCTGCTGAGCAGTCTAATTGCCGAACCTCGTTAAGTACCATATTGTATAACCTATATTAGCTGCTTTATCTACATCTGCTTTGTTTACTGAATTTATTTATGGTGCTGGTTAGTTTTGCTGCTCTAGATTTGCTATCAGATTGGGGAAAAACGAGAGCAAAAGGAACAATGAATGAAGAGAGAAGCTGCTCTAGATGCGCTACCTTTTGGGCAAAACAAAAACACAACTATTAGCGAGAGAGAGGGGAAAAGGCATTTTTAAAAAGGCCAATCATAAAAATAACAAAAAAAAACTTCCAATTTAGGCGACAGGGCGCACGTAACCACCAAACGTGCCCCACATGGTCCCACACCACGTCCCCCATAATCAGTGAGAGATGGATGGCTGGTCCGTTGTGTATCCAAGCCCTACCTGTCAGCATGTAACGGTCGAGGCGACGTAACGTAACGCTCAACACACGACCCACCTCAACACGGTCCCAGCGGTCAGCATGTGACGGTCAAGCCTTTGAACTGACGGCATCCCCCCGTTTGAGCGCATGTGAGGGTTTCAGAATGGAGGGAGGGAAAAAGTGAGGAAAAACTAAGCGACTGGGGAAAACTGAATACAACTAACGAACCAAGGGCACAAAAATAGAAATCCCAAGTTTTTATTACTATTTTTGCATTAGTCTAAACTAGAAATAAAGTTTGCATCATTAGAATTCCCTTCAGGAATAGTCAATCCCTTTTATGAAATTCCGAGTTTATTATTATATATGGAGCAATATTGAGTTTGTGTTTGTTTTATTGGATATATGAATGGCTTCAGTATAATTTTACTTGCACTTGATGATAGCAATAGGAGTCTTCCACACCATTGGTATTAATGGAACATATAAAGATAATTTGGTCAATATGTTGTAGGTCTACGATTTGATTTACAAAGAAAAATTATCTATGCAGTTAAGTTGAAAAGAAACCTTGAGCAAAGGAAAATGAAAGTGCTATCAAAATAGAGTGAGAGCAAGTCGAGGTAGAATCTTCAAGTCATAAAAATGCTTCATATACAATTGGAATTTGATAATTGAGATCGTTAAACTTTGGATTCCTACATGAAGTGGAATGTATGGCTAGCTTATTTGCATAGCACTTAAACAAAAGTGTGAGCATATATAAAGAAAAGAGAAGAAGAAGAAGAAAAAGAATGAGTGTGCAAAGAGCAAATAGGCATATACCACTATATTGTAGTATGACAAAGAGACACTTTTGAGATTTTGAATCCCAAGTGAATACATTGATCCTAAAACACTTCGGATTACCTTGCTAACTCATTCGGTTGAACCGGATACTTTTACATTATGTTGAGATTCATCTTTTATAAACCGTTGATCACTAAGGTATGGAAGCCTACTAATACTATTCAGATGGTTCGAGTAAGGTACTATTCATGAACTTATTCCTATGTATCATATATGATAAACACATGCTGCAACTGCCACATTTATTTTATCGACTCAGCTTCATGAATATGAGGATCACATCCATTAAGCTAAACTTGCTTGGGATGAGCAAGAGTCTAAGCTTGGGGAAGTTGATGAGTGTGTATTTGTATCATGTTTTACAATATTATTTTGCATTGTAGATGTAGGATCTTAGTATTTCACGGCGCTCGCACGCACATTTTATATCTATTTTCACTAGGATCGGGACAGATGCTGGATCTAATGGATATAATTCTTGGAGCAGTTGTACCGAGGAGAAAAGGAGTCAAAAACAACGTAAATATCTTATTTGGAATAATACTAGAAGAAAACCAGAAACGAACAAAGGAGATAGAGGGTTCAACGACCAACTATACGACCGGAATAAATTTTCCGGCCATATAGTTGGCGCCAACTCTGCCTCCTTAAATAGTTTCACCCCGTGCAACTAGATCAAGGAGATGACATACATAACACCCAGAAATCGCCGTAACCTCACCTCCAGAACGCATGTAGAGGGGGAACTCATCCACCGGGGATCCATCTTCGCCTTGCGCAAATTCAGGAGGCTAAGGCATCAATCTTCATCATCCACCGCTGCATCACCACCATCTCCATCCATCCCATCTACATCTTGTCTAGATCTTGTTGTAATTTCCGTACTAGTTGTGGATTTATACAAGTACTATTCATCTATGATAGATTCCATTCATATTGCCATGATGTTGATTGCCTCTATGTCTGAGTAGATCTTTAGTTCTTGGGGAGATGGAGAAACCCTAGTATGAGATTGAAATAAGATAAAGTCTATTATGTTATTCATCGTTGTGACCATGTGTTAGATTGTCTTCATCCTGATGTTGAGAGAAGTCGACCTCTCAATATTTGCCTCTCATTGGGACTTGATGGAGGGAACTACTTGTTGGTAGACGGAGGCGTGTTAGCACTTACAGTGACTATAAAGCTGTTGGCACTCCTTACGTATCAACTTGGGAACCGAGGAAACTCACGGAACACTATCAATGCCATGGGATACGTCCTACGGGATTACGTCCATTAATAGCGTAGTAATTCGATTGATGTCGATTGTTTACTGTTGTGGTTATGAGGATGATGTGAGCAACGATTGCTGCCTATTTGTCCAAATACGGAGTTCCTCCCACACATATATATAGTTGAGAATGTTCATGATAATAATCTTTATCTTAGCCCCTTATAATGCTAGTGGTGTATCCCCTACTCCCTGAGAACGCTTTTTCCCTATTGTAGTTACAATCTCTCTTACATACGCGATACTTACTTTCTGCATTCAGTTGTTTTACTTTAATTTATTGTTGCTCTAAAACCCAAAAACACTCTTTTACACAATACTCACATTTTATCTTATTAGTTAGAACTTTATTTAACATTTCTATCGTAATATTTATCTCAAGAGTTATTAGACTTCAAACTCTTGGTCCATGTGGGATCAATATCTTTATTTCGAAACTGGCTACAAACGATCTGTGCACGTGGAGTCATCACACCCCACTAAGCTACCCGCTACGAAGTCGGTCGGCTCCGCGACTGACCCAGGGTGTGTGGTGACGGCAGGTGGACGGAGTGGGTAGGTGGGGATCTAGGGTTAGGGTTTGACTAGATTAGGTTAGGGTTTGGTATGGGTTTTGGGTTGGTTCGACTGGGGTGGTAGGTGGCCTGGCCTACGGGCTGGGCTACCTTCCTCGGTCAAAACATTTTATTTTTTATTATTGTTTGCTTTATTGTAATTTATTTTAAATAAAATATTTTGTGAAATAGTTTTAGAAAAACAAAATATCTAGAAGGGTCCAGGGTTTTACATTTGAAACAAAGAGGGAGGCAAATAGAAAACAAAGATAGGCTTTTAGAGAAATAGTTTTAGGCAGATAATATGAATGCTGTCACGAGGATGCTCAAATGCAATGTAGCTTGATGACATGAGCATGCCATCATGATGATGCACAAAACAACGAGCGATTTTCTGGTAGTGGTTTTATGCAGGGTGCTACAATTCGACACCACTAATAATGGATCTCGCCCTCGAGATCCACCTCATGGTACGAGGAAGAAGGCCGGCGATCTGAATCTTCTTGCTGCGTGTAGATCTTCGCGACACCACTAACAAATATTCTTTCTTTGTCTTGAAATCGTCGACACCACCAACAAGGGATCGTTTCTCAAGTTTGTCGAGAGAACACTCTGGAGAAACACAAACGAAGGTAGAGGCCTCAAAAGGTAAGGCCACCTCTAACTTCCGTGGAGGAGTACAACTACATTGATCCGTCGATTCAATGTACAAAAGCGGATAAGAGTAGTGGTATGGTTGTGACTCCACCCCACACCCAAAGCATTACTCCGTACATGAATAAGAAAATCATGCAACCTAACTCTCGAATTTTAGACTGAAGATCTTGATAAGAACTCATGAAGCTCCATAAGAAAACAAAGATTTGATGCAACGATTCGTCGGATCCAAGGAAGATAAAGAAGATGTTGTCGTTGTGTCGGAAGTCGCAAGCCATCGAAAGAGATATGAACGAAGATCACGGAGAAACAGATGATAGGTCCAACATATAAAACAAGAAAAGCACCAAGGTCTTGAATAGAAGAATTGCAAAAGATCCGAAAAGTCTTCATGGCATCCGTCGGATTGAGGATAGAAGATAAAGCGAGAGAGTTTCAAAAGGTTTCTTGATGAGCGAAAGACCAAAAGAATTTATTGTCCTTCTTAAGAAGATCCGAGAGAGATTTAGCCGTTTTGAGGAAAACTTCAGCGCAACGACGATGATAACTTGCCAAACAGGGAAAAACTCCGGATTTGATTGAAGGTGGAGGATGGGATTAACAATTGACTTGATGATTTCCGAATTGTAGAAATGTCTTTAGTAGAGGGACGTGGCCAAGATAGGTGACTTTGAAAAGTCAGAATTTACACTCTGAGAACTTCGCACGCAGGCGATGTTCACGAAGCTTGAGAGAAAAAGAAGATGTTCTTCATGTTTTCCCATTGATATCGAATAGTCAAGCATATCGTCGAGATATACCATCACGAATTAATGAGATATTCCAAGAATACCAAGTTCAAGAGGCGAGAGAAAAGAATGAATGCTCGAAACACTTTCTAAGCTCAACGCTCTTCGAAAGGTCAACATTAAGAGCAAGGGTTCGTGTTGAAAGAGATGCATTGGAAGAATAGATCATTTGGCCCTTTAGATGAGAAAAGAGATACCTACTGGTTACATAGTCGATCGGATCATCGGTTGAAAATATAAAGAGATTTTGGATAAAGAAGCGATGATAACTCATACATTTAAGCAAAGCTATCATAGATGAAAGGATGAGATTCTCCTGTATCAAAGAGAACCTTGCATATATGGAGTTCAAGAAATATTTGAAGCACGACAATCGGATGATAATCCACCATAGTGCCTTAAGAAACCTCTGGATTGCTAAAGATACTTGAGTATGATATAGATATGCTCACGGTATAACTCAAAATCACAAGAGATAACTGCCATCATTTGGAGGATTAGATTGATAGCATTCACCATATTTCACTCGTGATAAGCGTCATATAGCTATACCGAGAACCAAATTACAACCGCAAGCATCAGATCGACACACGTTATGTGTTTAGCCCGAAAGAATTGTAGATAAATTAAAAACTCTAGATTGAAGCGCCGGTAGCAAAAGATTGAGTTAGCATAGACAAGGCGACAAAAAGAAGGTGAATAGTGTATCACACACGACTGAAAGGAGTGTGAAAACACAAATGTATCAAAGAAAAAATTCCACATTTTTCAACATTAAAATACTAATAGATGCGGAAAACAACTTAACATATAGAGACTAGAAACTGAAACTCCATATTATGTGAAAGCGTGCTAAAGAACGAACACCCTTAACGAGATCCCGTCAGTTAACAAGGAGTCAGATAGATCGTGTTGGTTTACACATAAGCATGTCGATATAGAATGTACCAACAGTTGATAACCAAAGGCAGATTGTGAAGTAAGGTTGGGTGCAACAGATCAACAAAGGATTAACACATTCTATGGTACTACAGATACCCCGAACACATGAATCCAAGTTTGAATTTTTAGAAGAGGATAGACAAACGTTACAGTTTCTTACAAGAAAAGGATAGGTGGGTGGTTAAGAAGAAAAAGTAGAAGCAGTCATACTCTCACGTTTAGTTTTTCCTAGTATATAGCTACCAAAATATTTTCTAGACTAACAACGACCACCTTGGTTGAGACCCTGAAGGGCAGAATGGCCCTGATACCAATTGTAATACCTCGGACCCTACGCTCTAAGCTACATGCCAGGATGAATCTAAAAGTGGATAAGGGATTCTACCGCGGAGTACCAAGGCCACCCACGTGTAGGCCCGTAGAAGCGGAGTAGGGCACAGTACCGTCCAACCACTCTACCCACTTTCAAGAACATCATGACAAAAACGAGCAGAGTAGTTGACAGGTATGCGAACAAAACATACACAAATGTGTATGCCAGCGACATACAACAGTACATCAGAAACAGACCATCTAAAAGAAATTAAAATATTCAATGCCATACGGCAAGATCCAAATATCCAAGATAGAGATAATAGTTTAGGATACATCCTCATACAGTACACATTAGAGTATCAAGCGGAAGAGGAAAACAAAATCCGAGTACGGACAAGAAGCAAATTAGCATAAGATGCCCTGAAAATAAGCACATCCCGCCTACAGATCTCGCGGATCTTCATCCCCGAAATCTCTACACCTGACGGTCGTTGTCACCATCTTTGGTCTCCTCGACCCAGTAACCTTCCCGTGAGTAAACCTATCCATCTGAACCAAAATATTTATCGTGTGAGACCCTATGAATACTCAGCAAGTTTTTATGCATCTAAAGGGAACAACCTAGGGTGACACAATTGCAGTGAAAGATAATAATTAACAGTCCTATAGAGACACGCTACACCATCTGCCCAACCAGATTTGGATGGACGCTCGTTAATTAGAAACAACAGTTATATAAGAACATAAATAAACATCGCTCGCCCTGCTTCTCGCTTACCGAACGAGAAGGCAGAAGAACATCGCATCCCTTAGCAATTTTATTAACCATTCCATGAGTGTTGCACTATTTACTAGTCATGTTTTAGTCAATTTAAACACGACACTTTAGTTATAATTATATATGATCGAGAAACTGTGCGCCAACTCATCCATAACCGTGGACACGACTTTCAGAAAGATTTACCTTGTAGGGGTGCACAAATAGCAACACACGCACGATCAACCTCGGGAAGAACCAAATAAAAAGCAACAAGGCCTCACGACAATGCATTCACAGGATTCAAAAATTATTTCAGGGACCGCCCCACTAAGCTACCCGCTACAAAGTCGGCCGACTCCAAGACGAATCCAGGGTGTGTAACGACGGCAGGTGGAGGGAGTGGGTAGGTGGGGATCTAGGGTTAGGGTTTAACTAGATTAGGTTAGGGTTTGGTTTGGGTTGGGCCGACCGAGGTGGTAGGTGGCCTGGCCTACGGGCTAGGCTGCCTTCCCGGTCAAAACATTTTATTTTTTTATTATTGTTTGCTTTATTTTAATTTATTTTAAATAAAAGATTTTGTGAAATAGCTTTAGACAAACGAAATATCCGGAAGGGTCCGGGGTTTTAAATTTGAAATAAAGAGGGATGCAAATTGAAAACAAAAATAGGCTTTTAAAGAAATAGTTTTAGGCAAATAATATGAATAAGGATGCTCAAATACAATGTGTCATGATGACATGAGTAAGCTGTTATGATGATACACAAAACAACGAGCGATTTTCTGGTAGTGGTTTTACCCGAGGTGCTACAGGTTTCTAGTCTAGGGTTTGGTTGGTCTGATCTTGGCCGAGCCTGCCGGGCTAGTAGGTGGCCTGGCCTGCAGGCTAGGTTGCCTCCCCCGGTACAACATTTTATTTTTATTTGTTTGAGTTTCAAAGACATTTGTAAATAGTATTTAGACAAATAAAATATCTAGGCAAACCCGGGTTTTTGATTTGAAATAAAAGAGAGGAGATTAATGTAGAAAATAAAATAGACTTTTAGCGAAAATAATTTTAGGCAAACATATGTATGATGTCACGATAATGCTGAAATGCAATGTGGCATGATGACATGAGCATGATATCATAATGATGCACAAAATAAAATAGCAAGTGATTTTTTTAGTAGTGGTTTTTACCAGGTGCTACAAAACTAATAGTGGAAAATTTTATTTTGAATTTCAAAAATAATCTGATAAAATAACCCAGACGATTAACGATGATGTATGCAAAATCTCAACTCGAAACACTTCTGCGCCACACAAAAATAACAAAATCTGATAAATTTTGGAGGTTTACACATTCATGGAATACATCATTTTCAACATCTAGGATTTTTTCAATAAAAAATAAAACTTTAAATGGTCATTTCCAAGGTCTTTAAAACAAAAGGAGCTTACATGTAGCTTAGCCTCCAGAACGCTGCTCTCCTGCCAGGTCCAGCTTTCCATTCTAGATGTAACGCCTCCACCGAGTGCGTGCGGCGGACTTGTTAACAGAAATGTTCAGATAGAAATGTTTCTTGCCAGCAAATCTATCTTCTCGCCTAGCAATCAGGAAGAAAAAAATGGGACTGAATACTGAGCCGAGCATGAAAGAATATGATGGAAGAAAATGGATCATGTTATTTTGTCAGAGAACATAAGTTAAACAAGTAATATGTAACTCTTCAGATACAAGCTTTCTAGATTCTCATCTAGACGTTCGTCCAGTCCATACATTTCTTGCTCGATGTGATGCAAGGTCGAAAAGCCTAAATGGCGAACTTGCTACACAATACAGTAGAAGACCAGTGGGACACTGCGATCACCATCTATAGAAGTGGCTACCAATCTGATGTTGAGAAGTGTGCTGGTTTCCAGCAACGTACACTATGAAGAAAGACCAGCCATCAAGGGGAAAGGGGCGTTCAGAAAATGCAAATACAGAATTCCTATTTTACTGTCATTTGAGTAAAACTCTTATCTTAATACATCTTACATTACGCTGAAGGCTGCATTCTACTGATCTTCTGATGGCACCAGTGTGTCTCTAGGCATCTTTGGATCTGCACAACATTGCAGTACTCAAGCCATCATATTTATTTGTTGTACACACAGATCTCGTTGTAGCACATGCAGATTATAAGACATACTCACCAGCTTTAAGTGACATCAGACTCGAAGATAGGGTTTCTTCCTTTGCAGATGTTGCAACCTTTGAACATGGTCTATGAAACAGCAAATGGGCCACAATTCGATCAATTGGATTTGTCTCTGTTTCTGCTTCCTTCGACAGATGTCTGAGATTACAAATACAAGGATAAATCACTATGAATACTCGCACAAGAAAAGCACAATGAGCTACAAAATGCACAGAAGGCCATCTTGCTGCTTAGTGCTTACATGCCACAAATGAAGGTAAATACGACATGAGCTTAGGCTTGCTCCTAGAAGCATGTGAAGTGCAGGTCCCCAACTACTAGCTAGGGTTATGAAGGAATTTTAGAGTATCTCGCATATTGTTGTATTTATTTATGTTGCTCGTCAACCAAGCCACCCTCTCACACAGTGGACAGTAATAAGGCGCCTCTTTCAAAGGCGATTGGATTCCCACCATCTTATCTTGTATGATCCTACAAGCTACACTAAATACATAAACTTGCTTATATTACAGGAATACTTTCCTATCCTCAAAGATGTACATGCCAAAGGAATATTCGTAACAAAGAATTTCCAAGAACTAATTAAAATTTATTTTTTTAGATTAATGGCTAACTTGTACATCAAGTATGTATAGTTAAGAAGTTAAGATCTGTAACAATCTTTTTTGTGATCTTGTACATCACAATTCTGCCATGTTTTTACAAAAAGGATATTAAAGTCGCCCGATTGAGGTGTGCCGATCCAATCTATTCTCCCTCATTTTTTTCATTAGTGGAAAGTATTATCTTACCAAATAGAAGTTACTTCAAGAAAGATAACATGATTATATACTTTTCCTGATTTCTCACCTAGTTTTTTCTTTTCTATTTCATACACTAGCAAGATTTTTTTGGTCATGGATTTATAGTTTCCTGACTTCTTATTAACCACTAATCTTTTTTTCAAACCCCTTCACTTCTGATATTTTTCGTCATTTTGGTATGATGGGTTATTTTAAAAACTGATATCATATTTTTCAAGTCGAACTTAACTGAAGCAGCGAAACATGATCACATGTTTCCAGCTTTTGTTTCCCTTATTGGCCTTTCCCTTTCATTTTTCCCTTTTCATATTGTGTATGAATGAACTTGTTAGAGTACGTCATGGGCCTGGGCTGGCAGTATAGCCCATTAGTCTTAGGGTTAATTAGAGATAAGGGTCAGAACTATATAAAACCGTAACGAAAGTAACTTTGTGTCATGGGTGGTAGCTACACACATTTGCACATCCCATTGACTCAAGCCAAATGAACCTGTTTTAGCCTATTTTTGTTGTAGAACACACATTTCTAGTGTAGAAAAGTGGTTTCAATTTTCTGTTTTGAATACTTTTGGTCTTTTTTCCAAAAGTCAACTCAACAAACCAAAGTCAACACATGAGTTGACTTTGACAAAAATAAATTCAAACCGAAATTCTAAAATCACTTTTGTACACCAGAATTATGTGTTCTACTAAGAAAACAAGATAAAATGGGAATACATGGCTTGAATCGAAGAAAATGTAAGGGTGTGTAGCTACCACCATGCATAGAAAACCGCCTCGCAAAACCGTAACAGGACTGCACATTTCGTAAAGAAAGCACATCACTCCTGCGTAGCTATACAATCCTCAGGGCATATACTTGTTCGACCTAGAATCACAGTGGAGTCACCAATAACCCAACATGCCTAACACATGTTGTGTATGAACTATATAAAACCGTAAACACGGCTGCGCATTTCGTAAAGAAAGCACAGCACTCCAGCATAGCTATACAATCCTCAGAGCATAAACTTGTTCGACCTAGAATCACGGTGTAGTCACCAGTAACCCAACATGCCAGTGTCCTAATACTTAATTAACCCACTTTGGCATGAAGCAATATACCTGTTTCTACTATTGGATGTGCCTTTTTCTGAAACTTCATCTTCATGTTTTTTTGACTTGTTACTGCTAGTTCTGTCGCCAGAAATTTGTCTCTCCGAGGAACTATGAGCCAAACGAAGCAAACTGTCTCGAATGCAGAGCCGAGTGCTGGTATCCAACTGTGCAAGGAGTATAATATTTAGTCAATTTATTTTTACAAGACCAATCCTGCAACTGAAAACGACACGTGAACATCAATAACATTTTGGCAAAAGAATAAATAAATGACCTTCCCAAGAGCGTCTTTAAGCTCATGATATATTTTTTCCTCTATAAAGGAATCATCAGGAATTTCAGATATCCTCAGAATTTCTTCATGGCTAGCTGAAGTCTGCTGTGGTGCATTTTCGTCTATGATAGTTGAACTGGAATCTGGATTATTTTTCCTTGGGGAGTATGCCAGACAAACCAAGGTGCTGCTGCCAGAACCCTCTTGACCAAATTGTTGCTGCTGTTGTTGAATAGCTATCAGGGCTTGTCGTTGTTGCCGGCGCCTAAGCTTTTCAATCTTTTCTTGGGGTGTCATTATTAGTAACCTTGATGGTATATCTTGTGGCTTTTCTGTCAAACCTGATTGCTTTAAGAAATCTACTGACATTCTGGAACATGCAGCCATTGAATTTGTCGGATGGCCTTCAGCATGAATATTTGATAGCAACGGAATGGTAGGAAATGGATATGCAGGATATCCATAGCCAGGAAATGTAAGCTGATTAACATTTTGAAATTTCTCCATGTACTTGCTATCATGAAGCAGTGTATATTGAAGAGTCTGAACATGCTGTGCAGGAGCCCTGGACAATGAATGCAGCCTGTCTGATGGATGTTGTCCCCAGGAAAAGCCACTTGTAGTGTTGGATGTTTTACTTTTGGTTCTTTCTTCTGGTTTTCTCCGTAATTTAATTTTCCTTTTCTGCATATCTCCCTAAAAAATTAACACATTTTTTATGGAGTCATAACGAGCCAGGTCACTCCTTCAAACAAGGTGTAGCAGTCTATCTATTGATTTGAGAAACTTTAAACTACACCTAGGTTCTTAGGCTATCCCAATGACAATTGCAAGCAGGAAAGACAGCTTCCAGTAGGTAGGGGGGAAATGTAATACATGAACCAGAGAAGGTCAGTTGAACAGGTGCACAGAGAAGAGCTACATTACGAGTATGGCATATACCAATCTTGTTGAGATTAAAGATTTCTTCAGTGTTCACTTTCCTTGAGAACATCAACTAGTGGGGCCTTATCACGTCGGTATAGCCAAATTTGTCAAGACATGACCATCAGTTCCATTGAAATCAATCCAGAAAGATCATTGTGCTGAATAATTGACACTCTATGAAATAACTTATATGTTTACAAATGTTGGCAACCATGCAAAGAAACTAGTTTTCCAGCTTATCATGGGAGGTGGAGATGAATTCATTCATTCATAAAAAGAACATGCATGCATCACATTGCTAACTACCTCCTTCGACATCTGGTCAATAATAATCACTACTCAGACAATTTTTACACTCAGCATACCATAGCATATCATCTACTACCTCCAAAAAAATCTTGTAGCAAATAACAAGAGTAGACAAGGGGTGATCACTAAAGATGTCTGAGCATGTATACGTACAAATGATGGCAACCATGCAAATTAATTAGTTTTCCAGCTTATCATGAGAGGTGCAGATGAATTCATTCATAAAAAGAACATTGCATGCGTTACATGACTAACTACCTCCTTCGACATATGGTTAATTATAATCACTACTCAGACAATTTTTACACTCAGCATACTATTGCATATCATCTGCTACCTCCCAAAATATCACGTAGTAGATAATAAGAGTAGCAAAGAGGTGATTGCTAAAGATGTCCGAGCATGTATCTGCATTTACTCATGTACCTTGTTTTCTTCTTTGGCTATTCCACTGGGAGTATCATTAATCAGAACTGAAGAAGATCCACTATCAGAAGATGGTTGCTTATTTGATGATACACGCTGAAAAATAATCAAGTAAATCATGCTGATAAGAAATAGCTCAATGCTACAGAAGAAATGAAAGTTTGCAATGCAAATAAGTACTACGTACGCATACCAGAGAGGGGATTGATTGTACAGTACTATCGACAAAAGGTGAAGACATGGAAAGAAAATCATTGCCATTGACAACCATCTCATTACCAAATAAGGCTTCACTATTGCTGCAGAACCACAACATGTCATTGGTTTATTAAATCCATAATAGTGTTCAACTGTGTTTCCCAAGCTGATTATTTCACAAATTTCAAGTAAAAGAGTTTGATTTCAAACTTTACCTAAATAAGTGGTCAAAATCATCAAATTCTCCAATATTACCCCAGTCACAGTCAACAAAGCTGTTACTCTTTTCTTCATGCTCACTACCAAACGCTTCAGGTTCACCATCCAGTTGCACTGTATATGGGATCACAAGAAGTATATAATTTTCTTCTGAAGTACTCCCTCCGTTCCATAATATAAGATGTTTTAGCTTTTGTGAAACGAATGTATCTAGACTCCTTCTGATGTGTAAGTTCACTCCAAACCTACACACTAAAAGATGTCTAGATACATTCGCTTCACAAAAGCTAAAACATCTTATATTTTAGAACGGAGGGAGTACATCGCTTATTTATCTGTGTACATGCATCTGCAGCACGTTTTTTAAATGCAAAAACATTACAATAAGATGAAGCAGACCTGATGTGATTCCTGTGACTTTCTGTAAACTAGGAGCAGAACTGATATCCAAATATGTCAATGCTATATTATCATTTCTATCAAGTGTAGTGGTCAAAGAAGGCAGGTCAGGCCAGGATTCCATGTCAAGTCGTGTAGCTGAATAATGTCCACTAGCCTCAGCTGCAGGCTGCTTTTTCAAAGTCCGATGTTCAGTTGGAGCAAAAGTACATTCAGTAAGGCCTAGAACTGTAGCTGCTTCATCAGCATTCTTCTTCCAGTCTTCAACAAAAACTAATGCACTATCCTTCATATCATTGGGCGCCATAGGATCTTCATTCTCATTCAGTTCAGCCCACATTCTGTCTCCTACGTGCTTGACAACCAAACAATTAAGTTTCTGAGCAAACAGAAGTAGATTAATGAATCTAATAAAAATTTCACGATCCGTGAGCAAACAGAGGAACACAATGGACTATGGGGTGGACTGTATATTTTGATACCCACCGTGGTAATTCATTAGTACACCAGGATCCAATATAAATACTCCCCTAGTAAATTTTTGGGTGTCAAACCATGGTTAGTTAGTTCCCAGCATCAGTAAACCAATCAATTTCATACAATATCATTTCATTTCAGACGACTGATCACAGCAATATCTGGAAGCCAGATTCGAACACCACAACACATACAAAATATTTATTACACTTCCCCTCAGATATATTGATCCGTTTCCAGCAATCCTCGACGCAATTGACATTCTTACAGGCTACACCCAAACTAGTATATACTAAGACATTTGATAGTTCAAATTGAACTGTCAAAACGTCTTATATCTAGGAACATAGTGAATATAGTATTTATGCACGCAAACGATCTTGCTGAAACAACGATGCCCAAAGCCGCAAACGGCTTGCTCTGCTGCGCCAACGCGCAAAAGGCAAAGCAAGAGCAAAACTCCCTGTCAAACCACCACATCTAAACCTTGACAAGGCAAATACCAACCCGTAGCAGATCTAAACCGTGCGACGAAAGCACAAATTAGCAGACCTAACCGTGTGAAAAATGCAAATAGTCGGCGCACCTGCTGCTGTTCTTCGTCGTTCCGGTCAAACATCCTCCTGCTCGACGCGTTGCCTCTTCCCCTTCTCCCCTGCGTCCGCTTCCCCTGTTCTCTCTCTCTCTCTCTCTCCACCCACCGAGACGAGAGGAGTCTGAGTCCATGGAGCGGCGGACGCGTGGTGGGCGGCAAATGGACGGCCAGAGGGGGGGGCTTGCGGTGCCACGTATGCAGGGGCGCACCTCGGGTAGTGGCGGAGAGGGAACGATCAAATGCCGCGCTCTCATTGGCCACCCAAGCTGAGGGTTCTTTCTCTATCTCTATCTCTACTACTTAAAAAGAACGAATTTTCTCTGTTTTCTCCGATCGCTGATTTCGTCAACATTTTTTTAATAAGACCATTTTACCCTTCCACCTATTCTCGCACTAAGTCTTGCTACGTCCAACCTCTGGTCATTAAAACATGCACTTAGGCCGCAATCCTCGCACACATGTTGCAGCTCCCTCGATCCCAAATCCCTTCACCCACGATTCCAATCATAATACGCTGCCTCGCCCCAAATCACGTCGTCAATCCTTTCATCGCCGCTTCCCCGCCTCGCCACCCAGCTCTCGGCATGCCGCTTCCCCCATTGCCAGCCGCCGCATCCGGCCTGGTCCTCGGTGGAGACGAGGCGCGGAATCCGTCTAGATCATGGACCTCCCTTATTCTCCGGAGGAAGCTTGGGAGTAGCGTGGGTGCATCATCAGGTCTGGTCCTGGCGAAATTGAGGCGTAGCGGCTAGCCTTGTCCTCGGCGGAGCAACGGGCGGCGTCTGGTCTTGTCCTGGGCAGAGCAACATGGCGGCGTCGGGTGAGGTTCAGAGCGGAGCCGGGCGTGTCGTCCAGATCTCCAGTGCAGCGTCCGACCAGGTCATGTCACGGCCACCGATGATCCCGCCTGGATAATGAACTGGCTGCGGCTTCACATGAGCGTAAGAAGCGTCACATGTGAGGGCATTTGTTCAATTTTTTTTAAATGAATAGGGATTACAAAAGTCACAGCCAAATCGATCTGTTTCTCTTGAGAAAGAATGATGCACCATTGCTTGGTGGTTCTCTGTTAGTTGCAGATTATGATCCTAAGTACTCATTCACCGTTCCCTTAGTTTAGTAAATAAACCATGACAAGATCACTTGCTCAATTTTAGAGTTTTAAGACCATAGTAGTAAATTTGATACATGAGTAGGAAGATGACTAATCTGAAACTCCTTTCGCCTGACCAATGCATGGGATCTCCGAGAAAGTCTGGTCAAAGTGAAAGAATATCATATATGTTGCACTGTAGATATTTGTCGATGGAGCATAGATCAACTCAGGATACCAGAGGAAGCAAGAGGCAAATATAGATTGGTGGGATAAATAAGATGCAGTCAGAGGAGAGGATTTGTACGTGGACGACGAGTTCGACAAAAAGAAACAGGAGACCCAAGAGACTGAGAAGTTCACCGGCATCTGCACGCCCTACGCGGCTACTCCTTCTGCGCGTAGTTGTGCCACCTCCTTTAATCTGTAATTGACCAATGCAGAAGAACGATCGTAACAAAGTTGTGCAATCTGATTAGGTTTTGATGTTTCCCTTACACAAAAGAAATTGTTAGGCCGGAATCTGATAAGGATTCGTTTTCTTTACACGTATGAAGTTATAGTATTTTTTAGAAGGTATGAAATTACAGTATTGAGCTTTATGCATTATTAGAATGCAATCATTGATATACCTTTCTGAGAATTATTGGCGAAAGCGCTGGTAGTTCATATTGCTTGGGGAGCAAATTTGAATATTCAATTGTTTCTGTTCCATTTCTATAAGAAATTGGCATATGTGTTCTGAAGCTAAATGTTTTTCGAGCCCTGTACTGTCCATGTTCTTGACGACAATCATGGTAGCACGATCAGTTCTTCCCAAAAGCAACACAATATTTTTCAAATAATCTTTTGGAACCATTCGTTATTTACCCTCAATCCTGAAAATATTTGTTATCATGTTATTTTGTAGTCTTGCAGAAGTTAGGTTTGTATAACTATTTATTTTATTGAAGTCCCAATTCCTATGTTGTTTATCTTACTAGAAATGGAAATTGCATCCCTACTGTGTCTAGAAAATTAATGTCTGTGGTTATCCAAATTATAGAAGGAAGAAGCTAATCCGTCTAATCTTGTCAGTATTAATTTTGTGAAATGCAGGAACAACATGATCCTTATGTTTCTTTGAAGTTGGCAATGCGATCTTTATTCTTTTGTGATATCCCGGTTTGAATTACAGACGATAGTTGGTCCATGATTGATGTTGTTCAGACTATGCAATTTGTGTATCAATCGAGGACTCCTACACTTAATATTCAGACATCCGCCACCCTCCCGTTCTACCCCGACGTCGGTAACCTACCGTTCCTACCTCCTCAACTGTGCTGGAAGGGATGCCCTGATCCGGCTGTCACGGAAGGGGAAGTAGCCGCTAAGGCAGAGCGGCTTGTCCACACCAACGCCAACGGAGATCGATCGTTCAGGACTCGTGGACCTGTTTTGTGCGGCAAGCAGTGGCAGGTGCCGTCGATCCCTACTCGCTTGATGACCCTACTGGAGTCCATGTCCAGGAAGTTAGCGACGACACGTGACTACGGAGACCAGCCGGACAACGTGGCGGTGGTGTTGGGCGGCGATGAAGTCTTGCCACCATAGCAGGGACTTCCACGACCTACAGGCGGGGGCACAAAATAGCATAGCAGCTTGGCAGGGAGCAGTATCAGGGTGTCGGTCCAGTAAAGCTGAGTGGACCAAATGGTGCACTCGATTTATCTTCTACAGATTGGACATACCAGGTGTGTGCACACTAATCTACTTCATCATAGTTAAGTAACTACTGACAAGTAATATTTTAAAACACTTCCTTGGCACATGTCAACCATAGCGTAGTAACAATATTATTAGCTTTTCTTTATCAGCATATTTCTCACTACAGATTGGACTCAAAGGTGAAAACATGCGTCTATATAATCCTTCGGAGGCCTCTGCAGAATGGGTATCAGACAACTCTTACCCAACTAACAAACTACTAAACTGGTATGTTAAATGCATACAGTCAGTTCTGAGTCATGTCAATCCCAATATATTTTTATGCTGTATCGCAATGTTGCAAGTGAATCAGATTTGGACATATTTTATTTTTATTAGAACAAAACCAATTCTGCAGTATGCACCTGTTGGTCCACCGTGTGGCGACTATTGAACTTGTTATGGTATTTAGGACATCTCAGATGAATAGTTGTATGATGCACAACCAGGTATCCAAACGACAAAATATCTCTTTTTTGTTTGGGCAAGATACTTCTCTAGATTGTAATATGCAAGTTCTCCAAAGAAATCTCTTTACTATGTGAAAATAATTTTATTCGCTCCTGTATGTGCTATTTTTATTTCAAGTTTTCATAGGATAATATATTTTCTCTGTGTTCTACGAGAGGTTCATTTTTTTAAAGTCTATGAGAGATTCTCTTTTGGAAGAGTCATCTAATTGTTCACATTTCCTGTTGTTTGATAGGAAATTGTGTAATTTAAAATACATTTTCTTTAACGATGTGCCTTTTGAAGGTAGCACTACTCCACGTGTCTCAATCTCATCAGATGCTCGCTGAAGACTTATTTGGCCGTCCAATAGAAAACATGGCAAAGAAGATGAATTATTCTAACTGCAGGTTTATGCAAGGCTTATGCAATATAAGTATGCCCTTATTTTCTTAGCTTAAGCTTTTTGGATAAACTTCTGGGTGAGATTTGTCCATATAACGGACAAGTAACCGCAGGTGTGTGATATATACTGCTATGACAAGTGTGCATACTACCAAAGGAGCTATGCTTGCCATGCTATTGCTGGGGTGAGATTTAGATCACAATGAAGCAAAGGTACAATTTCAGAGTGGCCACTGATAAAGTAGTTTCAACTCCCGATATAGAAAATTACAAGTAAATTATCAGTCTTCCAGACCCGTGTCTAGTTTAGCTGCTATTTTATACAAAAGTTTGATCGATATTGGAGATATGGTAGCACTTTCACACACAATCAACAGGGATGCCGGCATGCTACAAACTATGAATTAGCTACCATTAATGCTTAAAGCTTTTGAAACTTCACAGTCACTCAGAGTGAACACAACTGATCTATATGTATAGTTGTAATGCTTGTGCTACTGGTCTCATGAAAAAAATCATTGTGTTGGGGTGCACAATTCGGCACTAAACAAATTCTCAGGTTAGCTGACAACATGTAGTGGTTCTTGCTATTATATAGACCTATTTGGTACAATTTACAATGGCTCTTAATTTAATAATTTATGTCAAAACAATTATTCACTATGTGTGATTTTGAGATTATACAGTTTCACACATCTTGGGGCTACAAAGCACCCAATTATTATACTCCCTCCGACCCACATTAGTTGAGTCAAATTTATCTAGATTCGGATGTATCTAGCACTGAAACTAGACTAGATACATTCATATCTAGATGAATCTAAGTCAGCTAATATGGGTTAGAGGGAGTATGTGTAATCGAGCATTCAGTAAATTATTAAGAAGCTATGCAAGAGCATATACATGTTGCAAGTACAATTTTCTTAAATTGCAAAAAAAAATACAAAGTTTTGCTTTCCCCCCATTCACACATGCTCATACTTTTGCGATTCATTATGCACGTGACCATGTCATTTCATAACATGTTTGTACCTCTGATTTCTGTTTGCGAGTTTTTTCCTGTGGAGTCATTATTTGAAAAAAAGTACATGATCCTAAGACTTTTTTGGCTCTACTGGGCTCTGGAACTTGTCTTTTGACATGGAAATCCTAGGATTTACAATGTTTGGATTCGTCCTTCAAGTTGAAGTGCATTTTTTTTTCTTTTGGGTTAGGATTCCATTTTGATCTAAACAATGTCTACTCTATGTGCATGTGTTATAGGGAGGGAAGAGAGAGGTATATATGATGTGTGGGGAGCAAGGGGCGCAGAGGAGAGTAGCAACGAGGAAGAGAATCATAAGGGAAACTGGTGGTCAATGGATTGGTTATGGTGTCCGCAGTAGAATGGTGGAGAGATACAAAATGGAGTTATTTCAATTTGTTAGAATAGCTTTATAGACTACCCATCTGAACTTACACGGTGTATATACAGGGGAGAGTTTCTAGCTGGACGAGAGTAGTGGTAGAACTTCATGATAAATGCATTGTCGTGGAAGCTATCACCTAGAGAGATGTTTTACTTCTTTGCTAACTTTTAAATGTTGAAACTGTCCAGCTGGAAACTGACTGTGAGGAACTGACTGAACTCTAGAAGTCCTGGAAGAATAGGACATCAGTCATGCCAATCCTCACTAAAATTAACAAGCTAACTGGGAATTTTACTACTTTCCTTATTCTTTTTTCTGATGAAAGGAGAGAACCTCCCAGTTCCATCTTGACTTTATTAGACGTGAATCAAATTTAGCTGCTCAGTTAACTGCTTAATAAGCTTAGAGTTTATTGTCAGAGTGTGCCTTTTCATAGGTATATATATTGTCGGCCTTTTTAAACCACTGTATTCAGTATGACATCGCCTATGTTGATCAAGTAATATAAGGTCTTTCTTCACAAAAATAACTGAACGACCAAACAGAGAGAGAACCAATGGACCATGTGGTCATTAGAGGGATGATGAATGCATCAATGTTATTACATGTTTTCAAGCGTGTTGAAGTTGCATGATTTAGAAGACCGTAAGGTTTATGGATGAAAGTCTAATTTTTTGTACATGTTTATAATGTTGTGGCAAAGCATGGTAAGTATTCTCTACAGCACATTCTTACATTTCTCACATAAATTTTTCGTGGTAACAACATTGTTTTTCTACAGGATGGTTACAAGCCAGGAATAAAATGTTTGGTACACCTGCTGCAGTATCATGCAAATAAAGCCGAAGAACACACCCTTATTGTACAAGACTAATCTTAAGATTTTAATGGAGTAGATATTAATTAATGTAAGATAATTTATATTGTCCTTACTTTGTATGTAATTGATGACGAATTCGAGATACATTTGAGCGAAGTGATTTTTGGGGGAACTACGTGTTTACCTTGAGGCTTTACGTACATTATGTCCTATATGACATGTGCAAGCGGTCAAAGATAGATTTTTCTTTGGGTCTACTTTGAGGCTTTACATGCATTATGTTCTGTGTGACGTGCAACACGATCAAAGAAACATGAGAGGCCGTGGCATCGCATGCCCTAGATGAGGGGAAACCGAGGAAATAATGTTGTACATTTTTGGTTGTTTCGTGGTAGCATGTATACATGTGTTTTCACTTTTTTTATTAGCATGTGTATACATTTTTGGTTGTTTTGTGGTAGCGTATAGGTGTTTTCACAGTTTTTATGAATTAGCAGGTGTATTTTTATAGGTGGCGGAAGAAATTTTGATACCCGTAGCAACGCACGGGCATTTTACTAGTCTAGGTAAACGCTACGCTTCCTATTCCTACTTCTATGGAATTCTTTTTCGACAAAAAATATATACCACTCTTTCTGTCTCAAATAGATGTTGTAAATTCTAAATTTAAATGTACCTATATATCTAAGTTTTAATAAATTTTCGATATCTATTTTAAGACGGAGGGATTAGGCTGGTCATAGTGATAGTATCATACTACTGGTATTGACGAGGGTTTAACTCATCAATGCCCATCGTTATGGACTTGGGTTTTGGAGAAGGAGGGAGTGCTGGAGACGTCTATCGGCTAGCAAACAAGCACACAGGGGACAAAGGATTTACCTAGGTTCAGACCTCGTAGAGGTCCCTACTCCTGCTTATCTGCTCGTGGAATTATTGAGAGAGTCGAAAGTTACAATGGTGCGCAGATGCAATCTGGCGAGAGTTGTGAAAACTAGGGTTGTGTCTGTCTTCCTCGCCGACCCCTCCTAGCCTTTATATAGATAGGCTAGGTCTCGGGTAGCAGGTCGAGTCGGTTACAAGTAAGGGTTCTTCTTGTCTCTCAAGCAATCGAGAGGCCGCAGGTTAGTCGAGTCCTTTCGTCTGGGCCTTGGCGACACCGTGGGCCTGTACGTATTTAGACCGTATATACCAAGCTTGAGTACCTGTAAGGTATATCCATGTCAGTAGCCCCCGAGTATCCAGTGGAATCACAGATTCGACTGGGTACTTTTTGAAGTTTCGAGTGCCTGAATGAGTACATTTCGACTGCTTTTATTTGTGTCATAGGGATTGTTGATATACGTGCCTGATATAACCGAAGTATCGGTACCAGTTAACCACCTTAAGGTGAAACAACGCAATCTACTCGAATTCGAGTCCCCGGACTCAAATCCAGAAAAGTGCTGGCGTAATTCGACTCAAGCCGCGGAGGTCTTACAGGAGTCAAATTCCAGTTATATGAGTGTGAGCACTTGACGCGTCCGTCAAGGCATGTTCATCGTGCCTGTAGGCACGGATATGTTTCTGGTAGTGCGTAGTTAAATGCGTTGCCATACCTTTATTCAGGTCTTACCTTCACGCTGTAAGCGCGGCATCCGAATTTTATCATCGCGGAGATGATTCGGGCAACCCAGGAGACGTAATCTCTTTGTAGGGAAAATTATGAGGCGGTGTCGCCATGATCTGCAAGTGTTGATGTAATCAACGCACAGCTTTCGTGCAAATAATCATAGGGTGCGCGACCAGCGCTCCCTATGGGAGTAGCCCCCGAGTGCCTGGTTGAGTCGAAGACTCAGGCAGGGACTAAAGAAAATTTGCGACTGCTGTCATTTTTGTTTGTTTGAGTCGAAAACTTGGATTGCGACTGTTGTCGTCTTTTGCTTACTTGTTTCGGTCGAATTTGTTTCCAACGCTCCCTATGGGAGTAACCCACGTCCATAGTCGAATCGTTTTTCGAGTGGTTGGGTTTGATTATGATTGCATGTATCCCTGCAGTAAGAAAAGAAAATCATAGGGTGCGCGGCCAGCGCTCCCTATGGGAGTAGCCCCCGAGTGCTTGGTGGAGTCGAAAACTCCAGCAAGGACTAAAGTAGTCGAAGTTTTCCGCTAAGTAGCCTTTGATGACGTCAGTGCTGATGCTTGCATGACCTCAGTTACCCGTGTGAGCGGCTTTGACGGGACGTAACGAGCGGTGGGTCCCACTTTCTGACTTTGAGTTGACTAGGCGTGCGTAATCTTATTATTAACTGTGCCTCCTCAATTTCTGCGCAGTGGAGGGACGGTTCGCGCTTTCTCTTCTCCACGTGTTGAGCGCGACGTGTGCCACGCGTCCAATAGGGTTTTCGTGAGCCGTTGGATTGCATCTCTTAGGGGTTAAGTAGCGATGCTACGACGGTAAATTTCCATCTGGGCCCTTTTCTTCCTCGCTGCCATCGCCATTGCCGCTGCTCCTCTGCTTTTCTCCTGCGCTCATCTTTTCCTCAGTTCTGGACCATCTCCGCTCGTTCCCAAGTTACTTTCTGCGTTCTCATCGCCGCCGCGCAATGGGAAAGAAGAAAGGAGGCGCCACCGCTGAATCCGCCGCCACCGCTCCTGCGGTAAAGAAGGGTGGCACCGCTGCTATGGGCACCAGTGCCGCCGCCGGCGGGAAGAAGAAGGTCGCGGGCACCCGCGTGACCAATGGTGCCTGGCGCCCCTCAATCATCAAGGCGTCCGATCTTCGTCTTCTTCGCCAAGACGGAGTTATTTCCGCCGCAGTCGCCAACGCGCGCGTCCCCAGTGGTGAGACCATTCCTGTGCCTCCCGCTGGTTTTCGAGTGATGTTTCTTGCTTTCATCATTCGCGGCCTTTCTTTGCCTATCCACCCCTTTCTTAGGGGTCTCCTCTGTTTTTACGGGCTCCAGCTCCATCAGCTGTCCCCGAATTCGATTCTTCACATCTCTTGCTTTATCACTCTCTGCGAGTGCTGGCTCGAAATCGAGCCGCACTTTGGCCTTTTCAAGTGTTTGTTCAAGCTAAAGCGCCAGTCCGCATCTGGCTCTTTAGTTTATGACGTAGGTGGTTGTGGAATCCATGTCGACCCATCCGCCACCTACTTCGACATCAAGCTCGCCAAGTCCGTCCAGGGATGGAGGGACAGATGGTTTTATGTTCACGACCTGAAGGCCAAGGACGAGCACTTTGGACTCGCTCCTTTTGATCCCGCGACTCCCTGCAAGAAGATGCGTTCTTGGAAGAACGTGATCATGCCGTCCGAACTCGCGGAGACGGACGTGCTATATCAACGCGTCTGCGACCTCGAGAGTCGCATGGGCGCAGAAGAGGGAGGCTGCGCCCTTATCAGGACTTGGCTGCGTCATCGCGTCCAGCCTCTCCAAGCTAGAGTCCATCCCATGTTTCAATGGGGTGGTGCTAATGATGCCACTCGCGTGTCTGCCGATGGCATGTCCGCGAGTGAGGTAGATAAGAGGGTGCGACTGGTCACAAAGTACACCTTCAAGGATGTGCTTCCGAATGAGCCAGTCGTTCCTCCCTTCGATGCTTCGAATCCTCCTTCCGAGGTACAGTCGTACTATGCAATAGCTTATATTCACGATTGCTTTTCTGTTGCTTACCTGCTCCTTTTTGCTTTTTGTATGCAGGATTGGGCGGTCTCGCCTTGCATGCCTCCTCTCCCTGAGGGCATTATTCCTCGCGAAGCTTTTGAAGAGGACGAGTCTGAGTCGACTGTCCCTTCTGACGTGGAAGAGGAAGCCCCCGAGTCGGAGAGCCTAGATACTCGCAAGCGTCCACGCAGCGAGGACTCTGATGCGTTGACTCCTTCAACTCCAGAGGGCACAGTTGCTGGCGCGGAGTCACCAATTCCCGTCGTTCCTGTGAGGGCTGTAGCACCAGCTTCTCGCAAGAAGATGCGATTGCCCAAGGAGTCTTCGTCGGAGTCGGCGGACGCCACGTTTGATCTTGACAAGTTTGACTGGTAAGTTTATGAGTTCGTCCTTTCTTCTCTGTTTTCTTTTTGTTGGCTTTGCCCTGGAGTTTTGCCCTTTCTCAATGTGAATTTGGTCTTGCAGTCAAGAGGCGTCGTCATCTTCTGGCGACGTTGAATTTTTGAAGGAATCAGGAGTCGCGACCTCAAGGGCCCGTAGAGGTCGAGCGCGCTCCTTCTCCTCCGGCGGCGGCCCACTCCGGGCACAATTCTTCGAGTTCTCCTCACGGAGGGGAGCATCAAATAGTTGCTCGGATGACAGCTCAACAGACTTCTTCGGAGTCGCTAGAGGACCATGTGAGTATATCTTTCCTTCTTTTGTATTTTGGCAGTCAACGCCTTCTGTTGCCCTTATCTGATTCCTTGATTGGTGCAACAGCTCCTTGTAAAAGAGGCCGCGCGAGTGGCGGAGCAGGTGATGGCGATGGGTCGTCAGCATGCGATGCTGGAGACGCGTCACCGCGTGGTCAAAAGTGAGTGCTTCCACGCTTGTTTCTTTCGTCTTTTTTCTGTTCTGGTGTGTTTGACTGATAGCCAATTATTTTGACTGCCATGTAGCTGAGCATAACGCCCTACTGCGCAATGTCGCATCCTTGGAGAAGACACTGGCCGCAGCTGTCAAGGGGCGCGATGAGGCAATCGCGGCTCGTGATGAAGCCCGAAAGCGAGAAGAGGATCTGCGCGCCTCTTTTGTGGCCAGGGAGAAGTTGTTTGAGGAGCAGCTATTCTCAGTCGCCAAGGCCCTCTCAGGTACTTTTACTGGTGGATTTTTGATTGATGCTTTTCTCTGCTTCTGGAGTTTTGCCGTTGGCACCAGAAATCTGATCCATGTTTTTGGTGTAGATGTTGGCGACTTGAGTTTTGACCCGCAGGCCCTTCGTCGTGATGACGCTCTGGCTGGCGCGGTATCCGTGGTCGAAGACCGAAGCGCCGTAGTCCAGAATACATTGTCCAAGGCCAAGGTCGCCCTTAGTCGCCTCCGAGAGGAGTTGATGCCAAAGGCGGAGCAGGTCGATAAAATGGACGAGCTGGTGAAGTCACTCGCCGGGGGTGTGCCTTCTACCTATAAGAACTCCCTCCGGGCGGCTGGTGCAACGATGTCACTCGCCATGGTGCAGGCCCACAGAGTCAAGATAGATCCCTCTGCGGTGTCGAAGACAATGCCTGTTGGCGCGGATGGTCAGCAGGTAGTTTTCGCCCCTTTGCGACTGCCTGTGCCAAATACGGTCATTCCTTGATTAATACCGTTGCCAAGTATTCGGAGGAGCTCCAACGCGCTAAGAAGGCGGCGAAAGCTTCGGCTTCAGGGGCAGGTGGAAAATCAGTGGCGTCTGATACTGCCACAGATTTGATGAAGCCTCCGAAGGCGTCGAAGTCGAAGAAGCCAGCTGCTCCGTAGTTAGCTTTGTGTAGTAGATAACGAATTGTCCTTTTGCTCTAAGAACATGCCTGCTGGCGAGTGTGCTTGTGAATATTTTTTATGCTTTATCCTGAATGCATCTGCTATCCCTGCCTTTGTGTTAGTTTGGTCGCCTTATTTGCTTCTGTCTTGATCTGTGGTAGGGCACATCAAGTGGCCCCGTAGGGGGAGACCAGGATCCATCATCTCTTGATGAGACAGTGGCACCGCCGCGCTCTAGGGTAGAGGAGCTGTCTTTGCTGTCGCGACTTCGTGACCGCGTGAAGCAGCTGGAGCGTGAGTTGCCCCTGATCCGCGGTAACGCAGATGTGTGGAAATCAAAGGCGGAAAAAGCCGCCGCCCGCGAGCAGTATCTGCTTGGCGAGGTGACGCAGCTGGGCGACCATTTTAAGTGTTAGTTTGCTCGTCCTCATCTTTTCCTTTGTAGATAGTCGCAGTGGTACATTGTACTCATGCTGTTGGTGCTGCTTCGTGTAGTTGTTAGCGCACACCGTCCGCATGAGGAGAGGGATAGGATTGCTATCCGCCTTCATGGTCTCACCCAGGAGCAACTCCAAGAGAGTGGATACTTCTGGGTGGATCATGATCGTGCAACTGCATTGGCGACTCTGCAGGATCGCGCTTCGCGAGTGCTGCTCTTCCTGAAGAAGTCGCAGTCATGTTTGAAGAATATCTACCGGCGATGTTCCCGTTGGATGACACGCCGTCAAGCTTGTTGGCTCTCTTGGCCAAATTTCAAGATATGTCCGCGGTTCGCGAGTGAGTGAGGCAGCAGTTGGTGGCTGGTGCCAAGGCTGCCCTCTCGATGGTGCGATTGCACAGGCCTGACGTGGATGTCGCCGTCGTAGCTTCCGGTCTGCCAGCGCCGCCAGCCGGATCTTCTTGGAATATGGTGCCGCACTATCAAGCGGTGGACCGCCCAGCAGAGGAGATTGTCGACTTCTTCGAGGAGCAAACCAATGTTCTTCTGTTGCAGCAATAACTGGATTTGTATCCTGCACATAAGTGTATTTGTGTTGTAAAGTTCATTTATATATTTGTATGTAATTTATTGTTAAACGCGTACAAATAGCTTTTTGTAAGCGTAAGGTGTGTTGCATTATGCGAGTCCTTTTCGTTAGCCTGGCCATCCCCTTTATCAACCTGCCAGGTGCGTTGCAGCTGGGTTGAGTTTGCGTTAAGGGGTTCGATTCATGTGCCAGCTACTCAGGATGTCGTGTTTATTAGTTCAAAGAATAGATGTGTGTAGGGTGGCGCAGCCCCCGAGTACAATAGTAACAGAAGTGAAAAGAAAAAACACAGAGTTTTGGGGCACTTAGCTTTTATTTATTTGGAGAACAATACAAGGTACAGTGTGTGGCTAAGTAGCCTTGGCTGAGTAGCCTTATTTGCAATGTAAAAGTAAAAGCAGCTAGGGGTAGAAGCGTCGCAGTTGTGCGACGTTCCAAGGGTTGGACTATGCGACTCCTATTTCTAGGTCTTGAAGGCGATAGGCGCCACCTGGGATTACTTCTGTAACCAAGTATGGTCCTTCCCAGGGGGACTCGAGCTTGAATGCCCTTGCTGCTTCAATCGCAGGACCAGGTCACCTTCGACGAAGGATCTGGGGCGAAGCCTTCTACTGTGGTAGTTGCGCAGGTTCTGCTGGTAGATCGTGGATCTTTCTGCGGCGATTTCTCTCGCCTCGTCGAGGAGGTCGACGGAGTCTTCGAGTGTAAGAGATGACTCTTGTTCGCTGTAAGCGACTATGCGTGGCGCCTTGTACTTTACTTCGGCGGGTAGTACCGCTTATGCCCCATGCACCATAAAGAATGGCGTGTAGCCTGTGGTGCTGTTTGGAGTTGTACGTAGGCTCCAGAGTACGGACTGGAGCTCATCTGGCCAGCAACCCGCGGCTTGTTCGAGTGGTCGAAGTAGTCGCTTCTTGATGCCGCTGCAGACGAGCCCGTTTGCTTTTTCCACCTGACTGTTGGTCTGTGGATGCGCGACTGAGGCATAACTGATGTTGATCCCCAGGTTTTCGCAGAATTCTTGGAATTCCTTGGATGTGAAGTTTGTTCCATTGTTAGTGATGATGCTGTGCGGCACGCCGAAGCGGTAGACGATGGACTCGAAGAACTTGACCGCGTTGTGCCCTGATTGCTTGGTTACTGGCATGGCCTCGATCCACTTGGTGAATTTGTCAACTGCAACCAAGAGGTAGACGTATCCTCCTTGCGAGGACCTTGGGAGTTTGCCAACCATGTCGAGACCCCATTGTGCGAAGGGCCAGGCCAATGGAATAGGCCGCAATTCTGCGCCTGGTGCGTGTGGTTTGTCCGCGAATCGCTGACAAGCGTTGCACTTTTGGACTATGTCCTTGGCGTCGCGCATGGCCGTGGGCCAGTAAAATCCAGCTCATAGAGCTTTGGCAACGAGGGCGCGACTGCCGGCGTGGTGTCCGCAGGTTCCTTCATGTATGTCGAGGAGGACTGCTTTTCCATCGGCCAGGGAGACGCATCGTTGTAACACGCCTGTGATACTGCGTTTATACAGTTCGCCGTTGATAACGGCGAATGCCTTGGAGCGTCGTGCGATGTGCCTTGCATTTGTCGGGTCGTCCGGTAAGCGCTTGCTAAGGAGATATGTAATGTACGGCTGCGTCCAGGATTGTTCTATCATCATGACGCTCATTGGCCCTTCAAGTCCTGTGTCTAGCTCCAAGTCATCGAGTGCCATTGGCTCATTGGGTGGCGTGGCCCCCGAGTCCATTGCTGCGCTTGTTTTCTTCTCTGCGGCCTTTGGCTTGATGGAGCGTTCGCAGATGCGCTCGAGAAATACCCCAGGTGGTATGGGGGCGCAGGTAGAGCCTATGTTGGCGAGTGCGTCCGCCTCCTCGTTGCTTTCGCGACCTACATGTCGCAACTCGCAACCATCGAAGTCTCCCTCGAGTGTATCATAGAGGTCGCGGTATGCGATCATGTTGTCATTGAGTGCGTCGCACTCATGCATTGTTTGGTTGACGACCAGCTTGGAGTCGCCATATATGATGAGCCTCTTTGCGCCGCAGGCTTTTGCCATCCTCATCCCGTGCAACAGGGCCTCGTATTCAGCCTCGTTGTTTGAGGCTGTGAACTGCATTCGCAGGATGTATTTCAGCTTGTCTCCTTGAGGTGACGTCAGAATGACGCCTGCTCCTGCTCCGTCTTTCCGCTTGGATCCGTCGAAGTGCATGGTCCAAAGGTAGGACATATCTGGCTTGTCCGGGAGTTGGTTTTCCATCCAATGCACGAGAAAGTCAGGGAGAACTTGCGACTTGATTGCGTCACGTTTTTCGTATGTGATGTCTCGTGGAGACAGTTTGATTCCCCAGAGTGCGACTCGTCCCGTGGCGTCGGGGTTATTGAGGATATGTCCCAATGGGGCGTCGCTGACTACCATGATTGGGTGTTCCTGGAAGTAATGGCGCAGTCGCCGGGCGGTCATGAAGACGCCGTACGCCAGCTTCTGGTAGTGCGGGTATCATTGTTGGTGTGAGGACCTCGCTGAGGTAGTATACCGGGCGTTGTACGCCATGGACCTTGTTTTCCTCGGCCCGTTCGACGACGAGCACTGTACTAACTACTTGGTTAGTGGCGGAGATGTACAGCAGCAGTGGTTCCCTTTCTCGTGGAGTCACCAGTACCGGCGAGGTGGATAACAGGCGCTTGAGATCTTCGAATGCTTCTTGCGCTTCCTTGGTCCACTCGAATTTGTCAGCTTTGCGGAGGAGCTGATAGAAGGGCAGGGCCTTTTCCCCCATTCGACTGATAAATCGGCTGAGGGCCGCGATTCGTCCGGCTAGTTGCTGGACGCCTCTTATGTTCTTTGGCTTCTCCATGGCCAGTATGGCCTTTATATTTTTCGGGTTTGCCTCAATCCCTCTCGCGGAGATGAGATACCTAAGCAGCTGCCCAGATGGTACGCCGAAGGCGCATTTGTTCGGATTGAGCTTAATCCGGTAGCGATCGAGGTTGGTGAATGTTTCGCGCAAGTCGTTGATTAGAGAGGCTTCCTCCTTGGTTTTGATTACTATGTTGTCGACATAGACTTGGATTTTGCGACCCAATTGCTCCTTGAGGCAAGCCTGCATGCACCGCTGGTAGGTGGCTCCCGCGTTTTTTAGCCCGAAGGGCATTGTGTTGTAGCAGAACACACCGAAGGGCGTTGTAAACGCGATCTTCTCTTGGTCTTCCTCCTTCATTCGAATTTGGTTATAGCCTGAGTAGGCATCGAGAAAGCAGAGGCGCTTGCATCCAACGGTGGAGTCGATGATTTGATAGATCCGTGGTAGCGGGAAGTGATCCTTTGGGCAGTGCTTGTTTAAAGAAGTGAAGTCCACGCACATCCGTAGGATGTCCTTTTTTGGCACCAGCACCGTATTGGCGAGCCAAGTGCTTTCCTTGATCTCGCGTATGAATTTGGCCTCGAGGAGTCTGTTGGTCTCCATGCCAACTGCCTGCGCTCGTGGCTCAGATAGTCGCCTGATTGTTTGTTTGACTGGCCTTGCGTTGGGGTTGACGTTGAGTGCGTGCTCGGCGAATTCCCTGGGAACTCCTGGCATATCTGTAGGACACCAGGCGAAAATTTCCCAGTGCTCGCGGAGGAATTCGACGAGCGCGAGTTCCTATGCGGGACTCAAGTTGTTGGCGATGAGGGCCGTTTTGGCGAGATCTGTCGGATGGACCTGCACCTTCTTTGTGTGCACGGATGAGTCAAAGGAGAGATCAGGTGAGCTTGGCCTGCTCAGGGGAGACATACTATTGGTTTCGTTTCCTTCAATCGCACGAGCTCCTCCTGCATGCCGAAGGACTAGGAGATTCTGTTAAATTCCCTATCGCAACTATCGGATCGCTAAAAGCTTCCATTGATCGTGATGACGCCGTTGGGACCTGGCATTTTCATCTGCAGGTAGGCGTAGTGGGGTACCTCCATGAACCTAGCGAACGCGACGCGTCCGAGGATGCAGTGGTATTGTGAGGGCCATTCGACGACCTCAAAGTCAATGCGCTCGTGCCTAAAGTTCTTCGGCGTGCCGAATATGACGTCGAGGTTGATTTTGCCCAGGGGTATGCCTTTCCCTGGGATGATGCCATGGAACGTTGTGTCCGATGCCTCCAAGCAAGTTAGAGGAATCCTCATTGCTCACAGGGTACTCGCGAATATGAGGTTGATGCCGCTTCCGCCGTCCATGAAGATGCGACTCATGTCGAAACCTCCAATTTGCGCCTCGAGTATGAGGGGGCAATGACCTGGGCGAGGTACTTGAGGCGGGTGGTCGCGTTTATCGAAGGTGATGCACGACTCACTGCCACTGAGGTACTCAGTGGTGGATGGTGGTGAGTGCGTGGCCAAGTTGACTTGGCGAGTGATAGCTTTCTGCACCCTATTGGAGGGGCGCCCCTTTTGGATCATCATGGTACCCATGGCCCGTGGGTACGGTTCTCCTCCGTGGTGCTGGTCCGGTGCAGCTCCGTTCGGGGGTGGCCCTGGTGGTGGTGGCGGTGCGCCATGCGCCACGGCTCCTGGAGCGGCCCCGTAGCCTCTTTCGACTGTGTTGCGGTTCATCCGAACCAATCCCTCGTGTAGCTTGAGGAACTCGCGGCAGTCTTTGAGGAGGTGGCTAGACTTTCTCTTGTCGTCATGCTTGTCGATGTAGAAGTGTACCGTGCATGGTCCGGACAGTTTCTCCTCGATGGAGGTTGCGGTTGCCTCTTCGCGAGTGCGGCGTTGCCACACTTGCATGGTCTTCCCAGAGTCGCGGTATCCGCTGTTGCGGTTGTCGTCGCGTCTCTCGGCGTAGCCGGCTGCGACCATATTAACGTCGTCACGGTCGTCGTAGATGCGCATGCGGCGTTTGCCTCGGCGGTCGCGTCTGCATTCGAGCTCTGCCTCCTCGTCAGAGTGAGCGCGGTTCTTCACTGAATCTTCTCCATCAGCCCATCGATTCGCGATCTCCATTAGGTGGTCGATAGTCTGGGGCTTTGAGTGGCCCAGCTCCTCCCTAAGCTCTAAACGGCGAACGCCACCATTGAATGCATCAATCGCGCGGTCCTCTAAGATGTTTTCCACGGAATTGTTGATGATGGACCACCTTCGGATGTATGAGCGCAGTGATTCGCCAGATTTTTGCTGGCAGCATCTCAGTTCTTCGATTGATGCGGGTCGTTTGTACGTGCCCTTAAAGTTGCGCACGAGCTATAGACCAGCTCATCCCAGCTGCGAATGGATCCGCGTGGGAGGCTATTGAGCCATGCTCGGGCGGCGCCCTGCAGCTGTAGCTGCAAACATTGCATGGCAGTACTTCGACTGCCTCCGTGGAGTCTGACGGAGGAGATGTGGTCTTCTAGCCAGATTTTAGGGTCTTGTAAGCCGTCGAACTTCGGGTTTTCCGACGGAAGTTTAAACCCCTTAGGCATTCGTTTCTGCCTAATGGATCTGCTGAAGCATCTGGCGCCGCAGAGCTCCCCGTCTTCCTCCTCTGAGTCAGTCGACCGGGCACGTCGTGCTCTTGATTTGTCGATCTTACATTGTGTGAGGTCGTTGCGCGCGTCGTATCGCGATCGTGTCGCTGCGAACGACGGCGTCGAGACAGGTCGTGACTGTCATCGCTAGACGAGGGCGAGGAGTAGCGTTTTGCCCTTTTTGGGGTCTGGTATTGGCTGCTTGTCGAGGGCGGCCTCGATTAACCCCAAACCTGCGATCGTAGATCGGTGCATGGCGGTTCGGGGATCTCCAGCCGGTGGCAGGTTGTTGAGGAGGTACATGGTGGCTGCCGTGACCGCGGCCTGCGGCGTTCTGGGGACCACGTTGCCTCTCGTGTCGACTGTCATAGAGCTGAAGTCGAGGACTTTCACGGCGTCTATGCGCTCTTGTTCGGTGAGGTGAGCCATTCGCGACTGCCTCTTCTTTGCGACGTACTCGTTTCCTCGTGAGGAGGATCCTCCGTAGGAGGAGAGCCCAGCACGACGAAGGCTCGATTCGTCTGCCGCCCTTTTACGCGCCTCCAGCTGCGCGATTGCTTCTTTTTGGCGCTTGAATTCCTCTTTCAGGAGCCAGTGGTATCCCATTAGTAATTCCTGTGGGGATCCAAAGGGCAGAGGTGCACCTCGTAGGGCTTCGCGGCAGCGCTCCCACTCTTGCTCGTTGAGCCTGATTACGACGCGTTCGCCGGTTTGCTCATTGATTATGCTGGGAGGTTCGACTGCTCCACCGTTGGCGCCGTTACCGCCGTTGCCACCGTTGCCAACGTTGGGTGGATCGGTGCCGTTGCCGGTGTTGACGACGCCGCGATTGGCGGAGGTGTCGCCTGCGTTGATGACGGCGCACATGAAGTGATTGGGGAAGCTGTTGCTTCCGCAACTTTCAGATTCGGAACCGCAGGTTCCATCTTCTGTGGCCAGATTGCTCAGATCGGAGTCACGACTGCTGTCGCTGATCGTGTTCCCGACTGCCGCCGGAGTATTGAGCTCGCTGAGGGTGCCGATCGATGGAGGGAACCATGATGCCGGGGCAATCGCCGGTGTTGTCGGTTGATCAGGCATGCAAAGTGTGCCCATCTGACCAACTTGGAAGCGGAAGCTCCCAATCGCCAAGCTGATTCCGTCTCCCACGGACTCGAAAGCTGGACGGGTGGCCGGTGTGTGGACGGTGAAGTCGAAGGCGCCGAAGAGCTAGCGAATCTCCGCTGTTGCGGAGTTGTAGATCGCGGTTGATGGGGCCGAAGAAGCCGCAACATCAGCACTCCCAATTCCCACAGACGGCGCCAATTGACGAGGGTTTAACTCATCAATGCCCATTGTTATGGACTTGGGTTTTGGAGAAGGAGGGAGTGCTGGAGACGTCTATCGGCTAGCAAACAAGCACACAGGGGACAAAGGATTTACCCAGGTTCAGGCCTCGTAGAGGTCTCTACTCCTGCTTGTCTGCTCGTGGAATTATCGAGAGAGTCGAAAGTTACAATGGTGCGCAGATGCAATCTGGCGAGAGTTGTGAAAACTAGGGTTGTGTCTATCTTCCTCGCCGCCCCCTCCTAGCCTTTATATAGATAGGCTAGGTCTTGGGTAGCAGGTCGAGTCGGTTACAAGTAAGGGTTCTTCTTGTCTCTCAAGCAATCGAGAGTCCGCAGGTTAGTCGAGTCCTTTCGTCTGGGCCTTGGCGATACCGTGGGCCTGTACGTATTTAGACCGTATATACCAAGCTTGAGTACCTGTAAGGTATACCCATGTCAGGTATCATGCATATGATACTAGTGTATGATACTATTTTCATAGTGCATGGTATCATATGTAATATCATACTAGTGCTATATTTAATGATTTATAGAATCTCAATGTAAAATTGTGTACAAGATTTATTTGCATGAGGATTTTCTAGTTTTACGTGCTATGATACGGTATCTACCTATGATACTCTAATCATCTATTTTTTCATTAATTATTGTGCCACATCAGATTTTTGCCAACATAGCATGCATGATACTAGCTATGATACTCCCACTAGGACCAGCCTTAGTAATATGGTTTAAGATACCAATTACATCTCTCTGCACCAATAAAATATCGTAAACCATCCGAAATGCCCACATCCTAAAAAAAGTAAAATAAAGAAAAGTAGACCCGCCATAGTGATCAACGAGTAATGCTACCTTTACGGGAGGAATTGTACGGATACACACTTACGGGATGATGTGGATTCATACGGTTGGTGCAGTTTTTTTCCGTCCCGTGTTTATAGGATCGTGATCCACTCACCACATCACACGTCAGTCCGTACGTGAGAGTCCGTAAGAATTCATCCGTAAGTGTAGGATTGTCGGTGATGAACTCCTCGTAGCAGCACCACACTCAACTCTCTAAAACCGCTGCCACCAATTGGTTATCGTTGATCTTTATTACATCGGGTGGTTGTTCCCATCATATTTGCTCACGTCAAGGAAAAAACTAGCACATTAACTCGTACCCGCAGTTATAGCTTCGTCATGTTACTTCTCTTCCTAAATTATCTCTCCCATAACGCGTCAACGCTGATCTCCCCACCACACCACCGTTGCTTTCCTCAACACGTCATCGCCATGCCCTGTTGTTAACTCGATGAAGCGATGCATCCACGCTTCATCGACATTCATGTCCCCGCCACTGATCAGACAAGAGGCGAGAGAGCATGGTCACCAAGGTCTCCCGCACTAATCTGATGAGAGCCAGTACGAGTTGCGCGTCGTCACCAACAGGGTCCGTAACAACAACTGCGTCGCACTCATCAGCGCTGCAAAGCCAAGGACATTGGATCAGCTCACGGTTGTTCTGAAGAAGGCGGTTACCTATGACGATACGGTGATCCGATAGCAGGAGTCAGACGGGGGCTCCAGCTCTACAAGTCAACAGACGAGTGCCTAGAGGTCTCATAAGGAAGGATCGGGCCAGGTGTTTTACTAGAGGAGGTCCCCCGGTGGCCAACGGACCTGTGTCAGAAGTAACCTGGGGACACCAGGAAGAAGTTGTTGTGGTTCAATAGCCATAGCCATGGGCTCAACCTACACAACCATCGTAGCAGCCGCCCGGCCCAGGCATGACACGGAATAGGGAAGCCCAACGACGTTGGATCCCACTAGAGGAACGTACCATGGAGAATTGGTGCGATTTTCATGCTACGGCCTTGCACGGAGGGCCAATTGCCCTGGGTCTTGCTGCCAAGGTCCATTGGATGCTGCCCTTGGTTTTTGTTTAACCGGGTACACTGGATCGGTTTATCCATGTGGGATGTTTCAGTTCGGTTGTTGATGGGCTTCATGTGAAAACGATTCGGTATGGCTTGGTTCTGTATAGGAAATGGTTTGGGTCTGGATAGGTAGAGACTCTAACAGTTCGGTTCCAAATGGTTCTAACCCACTAGTGGAAACAAGGCATATTGTTCCGGTTTGTAAGGGGCTTTAGTCCCGTTTGCCCAACCGGGACGGGGCAATCGGGACTAAAGCCCCAACCCTCTTTAGTCCCGGTTGGTTTGCGAACCGGGACAAAAGGGTGGTCCACGTGGCTGTTGGCTGTCACAGGGGGGCATTTGTCCCAGTTTGTAATTCGAACCGGGATCTAAGGGTCTCTATCGCGGCAGCATTTTGGGCATTTTTTGTACCGCAGCAGAGACTTTTAATTTATATTTTCATTTATTTTGTTTCCTCTTTTTCTATTTCCTTTTTGTGTTTGGGGCAGCATTTATTTTGTGACACTTACCCCAGCACTAGGTTGTGAGGAATACTCGTCCTCATAGTAGATGATGCGAGGTTGATCTACTATGAGGATGAGCATTCCTCACAACATAGTGTTGGGGTAAGTGTCATCTACCTTAAGGGAACCATTATATTACAAAACATCTCCTGATTATATTACACAGCAAGTATCGAATATATTACATTCATACATATATATACAATATAAAGTCTTTTATGATCCCTATTATATTATCATAATCTTCCGATAGTGTTCTCCTTTTGGATCTAGGACCTCTGCATCTAAGAATCCCGCAATTTCCTCTTGGATTGCTTGTATGCGATCCTTTGGTAGAAGATTGTCCCGCAACCATTCGATCTAATTTAAAAGAATGGGTCAACATATATGAATGAAACTAAACACAATTGATGGTAATAAAAAAAATTTCTGAATATTGTTTACATATTTGAAGTTGTTCTAAATTTCTTCCCTTCTCACAGGTCGTCTGACGAATGAACTCGCAGACATAGTATCCACATAAGTTATTTCTGTCTGGCTGCCTTAGACACTTTACAAGAACAAAGTTCAATCAAAATAATAATAATTAAGCATGATAGTGGTATCGAAACTAGAATCAAAGAGATGCGCGGATCTAGCTAGTAGTACTTACATTTAGTGGTTTAAATGTAAGCTTCTCTTTCTGGGCACCCTTAGCCTTGTTGGTGAATCGTTTCCAAGCGTTGTCTGGCAAAGAAAATGAATGAAATGCGTTATTAATTACTTGATGCATGTAAATGAACAAAAGTTGCCGATATAGTGTCATAATGACTGGAATTACAGCTGGAGCATATCCTGCATGGGTTCCCACTCCTCAAGGGGTTTACATTCAGAGTTCATGACTTGTACTACTCCATTGTTAGGTTGAATGATTAGCAGAATATAATGGAATATGCGCATGCATAACTCATCAATTATACACTTAACATCGAGTAAGCAAAAAAGAATGTGTACAAGACAATAACACTCACTTGAAGTTGTAAGGTAATAATATTTCCCTTTTGGTTTCTTGAAACCTTAGTGCCATTACAATTTTATCCTCTGTGTCCTTGGGACTTGATTTCATAGTAAGTTCATGAACCCAATATGGGTCAATGAACCCAATGTCATAGATCTGTCCTCTTCTACATTCGAGAATCTTCAGTCTGCATAATATAGTGAGTATGATTATACATGCGATATAAACGAGGTGAGTTAACTAGAGACTTAATTATTAGAGAAATAATACTTACAGATAGTAGGCACTGACGATCGATTTGTCGAGGGCGTCTTGATTGAAAAACTAATGTAGTTCAGGAAATTCAATCAGTATCTAGGCATCTCCATACCCGTAATGCTCGTTTCGAACTCCGATCACTATCCAGTTTGCCCCTTCCTTTGTGGCTTTAATGTACCAATTATGCAATCTTCGCATTTTTGTTGGTAGATACTTGACGTCCTCAGGTCCGACGAGAGGTTTGCCGTACTCATATTTGTATGCTTCCTCAGCCATGGGGAAATCTAACTAGTCTAAATACTGAGCAATAGTCATACCTTGAGCAGCGACCGCTTCTCCATACAGTGCAACAATTTCTGGATCATACTGCTCGTTCGCAGCTTTGCTCGACTCCACCATGGTATCGGAAATCACTTTGAGCGGGGGGCATTCCTTGTTTTTCTGTAAACCGAGCTGGGGAACTGAATTCTCGCATGCACTAGTGCTCTTCGACCGCACCGTTGACTGATGTGCCTTGACAATAGAGCGGTCATAGTCTCATGACAGCCTTGGCTCAGGTTGATGAAGGGTCTTCAACATTTTTTGCACTTTGGCTTTTTCTTCTTTAGTGTTGGGGAACTGTGGCTCTTTCAGCCGCTTGAGGCTATCAAACCACTGTTGCGTTTGGGCCTTTGCGATCACCGCATTCTCCTCTTCAGTATAGACGTAAGCTCTCTTGGGAGCAACCTTTGGTAATTTTGGGAGGGGCTCCGGTAGACGCTTCAGTGATCGGTTACTCTTTTGCTTTTGGCCCTGGCCCTTTTGTACTTTTGGGAGGTGTTGAGGCTGACGTGGCGGCGAAGACGGCCGTGCTAGAGACGGCTGATGCGGCAGCGAAGACGGCCGTGCTGGAGACGGCTGACACGGTGGCGGAGACGGCGCCTGTCGCAGCGACGTCAAAGACGGCTGATGCGCTGGAGACGGGTGAGGATGCGACGAAGATGGAGTTGTGCTCTGAGGAGTGGATGCCCTTGGCATCTGATTTGGAAGAATGATGTGCTCCTTTCGCCATAGAATGGTCATGTTTTTTTGCTTCTCCTAGCTCAGTCACATCCCCTTCACCTGCAGGGTAGTCAAGTTTGAGCTGCGCGAATCCGTCCATAACTTCATCCACCTCGGCAATAGCATAGCCCTGTGGAACCGGACAACAATGGTAAGTTGGTACCGGTCCAACTAATGGTAAGGCATAGCTGACCGCTACCTTCATGGTTATGTTGACAACTTTCACATGTAGCTCACAATGTGTCATCTCCATGATATCATCCACTAGGTAGCGAAGAGGAGCCATCGCCGGTGCATCATCAGCGTCATCACCGGGGAGCTCCGTGGAAGCCATGCTACTTTTCCGATTAGTGGATGGGCCGGTAGCATTGAAGGCAGCTTCTTCTACCATGTGCCGCTGAGATGGGCCGGTAGCTTGCTGGCTAAGTTTGTCAAGTTGATTCTGGTGCTGCTTTAATTGTTGTTCTATGTCGCGCATCCGGTCTGCCTGCTTCATTACTTCAATTTCCTCCCTTTCCTTTCTCCTTCGATGGCTTCTATCGGGATATTTTTTCTGGATGTTGGGAAACCCAAGGTTCCATGTTTGGAGCCTTTTGTGCCTCATGTTCGTCCCTCGTGTTCCTTGTTCCCAAGGGCGAGTGCGAGATCGTCATTCTCTCTATCGAGAATGAACTCCCCATCTTCAACAGCCTTTACTGCATTTCTAATGTCTTCGATGGATATGGGAGTTTCTTTATGTCGTATGTTATATATGCACTTCCCTTCTAAGTCCAACATGCCCCATGCCCGTAAAACCAATTCCTTACCCGTTCGATCTAATTGTATGGCTCTGGGGTGATCCCTTTAGCCATCAGGTCGGACTCGAGTTTCTCCCACTTAGGCTTGCTAGCCTTATAGCCACCTTGCCCCATAGTATGGTGATACTGCTTTTTAGTAGCATTTTGCTTATTCGTTTCAGACCTTTTCTTAGCTGGCGCCAATGTCTTGTACGCCACAAAATCAGCCTAGTAGTCTTTTATTTTCTCATACGCTCCAGTAGTGAAATCCGGAGTCTTCTCTTTCACGACAAAGTCAAGGTGCAATCTTTTCTTCCAGTTGTTGAATTGCTGGGCCATCTTCTTAAGAGCCCACTCCTTGACTTTTTGCTCCATGTGCTTCTGTAGTTCCTCCTGAGTTGGAATCTCCTCATCTGCATCATAGTCATCTGGATACACCTCTGGATACACCTCTAACGTCGGTAGGGTGAAATTAACCATGAGCTTTTTCCAAAGAGTGTCTTTGGCTAAGTCACTGACATATACAAACTCTGAATCCTTTGACGACCTATTCCATTCTCTGACGGTTATCGGGATGTAGTCCCTAACAATAACTCCGCATTGCCTTATAATTTTATTTGTAGCATCAATGGGAGCCTTCGGTTCGCCGTCTAGAGCGACTTCTTCAATCATGTACCTTTCATGGTCTCCCAACTTTGGCTGGGCCTCACTTATTCTTTGCAGAAGATTTGCTCGATCCGGAGGGCTGAAAGAAGAAAGAGCGTTAATATATATGTATATAGACAATAGAGGCTTAATTAATTAATATATATATGCACCTGGCCGGCTTCTCCCTCGCCGGCTTATCTCTCGTCGGCTTCTCCCTCACCGGAGCCGTCTGTTCGGTCGAAACCCGGATCTCCCTCACCGGAGTTGTTCAGATATAGTGAGGTGACATCGTTATCGATATGTCCTCCCTCGTTGATCATATCCTGAAGCGCCATTTCCTTTTCTTTGTCTCTAGGTTCCATATTTCTGCAAAAGGGGAAAAGTGGATGAGTCGAAGCGGCCAAGCGAGGAGGTTAGGTAGGCAAGATTTGATGGGCTAGGGATATAAATCGTAATTCTAAGAAACCATAATATATGGCACGCGTTGCCGTGCCCGTCCATCGTCCCTATATGGCGCGCGTTGTCGCACCTGTCCCTAACCTCAAACGCCGGCTACGCCATCTCTTCCTAGTAATCTAATAAGAAGTTGTGCACGTGCCCCTGCGCCATCTCTTCCTCTCTTCCTCCTCCCTCTCCCTCTACTACTACTACCACTACCACTATACTACTACTAATACTACCAATAATACTCTACAACTACCACTATACTACTACTACTACTACTGGGGCTAGGCCCACTTCAACGCCACCTTGGCTCGCCGGTGAGCACGGTCAGGCAGTGGTCGGCGACGTCGCTAGAGGGCTCGGGAGGGGGCGTGCGCGGGTTTGTTCGAAAGATGGCGGCGGTCCGGACGGTGTGGCGGTAGAGCGGTCGGGTACGGTGGTGGCGGTGTGGCGGCAGCGCGGTCGGGTACTAAGTAATTAACCTATACTATTCCCTAACCCTAGCTAACTAACTAATTGACCTAATTAAACTAGTTAACTAACTAGTTAACCTAGATAACTAACCCTAGCTAACTAACCCTAGCTAACTAACCCTAGCTAATTAACCCTAGCTAATTAAACTAGCTAACTAACCCTAGCTAATTAACCTAGCTAACTAACTAACTAATTAACCTAGATAACTAACCCTAGCTAATTAACCTAGCTAACTAACCCTAGCTAATTAACCTAGCTAACTAACCCTAGCTAATTAACTAACCTACTAATAACTTAATTAACCGAGCGAGAGAGAGGGGCCAGGATCGGCGGGGCGTACCTGGTGGTGGTAGTGGCGGCCGAGCGATGATGACATCGGCGATCTCCCGACGTGGCGCGGCCGGGCGGGGCGGTCAGGTGTGGTGGCGGCGCTGCGGGACGACAAGGGCGATTCCTTCGGGCGACGGTGCGGGCGACGACGCGGGCGATGATACGAGCGACGACGGCGGTGGTCCGGTGGTGGGGCGCGCGGACAACCTGCCAACGTCGTGCGATTCCTCGGGGCGGCGGAGTGGCGTCGGGACTTAGAAGAAATGCGAGATGGGGAAGGAGAAAGAAACGACGCGCAGTTATAAAGGGGAGGGCCTTTAGTCCCGGTTAGAGCTACCAACCGAGACGAAAAGGTCATATGTTCCGGTTGGTGGCTCCAACCGGGATGAAAGGCCGGAGCATACGTCCCGGTTGGAGCCACCAACCGGGACGTATGATGGCCACCGTAGGGGCACGCGTAGAGGTGTTGGGGATCGGTGCGGAAAACAAAAAATTTCCTACGTTGAACCCCAGAAACTGCCTAGGATCTATCTATGTAGTAATGCGGTAACGACCGATGCGTAGAGAATTGATGTCTATGCACTTCTATTCTTGTAGACAGTTGTTGGGCCTGCAAGTGCAGAGGTTTGTAGAACAGCAGCAAGTTTTCCCTTAAGTGGATCACCCAAGGTTTATCGAACTCAGGGAGGAAGTGGTCAAAGGTATTCCCTCTCGAGCAACCCTGCAATCAAGATACAAGAAGTCTCTTGTGTCCCCAACACACCCAATACACTTGTCAGGTGTATAGATGCACTAGTTCAGCGAAGACATAGTGAAATACAAGTGGTATGGATAATTATAAGTGGTAACGGTGATAGAAGATAACTTGATGGCGTGGAAGAAACTAAAGGCAAACTGAAATAAAGATGGAAGCAAGCAAACATGTAACAGATCTAATTGCAAACGGTGTATTAATGCTTATAAACAAGGCCTACGGATCATACTTTCACTAGTGAACACTCTCATATAAATATCTTCTCTTTATGATACTACTCTTAACTACTCTCCGGTTGGACACTCTAATCGATGGTAGGGCTATAACAGCACACCTCAAAGTAAGCCTTTCCCATCTAGATAACCCCACACTGTCACCTTGAGTACTAGATGGTTCCAACAAACACCACAATTTCATAAAGACATCCAACTCCAAATATAACTCATAACAAGTATTTGTAATCTCTAGCCTAAGTGCCACCATGGTGTGCACGCTGTCACTTTCACACACATGGGGAGAGCAGAGATTCATTAAAGCACTTGAGTAGCAAGGTAGATCTATAGATTACAAGCTCATGATCACGATATGATCATGCATAGAGAGAGATGAACACATAGCTACCGGTAGAACCCTTAGCCTCGAGAGAGAACTACTCCCTCTTCATCATGGGAATCAGCAATGGTGATGGAGATGGTGGTGGAGATCGATGGAGATAGCTCCGGGGGCACTTCCCCGTCCCGGCAGGGTGCCGGAACAGAGACTTCTGTCCCCCAAATCTCCCCTTCGGTGACGACGGCGCCGCGGAACTTTTCGTGGCTGGAGGCTTGGTGATTTAGGGTTTATGCATCGGGAGGCTCTTATAGGCGAAGGAGGCAAGGTCGGTGGAGTGTCAGGGGGCCCACACCACCTGGTGGCGCAGCCAGGGCTAGCCCGCGCCACCACATGGTGTGGCCAGGCCCTGGCCCTCCTCCGTCTCGTATTCTGGCTCCGTGAGTCTTCCGGTAAAATAGGAACTTTGGCGAGAATATTCATTTTCTGACTTTCCTGGAACAAAAACAGCAAAAAACAGGCAACTAGCACTGTGGCATCTTGTTAATAGGTTAGTCCAAAAAATCATATGAAAAGTACTCCAAAGTGTGGACAAAACATAAGAAAGTAGATAAAACCAAGCATGGAACAACAAAAATTATAGATACATTTGCAATGTATCAACATCCCCAAGCTTAACTCCTGCTCGTCCTCGAGTAGGTAAGTGATAAAAAGAAAGAATAATTTTTGAGGTGACATGCACCATCATAAACTTGATCAAAGTATTTGTAAAACATTCAAAGCTGTGATCATTGTACTTAAATCATAACATGAAAGACAAAGTTCTAGCAATAAGACAAAGAAACTATGATGCAACATGAAAAGGCACAAACAAAAGATTCATGAATAACAGTGCTTTGCAAGACGTTTGTTTGTTTCACATAAAGAAAACATAGCATAGTGGTATTCAGCTTGTCCCTCATAGAGTAGCAAACATAAATGCATAGGACACCTTCAAAGTTCATAAGAGTGACTAGATACAATTGTTTAAAACAAGCAATATCAAAGTATGCATCAATCAACTAGTCTTGGGACAATGCACATAGAACTAAGAATGGCCACTATGCTCTCAAAGTAGGTGCATAAAGATAGAAGGTGGAGACTCAATATATATAGTGGAAGAAAGGCCTTTGTAAAAGGAAGTAGGGATTCAAGTCTCATAAAGAGCTTCCAAAAATTATGGTACTTATAGCTTTCAGCTCTCATTGCCCCTATCATAAGCATCTTGAAGGTGATTAAGGTTAAAGTGACACAACTAAGAGGAATATGATTGACAAGTTATAAACCGAAATCTCATGCCCCTTACTTACGAAGACCGATCCTCATGCTACTCAACTTCAGTCACGAGTAAGCTCTTGTCATTGTAAGTATATGTGTATCATTAAGAACCGCCAGTGGGGTACCCCTTGCACATGATACGGGAGCTTTCCCATAATCAAAATGACAAGGCAAGCAGACAATGAGCATCTCAGCGATCTTTTTATTTTCTATTTGCATAGGTTTTTATTGAGGATGCTTCATAGAGTGCTCACTATGTTGATGATGCAAGTTTTCACCATGATTAGGCATGGCTTAGGCTAGCGGCCCAGGCGTTTCTCTAACACATATACAAACTCCATGATCTTACAAGTTCCACTTTTATTTCACACCGCCGGGATCCGTAAGCAAAAGAACATAATATCAACGGGGTACAAAGTACAAGTGCAATGTTGAAAGCGTTCCCCATGGTACATGGTTCTGCTAATTTCAACTTATAAAGCACAAGCATATACGCAACAAAGAAGGACCCAATGGTTCAAGTTTATTAGAGGCAATAAAGTAAAGTGTGCCATCAAGTTCGTGAGAGCTTTAATCACTAATTTTCTCATAACAAGTGGAAGGTAAACAAAAGCATGAATATACTTGGAATAGCATAAGCTAGTAGGTAGGTATGGTGGACTCTTTGGAATAACTTGGTTTAGGGATTGGATGCATGAGTGGAACTCATACTTTGTTGTGGAGGCTAGCAAAAGACTGGGAGCGACAAACTAAGAGAGCAATAATGGCCATAATCATGCAGAGCGACAAAACATCATTGATCAAAGCATAAAGTGATACTACAAGTTGAAAAGTAAAGGATCATCAAGGCTATGGTGACTTGAATAGTTATAACATGGTGTGAGCATGCGCCAAGTCAACCCAAATAAAGCATCAAAGGAGAATACCACTATACTATGCTTTAATATGCTAAAACAACGCATGATTCATCCAAGGCACATTAAGCAATCTCAATTGTTTATAACAAGTCATGCTACAACAAAGAAGACTAAGCATAAAGCCAAAACAATATCGATCATGGCATGACAAAGCATAGGCCATAGTCAAAAACGAGCTCTTTTTACCACATAAGCATAAACTTTCCTACTCTTTTCCAAACCAAACCAAACTATTTGTAAACCAAAGTGTGAAGAGGGGGTCCAACCAACTTATTCATAAAACTAAGCAAACCAAGCAAACTAAAAACCAAAACAAAAACGAAAAAGAAGACGTTCCAAGAACAAAACAACTGTGCATGAAACAATAAAAATGAAGCGTTTGGAAGAAACCTGGGATTTTTATTGATGAAGAAGGGGATGCCTTGGGCATCCCCAAGCTTTGACGCTTGTACTTCTTGGATATTTCTTGGGGTGACACGCGTGGCATCCCCAAGCTTGAGCTTTAGTCCATCCTTCATCTCATTACTCATTCCTTCAATACACCTAAATTTTTTCCTTCATACAGAACTTCACACAAACTTTATTAGCAACATTAGTGCACTCAAGATAATAAGTCTTAAGGTTCAGTTCTAACACCAAATGAACTTCCATTAGAACACTACCTACTGTAGCACTTCCCTCAAAAATCTCAATTTCCCAAAAGAACTCAAAAAGGAACCAACAAGAAGCAAATGCAGAAAATGATAGAAATCTGTCAAAACAGACCAGTAGGTAAAGACGAATTTTTTCAGAGACCTTCTGTTGCTCAAATCAAAAAGTGTTGAACTAACGAAAGTTAGATAACAACCTGGGTCTTAAGCACAAAAAATTTACAGCTCAATCCGACTTACAGAGCTCTCTCTGGAAATTTTACGGTGAAGCACAAAAATCTGTTTCGGGACAACAACTTTCCCAATCATTACTTCTCTCTCATTAGAGGTTACTCTTGGCAAAAAAAGCAAATAAAAAGGATAAGGAGAGGTTATTACAGAGGTAATAACTTCCAAGACTCATCTAAAACTTTTGGGTTATCTCCCAATAAGTACTTTTCTTTAACGCCTTTAAGTTAGGCATGATAGTTTGAGAAGATGCTCACATAAGAAATATGAATTGAAGTAAAAAGAGAGCATCAAGAAGCAAATTCAAAACACATTTAAGTCTAACCCACTTCCTATGCATAGGAATCTTGTAAAGAAACAAGTCATGAAAGCACAAAGCAACAAGCATAGGAAAGCAAAACAAGTGCAACTTCAAGACTTTCAACATAAAGAGGGGAAACTTAATATTATTGAGATGCATAAAACCATGTTTTCCTCTCTCATAATAACTTTCAGTAGCATCATGAATAAAATTAACAATATAACTATCACATAAAAGATTCTTATCATGAGCCACATGCATATAATAATTATTACTCTCCACATAATCATAGTCATTCTTATTAATTGTAGTGGGAGCAAATTCAACAAAATAGCTATCATTATTATTCTCATCACCATAATCATCAAATATAGGAGGCATATTATAGTCATAGTTAATTTCCTTCTCAATAGTAGGTGGACTGAAAATATCATATTCATCATTGTAATCATCATATATTGGAGGCATAGTATCATCAAAGTAGATTTTCTCCTCCATGCTTGGGGGACTAAAAAGATCATTTTCATCAACACCAGCTTCCCCAAGCTTAGACATTTCCATAGCATTAGCAACAATGGTGTCCAAAGAATTCATACTAACAACATTGCTATTAGCATGCAAATAAAGTTCCATAGGTTTTTTAATTTTCTCTTCAAACACTTCATGTCCTAACTCAAGATAAATGCTATAAAGCTCTCCAATTTTGTTGTTGTTTTCCATTAAGCCTAACTAGTGAAAACAAGAAACAAAAAGACAAAATTGCAGAATCTAAAGGAAATAACTTCGAGCACTCACACCAGAGGATGTGAGTACCTTTTACCTTACCTCCCTGGCAACGACGCTAGAAAATAGGCGTTTGCCGTGGGAGGTTCTTCTTTCTTAATCCTCCGGTGTGAATACCTTTTACCTTACCTCCCCGGCAACGGCGCCAGAAAAAAGCTTGATGTCTACGCACTTCTATTCTTGTAGACAGTTGTTGGGCCTCCAAGTGCAGAGGTTTGTAGAACAACAGCAAGTTTTCCCTTAAGTGGATCACCCAAGGTTTATCGAACTCAGGGAGGAAGTGGTCAAAGGTATTCCCTCTCAAGCAACCCTGCAATCAAGATACAAGAAGTCTCTTGTGTCCCCAACACACCCAATACACTTGTCAGGTGTATAGGTGCACTAGTTCGGCGAAGAGATAGTGAAATACAAGTGGTATGGATAATTATAAGTGGTAACGGTGATAGAAGATAACTTGATGGCGTGCAAGAAACTAAAGGCAAACTGAAATAAAGATGGAAGCAAGCAAACATGTAACAGATCTAATTGCAAACGGTGTATCAATGCTTATAAACAAGGCCTACGGATCATACTTTCACTAGTGAACACTCTCATATAAATATCTTCTCTTTATGATACTACTCTTAACTACTCTCTGGTTGGACACTCTAATCGATGGTAGGGCTATAACAGCACACCTCAAAGTAAGCCTTTCCCATCTAGATAACCCCACACTGTCACCTTGAGTACTAGATAGTTCCAACAAACACCACAATTTCATAAAGACATCCAACTCCAAATATAACTCATAACAAGTATTTGTAATCTCTAGCCTAAGTGCCACCATGGTGTGCACGCTGTCACTTTCACACACATGGGGAGAGCAGAGATTCATTAAAGCACTTGAGTAGCAAGGTAGATCTATAGATTACAAGCTCATGATCACGATATGATCATGCATAGAGAGAGAGATGAACACATAGCTACCGGTAGAACCCTTAGCCTCGAGAGAGAACTACTCCCTCTTCATCATGGGAATCAGCAATGGTGATGGAGATGGTGGTGGAGATCGATGGAGATAGCTCCGGGGGCACTTCCCCGTCCTGGCAGGGTGCCGGAACAGAGACTTTCTGTCCCCTGAATCTCCCCTTCGGTGGCGGCGGCGTCGCGGAACTTTTCGTGGCTGGAGGCTTGATGATTTAGGGTTTATGCATCGGGAGGCTCTTATAGGCGAAGGAGGCAAGGTCGGTGGAGTGTCAGGGGGCCCACACCACCTGGTGGCGCGGCCAGGGCTAGCCCACGCCACCACATGGTGTGGCCAGGCCCTGGCCCTCCTCCGTCTCGTATTCTGGCTCCGTGAGTCTTCTGGTAAAATAGGAACTTTGGCTTTTGTCCCGTCCAATTCTGAGAATATTCATTTTCTGACTTTCCTGGAACAAAAACAGCAGAAAACAGGCAACTGGCACTGTGGCATCTTGTTAATAGGTTAGTCCAAGAAATCATATGAAAAGTACTCCAAAGTGTGGACAAAACATAAGAAAGTAGATAAAACCAAGCATGGAACATCAAAAATTATAGATACATTTGCAATGTATCAAGAATACATACCCTTGTAGACCGTACGCGGTTAACGTTCCGCGGGGAACATGGTTGAAGTAGTCGTACTCGTAGTCGACCTCAAGGTCGCGAAGCTCCTCGCAGGTCAACCCTTGCTCCTTCTTGATCTTCATCATGCAACAGCTCCGGCTCACGACATTCAAGCGCCCCAAGTGTTGCGCCTCGTGTCTTCGTACACATCCGGTGCACGATCAGACCTCTGGCTCCCCGATCCCGCCGGGAGTGCGGAAGTTGATATCCGGCTAGGAATCCCTGCAGCACAACGGCGTACTGCAGGTGTGCCTCGATCGCACAACCCAGACTTGGGGCCATGGTCACGAGGTATAGAGGGAGAGAGAGAAGGAGAAAGTCAACCAAAGGACTTCTCCAATTGTGTGTCTCATCCCACCCATGGGCACCCCTTTATATAGGGTGAGGGGTGTGCCCTCCCCTTTGGGTTTCCCATGTGGGACTAAACAAGGGAGAGGGGGGAGGCGCATGGGCCTTCATGGGCCACCGGCCAGGGGTGGGCCCCACCCTGCGCATAGCCCTAGGCTAGCCGGGTGGGCCCCCTTGAGGCGCCTGGCCCTTGGCCCTTCCCTCCTCTGGTTTTCCCTCATGGGCCCTATTTCCCTAGGAAGTTTGGCCCATTAGTGGAATAACCCTTCAAATTAGATTTTAATATTATATTTAATATTAATTACACTAATTAATATGTAAATACATATTACAAAATCCATCTTGACCCGAAACACCTTTCAGTTCCCTTTCGATTTCCTCCGAACGACTTCGGATCTTTCCCGGAATGATTCCGGTCCTTTATTCTTTCTCCGAACAACTTCGGTTCTGTCTGCGGACGATTCCAGTTTTCTCTCTTTCTCTACTATGATTCCGTGTTATGAATGATCGCTCTCATCGTACCCTTAAGTGTATCCTCTCACGGCTCGGGAATGCTCTAGACACGATCTGTATCAATGATCAACAGAGGGACCAGGGATGTCCATGTGACCCCTATGCATTCCTGATGACAATGTCATTTGAACCGTCTAAATGTAGCATCCTCTTCCTTTTGTTTCTCGATACAACTTGTCCGAGATCCGATCACTGGTATGCCATACCTTTGTTCAATCTCGTTCACAACAAGTTCTGTTTTCTTGTTACCGTGATATTACATCCCCGTGACCTAGTCACATGTTGCAACATTTATAGATGTAATCTCACCAAGTCGGCCGTATGTATCTTTACCCGTCATGTGGGTGAACAAATCTCGGTCTTGCAGTCACATGTCATCTACTCTGCCTTCAGAATACCCAACGTACACCTTTATGGCCACCGCATTACCAGATGACGGTTGATGCAGTCTAAGCAGCCTAGGGAAACAGTGAGTAATATGAGCTCACGGTCTAAGGGAAGGAGTCTAGGTATAGCTGTTGCAACAATGAACTGTATGACTTGATCGTGTCGTAATCCTTCGAGGAATGTCCAATCATATCATTCTCCAATGATATGATCTCGTTGTCAGTCGGCATAAATGCCCATGATCTTGAAACCTAGATCATCTTCGTGACCAACGAACTAGTATGAATAGAGGCTACTAGGGACTTGGTTGTTTCATACCACACCTGTACCAATGTTTCTACTTGGCACAGTTATAGCACAATATGAAACTATTATAAACTAATTGAGATATGACAATAAAAACCTATTTATTATTTGCCTCTAGGGCATATCTCCTTCAGTCTCCCACTTGCACTAGAGTACAAATAAACTAGCTCGCATTTTACTCGTATAAACCATATACCATATGCGTTTACAGATCATGCATGCTCATGGAAAACGTCATGTCCATGTTCTGTTTTACTAGATCATTATGTCTTTTGCAAATCGTTAATGTCTTCCTAATTTTGACATTCACTCCATTATCGTATAATGGGTCGAAGTATTTGTTTGGCAACAAAGTGAGACTTTTGTTTCTAGTATTTATGATGACGGTCGTTTTCACTGTTGTCATCTAAACTTCGAAACACACTTTGCTATCCTTTGTGTATATACTATAGTCATGGCAGCAGAACGAGGCCGGATTCCAGGAGCTTACAGTGACGTTAGATCAACCTCCAGGGCTTTCTCATGGGCATTGGACCCTGGGACACATCATTCTACGTTAAAAGCGAACTAGCCCCGCCATGACATTATACATCACATCAGATGTAGCCTTTATACTTCTATATCTATGTAGATCCTAGTGCATGAAATGCATCTATGCCACTTACATTGCTTCTTACCATTTATGTACAAACTCAATTCTGGTTCAGTGATGAACTCAAGAATCACTTAAAGACATGTTCTTACAGTTAAGACTTTGTCCTACCAACTAGAACCTCAGGTCACACTACGTCGAGTATACAACATGGTTATATGGAAGAACCTATGACTGAGGCATAGGAGATACAACACATCTCTTTCTTTCAACCATAGTTGCAATACTAACTCAATGCTTCATATAGTAAGAACTACTTTCTCACCTTGTTCTATTCTGAACTTCTTCAGAATCTTGCTTAGGACATTCTGAACATCTTTCAAAATCAAGTCTAGGGAGCATTCGACATTTAGTGTTTATTAAACTCACCAATCTATCTCGATAGATCTTATTATTTAATAACTTCAACTTCATCCTTATTTATCTAACTTAAACGTTATTAACACCAATCACATCATTCATATATGTTGTCCACATATCCCAGAATGATTTCACGCTCCCATTCAAATATGACATTCATGTTTGAGATCCAGGGATTTCACTTAGCTCCCACTCAAAATATGTTAGCTACATATTATGAATTAGCCAAGCTGATTTGCTCCCACTCAAATCTAGGTCCTCTCAATAATCTTGGACATTCTAAAATTCTTTGATCATCATCAATTTGAGAATTCCTAATTACGAGACTTCAATATCCATATATTTCTAGTGTAAATCCAAAAGACTTAAGCATCACTACTGTTGTAGTCAACTCCTTGAATTTGTCCAAGCTTGTGACAAATCAAGCTTTTTGTCATTCGTTAAGTTTCATTTCCTTCTTATGACTTTGCAGTCATTCAGAAATATCAAGTAAACCTTTTTACTTTAATAAGATCAAGTAACATGTTACTTTGCAATCTTAAATATAACTTAATATAGGATTTTATGACTCCTAGTCATTTCTCGTACTCAGGTCCATCACGCTTCTTTGTAGTTTGTAGGTATGTCTTGTTCAAAATATGACAAGTGAATCAATAATATAATTTCCACAAACTTGTAGAATATATAGTTGAATCCTACTTTCTCTAGTAAAATTATTCACTTGAAACTTTATGATCATTATTAATAGTTTCTTCTCTATTTGTAGAGTTTGGTTTCACGAAACAAATTCCGCTGCACCACTCAACAATTCGGAGGTAAGGTCAAATACGTTGTTTTGATCTTTTACTTTCTTCCACCTGTATCTTCATCAAGACACATCAATTTAGGACAATAGCAGGTTTGCCCCTTTTGTGGAAGATGCATTCATAGCTTCCTAAGAATGCTCTACAAAGACTTGTTTATTCGCCACGACTTCAATTTATCAAAATCTCCAGAAACTCGAACGTGCCATAACACTTGTGGTGTTGTTTCCATGAATCTTTAGATGTTCCTTTGTTTTTCAAATGAGTGTTTGCTTATTTCGATCTTTAACTCTAAATGACAGCTATAGCACCGATAAGACATAATACTGTACCATATGTATCTGATACATAATGATTATAATGTTTAGATATTTCAACAAAGTTTGAATTCATCCAATTATCATAATTTGTGAAACATCTTTCACAAGTTCCTTTTATGCTAAATTTAACTTGAATACCTTAGTCATGTCGATCAAATCGAAGAGACTTTGTATTCTTGTTAATTCAATATCCCATTTAGTTATGAACTCATTTGAACAATTCAAATCATTTCAAACTTCATGTTTCATTAAGTAAATACACTTATTCACTTAAGTCCACAATAAATGATTTCCACTACTTGTTGAAAATATGATACATCACTATGTATAAGATTCAACATTTCTTCGCATATCACCGTTTTACCAGAATGCAGAGTTTTAGTCATTGCCCGAGAGGCATGGTTTTGCAAATTCTCTAGATTAAGCATCTAGGACCCCGACCTTTCATAAAGAACCTGCAATAACCAAAATGACTTAAACTATAGTGTCATTTCATTATTAAACTTTGGATATCTCTTTAGCATTCCAATCCTTATTTATAATCATAATGTGACCATAAGGTATTGTTCATAAGAATAGTACAAACTGGTTTGTAACTTGTTCATATGAATTGATGAGGGCACACCTCTAGGATGGCCCGATCTTCATGGATCTCGTGGTCAAATCGATGGGAAAGTGAGGGGAAAGGGAGAAGGTAGCGGAAGCGGACGCACACCTCACGAAGAACATGATGAACACACGCAAAACACACATGATACAAGGCCGATTTCTCTCACCGGTGGCCACTGGTCCGATAGAATCCTCGCAAGGAAAGATCAGTCAACGTGCTCCCGTCAATCCCAAGCAGAGAGGGAAGAACACCTTGGAGAGGGTCTTGACGTCTTGGCAAAGGGACACCGATGCCAAGGCCTTGTACAACGAGGGAGGCGCGATGCAAACTCCAACGAGGTGGTGACGATAGTCGATCCCCTTTGGTAGAAGGGGATGAGGCAAAACTAGAGTTTCCACAACGGGGGGGGGTTTTCTTTAGTCTATTATCTATGCCTAAGGGATACAATGAGGAGTGGGGGCTCTATTTATAGGCCAGCCACAAGTTCAGGGGTAATTTGGGCATAAAACTAGGGTTTGGTGCGGAATAGAGGGGTACATGGGCCAAGGGCCCAGATGTTGGCACGCAGGCTCATCGCGTAGGCCGGACAGTCCGGGGTGGCCGGACACTCCGGGTAGTGTCCGGGTAGAGTCCAATGTAGCACACAGAATGTCCGCGCCAGGAGATCCCGGTTTGTCCCCACGCACTACACCCGTGACCTCTTCAACAACCTTCAAGCTCTTCGCCAAGGGACAAAGACCGTGGAAGAATACTTCAAGGAAATGGAACTCAACTTGATTCGCACCAACATTGATGAGCGCATGGAGCAAACAATGTGTCGTTGTATTGGGAACGGCAGTACCTGAGGAGGTTAGATAGAGGTGTGGGGACTAGCAGGGAAGCTATCGACGGCGTCCGCAGGCGGGATTGGATACAAGCGAGCGTAGCGGGACGCAAGAAGTACCCAGGTTCAGGGCCCTCGTGGTGAGGTAAAGCCCCTCCTCCTGCCGGATCTGATTATGTGGAATACCAGAACTACAAGTGCTCCTCGAGCAGTATACGCTAGCTACTGCCTTAAATGCTGTAAGACCAACCAACTATCTGTCTATGTGAGCTCATGAGAGAGTGAGCTAGCTAGCAGGGAGTGAGCTAGCGATCGATCGATGGATGCATGTGTGAATGAATGGCCCCCTGTGAGTGAGTCCCTCCCTTGCCTTATAAAGGTGGCCAAGGGGACATGGTGGGACCCACTCAGCCTAACTAGTACTATACATGGTGTCATGCATGAGGCAGTGTACAGTGTACACTATTTGCTACATCATCTGATAAAGTAGTATGGATTGTGTCTTCTCAGTCTTGTCGATGTCCTCTCGTACGTCTATCTTTTGGAGTCCAATGTACTGGGGCGTCTTCACGTTGGGTCGATCCGCAGGAGGCTAGCCGACTAGGATCGACCGATCCCAGCAAGCTAGCAGCATCAAGGGGTAGCGATCCGACTGGGGGAGGCCCAGCCAGAAGACGGTGGCGATGGGAGCTGGGAGAGCCGGTGGCGACGTGGCCCAGCTAGGGCGTCGCGGCCCAGCCGGCAGCTGGCCTGGGCGAGGGACGTGCGGCCCATCTGGGGCGGGGCAGCAGAGGCCTAGCCGGTCGGGAGGCGGCCTAGCTGGATTGGGGCGGGTTGGCCAGGCGGGAGCCAGGCGGAGAGGACGCCCAGGCAGGGCGAGGATGAGACGGGCCGGCTGGGGCGGCCCAGCCGGACGAGAAGGGCGCCGCGGGAGCCGGTTGGTGGAGGGGCCAGCCGGAATGGGCGAGGCAGGCCGGCTGGGTGGCTCCAGTCGGCCCAAAACCTGGTGTTGCTTGTTTGTCTTTATTTTTATTGGCGTCTCGCCTTTTTTAACTGTCTTGAGTGCTTCTTTGGGGTACCCGGGGATAATCCCCCCGACACTAGCCCCCGAGCGCGCGCTGATTTCACCCGGAGGGGGAAATTCGCACGAGCTCCACAAAAACTTGTCGTTGTCGTTGTAGATGAAGTTCTTGAATGGCGTCCGGCTGGACACCTCTAGCCCGGGAAGCAACACAACAACCGCGGGGGCGCGCGAGCGCACCCGCGGGGTGTAGCCCCCGAGATTCGGAGTAGCTGACGGAGACAGGTGCTGCGAATCATCTATATCTTTCCCTTTTCGACACCTCGAACTTGCTATCCGGCTGAACGTCTTCAGCCGGACCGGAGCACTTGATTACACCGGGGGCACGCCAGCGCACCCGGTGGGTGTAGCCCCCGAGATTCGAAGTAGCTGACGAAGTCAGGTGCTTTGAATCTTCATCTGCCCTTAAAATCCGACTCGGTGCAGTCGTGCCAAAACAAACAAACAGAATTGATTGTTAGTACATCAACATATAGTACACATGCTATTAACCGGATAGCGGTTTTATTTTTCAAAAACTAGCTTGTGCTTTTCTGGACACTTAGTCACTTTCCCGTGTGCTCTGCTGTTTACGCTGTGTCCTTGCCGGCCAGCTGGGTTGCGGTCTAGAGCCGGAACCGAAGGGGGAGCTGACAGTACATTGTGCACGGTACTGGGGGCTGAGTAGCCGAAAAATACCAACTAGGCACAAGGCCAGAATGTCCGATCTGTCGCACCCTTCGCCGTTTTTCATGTGGGATGCCTCGGGCTTTTGCTCTTGCTAGCCGGACAGCCGGGTTGCGGTCTGTAGCTGAGACGAAGAGTGGGCCTCTGACACTGTCGCACACTACTTAGTCGGTTTACGGATTTAGCAGGCCGGGCCAACCGGCGAGCCCCAGGGTAGGGGTTGCGAGCGCCGGAAAACTGAAAGCAGGAAGGAAAACAACATCTGACGAGACCTCGAGGGTTGCTCGAGGTCGGAAAAACACTCACATTGCAGCAGTTGGCGCGGTAGGGTTGAAGACGCGATTTCGTAGGCGTTGCGGTTGCTGAAACGGTCCAACTGGCGTTCCAGCCGGATAGCCTAGCTCCAGCCGGACAGGCAACCAAACACGGCGTAGCCGGATTCGGTCCCTAGCCTACCAGACAGCCAAACGCGCCAGGACGCGCCGAGCCAGCCTGGCCCAGCCGGAATGGACCCAGCCGGTCCAACCGGCAGCCAAACGGGGCGAAGTCGTGCAGAGTCGGCCCGACTCAGCCGGAACGAGGGCCGAACCGGACGAATCGGACAAACAATCGGATGACGTAGCCGGATCTGGATTTTTCTCGCTTTCTTTTTCCAGCCGGATTAGGCTTAGCCGGATTTTTTCCTTTCTTACTCGTTTATTTTTTCTCGAATACTCTCAGCCGGATCCCACTTCTTTCTAACAGGATGATTCTAACCGGTTCGTACCTCTTTTTTTGTCTTACTTTTTTCCAACCGGCCTTTCTTTTTCTCTTCCATTTTTCCTCTCGATCTTTTAGTTTCCAAACTAACCGGCCAGATCCACCACTTTCCTAGCCGGATTGACCTTTCTTTTCTCTCTATTTTTCTTTCTCGACCGGCTACAACTAACCGGCCCTCTTCTCTTTTTATTTTTTCTTCTTTCTTCTTTATCTTTTCTAACGGCATGCCTGCCACTTCCCTCCTCATCTTGTTACTTTCTTCTTCCCTTGCCCCAACCGGCCAGCCACTGCACGCGTGTAGCCAGGACGGCGAGGTCGTGCGGGAGTCGGCTCGGCGGCGGCTCGGCGGCACCCTGGCAACCGGGCGGGTCACAGGTCGGCGAGGCGAAGGAGTTGCGGGCGGAGCCGGCCGGAGCGCTGCTGGAGTTAGCGCCAGCCAGCCAGGCGGAAGGCGCACGCGAGCGCGTGGAGCCGGTGGGGGCGAGCCGGATGCGCGAGGCACAACCGGACGTGCGGGCATGCGCAGGAAATCGGATGGAGTAATGGATGCCGTATGTAGGCGTTGCTGCATGGAATTTGCGGCCAGGTGCGCACGCACGTGTATACGTATATACGGCTGTGTTTCTGCTGGAGCGAGCGTTGCAGCTGCATGATTTGCCTAGCTTGTGCGTATGAGCATGCGTGCTACCTCTCTGCCTAGGAACTAGTCCGGATGCTCAGCTCGCGTGCGCGTGGGGCCGCAGCTTGGAGGCGTGAGCACGGTAACAGCTTGGGCGAGCGAGCGGCGCCGGCGAAGGCGAAGAGCGAGGCGAGCGGCGCACAACCCACGGCCGGACGGAACGCAGCTGGACGGAGAGGGACGTTGGCGTGGGGGCCGGCCGCGATAGCGCGTGGGCCGCGGTGAGTGGGAGGGGCCACGGCGCAGCGCGACGAGGACACGCAGGTGGGCACACGCGCGGGCGCGCGGCCAGGGCTTGGTGCAGACACGAAGATGGTGAGGTCGGTGACGACGCGGTCGGGCTCGGCAGGAGACGCGCGCGTCGGCCACCGTATGCGTACGCTGCTTGCCGCCTTGCTGCGTGCATGTACACGAGCGCGGGGAGGTGCTGCTGCTTGCCTGCTACCTTGCTCATGCGCATGCGTGGGAGCGCTGCCGGCCTGCCGCACGCGGGGAGGCGCAACAGAGGTTCGAACGAGGACGGCTGCTGCGAGCCCGAGCATGGCCACGCCGAACCGGTCGAGGACAAATGTGGCGGCGCGGGCGACACGGAGACGGCGAGGACGACGAGCCCCCGGGCCCCTTGGCGAGGCGGAGGCAACGACGATGCGGCAGCCGCCGAGCCCCCGAGAAACTTGGCGAAGTGGAGTCGGAGACGACGACGCGGAGGCGGCGAGCCCCCGAGCAACTCGAAACGGCGTCAGAGCCGGCGACGATGAAGTGGTCCCGTACAGAACAGAACTCCGGCCGAAGCTATATTTTGCCCCAGGGTGGGCGCCAACTATCGTTGTATTGGGAACGGTGGTACCTGAGGAGGTTAGATAGAGGTGTGGGGACTAGCAGGTATCGACGGCGTCCGCAGGCAGGATTGGATACAAGCGAGCGTAGCGAGACGCAAGAAGTACCCAGGTTCGGGGCCCTCGTGGTGAGGTAAAGCCCCTCCTCCTGCCGGATCTGATTATGTGGAATACCCGAACTACAAGTGCTCCTCGAGCAGTATACGCTAGCTACTGCCTTAAATGCTGTAAGACCAACCAACTATCTGTCTATGTGAGCTCATGAGAGAGTGAGCTAGCTAGCAGGGAGTGAGCTAGCGATCGATCGATGGATGCATGTGTGAATGAATGGCCCCCTGTGAGTGAGTCCCTCCCTTGCCTTATAAAGGTGGCCAAGGGGACATGGTGGGACCCACTCAGCCTAACTAGTACTATACATGGTGTCATGCATGAGGCAGTGTACAGTGTACACTATTTGCTACATCATCTGATAAAGTAGTATGGGTTGTGTCTTCTCAGTCTTGTCGATGTCCTCTCGTACGTCTATCTTCTGGAGTCCAATGTACTGGGGCGTCTTCACGTTGGGTCGATCCACATGAGGCTAGCCGACTGGGATCGACCGATCCCATCGAGCTAGCAGCGTCAAGGGGTAGCGATCCGACTAGGGGAGGCCCAACCGGGAGACAGTGGCGATCGGAGCTGGGAGAGCCGGTGGCGACGTGGCCCAGCCAGGGCGTCGCGGCCCAGCCGGCAGCTGGCCCGGGCAAGGGACGTGAGGCCCATCTGGGGCGGGGCAACGGAGGCCCAGCAGGTCGGCAGGCGGCCCAGCTGGATTGGGGCGGGTCGGCCAGGCGGGAGCCAGGCGGAGAGGACACCTAGGCAGGGCGGGGACGAGGCGGGCCGGCTGGGGCGGCCCAGCCGGACGAGAAGGGCGCCACGGGAGCCGGTTGGTGGAGGGGTCAGCCGGAATGGGCAAGGCAGGTCGGCTGGGTGGCTCGAGTCGGCCCAAAACCTGGTGTTGCTTGTCTGTCTTTATTTTTATTGACGACTCGCCTTTTTTAACTGTCTTGAGTGCTTCTTTGGGATACCCGGGGATAATCCCCCCGACACAATGGCACGTTTCCTTATTGGCTTGAATCACCCAATCAAGCGCATCGTCGAGTTCCAAACCTACAACAACATGGTTGAGCTTGTGCACATCGCAATAAAGGCTGGACGTCAAGTGCAAGAGGATATCAAGTACAACAAGCCCAAGACGTACTTCACCTACAAGCAAGCTTCAACCGCTACACCAACAACTTTCAATGGTAGCTCCTCAAGTACCTCGAAGCCTTCCTTCAAGCCCACACTTCCTCAAGGAAAACTTCCCCCAAGTGGCAAGCAAGCAAACAGTGATACACCTTTCAATGGTGAATGCTACAAGTGTGGAGGTAAAGGACACAAGTCGGCCGAATGTGGAAACAAGAAAGTCTTGTTCATCCATGACAATGGGGATGAAGAATACTTGAGTGAAGATGAGTTTGATGCCCGTGTCAAGGAAGCAATGGCAAGGCAACAAGTCGAAGATGATCAAGAACTCCACATGTGTGAGCATGACGCAAGTCCATCGCTTGTCGTCACAAGGATCTTGACCACTCAAGCACAAGAGCATGAAGACCAACACTCCAATATCTTCCAAACACGAGCCGACATCAACAGCAAATCTATCAAGGTGATCATTGACGGAGGGAGTTGTCACAACCTTGCTAGCACCGAGTTGTGTGAGAAGCTCAACCTCACCCTCCATCCACACAAGCACCCCTACCACATGCAATGGCTAAGTAACCAAGGGTCTGTGAAGATCAAGCATACCGTATCGGTCTCCTTTGCCATTGGTCCTTACAAAGATACGGTGGAGTGTGACGTGGTTCCTATGACAGTTTGCCACATGCTTCTTGGTCGACCATGGCAATTTGACAAGGCTGCTCAACATGATGGTCGCACCAATATATACACCTTCAAATGGCTCAACAAAACATGTATTTTGCAAACGATGACTCCTAGCCAAATAATTGCGGACAATGCAAAGGCTTTAGCGAGGGCACAAAGCACAACACCTACTTGTCAGAAGAGCGGTGAGAGAGAGAACCACCTCATAGTGAGTGAGAGCCATAAGCCAAATTCGAGTGGAAAAACTAATAGTGTTCTCCTTGCCACCAAAAGTGAGATGAGAGATGTTCGGAACAATCCATCCATCTTGCACTATGTCCTCCTTTGCAAGGGACTAGCGCAAGGAACTAATGAATTAACCAAAGTTCCTCCATCTTTGATGAATGTTTTGCAGGAATTCAAGGATGTGTTTCCCGAAGAGCTTCCACATGGACTACCTCCTCTTCGCGGCATCGAACATCGAATTGACCTCATCCCCGGTGCACCACTTTCCAACCGCGCCGCTTACCGCACAAACCCGGAGGAGACGGAGGAGATCGAACGTCAAATCAACCAACTCGTCTCCAAAGGTTTGACCCAAGTTAGCACTAGTCCAAGTGTCGTGCCTGTGATTCTTGTTCCAAAGACGGATGATACGTTACGGTTTTGCATGGACTGCCGTCCAATCAATGCTGTCACCGTGCGTTACGTCATCCCATACCACGTCTCGATGACATGCTTGATGAGTTGTGTGGAGCCACTATTTTTTCGAAAATTGATCTTCGTAGTGGTTACCATCAAATACACATGGCTGAAGGTGATGAGTGGAAAACCGCCTTCAAGACCAAACTTGGTCTCTATGAATGGTTGGTTATGCCCTTAGGTTTATCAAATGCCCCATCCACCTTCATGCGCCTTATGAATCACATCTTGCGTTCTCTCATTGGAAAAAGTGTTGTTGTCTATTTCGATGATATTCTTGTTTATAGCAAATCACTTGAGGACCATGTAACACATGTCAAGGAAGTTTTGCAAATCCTTCGACATGAAAAGCTTTATGCTAATCTTCCCAAGTGCACCTTTGCTAAAGACAAGTTGATTTTTCTTGGATTTGTCGTTTCTTTGAAGGGAATTGAAGTTGATGTTTCCAAGGTAAAGGACATACGAGATTGGCCCATACCAACAAATGTGAGTGAACTCCGAAGTTTTCATGGGTTGGCCGGTTTCTGTCGTCGCTTTGTGAAAGACTTTTCAACCATTGCTTGTCCCCTTAATGAATTGACCAAAAAGAATGTCACCTTCGTGTGGGGAAAGCACAACAAAAAGCTTTTGATGAACTTAAAAAGAGGCTCACCGAAGCACCTCTTCTTGCTTTACCGGATTTCACAAAAACTTTTGAGATAGAGTGTGATGCTAGTGGTATTGGCATTGGAGGAGTCCTTATGCAAAACAGACGTCCTATAGCCTACCATAGCGAGAAACTTGATGGTGCTCGCCTTAACTATCCGATTTATGACAAAGAGCTGTTTGCCTTAGTTCGTGTCCTTCAAGTTTGGCAACACTACCTTTGGCCCAAGGAATTTATCATACACTCCGACCTTGAGTCGTTGAAATATCTCAAAGGCCAAGCTAACTTGAGCAAGAGACACGCTAAGTGGGTTGAGTTCATGGAGTCTTTTCCGTACATTGTCAAGTATAAGAAGGGCAAAGATAACGTAGTTGCGGACGCATTGTCTCGCAAACATACAAGCCTTCTTACGAGACTTGAAATCAACGTGTTGGGTCTTGAGGAAATAAAATCTTTTTATGCTTCCGATCCGTTCTTTGAACCAATTTTCGCAAAGTGCTCCAATGACAAAGGAGTTGATGATTTCTATTTGCATAAGGGCTTTCTATTTAAACAAAATAAGCTATGCATCCCGAAGTCGTCGCTTCAACTTTTGCTTCTCCAAGCTCATGGTGGAGGCCTTATGGGTCACTTTGGTCGCGACAAGACATTGGACATGCTCTCCAATCACTACTTTTGGCCCAAGATGAAGCGTGACGTGGAGAGCTACGTTCAACGATGCACGTCATGTGTTCAAGCTAAGTCGCAAGCTAATCCCTATGGTCTTTATATGCCATTGCCTATTCCTCATACACCTTGTTCCGACATTAGCATGGATTTCGTGTTAGGATTGCCTAGATCTAAGCATGGTCATGATTCTATATTTGTTGTTGTGGATCATTTTTCCAAAATGGCACACTTCATACCGTGCCATAAGACCGACGATGCTTCACATGTTGCAAATCTGTTTTTCAGGGAAATCGTCCGTCTTCACGGTGTGCCAAGGACAATCGTCTCCGACCGCGACGTCAAATTCATGAGCTACTTGTGGAAGACCCTCATGGCCAAGCTCGGCGTCAAGCTCCTCTTCTCATCCGCATCACATCCTCAAACTGATGGCCAAACCGAAGTTGTCAACAGAAGCCTCGGAACTCTCCTTCGTGTGTTGATCAAGAAAAACCTGAAGGATTGGGAGGAATGCATTCCACACGCCGAGTTCACCTACAATCGAGCCAAGCACTCAACAACCAAGATGAGTCCATTCATGATCGTCTATGGTTTCGAGCCCCTCACCACGCTCGATATCCTACCACTACCTCTCCATGAGCGCACGAACATGGACGTCGAGAAGCGCGCACAAGCTATGAAGACGCTTCATGAAGAAACAAGACCTACTATCAAACAACAAGTCCTTCGCCAAGCTTCAAGGTTAAACAAGGACAAGAAGGAGATGATATTTGAAGAAGGTGACCTTGTGTGGATACACCTAAGCAAGGACCGCTTCCCCAAGAAACGCGACTCCAAGCTCAAGCCAAGAGGAGATGGTCCCTTCAAGGTCCTCAAAAGAATCAACAACAACTCCTACATCATCGACATACCGACCTCCAAGTACCTTGCAAGCAATACATTCAATGTCAAGGATCTCTCACCCTACCATGGAGATGCTCATGATGAATCCATGAAGAGTCGAGGATGACTCTTTCCCAAGGGAGGGGGAGTTGATGCAGCCCGTCCTACGGACGCTTCTACATCTACAACAACAAGCCCCCCAAGTGGACCCATGACTCATGCCCGAGCCAATCTCCTCCAAGCTAAGGTGAACTCGCTCCTCTCCTCGTGCCAATTTGATACCTCCTTGGATGGCATGCTACTTCATACCACTACTTTGTGCATCATCAGGTACGAGCCCCCGCCGCGTCGACCCACGAGCCCTGAAGCTGCACCTGAGCTGAAGCTGCCAAAGCCGGAGTGTCCGGCGCGACTCAGCCAGAGTGTCCGGCCTGCCCGAGCCCGAACCTGGCACGACCATTCTGTGTGCCAGTTCAGACACTGCCCGGAGTGTCCGGCCACCCCGGACTATCCGGCCCACTCGACAGGAGTGTCCGCCCCCCGGACTGTCCGGCCCACTTGACACGGAGTGTCCGGTCCAAGTGATGGGCCTGCGAGCCTAGCTGGGCCCTATGGCCCACGTACCCCTCTATTTCGCCCAGAACTCTACTTTAATGCATGAATTACCCCTGACTGTGTGGTTGGTCTATATATAGACCCCCACCTCCATTCTAAACCCTAGGCTTGATACTGGAATTAGTGGAAACCCCTTTGTGGATCTATCTAATTCTTGCCTCATGCTCCTTGACTAAGGAGCACCAATGTCCCCAAACCTTGTTGGAGTTTGCATTGTGCCTCCGCGTTGTACAAGGCCTAGGCATTGGTGTCCCTTTGCCTAGACGTCAAGATCTCACCGAGTCTCCCATCTCGCCGTGCCGGTTCGAGAGAGAGTCCTCCGCCTGACGCCGATCCTAGGGATTGCGCCGGACCGGTCACCGCCCCACCGGAGTATCCGGCATAAATTGACAGGAATCTCCGCCCCGGCCGGACTGTCTAGCCTGTGCGCACCGGACTGTCCGCCCCCCTGCTGACAGAAAAATTTGCTTTTGATCATAACTTTTGCATACGAACTCGGATTTTGGTGTTCTTTAGCTCATTTTGAAGAGGAGAAAGAGCTCTACATCATCATCTCCGTGGTTCATGCTATCTAATCCATCCAAATTCTGTGAGCAAGGCGGAATCCACCAATAAAGGGTGAAGATCGGCGACGAAAGGTATAAAAAATCCGCGACTTCTCCCCACTTGCATCCCTTTGTGAGCCACACTATCTTTGCGTTCAACAAAATCTATTGAGACTAGTTCCTCCTATGATTGCTTGGGCTATGCACATTTGATACTTGTAGAATTCCAAGCAAAAGTTGTGAGCGTGCTATCTCATATAGTTATCTTGTATAGTTGTTGGCACAAAGAAGAGGCAAGTGAAAAAGAAAAGAAAAAGAGAAAAAAATAGAAAAAAAAGAAAGAGAAGAAAAATAGAGAAACAAACAAGTGCATCATAGAATAGGAAGTGCAAGCTCGATGAACATCAAATAGGTGGTACTTATTGTGCATATCTTGTAGCCCACCAATTTATTGCAATCGAACTAGCGTCTCTCCTTGCACTTGTGCGCCACGAGCTTATAGTCTTCGCTAGGTAATCATTTGGTTCTTAGCTCACTTTCTCTGTCGCACAAGTCCCATTTATCCCACCGTGTGTGTTTCCTTGTACATATTTCCTCTTGTGGATTGACTTGTTTTGCTTTGTGATCATTGTGGTTATTTACGTGCCATTACAATATCTTGATTTCGGATTGTTCTTGGACACGCCACCTTCCATACCTATCCACCATAAGCTTTGTGTGTGTGTGTTTTTTAGTGGTTAGTTGGTTTTGGTGTTCCGCATGAACTTCACTTTGCTTTGTTTTGATTGCTCTCAAGTGTTGTCGCTTGCACGATACTATCTTCCAAGGTAAAGTAAGGTTTGGCGTTGCATTCCTAATCCCCTACCACTTCCATATACACCACTTGGTCTTGTGAATCATGTCTAGGGACTCCGGAACCAAGGATGATATCTATGAAGAATGCACGATGAGCCACCATGCCTACGCCTCCATAAGCATGGATGACATGATGGAGCACTACACCGACAATGGCTCCACATGCTTGGGTGATATGGAGTTCTACAACAACAATAACTCCCCAAGCATGGACGACTTCAAGAACGACAACAACAACCTCCTCAAGTCGCATCGACCAAGAGGGAGCCTCAACCTCGAGAGCGCCAAGGTCCACCATCACATGGACAAGTTCGAAAGCTCCCTCAAAAACTTCAAGAGCGACATGGACGACAACTTCCCCAAAACCACGAGCATGATGGACAAGACTAATGATGCTTTGCACTCATTACAACGCCTCACTAAGAAGAGTGCCAAGGACAAGGAGCATCGTCGCGAGCATCATGTGGATGACCAAGTGCGCCATCTACATCAACCTTTGGCAAGGCACACCAATGACCTCCGTCGACACCATCATAAGGCGCCTTCAACGACTCGTGCCACCACCAAAAGGGCACCAAGAGAAAGCTCTCCTCCACGCCATCAAGCTTCACGCCAAGAGTCTACACTTCAAGATGGAGGAAGCCAAGGCCACGTATGTGATGAAGTAGATCCTAGACCGCTCTCGACAACAACATGAGCCTACTTCCACCACTACCACAAGATGGCGACGACAAGGTCAAGAATGGTGAGCATGGGACTTTCCCTTCACCAAAGGAGGCGCATGGAGTTGAGCACACCGAGCCTACCCCTACATGCTTGAGTGATGATGTGGTACCAATCCCATGTGAGTATGAGAGCGACTTAGCCCACTTGAGTGAAAACAAGAGTGAGATGAGTGACTCCACCATATGTGAGATTGAGTGCTTCCACTTCGAGGGCATGAGTGATACACCTAGTGAGTTGGGAGTGGTAGTTGATAGGTCATGTGAAACCACTTTGATTTCTCACAACTTACCCTCTACCTCTAGTGTGTTTTCTCTTAATGTGCTAGGTTCCATGGATCAAGAAGCGCAAAGCTTGGAGATGTTGATACCTCCGACCGAGAAGATGAACATGGTGGATGAAGATGATGCCATCCCCATACATGATGATGAAGTCACCCACATGGAGGCCAATTCTACCACAACACCCACTTCATATGAGAGGTATGAACAAGGTAAGAATACGGGTGTTGATGATGCCATGATCCCACTAGTGGACATGATGATTTGTGATGACTTGCATGCTATGGATGATACTTGTGACATGACATATGTTCCATTCTTATTCCCATGTGTTGATTTTGCTATGCATCATGATGACCATGTGGAATCCTTCTATTGTCATGATATTGCCATAGACATGACATGCTCTAAACATTACATTGATGATATCATTGCTTGCACTTTGTTGAACAATTGCTCTTTCCAATGTTTTGCTTGCGATGATGTTACCAATGGTACCCCTTGAACCATGCTTTGTCATGAATGTTTTACAATCTCTCTCGTTGCTTGCAATAAGTTGAATAATTGCTCTTTCACTTGTTTTGCTTGCAACAATGATTCTAATATGGTTTATATTGAGATGGCCCCCATAGCTTTCTCAAATTTTGGAGATTTTGATGATTGCCATGATAAGCATGTTCACCACTTGCATATTCACCATGCATCTACTTCATACTTGATTGACACTCATGGTGATGTGCACAAGAAGAGATATGTCATGATGGATGATGTATTTCTCTACCATGCACACACGTTCTTCCTTTTTTGTTTGATGTGTGTAGGTACCCGCAAGAGAATGTCAACCTCGGTTGAGAACGAGCTGAAAAAAAGAGCTCTAGAGAGCATCCCACAAGTGAGTTCAAGATCGAACCCAGCTCTGATACCTTTTTCATGCTTTGCATCTTTCATGTTGACAAATTGCTCTTTCCTATGGTTTGATTGCAAGCATGTTAATGGTATTATTTGACCTTGTGATAATCATGTTTCGTTGCTATTGGATATTGATGCTTTGTGTGTTGCCACAAAAATGTTAAACAATTTCTCTTTCCGACGTTTTGTGTGTAACCATAATGCCATTTTGAGCATGTATTGTCATGAGAGTTTCCAAGTCTCTCGTATTGTTGTTGCAACAAACATAAGGAGCACTTGCTCTTTCATTTGGTTTGTTTGCAAACATGTTTCTTGTGTTTCGGCTTGCGATACTCATACCCCCATGATCTTGGCCTTTGATGATATGTGTATGGCATCCAACATATTGAACAATTGTTCTTTCCAATGGTTGGTTTGCACACATAATGATGTTGTTTTGGATATCTTTCCTCATGTGTTTTTGCCGAATTCTCCTACTCTTGCATCAAAGATGTTGATAAATATTTTAGTCAATTGCTTTGAGTGCCACACTAAGATGTTATATGGAGTTTTTGAGTTCCCACATTTGGATAATGTTCAAATGATTTCCATGCACTTTGACCTTGCATATGCATTCCGTTTAGTATACTTGAGTTGTGCTAATAGTGTTGTGAACAAGAATGGACATGCCACAAATGACATGCTCCTCTATCACACACGAACATATGTTGCTTGGTCTTTGTTGTATGAAGGTACAATTGCATACGTGTCAACCTCTATGGACAAAGAATTGACAAGACAAAACGAAGAGAGTTACCTAGGGCTAGCCTTCAATGAGTTATCTCTACATTATAAGGTGACTTCCTTCTACTTGATGACTCATGCTATAATCTTCATGAATTGGCTACTCTTTGAGTGTTGCTTCGCTTTTGTTGTGAGCTTTGTAGGCTTCATGGAAGGTGAAGGAACATTTTAGAGTTGCCACATCAAGCTTCCCAAGGACGACTATATGGTGAACCCGAGGATCAAGAAGGTCTCTCGACATCATCTTCTTAGGACGAGCATGAAGAGTCGAGGACGACTCTTTTTGAAGGGGGGGGGAGCTGATGCAGCCGTCCTGCGGACACTACTACATCCACAACGCCAAGTCCCCAAGATCGTCCCCAAGTCAACCAAGAAGATGGACCAGGAGAAGCCAGCTCCAGAACGAGAGTCTCCGCCGTCATCGCCTCGGAGAGTCTGCCCGAATCCAGCCGGAGTGTCCGGTGTAGCCGGAGTGTCCGGCGCTACTCGGCCGGAGTGTCCGGCCTGCCCCAGCCCCATCCTGGCATGGACATTCAGAAGGCCAGTTCGAACACTACCCGGAGTGTCCGGCTACCCCGGATTGTCCGGTCACCCCGACCCGGACTGTCCGGTCCAAGTGATGGGCCTGCGAGCCAACAGCTGGGCCCTTGGCCCATGTACCCCTCTATTCCGCACCAAACCCTAGTTTTATGCCCAAACTACCCCTGAACTAGTGGCTGGCCTATAAATAGAGCCCCCACCCCTCATTGTATCCCTTAGGCATAGATTATAGACTAAAGACAACCCCCTTTGTGGAATCTCTAGTTTGCCTCATCCCCTTCTATCAAAGGGGATCGACTATCGTCACCACCTCGTTGGAGTTTGCATCGTGCCTCCCTCATTGTACAAGGCCTTGGCATCGGTGTCCCTTTGCCAAGACGTCAAGACCCTCTCCAAGGTGTTCTTCCCTCTCCGCTTGGGATTGACGGGAGCACATTGACCAATCTTTCCTTGCAAGGATTCTATCAGACCGGTGACCACCGGTGAGAGGAATTGGCCTTGTATCATGTGTGTTTTGTGTGTGTTCATCGTGTTCTTCGCGAGGTGTGCGTTCTCTTCCGCTACCTTTTCCCTTTCCCCTCGCTTTCCCATCGATTTGACCACGAGATCCGTGAAGATCGGGCCACCCTAGAGGTTTGCCCTCATCATTTGGTATCAGAGTTGGGTTCGATCTTGAACTCACTTGCGGGATGCTCTCTAGAGCTCTTTTTGTCAACTCGTGCTCAACCGAGGTTGACATTCCTGTGCGGGTACCTACACACATGAAACACAAAAGGAAGAATGTGTGTGCATGGTAGAGAAACACATCATCCATCATGACGTATCCTTCTTGTGCACATCACCATTAGTGTCAATCAAGTATGAAAAATAGGCTGGGTGAGTATGCAAGTGGGGAACATGCTTATCATGGCAATCATCAAAATCTCCAACATTTGAGAAAGCTATGGGGGCCATTGATACGTCCATTTTGCATCACTATTCTATGTCTTAATTCACTATTATTCATTGATATATTTCGTATTGAGAGGTGATACTTATGTTATTTCATCTATTTTTGCATGGTTGATGACTTTTGGAGCATGGACCGCTGCAGTCAGGATTCTGATGGAAAAGGTGCTGTTTGGAGGCAAAATTCGCGAAGATCAGAAAATCCGGGAAAATATTCGGAAAATCCTATTTTTCCAGAAGACTCAGGATGCCAGAAGATGGAGTGGAGGTGGGCCACAGGGGGCACACACCACCCCATGGCGCGGGCAGGCCTAGGCCGCGCCAGGGAGTGGTGTGGCCGCCCTGGCCCACTCCAGCCTCTCCCCTCTAGCGTATATCAACCTCCCGAAACCCTAAGACTCGGGGAGCGACCACAAAAAGATTCCGCCGCCTTGCGGGGCGGAAAACACCGAGAGAGAAAGATCTCTTAGGCAGACAGATTTCTGCCGGGGGAATTCCTTCCCGGAGAGGGAAGATCGCCGCCATCAACACTACCATCAAGCTGGACTTCATCGGGATCATCATCATCATCATCATCATCACCACCATCATCACCATCAGCACCCTCATCACCATCTCCATATTGCTGTAACAATTGAGTTGAATCTTGCATAGTTCATAGGGGAAACTTTCCCGGTGTTGATTACTCTTTGTAGTTGATGCTATTGAGTGAACCATTGAATTATTGTTTAGTGCAAATGGAATTGACTAGTCTATTTTATTCCCCCCAATTTTATTCCTATGTATACTGCTCGTTTGTAGCACTAATACGCACAGGGGTAGATTGTTATACATCATTATTCCATCTCTGATCATGATCCATATGATGTCTTGTGAGTAGTTCGTTTTGTTCTTGAGGACATGGGAGAAGTCTTATTGTTAGTAGTGGAGTTGCGTTGAGAAAGATTCAATAGATTGTTGTTTAAGTTGTGGTGTACTTCTTCTAGTGGTGTCATGTGAACGTCGACTACATGACACTTCACCTATATGGGCCTAGGGGAATGCATTGTGTATTTGGCTACTAATCATAGGGGTTGCCGGAGTGACAGAAACCTGAACCCCCGTTAGGAAACCATTGCACAAGGGACGTAAGGGTCTTAGAGTTTAAAGCTGTGGTTAGGTTTCTACCTTAATTACTTTCTTGTACTTACGGAAGTTTGCAAGGGGGTTTAATCACAAGTATGTATTTAGTCTTGGATGGGGCAGTACATTAACACAGGTTCACCCACACAACACTTAGCAAGCTAGAGAAGATTAATCGACTATATGAAGCGAAAGCACCTGACAGTCTTCCCATGTGTCCTCGAGAACGTTTGGTCATCTATAGAAATACAACCGGCTTGTCCTTTGCTGCATAAAGGATTGGGCCACTTGCTGCATTCATTCTTACTATCTTTTATTTACTCGTACTTTGTTTACTTGCTTTATCGAAAACCCCTAAAAATCTGTTTGCTAAGTATTTGCAGAGAATTCCTGATCCATACCACTAGCCAGCACCTTCTGCTCCTCGTTGGGTTCGACACTCTTACTTATCGAAAATACTGCGATACACCCCCTATACTTGTGGGTCATCAAGACTATTTTCTGGCGCCGTTGCTGGGGAGTGAAGCGCTATTAGAGAGTGGAACTGGTAAAGGAAACTTCTACTGTGAGTATTGTTTACTTCTGCTAGTTGCTTTATTTTCGTTATGGATAATTCGCTGAGTTTCTTATTTGGTAATGCTACTACCACTGCTAAGGTAGTAGATAAGCCACCACCTGCTGAGAAAGATGTTTTCAAAATACCTACAAGAATTATTGATCGTGTTATGGATAACTACTATGTTGGGGATGGAACTGTCCATCCCGGTGATCATTTACTCTTTATACACGAATTATGCAGGTTGTTCAAGTGTGTAGGTATTACTACAGATCAAGTTAAGAAGAAGTTATTCTCATTATCACTGAAAGGAAGAGCTGAGGAATGGTATAAGCTGTTGAAGAATGGTCAAGCTCTGGAATGGGAGGAAATAGTGCCTCTCTTTTATTCAAAGTTTTATCCTCCTAGTGAGATTCATAAAGATCGGAATCAAATATACAACTTTTGGCCTCTTGATGGAGAGAGTACAGCCCAAGCTTGGGGGAGATTGAAGTTACTAATGCTCAAATCTCCCATTCATGAGCTCCCCAACAATATTATTATCAACAACTTTTATGCAAGGCTCCCTCTACATCATAAAGATTTATTGGATGCTTCTTGTGCTGGATCATTCACTCGTATGGAAGATGAAGCAAAATGGGACCTTCTAGATCGTATTCAAGACAATGCTGAAGCCTGGGAGAATGAAAAGGTAGAAAGTCAGGTATAAATTATGATTATGAATGCATTGAATCTTTTATGGGAACTGATGACTTTCAAAATATTAAAAATGCTTATGGTCTAGACTCTCAAGCTATTGCTTCTTATTTTAAGGCTTTTGCTTCTTACATTGAAGTGCCTAAAAAGAAGTGGAATAAGTATCATGAGCCTTATAAATATGTTGCTAAGAGTGTTCCTTCAAGAAATACTGAAGTTTATACTGCTAATCATGTTTTACCTAAACCTTATATTGAGAAAATGCCTTTCCCAGCTAAGGTAAAGGAACATTCTATGATAGCTAGTATGGTAGATGAAAGTATGAACAAAGATGTTGAACCTGATAAACAAATGGTTGATGAACCTATTGTAGCAAATGTGAAGAACTTTGTTGCTAAATATGAAAAAGAGGGACACCCTATCCTTTGTAAGGATACCTCTAATATTGTTTCACAAAGTAGTGTTATGAGAGCTAGTATTCCTGTGTTTTCTGTTAGAATAAGTGATCATTGCTATGATGGTCCTTGTGATAGCTATATTGTTAAGTTTATGCATGATACTGAAAGTTATTTTGAGAGAGGTAAAAGTGTTCTTATGCATCTCAATAATATCAAGTTTCCTCGTTTTATGCTGAAAGTTTTTATGTTGCACTTCTTTTGCTTTCTTATGCAAGTTGCCTTTGGTTTCAATAACTTGTTTGTTTACAAAATCCCCTTGCATAGGAAGTGGGTTAGACTTAAATGAGTGTGTGTTTTTGCTTCTTAATGCTCTCTTTCACTTCAATTCATATCCCTATGAGAGCTTTTTCAAATTATCATGCCCATCTTAATGGCTATAAAGAAAGAGCTTTATGGGAGACAACCTAATTTGCTTTTGCTTTTAGTTTGGTTTTGTTTCTTTGAGTCTTGGAAGTTATTACTTCGGTAATAACCGCTCCTTATCCGTTTTTTTGGGTTTTGTGTCAAGATCAACCTCTAATGAGAGAGAAGTAATATTTGGGGAAGTTGCTGTTCCGAAACAGATTTTTGTGCTTTACCGTAAAAATTCGTGAGAGACCTCTGTATGTCGGATTGAGCTGTAATTTTTTGTGCCTCTGCCCCAGGTTGTTATTTAACTTTCGTTAGTTTTGCACTTTTTGATTTGAGCAATAGAAGATTTTCGAAAAAATTGATCTTTACCTGCTGGTCTGTTTTGACAGATTTTGCCAATCTTGCATTTGCTTCTTTATTCGATTTCCTTTTTGAATTCTTTTTGGGTTTTCGGAAGGAGTTGCTACAGTAGTTTTTGTTTTGATGGTTTTCAGTTGAAGTTGGACTCAAAAGGTTTTATCACTTCACTTATACTAATGTTGCTAATAAGAACTGTGTGAAGTTTTGTGTGAAAGAAATTTTCAGGAAGTGGAGACAATGGTGTAATAAGGAAGAGAAAGGTTTTATGACTCAAGTAATAAGTGCATGAAGATAAAGATATTGATGTTATTCAAGATATGACTCCGGAAGGATCCATTAAATACCAAATTCAGAGACCTGCAGAGTCCGTTTCCAACTAGGTAACAGTTTTGGTAAGAAAAGTTCCGCGAAAATACAATCCAACTATATTTTTGCAGTTTTCAATCAATAAGGAGAGCTACGAAGCGAAGAAGGGACGGAAACAGAGCCAGGGTGGCTCACACCACCCTGTGGCGCGGGCCCACCCCTGGCCGCGCCACCAGGTGGTGAGGCCACCCAGGACTCCGCCTCCGACTCGTTTTCTCCCAGTACCTTCCTTTGATATGAAACTTCGTAATATATAACCCCCCGGATCCCCCGAGGTCCATATATCGTGTTTTTGTCGTGTTTTTGTTTCGATCTGTTTCTGCCAGGACATACTCTTTGAAGGTTTAGAAGCACAATGGTGTCCGCCAAGGATAAAGGGAAGGAACCTATGGAGGAAGACCTCCAAGACCCTGGGAAGGAGAAGGAGATCAAGAGTGAAGGTGAAGAGGAGGCAAAACACACCGGCACTACCGTTGCAAGCATTGGAGTGGTGGCGAACCCTGCCAGGATCAGAAGTACTGCACGGATGTCAACTGGAGGGAAGCCTCTGCGTCAGTGCTTGGCACCACAGACAACTTCTCCACACACCAAGAATCCTTTCCATACCCTTATCCATGAGCATCAATACCAGAATATGCCCAAGGAGAAATTACCCTCCAATTGAGATTTGCCTCATTCTAGCCATGTAGGAAAAGACGACTTCAAGGAGGAAGAGTGGGGAAAGAATAGCAAGAGCTGGGATTCTCAACACGACATGATCATGAGCCGCATTGAGCAAAACTCACAGCTGATTCGTAATCTCACCTTCGAGGTTGAGGACTTTGGGAAACTAATCAAGGAGCGCATCAAGAGGATACCACCGCCACTAAAGGAGTAATTCGTCATCAGGTTTGGCATCCCCTTGGTTTGTTCCAAGCTTGGGGGAGTGCCGCGGTATCATATCACTATCTTCTGTCTTTTTACCTTATTAGTAGAGTCATATCATGAATAGAGGAGTTATTTTGTAGTATGGTTTGCATTATGGAAGTGTCCCCTCTCTCGTTGGATTTGTATCCCTTGGTGTGAGTTTCCGTTATGGAATATTAATGAGAAGTTCTATCATTCACTCTTTTGCATAGCCTATGTTAGTTTTCAATTTGTGGTTATATGATTGATCTTGTTGTTAGTATTGGTAGCACTTTGGGATCATTGAGTTAATTTAGTTGGTTTTGGCAAACCTGGCTCGGTCAGTAGCAACACCTTTTTGAGAGTTGAAAAGAAAAAGATAGAAGTACTCTAGAGGAAAATAGTTTCATCATCTTTCTTTCTTGAATTGCTCATAAATCTAGTATTCTCTAGTTAAGATATTTTGTGCTTCCAAGGAAGAATGCATGTTTGTTTTTATCATTTGTATGTTTGGTTGTTTTCTTCAACTCTTGTACTTGCTACCCAGGCTTGCTAGCCAAAAACCTGTACTGAGAGGGTTTTCTTCTCGTGCATCCACCTCCTTTAAATCAAAACCTTTGTCATTTGTGTCCACAATACCTACCTAGTAGCATTATTGCTATTCCAAGTAAATTCTTGTTTTGTCTACCTCCCAAATTAAACTTGTTATGTGAAAATTAGTGATTAAAGCTCTCATGAACTTGATGGCACACTTTATTTTCCACACTTAATAAACCTGAACCATTGTGAACTCTCCATGAAAGTTATATGCTTGCAAATTATAGGCTAGGGATTAGCAGAACCCTGCTGTCACGGGGAACGCTTTCAACACTTGTAAATATATACCCAGTTGATACCTTGCTCTTTTGTTTGCGGATGTCATCGGTGTGAAATAAAACGAGAGCTTGTAAGTCCATGGAGTTATGTATGTGTGTTAGAGAAACGCCTGGGCCACTGGTCTAATCCATGCTGACATGGTGGAAACCTGCAGCATAACCATAATGATATCTATGAAGCATTCTTCTTATAAAAAAAGAGAGAAATAGCTATTGAGAAAAAGAAAAGAAAAAAAAGAGACACTATGAAGAGGAAAGAGAGAAAAAGCACCATTTTCCCATGGTAAATAAGAAGATTGCTGAGATACTCATTGTCTGCTTGCCTTGTCATTTTGATATGGGGATTCTTCCGTATCATCGGGCAAGGGGTACCCCGTTGGCGGTTCTCAATGATACGCACATACTTACGATGACAAGAACTTACCGGTAACTAAAGTTGAGTAGCATGAGGAGCGACCCTCGTACTCAAGGGAATTGGGATCTTCAGTTTATAGTCTGTCAAGCATATAACTCAGATTGGACCTCACTTTCACCTTAATCACCTAAAGATGCCGATGATAGGGGCAATAAGAGCTGAAAGCTAGTAAGTATCATAATTTTTGGGAGCTCTTTATGAGACTTGCAATCCCTGCTTCCCTCTTTGAAGGGCCTTTCTTTTACTTTGTAGTTGAGTCAGTAAACCTATTCCCTTCTATCTCAGCAAGTATTTTGAGTTGTTGTGTTTCATTCATTCATATGATGATTTATTCAATCATGTTTCTTTTGTTCCTTGTTTTGCACATTGCTCTTATCTTGATGTTTATTACTTTGAAAGATTTCATTGAAAAACCAGCTATTCGTGAACTCCAGCAAATTATCAACTATTCTTCAACCAAGAGCTAAGTTTGCCATTACCAATTATGATTCACTTTATGTATCTTTATTGTGTTTCCTTTACTCATTACAAGTTGAGTTATATAATAGTGAGTTATCTTCTATTATGATCTATGTATTTGATGAATGTGATGCTTCTTGTCCGTATTCTTTTATCGACTCTTCACTCTATAAACCTGAGGTCATGTTTATTGAGCTCAGTTTCGCTTGGGGACAAGCGAAGTCTAAGCTTGGGGGGAGTTGATACGTCCATTTTGCATCACTATTCTATGTCTTAATTCACTATTATTCATTGATATATTTCGTATTGAGAGGTGATACTTATGTTATTTCATCTATTTTTGCATGGTTGATGAATTTTGGAGCATGGACCGCTGCAATCAGGATTCTGATGGAGAAGGTGCTGTTTGGAGGCAAAATTCGTGAAGATCAGAAAATCCGGGAAAATATACGGAAAATCCTATTTTTCCAGAAGACTTAGGATGCCAGAAGATGGAGTGGAGGTGGGCCACAGGGGGCCCACACCACCCCATGGCGCTGGCAGGCCTAGGCCGCGCCAGGGAGTGGTGTGGCCGCCCTGGCCCACTCCAGCCTCTCCCCTCTGGCGTATATCAACCTCCCAAAACCCTAAGACTCGGGGAGCAACCACAGAAAGATTCCACTGCCTCTGTAGGGCGGAAAACACCGAGAGAGAAAGATCTCTCCGGCAGACAGATTTCTGGTGGGGGAATTCCTTCCCGGAGAGGGAAGATCATCACCATCAACACTACCATCAAGCCAGACTTCATCGGGATCATCATAATCATCATCACCACCATCATCACCATCAGCAACCTCATCACCATCTCCATATTGCTGTAACAATTGAGTTGAATCTTGCATAGTTCATAGGGGAAACTTTCCCGGTGTTGATTACTCTTTGTAGTTGATGCTATTGAGTGAACCATTGAATTATTGTTTATGTTCAGATTGTTATACATCATTATTCCATCTCTGATCATGATCCATATGATGTCTTGTGAGTAGTTCGTTTTGTTCTTGAGGACATGGGAGAAGTCTTGTTGTTCGTAGTGGAGTTGCGTTGAGAAAGATTCAATAGATTGTTATTTAAGTTGTGGTGTACTTCTTCTAGTGGTGTCATGTGAACGTCGACTACATGACACTTCACCTATATGGGCCTAGGGGAATGCATTGTGTATTTGGCTACTAATCGTAGGGGTTGCCGGAGTGACAGAATCCTGAACCCCCGTTAGGAAACCATTGCACAAGGGACGTAAGGGTCTTAGAGTTTAAAGCTGTGGTTATGTTTCTACCTTAATTACTTTCTTGTACTTACGGATGTTTGCAAGGGGGTTTAATCACAAGTATGTATTTAGTCTTGGATGGGGCGGTACATTAGCACAGGTTCACTCACACAACACTTAGCAAGCTAGAGAAGATTAATCGACTATATGAAGCGAAAGCACTTGACAGTCTTCCCATGTGTCCTTGAGAACGTTTGGTCATCTATAGAAATACAACTGGCTTATCCTTTGCTGCATAAAGGATTGGGCCACTTGCTGCATTCATTCTTACTGTCTTTTATTTACTCGTACTTTGTTTACTTGCTTTATCGAAAACCCCTAAAAATTCGTTTGCTAAGTATTTGCAGAGAATTCCTCATCCATACCACTAGCCAGCACCTTCTGCTCCTCGTTGGGTTCGACACTCTTACTTATCGAAAATACTGCGATACACCCCCTATACTTGTGGGTCATCAGCCATCTCAATATAAACCATATGAGAATTATTGTTGCAAGCAAAACAAGTGAAAGAGCAATTATTCAACTTATTGCAAGCAACGGGAGAAATTGTGAAACACTCATGACAAAGCATTATCCGAGGGGTACCATTGGTAACATCATTACAAGCAAAACGTTGGAAAGAGCAATTGTTCAACAAAGTGCAAGCAATGATATCATCAATGTAACGTTTAGAGGATGTCATGTCTATGGCAATATCATGACAATAGAAGGATTCCACATGGTCATCATGATGCATAGCAAAATCAACACATGGGAATAAGAATGGAACATATGTCATGTCATAAGTATCATCCATACCATGCAAGTCATCACAAATCATCATGTCCACTAGTGGGATCATGGCATCATTAACACCCTTATTTTTACCTTGTTCATACCTCTCATATGAAGTGGGTGTTGTGGTAGTATTAGTCTCCATGTGGGCGACTTCTTCATCATGTATGGGGATGGCATCATCTTCATCCACCATGTACATCTTCTCGGTCGGAGGCATCATCATCTCCAAGCTTGGCGCTTCTTTATCCATGGAACCTAGCACATCATGGGATAACACACTAGAGGTAGATGGTAAGTCGTTAGAAATCAAAGTGGTTTCACATGACCTATCAACTACCACTCTCAAATCACTAGGTGTATCACTCATGCCCTCCAAGTGGAAGCAGTCAATCTCACGTATGGTGGAGTCACTCATATCACTCTTGTTTTCACTCAAGTGGGCTAAGTGGCTCTCATACACACATGGGATTGGTACCACATCATCACTCAAGCATATGGGGGTAGGTTCGGTTCTCTCAACTCCTTGCGCCTCCTTTGGTGAAAGGAAAGTCCCATGCTCACCATCCTTGACCTTGTCGTCGCCATCTTGCACCTTGGCTTGTGTAGTCCTCCTGACGAACTCGTCCAACTTGGCGAAGTAGAGGTCTTCGTCCTCCTCATCCATGAGGTTGCATGCATCATCTAGGACGTCAAGTCTTGGCGTTGAAGCTTGATGGCGTGGAGGAGAGCTTGCTCTTGGTGCCCTTTTGGTGGTGGCACGAGTAGTTGAAGGCTCCTTATGATGGTGTCGACGGAGGTCATTGGTGTGCCTTGCCAAAGGTTGATGTAGATAGCGCACTTGGTCATCCACATGACACTCGCGACGATGCTCCTTGTCCTTGGCACTCTTCTTGGTGAGGCGTTGTAATGAGCGCAAAGCATCATTAGTCTTGGCCATCATTCTCATGGTTTTGGTGAAGTTGTTGTCCATGTCGCTCTTGAAGTTGTTGAGGGAGCTTTCGAACTTGTCCATGTGATGGTGGACCTTGGCATTCTCGAGGTAGAGGCTCCCTCTTGGTCGGTGCGACTTAAGGAGGTTGTCGTTGTCGTTCTTGAAGTCGTCCATGCTTGGGGAGTTATTGTTGTTGTAGAAATCCATATCACCCAAGCATGTGGAACCATTGTCGGTGTAGTGCTCCATCATGTCATCCATGCTTGTGGAGGCGTAGGCATGGTGGCTCATCGTGGATTCTTCATACATATCATCCTTGGGTCCGGAGTTCCTAGACATGATTCACAAGACCAAGTGGTGTATATGGAAGTGGTAGGGGTTAGGGATGCAACGCCAAACCTTACTTTACCTTGGAAGATAGTATCGTGCAAGTGGCAACACTTGAGAGCAATCAAAACCAAGCAAAGTGAAGTTCACGCGGAACACCAAAACCAACTAACCACTAAAACACACACACACAAAGCTTATGGTGGATAGGTATGGAAGGTGGCGTGTCCAAGAACAATCCGAAATCAAGATATTGTAATTGCAAGTAAAGAACCACGATGATCACAAAGCAAAACAAGTCAATCCACAAGATAGGAATTATATACAAGAAAACACACATGGTGGGATAAATGGGATTTGCGCGACGGAGAAAGTGAGCTAAGAACCAATTGATTACCTAGCGAAGACTATAAGCTCGTGTCGCACAAGTGCAAGGAGAGACGCTAGTTCGATTGCAATAAATTGGTGGGCTACAAGATATGCACAATAAGTACCACCTATTTGATGTTCATCGAGCTTGCGCTTCCTATTCTATGAGGCACTTGTTTCTTTCTTTCTTTTTCTTCTTTTTCTCTTTTTCTATTTTTTTTCTCTTTTTCTTTTATTTTTCACTTGCCCCTTCCTTGTGCCAACAACTATACAAGATAACTATATGAGATAGCGAGCTCACAACTTTTTCTCAGAATTCTACAAGGTATCAAATGTGCATAGCCCAAGCAATCATAGGAGGAACTAGTCTCAATAGGCGTTTGTTGAACGCAAAGATAGTGTAGCTCACAAAGGGAAGCAAGTGGGGAGAAGTCGCGGGATTTTATACCTTTCGTCGCGGATCTTCACCCTTTATTGGTGGATTCCGCCTTGCTCACGGAATTTGTATGGAGTAGATAGCATGAACCACGGAGATGATGATGTAGACCTCTTTCTCCTTTTCAAAACAAGCTAAAGAACACCAAAATCCGAGTTCGTATGCAAAAGTTATGCTCAAAACCGTGAAGCAGATTTTTCTATCTGCAGGGGGGCGGACAGTCCGGTGCGCGTAGGCCGGACAGTCTGGCCGGGCCGTATATTCCGGTCAGTTTAGGCCAGAAACTCCGGTGGGGCAGATATCCGATCCGTTTTGGCCGGACAGTCCGGTCCGGTCGAACCAGAACTTCCAGAACACGAACGGGACGAGTTTTGGCGGAAAAACTGGGACCAAAACCTCAAATTGATAGGGAAAATCAAGGAATTAGGCTATGGAAACGCAGGGGAAGGTAGATCAACAAGTTTAGCAAGTAATCCACGGATCAAAACCTACCAAAACGCACTCAAATCACAGATCGGTCCAAAACACGAATTGGGGCTATTTTTGGTGGAAATTTCGAATTTATGGGGAAAAGACCAAATTGATGAGAAATCCGTGGCAACCAAAAGCTGCTGATACCAGATGATGTGTGTTGACACAAGATCCACTCGAATTGTGGCTATTTTTGTGGTTTTTTCAAGAAAAATTTGGTGGGGAAGAACGAGGGTGAAATCCGTGGCAAGTTGGGCTCTAATGCCAGATGATGAGGGCAAACCTCTAGGGTGGCCCGATCTTCACGGACCTCGTGGTCAAATCGATGGGAAAGCGAGGGGAAAGGGAGAAGGTAGCGGTAGCGGATGTACACCTCGCGAAGAACACGATGAACACACGCAAAACACACACGATACAAGGCCGATTGCTCTCACCGGTGGCCACCGGTTTGATAGAATCCTCGCAAGAAAAGATCGGTCAACGTGCTCCCGTCAATCCCAAGCGGAGGGGAAGAACACCTTGGAGAGGGTCTTGATGTCTTGGCAAAGGGACACCGATGCCAAGGCCTTGTACAACGAGGGAGGCGCGATGCAAACTCCAACGAGGTGGTGACGATAGTCGATCCCCTTTGGTAGAAGGGGATGAGGCAAAACTAGAGATTCCACAAAGGGGGTTTTCTTTAGTCTATCATCTATGCCTAAGGGATACAATGAGGGGTGGGGGCTCTATTTATAGGCCAGCCACTAGTTCAGGGGTAGTTTGGGCATAAAACTAGGGTTTGGTGTGGAATAGAGGGGTACATGGGCCAAGGGCCCAGATGTTGGCACGCAGGCCCATCACTTAGGCCGGACACTCCAGGTCGAGTGGGCCGGACAGTCCGGGGTGGCCGGACACTCCGGGTAGTGTCCAGGTAGAGTCTGATGTAGCACATAGAATGTCCGTGCCAGGACGGGGCTGCGGTAGGAGGGAACACTCCGGCTGAGTCGCGCCGGATAGTCCGGCTGCACCGGACACTCCTGCCGGATTCGGGCGGACTCTCCGGAGCGATGATGGCGGAGACTCTCGTTCTAGAGCTAGCTGCTCCTGGTCCATCTCCTTGGTTGACTTGGGGACGATCTTGGGGACTTGGCGTTGTGGATGTAGTATCGTCCGCAGGACGGGCTGCATCAGCATTTGTTGAGGGCAAACCTCTAGGGTGGCCCGATCTTTCATGATTCCCTTTCAAATCAAGGGTGGAGTGCGGGGGAAGGAGGGAAGGATGAACACGACGAACACATGCACGAAGAATGCGATGAACACACACACACGCAAAACCACGATAAACACCAATAGCTCACGCCGGCGGTGACCGGTCCGGCGCCCAATCCCTAGGATCGGCGTCGGGCGGAGGACTCTCTCTCGAACCGGCACGACGAGATGGGAGACTCGGTGAGATCTTGACGTCTAGGCAAAGGGACACCGATGCCTAGGCCTTGTACAACGTGGAGGCACAATGCAAACTCCAACGAGGTTTGGGGATATTGGTGCTCCTTAGTCAAGGAACATGAGGCAAGAATTCGATAGATCCACAAAGGGGGTTTCCACTAATTCCAATATCAAGCCTAGGGTTTACAATGGAGGTGGGGGTCTATATATAGGCCAGCCATACAGTCAGGGGTAATTCAAGCATTAAAGTAGAGTTCTGGGCGAAATAGAGGGGTACATGGGCCATAGGGCCCAGCTAGGCTCGCAGGCCCATCACTTGGACCGAACACTCCGGGTCGAGTGGGCCAGGCAGTCCGGGGTGGCCGGACACTCCGGGCAGTGTCCGAACTGGCACACAGAATGTCCACGCCAGGTTCGGGCTCGGGAAGGCCGGACACTCCGGCTGAGTCGCGTTGGACACTCCGGCTGCGCCGGACACTCCGGCTGAGTCGCGCCGGACACTCCGGCTTTGGCAGCTTCAGCTTAGGTGCAGCTTCAGGGCTCGTGGGTCGACGTGGCGGGGGCTCGTACCTGATGATGCACAAAGTAGTGGTATGAAGTAGCATGCCATCCAAGGAGGTATCAAATTGGCACGAGGAGAGGAGCGAGTTCACCTTAGCTTGGAGGAGTTTGGCTCAGGCACGAGTCATGGGTCCACTTGGGGGACTTGTTGTTGTAGATGTAGAAGCGTCCGTAGGACAGGCTGCATCAGCTCCCCCCCGGGAAAGAGTCGTCCTCGACTCTTCATGGATATCATCTTGAGCATCTCCATGGTAGGGTGAGAGATCCTTGACATTGAATGTATTGCTTGCAAGGTACTTGGAGGTCGGTATGTCGATGATGTAGGCGTTGTTGTTGATTCTTTTGAGGACCTTGAAGGGACCATCTCCTCTTGGCTTGAGCTTGGAGTCACGTTCCTTGGGGAAGCGGTCCTTGCTTAGGTCTATCCACACAAGGTCACCTTCTTCAAATATCATCTCCTTCTTGTCCTTGTTTAATCTTGAAGCTTGGCGAAGGACTTGTTGTTCGATAGTAACTCTTGTTTCTTCATGAAGCGTCTTCATAGCTTGTGCGCGCTTCTCGACGTCCATGTTCGTGCGCTCATGGAGAGGTAGTGGTAGGATGTCGAGCGCGGTGAGGGGCTCGAAACCATTGACGATCATGAATGGACTCATCTTGGTTGTTGAGTGCTTGGCTCGATTGTAGGCGAACTCGGCGTGTGGAATGCATTCCTCCCAATCCTTCAGGTTTTTCTTGATCAACACACGAAGGAGAGTTCCGAGGCTTCGGTTGACAACTTCCGTTTGGCCATCAGTTTGAGGATGTGATGCGGATGAGAAGAGGAGCTTGAGGCCGAGCTTGGCCATGAGGGTCTTCCACAAGTAGCTCATGAATTTGACGTCGCAGTCGGAGATTATTGTACTTGGCACACCGTGAAGATGGACGATTTCCCTGAAAAATAGATTTGCAACATGTGAAGCATCGTCGGTCTTATGGCACGGTATGAAGTGTGCCATTTTGGAAAAACTATCCACAACGACAAATATAGAATCATGACCATGCTTAGATCTAGGCAATCCTAACACGAAATCCATGCTAATGTCGGACAAGGGTGTATGAGGAATAGGCAATGGCTTATAAAGACCATAGGGATTAGCTTGCGACTTAGCTTGAACAGATGTCGTGCATCGTTGAACGTAGCGCTCCATGTCACGCTTCATCTTGGGCCAAAAGTAGTGATTGGAGAGCATGTCCAATGTCTTGTCGCGACCAAAGTGACCCATAAGGCCTCCACCATGAGATTCTTGGAGAAGCAAAAGTTGAAGCAACGACTTCGGGATGCATAGATTGTTTTGTTTAAATAGAAAGCCCTTATGCAAATAGAAATCATCAACTCCTTTGTCATTGGAGCACTTTGCGAAAATAGGTTCGAAGAACGGATCGGAAGCATACAAAGATTTTATTTCCTCAAGACCCAACACGTTGATTTCAAGTCTCGTAAGAAGGCTTGTATGTTTGCGAGACAATGCGTCCGCAACTACATTATCTTTGCCCTTCTTATACTTGACAATGTACGGAAAAGACTCCATGAATTCAACCCACTTAGCGTGTATCTTGCTCAAGTTAGCTTGGCCTTTGAGATATTTCAACGACTCGTGGTCGGAATGTATGATAAATTCCTTGGGCCAAAGGTAGTGTTGCCAAACTTGAAGGACACGAACTAAGGCAAAAAGCTCTTTGTCATAAATCGGATAGTTAAGGCGAGCACCATCAAGTTTCTCGCTATGGTAGGCTATAGGACGTCCGTTTTGCATAAGGACTCCTCCAATGCTAATACCACTAGCATCACACTCTATCTCAAAAGTTTTTGTGAAATCCAGTAAAGCAAGAAGAGGTGCTTCGGTGAGCCTCTTTTTAAGTTCATCAAAAGCTTTTTGTTGTTCTTTGCCCCACACGAAGGTGACATTCTTTTTGGTCAATTCATTAAGGGGACAAGCAATGGTTGAAAAGTCTTTCACAAAGCGACGATAGAAACCGGCCAACCCATGAAAACTTCAGAGTTCACTCACATTTGTTGGTATGGGCCAATCTCGTATGTCCTTTACCTTGGAAACATCAACTTCAATTCCCTTCGAAGAAACGACAAATCCAAGAAAAATCAACTTGTCTTTAGCAAAAGTGCACTTGGGAAGATTAGCATAAAGCTTTTCATGTCGAAGGATTTGCAAAACTTCCTTGACATGTGTTATATGGTCCTCAAGTGATTTGCTATAAACAAGAATATCATCGAAATAGACAACAACACTTTTTCCAATGAGAGAACGCAAGATGTGATTCATAAGGCGCATGAAGGTGGATGGGGCATTTGATAAACCTAAGGGCATAACCAACCATTCATAGAGACCAAGGTTGGTCTTGAAGGCGGTTTTCCACTCATCACCTTCAGCCATGCGTATTTGATGGTAACCACTACGAAGATCAATTTTCAAAAAAATAGTGGCTCCACACAACTCATCAAGCATGTCATCGAGACGTGGTATGGGATGTCGATAACGCACGGTTATAGCATTGATTGGACGGCAGTCAATGCATAACCGTAACGTATCATCCGTCTTTGGAACAAGAATCACGGGTATGGCACTTGGACTAGTGCTAACTTGGATCAAACCTTTAGAGACGAGTTGGTTGATTTGACGTTCGATCTCCTTCATCTCCCCCGGGTTCTGCGGTAAGCGGCGCGGTTGGGAAGTGGTGCACCGGGGATGAGGTCAATTCGATGTTCGATGCCGCGAAGAGGAGGTTGTCCATGTGGAAGCTCTTCGGGGAACACATCCTTGAATTCCTGCAAAACATTCATCAAAGATGGAGGAACATTGGTTAATTCATTAGTTCCTTGCACTAGTCCCATGCAAAGGAGGACATAGTGCAAGATGGATGGGTTGTTCCGAACATCTCTCATCTCACTTTTGGTGGCAAGGAGAACACTATTAGTTTTTCCACTCGAATTTGGCTTGTGGCTCTCACTCACTATGAGGTGGTTCTCTCTCTCACCGCTCTTCTCACAAGTAGGTGTTGTGCGTTGCGCCCTCGCTAAAGCCTTTGCATTGTCTGCAATTATTTGGCTAGGAGTCATTGGTTGCAAAACACATGTTTTGTTGAGCCATTTGAAGGTGTATATATTGGTGCGACCATCATGTTGAGTAGCCTTGTCAAATTGCCACGGTCGACCAAGAAGCATGTGGCAAACTGTCATAGGAACCACATCACACTCCACCGTATCTTTGTAAGGACCAATGGCGAAGGAGACCGATACGGTATGCTTGATCTTCACGGACCCTTGGTCACTTAGCCATTGCACGTGGTAGGGGTGCTTGTGTGGATGGAGGGTGAGGTTGAGCTTCTCACACAACTCGGTGCTAGCAAGGTTGTGACAACTCCCTCCGTCAATGATCACCTTGATAGATTTTCCGTTGATGCCGGCTCGTGTTTGGAAGATATTGGAGCGTTGGTCTTCATGCTCTTGTGCTTGAGTGGTCAAGATCCTTGTGACGACAAGCGATGGACTTGCGTCATGCTCACACATGAGGAGTTCTTCATCATCTTCCACTCGTTGCCTTGCCATTGCTTCCTTGACACGGACATCAAACTCATCTTCACTCAAGTACTCTTCATCACCATTGTCATGGATGAACAAGACTTTCTTGTTTCCACATTCGGCCGACTTGTGTCCTTTACCTCCACACTTGTAGCATTCACCGTTGAAAGGTGTATCACTCTTTGTTTGCTTGCCACTTGGGGGCAGTTTTCCTTGAGGAAGCGTGGGCTTGAAGGAAGGCTTGGAGGTACTTGAGGAGCTACCATTGAAAGTTGTTGGTGTAGCGGTTGAAGCTTGCTTGTAGGTGAAGTACATCTTGGGCTTGTTGTACTTGATATCCTCTTGCACTTGATGTTCAGCCTTTGTTGCGCTATGCACAAGCTCAACCATGGTGTTGTATGTTTGGAACTCGACGATTCGCTTGATTGGGTGATTCAAGCCAATAAGGAAACGTGCCATTGTTTGCTCCATGCGCTCATCAATGTTGGCGCGAATCAAGTTGAGTTCCATTTCCTTGAAGAGGTCACGCGTGTAGTGCGCGGGGACAAATCGGGATCTCATGTGAGCCTTCATGTCATGCCAAGTTGTGATTGGCGGCTCTTTTCTTGCATCACGAGCAACTTGAACTTGTTCCCACCAAAGGTTGGCGTAATCATCAAAGTCTAGCGTAGCCATGGCGACCATCTTCTCATTGCTATAGTTGTGCATGCGGAAGATCTTGTCGACTTTGAGTGCCCACGAGAGGTATTCTTCGGGGTCATTGGATCCGGTGAACTTGGGCATCGTGAACTTGAGCTTGCCAAAAGTTTCTTCATCGTTGCGGTCATTGCGACGAGCTTGGTGACCTTGTTGATGATCTTGTAGTTGGGGAGGTGGAACTTGGTTCTCGCGTCCTTGTTGCGGAGCTTGCTCTTGATATTGTTGTTGAGGAGGAGCTTGCTCTTGCTCTTGGTACGGTTGTTGACGTGGTTGAGGTACTTGGGCCTCATGGTGGCGAAGGTGTGGAGCCTCTTTATGTGGTTGATGACGAAGAGGAGGCTCGTTCCTCTATTGGTGATGTTGGTTAGGTACATGGGCCTCACAACGAAGAACATGGTCATGAGCCTCTTGACGTGGTAGGCGTCGCTCCACTTGTATCACTTGACGCTCCAAGTTTTGTTGATGTGGAGGAGGCTCCGCGTGATGACCATGGTGTCGTTGTTGACGTTCATGACGAAGATGATGATCTTGGAGAGCTTCACGTCGATGACGAGCTTGATTCTCCAAGTTGGAGTCATCACTTGTTGTGTCAAGAATGTGTCGTGGTCGATGGTGGTGGACTTGCGGTTGTACTTGCGATTGCGCTTGCGGTTCCTCTTGTGGTTGCTCTTGTCGGATCACTAGTGCCCTTTCATGATGACGGTGTGCTTCTTGCCTTGCTCGTGGCCTTGAAGAGAGGTCACCATCATGGCTTGATGTTGCGGCGTGCCGTGGGGAAGGTACATAGTTCGAAGAGATTCCATCTTCAATCACGGGGGCATCATTGCGTCTTTGAGCACTTTGATGTACATCTTGTGGAAGAGGTGCATGACGATGCGAAGAACTTGCCGAGCTTGATGCGCATGAACGTGGTCTTGCCATGCCGTCGATGAGGCGTCGAAGATTGTCATTTGTTTCGGCGACGGAGTGTTGGAGCGCTTCATTTTGGTGGCCGAAGTTGTGATGCATTGCATGCATTTGTCGTTCGAGGCCGTCGAAGCGGCTGCCGATGTTCTTGAACTCGGCTTGCGCCTTGCCAAATTGTTCATCTTGTCGCGTCTCAAGGGCTTGGCAATGTTCACGGAACTCTTGTCGAACGATGAAGTGACTTGCGCGCGTCATGTACGGACATTGATCTTCTTCTTGGGGAGGTGGTTGGCTCGTCTCACCGTGCCTATCCATCATGCAAAACACACAAGTATTGTATATGGAAGTGGAATATGGTGGTGTTATCCTTGTACCTCACCTTGGGGATTGCACCAAACTAGAAACCACAAGTGAGAGCTATAAGCGTGCAAAGTGGAATTGCAAAGAAAACTCACACTAAAGAAAGAACTAACTCTCAAAAGCTTGTTGGTGGTAGGTTAGGATTGTGGAAAGCCAAAGAACCAACCAAAAGAAAAGGGATAGTCAAAAGTGGGTAAAATCCAACAAAACTCAAGTCAAAGGCGAAGGTCAACAACTCGAAAGGGTGACAGGAACCTACGACTATGTACACACACGTGGAGAAAGTTGGGATTGACACGACTATGAAAATGAGCAACTAAATGTCCTAATGAAGACTAAGCTCGTTGTCGTGCCAATGTAAGGAGAGACCGTGGCTCGTTTGCAAAGATTAAAAGTGAGCAACGGATTTGTGCACTTGCCTTGGGCGCTCTTCTTTCTCTCTTGCTTACAAGCTTTGAGACTCTCTTTTGCAAGGGGAGACTATTTTTCTTTTGCTTTTTCTTTGTATCCTTTTTCTTTTTTTTCTTTTTTTTGCTCTCGCTTGATGCTACCTAGTCACACTTGCTATTCCTCTTGCACTCTCACTATCCAAGGACAAATGCACAATGCTCAAGCAAACACAAGATGAGCCACTCTCATGGGATAGGTACACGCAAAGGAAGATGGGGTTAACAAGGTGACGCAAGTTATACATTCTTTGATGATGAACTTGGCATCGGTGGTGCGGGATGATGTTCGTGGTCCGTGGTGTCGATGAGCGCGGAAGTTGATGATGCGGAAGCTTGCTGGTAGTTGCTGACATGCACACGGGACACGAGCAAACAAAGGAGATTAGCCAATGCGAAAAATGAGGCAAAACAGTCAAAACAGGCGTTACAGCCGGACACTCCGGTCTGTCTGGGCCGGACACTCCGGTCTGGCCGGACACTCAGGTCTGGTTTGGCCAGACACTCCGGTCGGGCCGGACACTCCGGTCGGTACGAGCCGGACACTCCGGCGCGGGTTTCCTGCTCGTGTTCTTGAGCGGAAATCTTCGCCTTTGTGCCTCAAATCCACGAAAAACTGGCCAAATCGGGCTGGGGAAACGCAGGATAAAGCTGGACCAACTCCTTAGACAAGGTTTGGTCGGATCAAAACCACAAATAACACTCCAAATCAAGAGATCGATCCAAAGGCAAATATGGGCTGTTTTTTGTGGGGATTTTCGAATTTTTGGTGGATAGATGTAAAATCTGTGGGGGAAATCGTGAGCAACGAAGCTCTTGATACCAATATGTTGAGGGCAAACCTCTAGGGTGGCCCGATATTTCACGATTACCTTTCAAATCGAGGGTGGAGTGCGGGGGAAGGAGGGAAGGATGAACACGACGAACACACGCACGAAGAACGCGATGAACACACACACGCAAAACCACGATAAACACCAATAGCTCACGCCAGCGGTGACCGGTGCGGCGCAATCCCTAGGATCGGCGTCGGGCGGAGGACTCTCTCTCGAACCGGCATGGCGAGATGGGAGACTCGGTGAGATCTTGACGTCTAGGCAAAGGAACACCGATGCCTAGGCCTTATACAACGCGGAGGCACAATGCAAACTCCAACGAGGTTTGGGGATATTGGTGCTCCTTAGTCAAGGAGCATGAGGCAAGAATTAGATAGATCCACAAAGGGGTTTCCACTAATTCCAATATCAAGCCTAGGGTTTACAATGGAGGTGGGGGTCTATATATAGGCCAACCACACAGTCAGGGGTAATTCAGGCATTAAAGTAGAGTTCTGGGCGAAATAGAGGGGTACATGGGCCATAGGGCCCAGCTAGGCTTGCAGGCCCATCACTTGGACCGGACACTCCGGGTCGAGTGGGCTGGATAGTCCGGGGTGGCCGGACACTCCGAGTCGAGTGGGCCAGACACTCCGGGGTGGCCGGACACTCCGGGCAGTGTTCGGGCAGTGTCCGAACTGGCACATAGAATGTCCGCACCAGGTTCGGGCTCGGGCAGGCCGGACACTCCGGCTGAGTCGCACCGGACACTCCGGCTATGGCAGCTTCATCTCAGGTGCAGCTTCAGGGCTCGTGGGTCGACGCGGCGGGGGATCGTACCTGATGATGCACAAAGTAGTGGTATGAAGTAGCATGCCATCCAAGGAGGTATCAAATTGGCATGAGGAGAGGAGCGAGTTCACCTTAGCTTGGAGGAGTTTGGCTCGGGCACGAGTCATGGGTCCACTTGGGGGACTTGTTGTAGATGTAGAAGCGTTCGTAGGACGGGCTGCATCAGCTCCCCCCCCCTTGGGAAAGAGTCGTCCTAGACTCTTCATGGATATCATCTTGAGCATCTCCATGGTAGGGTGAGGGATCCTTGAAATTGAATGTATTGCTTGCAAGGTACTTGGAGGTCGGTATGTCAATGATGTAGGCGTTGTTGTTAATTCTTTTGAGGACCTTGAAGGGACCATCTCCTCTTGGCTTGAGCTTGGAATCACGTTCCTTGGGGAAGCGGTCCTTGCTTAGGTGTATCCACACAAGGTCACCTTCTTCAAATATCATCTCCTTCTTGTCCTTGTTTAACCTTGAATCTTGGCGAAGGACTTTTTGTTCGATAGTAGCTCTTGTTTCTTCATGAAGCGTCTTCATAGCTTGTGCGCGCTTCTCGACGTCCATGTTCGTGCGCTCATGGAGAGGTAGTGGTAGGATGTCGAGAGCGGTGAGGGGCTCGAAACCATAGACGATCATGAATGGACTCATCTTGGTTGTTGAGTGCTTGGCTCGATTGTAGGAGAATTCGGCGTGTGGAATGCATTCCTCCCAATCCTTCAGGTTTTTCTTGATCAACACACGAAGGAGAGTTTCGAGGCTTCTATTGACAACTTCAGTTTGGCCATCAGTTTGAGGATGTGATGCGGATGATAAGAGGAGCTTGACGTCGAGCTTGGCCATGAGGGTCTTCCACAAGTAGCTCATGAATTTGACGTCGCGGTCGGAGACGATTGTCCTCGGCACACCGTGAAGACGGACGATTTCCCTGAAAAACAGATTTGCAACATGTGAAGCATCGTCGGTCTTATGGCACGGTATGAAGTGTGCCATTTTGGAAAAACGATCCACAACAACAAATATAGAATCATGACCATGCTTAGATCTAGGCAATCCTAACACGAAATCCATGCTAATGTCGGACCAAGGTGTATGAGGAATAGGCAATGGCATATAAAGACCATAGGGATTAGCTTGCGACTTAGCTTTAACACATGTCGTGCATCGTTGAACGTAGCGCTCCATGTCACGCTTCATCTTGGGCCAAAAGTAGTGATTGGAGAGCATGTCCAATGTCTTGTCGCGACCAAAGTGACCGATAAGGCCTCCACCATGAGATTCTTGGAGGAGCAAAAGTTGAAGCGACGACTTCGGGATGCATAGCTTGTTTTGTTTAAATAGAAAGCCCTTATGCAAATAGAAATCATCAACTCCTTTGTCATTGGAGCACTTTGCGAAAATTGGTTCAAAGAACAGATCGGAAGCATACAAAGATTTTATTTCCTCAAGACCCAACACGTTGATTTCAAGTCTCGTAAGAAGGCTTGTATGTTTGCGAGACAATGCGTCCGCAACTACATTATCTTTGCCCTTCTTATACTTGACAATGTACGGAAAAGACTCCATGAACTCAACCCACTTAGCGTGTCTCTTGCTCAAGTTAGCTTGGCCTTTGAGATATTTCAACGACTCGTGGTCGGAATGTATGATAAATTCCTTGGGCCAAAGGTAGTGTTGCCAAACTTGAAGGACACGAACTAAGGCAAAAAGCTCTTTGTCATAAATCGGATAGTTAAGGCGAGCACCATCAAGTTTCTCGCTATGGTAGGCTATAGGACGTCCGTTTTGCATAAGGACTCCTCCAATGCTAATACCACTAGCATCACACTCTATCTCAAAAGTTTTTGTGAAATCCAGTAAAGCAAGAAGAGGTGCTTCGGTGAGCCTCTTTTTAAGTTCATCAAAAGCTTTTTGTTGTTCTTTGCCCCACACGAAGGTGACATTCTTTTTGGTCAATTCATTAAGGGGACAAGCAATGGTTGAAAAGTCTTTCACAAAGCGACGATAGAAACCGGCCAACCCATGAAAACTTCAGAGTTCACTCACATTTGTTGGTATGGGCCAATCTCGTATGTCCTTTACCTTGGAAACATCAACTTCAATTCCCTTCGAAGAAACGACAAATCCAAGAAAAATCAACTTGTCTTTAGCAAAAGTGCACTTGGGAAGATTAGCATAAAGCTTTTCATTTCGAAGGATTTGCAAAACTTCCTTGACATGTGTTACATGGTCCTCAAGTGATTTGCTATAAACAAGAATATCATCGAAATAGACAACAACACATTTTCCAATGAGAGAACGCAAGATGTGATTCATAAGGCGCATGAAAGTGGATGGGGCATTTTATAAACCAAAGGGCATAACCAACCACTCACAGAGACCAAGTTTGCTCTTGAAGGTGGTTTTCCACTCATCACCTTCAGCCATGCATATTTGATGGTAACCACTACGAAGATCAATTTTTGAAAAAATAGTGGCTCTAGACAACTCATCAAGCATGTCATCGAGACGTGGTATGGGATGTCGATAAGCACGGTGATAGCATTGATTGGACGACAGTCCATGCATAACCATAACGTATCATCCGTCTTTGGAACAAGAATCACGGGCACGGCACTTGGACTAGTGCTAACTTGGATCAAACTTTTGGAGATGAGTTGGTTGATTTGACGTTCGATCTACTTCGTCTCCTCTGGGTTCGTGCAGAAAGCGGCACGGTTGGGAAGTGGTGCACCGGGGATGAGGTCAATTCGATGTTCGATGCCGCGAAGAGGAGGTAGTCCATGTGGAAGCTCTTCGGGAAACACATCCTTGATTTCCTGCAAAACATTCATCAAATATGGGGGAACATTGGTTAATTCATTAGTTCCTTGCGCTAGTCCCTTGCAAAGGAGGATATAGTGCAAGATGGATGGATTGTTCCGAACATCTCTCATCTCACTTTTGGTGGCAAGGATAACACTCTTAGTTTTTCCACTCGAATTTGGCTTGTGGCTCTCACTCACTATGAGGTGGTTCTCTCTCTCCCCGCTCTTCTCACAAGTAGGTGTTGTGCTTTGTGCCCTCGCTAAAGCCTTTGCATTGTCCGCAATTATTTGGCTAGGAGTCATCAGTTGCAAAACACATGTTTTGTTGAGCCATTTGAAGGTGTATATATTGGTGCGACCATCATGTTGAGCAGCCTTGTCAAATTGCCACGGTCGACCAAGAAGCATGTGGCAAACTGTCATAGGAACCACATCACACTCCACCGTATCTTTGTAAGGACCAATGGCGAAGGAGACCGATACGGTATGCTTGATCTTCACGGACCCTTGGTCACTTAGCCATTGCACGTGGTAGGGGTTCTTGTGTGGATGGAGGGTGAGGTTGAGCTTCTCACACAACTCGGTGCTAGCAAGGTTGTGACAACTCCCTCCGTCAATGATCACCTTGATCGATTTGCCGTTGATGCCAGCTCGTGTTTGGAAGATTTTGGAGCGTTGGTCTTCATGCTCTTGTGCTTGAGTGGTCAATATCCTTGTGACGACAAGCGATGGACTTGCGTCATGCTCACACATGAGGAGTTCTTGATCATCTTCCACTCGTTGCCTTGCCATTGCTTCCTTGACACGGGCATCAAACTCATCTTCACTCAAGTATTCTTCTTCCCCATTGTCATGGATGAACAAGACTTTCTTGTTTCCACATTCGGCCGACTTGTGTCCTTTACCTCCACACTTGTAGCATTCACCGTTGAAAGGTGTATCACCCTTTGCTTGCTTGCCACTATGGGGCAGTTTTCCTTGAGGAAGTGTGGGCTTGAAGGAAGGCTTGGAGGTACTTGAGGAGCTACCATTGAAAGTTGTTGGTGTAGCGGTTGAAGCTTGCTTGTAGGTGAAGTACGTCTTGGGCTTGTTGTACTTGATATCCTCTTGCACTTGACGTTCAGCCTTTGTTGCGATGTGCACAAGCTCAACCATGTTGTTGTAGGTGACCTCTCTTCAAGGCCACGAGCAAGGCAAGAAGCACACCGTCATCACGCAAGGGCACGAGTGATCCGACAAGAGCAACCACAAGAGGAACTGCAAGCGCAACCGCAAGTCTACCACCATCGACCGAGACACATACTTGACACAACAAGTGATGACTCCAACTTGGAGAATCAAGTTCGTCATCGACGTCAAGCTCTCCAAGATCATCCTTTTCGTCATCAACGTCATGAATGTCAACAACGACACCATGGTCATCATGCGGCGCCTCCTCCACATCAACAAAACTTGGAGCGTCAAGTGATACAAGTTGAGCGACGCCCACCACGTTAAGAGGCTCATGACTATGTTCTTTGCCGTGAGGCCCATGTGCCTAACCAACATCACCAACATCATCAAATGCCCCATCCACTTTCATGCGCCTTATGAATCACATCTCGCGTTCTCTCATTGGAAAATGTGTTGTTGTCTATTTCGATGATATTCTTGTTTATAGCAAATCACTTGTGGACCATGTAACACATGTGAAGGAAGTTTTGCAAATCCTTCGACATGAAAAGCTTTATGCTAATCTTCCCAAGTGCACTTTTTCTAAAGACATGTTGATTTTTCTTGGATTTGTCGTTTCTTCGAAGAGAATTGAAGTTGATGTTTCCAAGGTAAAGGGCATACGAGATTGGCCCATACCAACAAATGTGAGTGAACTCCGAAGTTTTCATGGGTTGGCCGGTTTCTATCGTCGTTTTGTGAAAGACTTCTCAACCATTGCTTGTCCCCTTAATGAATTGACCAAAAAGAATGTCACCTTCGTGTGGGGCAAAGCACAACAAAAAGCTTTTGATGAACCTAAAAAGAGGCTCACCGAAGCACCTCTTCTTGCTTTACCGGATTTCACAAAAACTTTTGAGATAGAGTGTGATGCTAGTTGTATTGGCATCAAAGGAGTCCTTATGCAAAACGGACGTCCTATAGCCTACCATAGCGAGAAACTTGATGGTGCTCGCCTTAACTATCCGATTTATGACCAAGAGCCTTTTGCCTTAGTTCGTGTCCTTGAAGTTTGGCAACACTACCTTTGGCCCAAGGAATTTTTCATACATTCCGACCACGAGTCGTTGAAATATCTCAAAGGCCAAGCTAACTTGAGCAAGAGACACACTAAGTGGGTTGAGTTCATGGAGTCTTTTCCGTACATTGTCAAGTATAAGAAGGGCAAAGATAATGTAGTTGCGGACGCATTGTCTCGCAAACATACAAGCCTTCTTCCGAGACATGAAATCAACGTGTTGGGTCTTGAGGAAATAAAATCTTTGTATGCTTCCGATCCGTTCTTTGAACCAATTTTCGCAAAGTGCTCCAATGACAAAGGAGTTGATGATTTCTATTTGCATAATGGCTTTCTATTTAAACAAAACAAGCTATGCATCCCGAAGTCATCGCTTCAACTTTTGCTTCTCCAAGAATCTCATGGTGGAGGCCTTATGGGTCACTTTGGTCGCGACAAGACATTGGACATGCTCTCCAATCATTACTTTTGGCCCAAGATGAAGCGTGACGTGGAGCGCTACGTTCAACGATGCACGGCATGTGTTCAAGCTAAGTCGCAAGCTAATCCCTATGGTCTTTATATGCCATTGCCTATTCCTCATACACCTTGGTCCGACATTAGCATGGATTTCTTGTTAGGATTGCCTAGATCTAAGCATGGTCATGATTCTATATTTGTCGTTGTGGATCGTTTTTCCAAAATGGCACACTTCATACCGTGCCATAAGACCAACGATGCTTCGCATGTTGCAAATCTATTTTTCAGGGAAATCGTCCGTCTTCATGGTGTGCCAAGGACAATCGTCTCTGACCGCGACGTCAAATTCATGAGCTACTTGTGGAAGACCCTCATGGCCAAGCTCGGCGTCAAGCTCCTCTTCTCATCTGCATCACATCCTCAAACTGATGGCCAAACCAAAGTTGTCAACCGAAGCCTCGGAACTCTCCTTCGTGTGTTGATCAAGAAAAACCTGAAGGATTGGGAGGAATGCATTCCGCACGCCGAGTTCGCCTACAATCGAGCCAAACACTCAACAACCAAGATGAGTCCATTCATGATTGTCTATGGTTTCGAGCCCCTCACCGCGCTCGACATCCTACCACTACCTCTCCATGAGCGCACGAACATGGACATCGAGAAGCGTGCACAAGCTATGAAGACGCTTCATGAAGAAACAAGACCTACTATCGAACAACAAGTCCTTTGCCAAGTTTCAAGGTTAAACAAGGACAAGAAGGAGATGATATTTGAAGAAGGTGACCTTGTGTGGATACACCTAAGAAAGGACTGCTTTCCCAAGGAACGTGACTCCAAGCTCAAGCCAAGAGGAGATGGTCCCTTCAAGGTCCTCAAAAGAATCAACAACAACGCCTACATCATCGACATACCGACCTCCAAGTACCTTGCAAGCAATACATTCAATGTCAAGGATCTCTCACCCTACCATGGAGATGCTCAAGATGATATCCATGAAGAGTCGAGGACGACTCTTTCCCAAGGGGGGAGCTGATGCAGTCCGTCCTACGGACGCTTCTACATCTACAACAACAAGTCCCCAAGTGGACCCATGACTCGTGCCCGAGCCAAACTCCTCCAAGCTAAGGTGAACTCGCTCCTCTCCTCGTGCCAATTTGATACCTCCTTTGATGGCATGCTACTTCATACCACTACTTTGTGCATCATCAGGTACGAGCCCCCGCCGCGTCGACCCACGAGCCCTGAAGCCTACTCGAGCACGAACCTGGCGCGGACATTCTGTGTGCCAGTTCGGACACTGCCCGGAGTGTCCAGCCTCCCCGGACTGTCCGGCCCACTCGATCCGGAGTGTCCGGCCACCCCGGACTGTCTGGCCACCCCGGACTATCCGGCCACCCCAGACTATCCGGCCACCCCGGACTGTCCGGCCCACTCGACCCGGAGAGTCCGGCCCAAGTGATGGGCCTACGAGCCTAGCTGGGCCCTATGGCCCATGTACCCCTCTATTTCACCCAGAACTCTACTTTAATGCCTGAATTACCCCTGACTTTGTGGTTGGCCTATATATAGACCCCCACCTCCATTGTAAACCCTAGGCTTGATATTGGAATTAGTGGAAACCCCTTTGTGGATCTATCTAATTCTTGCCTCATGCTCCTTGACTAAGGAGCACCAATATCCCCAAACCTCGTTGGAGTTTGCATTGTGCCTCTGCGTTGTACAAGTCCTAGGCATCGGTGTTCCTTTGCCTAGACGTCAAGATCTCACCGAGTCTCCCATCTCGCCGTGCCGATTCGAGAGAGAGTCCTCCGCCCGACATCGATCCTAGGGATTGCGCCGGACCGGTCACCGCCGGCGTGAGCTATTGGTGTTTATCGTGGTTTTGCGTGTGTGTGTACATCGCGTTCTTTGTGCGTGTGTTCGTCGTGTTCATCCTTCCCTCCTTCCCCCGCACTCCACCCTTGATTTGAAAGGGAATCGTGAAAGATCGGGCCACCCTAGAGGTTTGCCCTCATCATATGGTATCAGCAGCTTTTGGTTGCCACAGATTTCTCCTCGATTTGGTCTTTTCCCCCATAAATTCGAAAATCCCCAAAAAATAGCCCCAATTTCGTGTTTTGGACCGATCTATGATTTGAGTGCGTTTTGGTAGTTTTTGATCCGTGGATTACTTGCTAAACTTGTTGATCTACCTTCCCCTGCGTTACCATAGCATAATTCCTTGATTTCCCCCATCAATTTGAGGTTTTGGTCCCAGTTTTTCCGCCAAAACTCGTCCCGTTCGTGTTCTGAAACTTCTGGATCGACCGGACCGGACTGTCTGGCAAAAACAGACCGGAATATCCGCCCCACCGGAGTTTCCGGCATAAACTGACCGGATTCTCCGCCAGGGCCGGACTGTCCGGCCTGTGCGCACCGGACTGTCCGCTCCCTGTTGACAGAAAAATCTGCTTCACGGTTTTGAGCATAACTTTTGCATACGAACTCAGATTTTGGTGTTCTTTAGCTTGTTTTGAAGAGGAGAAAGAGATCTACATCATCATCTCCGTGATTCATGCTATCTACTCCATCCAAATTCCGTGAGCAAGGTGGAATCCACCAATAAAGGGTGAAGTTTGGCGACGAAAGGTATAAACATTCCGCGTCTTCTCCCCACTTGCTTTCCTTTGTGAGCTACACTATCTTTGCGTTCAACAAACACCTATTGAGACTAGTTCCTCCTATGATTGCTTGGGATATGAACATTTGATACCTTGTAGAATTCCGAGCAAAAGTTGTGAGCGCGCTATCTCATATAGTTATCTTGTATAGAAAAAGGAAAGAAAAAGAAAAGAAAAAGAAAAAAAATAGAAAAAGAAAACGAAAAAGAAGAAAAAGAGAAAGAAACAAGTGCCTCATAGAATAAGAAGCGCAAGCTCGATGAACATCAAATAGGTGGTACTTATTGTGCATATCTTGTAGCCCACCAATTTATTGCAATCGAACTAGCGTCTCTCCTTGCACTTGTGCGACACGAGCTTATAGTCTTTGCTAGGTAATCATTTGGTTCTTAGCTCACTTTCTCCGTTGCACAAGTCCCATTTATCCCACCGTGTGTGTTTCCTTGTATATATTCCTATCTTGTGGATTGACTTGTTTTGCTTTTTGATCATCTTGGTTCTTTACTTGCCATTACAATATCTTGATTTCGGATTGTTCTTGGACACGCCACCTTCCATACCTATCCACCATAAGCTTTGTGTGTGTGTGTTTTTTAGTGGTTAGTTGGTTTTGGTGTTCCGCGTGAACTTCACTTTGCTTGGTTTTGATTGCTCTCAAGTGTTGCCACTTGCACGATACTATCTTCCAAGGTAAAGTAAGGTTTGACGCTGCATCCCTAACCCCCTACCACTTCCATATACACCACTTGGTCTTGTGAATCATGTCTAGGGACTCCAGAACCGAGGATGATATGTATGAAGAATCCACGATGAGCCACCACGACTACGACTCCACAAGTATAGAGGACATGATGGAGCACTACACCGACAATGGCTCTGCATGCTTTGAGGACCCAGAGCATTGCACCTATGATGGTTCCACATGCATGGAAGACATGGAGCATGTCATCAACTATGGCTCCTCAAGCATGGAGGACTTGGAGCTCTACATCGACAATAGCTCGTCATGCATGGAGTACATGGAGCACTACACCGACAATGGCTCCACATGCTTGGGTCATATGGAGTACTACATCAACAACGACTCCCCAAGCATGGATGACTTCGAGTGCTACAACGACAATGCCTCACCAAGCATGGAGGACATGGCGTGCTTCACCCACTTCGAGGGCTCTTCCATGAGCCATGAAGAATACCTCCACCGCTTGGAGATGGAGGACTACTACGCCAAGCTAGCGGAGACGCATCATCAAGAAACCATGACCTTCAAGGCCAAGCATGCCACACCAAAGGGCACCACCTACTTCGATGATCCACCTCCAAGGCAGCGAGCGCCATCACCTCCAAGCCGTCAAGCACCACCGTCTCTAAGGCGCCAAGAACCACCATCTCCAAGACGCCAAGCAAGGCCACCTCGAAGGCGTCATGTGCAACAACCTCCTAGGCATCAAGTGCCACCAACTACAAAAAGAGCGGCGCCCCAACATCACCTTCCAAAACAGGCGCCAAGAAGCAAGAATCTTCATCAACATACATCCTCTCGTGATCATCACCAACATCAAGAGGATACAAGACGTCGTTCAAGGCATCTTTGCCATGAAGACAAAGAATACAGGTTGAGCACCATCCATAATGCTCAACCAAGCTCAAGAATGCACCACCATCACAAGAAGAGTGCCAAGGACAAGAAGCATCGTCGCGAGCATCATGTGGATGATCAAGTGCGCCATCTACATCAACCTTTGGCAAGGCACGCCAATGACCTCCGTCGACACCATCATAAGGCACCTTCAACTACTCGTGCCACCACCAAAATGGCACCAAGAGCAAGCTCTCCTCCACGCATCAAGCTTCAACGCCAAGACTTGACGTCCTAGATGACACATGCAACCTCATGGATGAGGAGGACGAAGACCTCTACTTCGCCAAGTTGGACGAGTACGTCAAGAGGACTACACAAGCCAAGGCGCAAGAGGGCGACGATAAGGTCAAGAATGGTGAGCATGGGACTTTCCCTTCACCAAAGGAGGCGCAAGGATTTGAGAGAACCGAGCCTACCCCCATATGCTTGAGTGATGATGTGGTACCGATCCCATGTGAGTATGAGAGCCACTTAGCCCACCTGAGTGAAAACAAGAGTGAGATGAGTGACTCCACCATATGTGAGATTGAGTGCTTCCACTTGGAGGGCATGAGTGATACACCGAGTGAGTTGAGAGTGGTAGTTGATAGGTCATGTGAGACCACTTTGATTTCTCACCACTTACCCTCTACCTCTAGTGTGTTTTCTCATGATTTGCTAGGTTCCATGGATAAAGAAGCGCCAAGCTTGGAGATGTTGATGCCTCAAATCGAGAAGATGTACATGGTGGATGAAGATGATGCCATCCCCATACATGATGAAGAAGTCGCCCACATGGAGGCCAATGCTACCACAACACCCACTTCATATGAGAGGTATGAACAAGGTAAAAAATAAGGGTGTTGATGATGCCATGATCCCGCTAGTGGACATGATGACTTGTGATGATTGGCATGCTATGGATGATGTTTGTGATATCACATATGACTCATTGGTATTTCCATGTGATACTTTGCCTTTGCATAATGTTGAGCATCTGAAATTATTTGATTGTGATGATGTTTCCATAGACATGCCATGCTTTAAACATTACATTGATGATATCATTGCTTGCACTTTGTTGAACAATTGCTCTTTCCAATGTTTTGCTTGCGATGATGTTACCAATGGTACCCCTCGAACCATGCTTTGTCATGAATGTTTTACAATCTCTCTCGTTGCTTGCAATAAGATGAACAATTGCTCTTTCATTTGTTTTGATTGCAACAATAATTCTCATTTGTATTCTATTGAGATGGCCCCCATAGCTTTCTCAAATTTTGGAGATTTTGGTAAATGCCATGATAAGCATGTTCACCACTTGCATACTCACCATGCATCTATTTCATACTTGATTGACACCATGGTGATGTGCACAAGAAGAGATATGTCATGATGGATGATGTATTTCTCTACCATGCACACACGTTCTTCCTTTTGTGTTTGATGTGTGTAAGTACCCGCATGATCATGTCAACCTCGGTTGAGCACAAGTTGACAAAAAGAGCTCTAGAGAGCATCCCCCAAGTGGGTTCAAGATCGAACCCAGCTCTGATACCTTTTGCATGCTTTGCATATTTCATGTTGACAAATTGCTCTTTCCTATGGTTTGATTGCAAGCATGTTAATGGTATTCTTTCACCTTGTGACAATCATGTTTTGTTACTATTGGATATTGATGCTTTGTGTGTTGCCACAAAAAGGCTGAACAATTTCTCTTTCCGATGTTTTGTGTGCAACCATATTGCCATTATGAGCATGTATTGTCATGAGAGCTTCCAAGTCTCTTGTATAGTTGTTGCAACAAACATAAGGATCACTTGCTCTTTCATTTGGTTTGTTTGCAAACATGTTGCTTATGTTTCGGCGTGCAATACTCATACCCCGATGATCTTCATGGATCTCGTGGTCAAATCGATGGGAAAGTGAGGGGAAAGGGAGAAGATAGTGGAAGCGGATGCACACCTCGCGAAGAACACGATGAACACACGCAAAACACACACGATACAAGGCCGATTTCTCTCACCGGTGGCCACCGGTCCGATAGAATCCTCGCAAGGAAAGATCAGTCAACGTGCTCCCGTCAATCCCAAGCAGAGAGGGAAGAACACCTTGGAGAGGGTCTTGACGTCTTGGCAAAGGGACACCGATGCCAAGGCCTTGTACAACGAGGGAGGCGCGATGCAAACTCCAACGAGGTGGTGACGATAGTCGATCCCCTTTGGTAGAAGGGGATGAGGCAAAACTAGAGATTCCACAAAGGGGAGTTTTCTTTAGTCTATCATCTATGCCTAAGGGATACAATGAGGAGTGGGGGCTCTATTTATAGACCAGCCACAAGTTCAGGGGTAGTTTGGGCATAAAACTAGGGTTTGGTGCGGAATAGAGGGGTACATGGGCCAAGGGCCCAGATGTTGGCATGCAGGCCCATCGCATAGGCCAGACACTCTGGGTCAAGTGGGCCAGACAGTCCGGGGTGGCCGGACACTCCGGGTAGTGTCCGGGTAGAGTCCGATGTAGCACACAGAATGTCCGCGCCAGGCCGGGGCTGGGGTAGGCTGGACACTTCGGCTGAGTCGCGCAGGAGAGTCTGGCTACGCCGGACACTCCGGCTCAGGTAGCTTCAGGACAGGTACAACTTCAGGGCTTGTGGGTCGAAGCGGCGGGGGTTCATACCTGATGATGCACAGAGTAGTGGTATGAAGTAGCAAGCCATTCAAGAGGGTAGGAAGTGGGTTCGCGTAAGTTGGAGTCCATGGCGACTTGGCATAAGTTGGAGACCATGATGTGGTAACGATCGAAGGTCGGGCTACATCATGAATAATCGTCTCGCCAAAAGCAAGACACACAAACTGGGATTACAAATTTATATTCAAGTCCACTAATCTAAATGATAAACTTTGAGGGAAGAGGTGATGTCGGCCATCAACTGATTTGCTTGCCATCATCAAGTCACATTGCCTCAAAACCAGCAATTCTCAAGCAGATCCTCCTGTTTTCACAAAGCAGGACAAGTATCAAATACTTTGCAAACTGCAACGAGTTTTGCAAGAATCACATTTATAATTTGTATATCTTACATATACCTTTTCATCCATGACCTCCGTTGCAATCAAGCCCTTCCAAGAGTTTACAACTATAATGCAAGATCACTAAGTGTTTTTCCAAACATTCTCTTTTCATCCATGATGGAGGAAAACCCATCCAACGGCTCATACTCTATGTGCCTTATTCTGTAGGATACAAAATGTATCCCAACTCTCCATCAAATGGCGAACGGCTTATTAGATGATTATGGAGAAAAACACAAACATTCCGGAGTCATCGAACTATCTCCTAATGGTTATTGTATCAAGAAGAGAAGAAAACCTTTTACGAGGATATCCCTCAGGCGTGGGTATTAATCTATGAAGTTGGACCCTTTTGCTAAGTTCCATATTAAGCAATATATCCCATGGTCACAAAGGACCTCAATGGGATAGGCCAAGATCTACTAAGATATTTGCAAATAGACATCTAGACTAAGTTTATAATAAGAGATCAATTTATAACTGGTCTCCACTAAAATTGTCATCCCCTGGACAATTTTAGTGATCGCATGATCCCTATCCTCTGCACGTCCCCCGTGTTACACAGCCATCAGTGCATTATCAAAGGTAGACATTCACTAATGACAATCACATCATCCATGTGACTCATGCTCGATCTTTCGATCTCTTGTGTTCTGAGGCCACGCTTCTGTGGCGTGCTAGGCTTGCCAAATCTAACTTGTGTGTATTCGCTGTGCAACATGGCTTACACCCACTGTATGCAGACGTAGATATGTCTGACACCCAGGACTGTAACCCTAGATTGCCTCATACCGAAGAACTTTCTTGGTGGTGCACACACAAGGGGAACACAAAACATTGGAATTAAATAGGGATTATGTTATTTGCTACCGTTGACTATCTAAATACTAGCACACAATAAGATGTAAAAACTGGTATCAACATCATATGTATAACGTGATATGATATGGTCTTTCTCGCGCCTTGATGTCCATCGAGCGCTCCGGCATGATCTCCATCGTGCCCTTGGTTTGACGCCAAGTCCACGACACCTCCACCAGGTAACAGAAAAGTAAACTACTTTACCTTTGTAACGACCAATGCCATATCATAATCACATGCCCCCCTGCAAAATAAAGTTAGACGCCTCTACTTTATCTATTGCAAGTTTTACGTGGTTGTTAGGGCTTTTGCAATAGAACCGTTTCTAAACTACGAACTTTCCAACCACAACATGGATCCGACAGTTGTCTCTACTACACCCCTTTCGGGGCCCTCCGTTGTAAATGTGTTGCGACCTCGGATCATTAAGGATCCTAAGTCCCTGTGATTAACATGCTAGTCCCTGGATCAATAGCTAGCACTTCACAGTCGATGAATATCATGTAAAACACAAGTCATTATTACACGAATAATCCAGAGTATATTTATTACAACTTGCATAGCTTATAGCTAGCTCAAATGAAACAGCGGAAACTAATTAAAACTTGAGTCCATCAACGCCTCAGGCTAGTTGCGTGAAGACCCGCGATCCCTACGCACCTTTCAATCTTCGGATTCTGCACATAAGACGTGCAGCCAACAAGTTGGGTCAATACTTTGAATGTATTGGCAAATTACACCAAGGAAAAAGTAAGACTATCCCTACATGCAAGGCTAAGAGTAGGCTCTGGGGTTCATTTGCGTAGAGCCAATTTTTATCAATGTAATAAGAAAAGAGAAAGAAAGTTTTCCCTACTTTGTAAACTTTGGTAAATAGTGTAAGGTCGATGGAACACGTGGATATTACTCACCAAGTGCCCAATCAACCTAGCACTTGGATATTACGCACCAAGTTCCCAAAATCCCACCCAATGGCGATATTACTCACGCCTTGGGGTTTATAAAACATTAAGTTTGGAAAAGAGAGAGGAAGATCTTTCAGAGGCTCCATCCTTCAGATGCTCAATGTTGTTCTGTTTCCGTGAACACGGCTGATCGATCAGATTGCAATACTCTCGAGAGGTTGTGCACTTTCCCGACAATCCAAAATCAAGTCCTTTTACAGACAAGACCATGGCGAGACCTTCCCTTAGTAGCCCCTCTACCAGCTGGATCCAACCGTGCCAAGAACCTCCAAATGTTGGTACGCCGGTGAGGTTTCCCACTAAGTACTAAGCCAAGACAGATCCCATATGTATTGTGGTTACACGGGAAGCTTCTGAATTCTGAAACATGGCAGACTTCTTTGATTCCTGGGCGGCCATCCTCCACCAAAAAGTCCCACTCGTTGTCCCGACAACCATTCCGCCCAGAAGAAAACTTAGTTTTATTTTGAAGGGGGTTTTGAAGAAGGAAAGTTCGCTCGAGAGAGCTCTCGTACTTAGAAAATTTTGAGTCTTTCGAGCCCCCCAACGGTACTTGGTATATATATAGCATAGCAAGCAATACTTAGCAAAAACAGGGAAACCTAATAGGACGGAATTCCTAAGTATAAAGCTACTCATGGCATGCTACAAAACCGCACTTGCAAATAATAGTAATAAGAAAATCTACTAAATACCTACACATGCATACTACTAGATTTGACGGGTGAAAACATGCATAGTCAAAAACTGGGACATTTTCATGAACAAGTGGTGTAACTTGCCTTGATCCGAGCAGCAATCTACACAACAGTACTCCTCAGCGCACTTCGAGCAATCTAACGAAACAAACATGGATCCAATCACAATTTGCACAAAACAAGTCACGAAGTCAAATATGCATGCATGCAACATGGTAATATGCAAGGATGGATTCGATTTCGACCAAGGGTTTTAACCAGGGGTGTTGTTGAGTTGGGGATGTCATTAGAATCGATTCTTCACAGATTTTAGGTATTTTGGATAAAACCCTAATTAACCAAGCTCGAAACTAGATCTACAACTCCAATCCACCACGAGACAGAACTGAACACCCTAAGCATGATAAGACAATTTTCTACAGAAGGTATTGAAAAAACAAAGCCAACACAACAAGAATAAACTAAAACGGAGTTACATATAATTTTCTAGAATTAAAATACTCTATTCTAAACTTTAAATCCTACTACAAGATTGCTGTTGCAAAACAACAATATTATTGTAGATCTGTGTTCTACTCGAAAATATGAATCCAACGGTATATTATACGCAATTTTTGGACTAAAACTCGAATTACTAGAGATTTTACAAGATTGGAGGAATTTCTGCCTTTTTTTAAAAAGAAAAACAAAAGGGGGCCAGCGATGCGGTGACACGTGGCGGCCCGGGATTGGTCCGCGAGGCGGGTGTGATGTCGACGCGGTGCTGACACGGCGACGACGCGGCGGCTGCCACGTGGCGCGGCGCGATTCGCCGGTACCACTTCGGTGCGGCCAGTCTAATCTGGGCCGTTGGATTGGTATCGGACGGCTGAGGGGATGTGGCTGGTGGCTTACCGAGGTGGGTGGCGACGGGGTGCTCCCCCGGCTTGGTGGAGTAGTCGACGATGACCGGCTCCTCGCCGTGGATACGTTCCCCGGGGTGGCGTCGCTCCTCCTTCCCGAGGCGACGGCGGGCGGCGGATGGAGGCGGCGGAGGCGGCGGGGCTCCGCCGAGGAATTGGCGGCGGCTCGGCGGCGGTTGGAGGAAAAAGGGAACTAGGGTTTTGGGGAGGCGTGCCGGGGCTTAAGTAGGGGCAAAGACTTGGGGCGAGGGTCGCGGAATCCGCTCCGGATTCGCTGGAGGTGGTTGCCGACGCGGAGGTGGCGGCGTGCTCGAGCCGGACTCGGGGAGGAGGCGGCTGACGGGTGGGGTCGGGGCGTCAACGGCTGCGGGGCGGGCTGGCAGATGCTGGCGCGGCTTGGGCCGGCCCATTCGCTTCGCGACGTCCACCCGGCCAGGCGGGCGGTAGATAAGCCCCGGGCTGGCTCGGCCGGCCCGGTTAGGTTTCTTCTTTTTTTTTAATCTTTTTAATATTTTCTGTTTTGCTATTTGTTTAATAACTTTTGCAAACGGACTCCGAATTAGACGAAATTGGTTTCTAAAATTTTGTAAAAAGAAGAGGGTTAGAGTAGGACTATAAAATAACACTTTTGCGAGGGTTTTGGTGGTTCAAAAAGGTTTTACCCCTTTTAGTCTATAAGTGACTATGGGGTTTAAGAAAATACCTGATGCAGTTTTTGATATGTGATGCCATGATGCAATGTTATGATGCATGCTTCTAGTAACACCTGAAATTGCAAAATTTTTGGGATGTTACAAACCTACCCCCCTTAAGAAGAATCTCGTCCTCGAGATTCAGGTTGGTTAGCAAATAGGTGTGGGTGTTCTTTCTTCAGGTCTTCTTCACGTTCCCACGTGGCCTCTTCCTCGGAATGGTGATTCCATTGAACTTTGCAAAATCTGATAGTCTTGGTACGAGTGATTCTCTCGGCTGTCTCCAGAATCCTGGTGGGTTTTTCCTCATAGGTGAGATCGTTTTCCAATTGAACTTCTTCCAATGGAACTATATCCTTTAGTGGGGTTTCAGCCATTTCCGGGTGACACTTCTTTAGTTGCGACACATGGAAAACATCGTGCACTGTTAGCACTTCGGGTAATTCCAACTGATAGGCAACTTCCCCTCTATGACCCAAGATCTTGTAGGGCCCTATGAATCGGGGTGCTAACTTACCCTTGATTCCAAACCTCTTAACTCCTTGTAGTGGTGAAACTCGGAGATACGCACGGTCTCCCACTTCATAAGTCACATCCCTGTGCTTGGAATCAGCATAACTCTTTTGTCTGGATTGGGCTATTTTTAACCTGTCTTGAATCTGTCTCACTTTCTCTTCAGCATCCTTGATCAGTTCAAGTCCAAACAAACTACGTTCTCCTACTCCACTCCATAGCAGCGGAGTCCTACACTTTCTGCCATGTAGAACTTCAAATGGAGCCATCTTGATGCTAGTTTGGTAGCTGTTATTGTATGAGAATTCCGCATATGGCAAGTTATCATCCCAACTAGACCCATAGTCTAGCGCACAGGCTCTTAACATGTCCTCCAAGATCTGATTAACTCTTTCCGTCTGTCCATCGGTTTGTGGGTGGAAGGCAGTACTAAACTCCAATCGTGTCCCTAGAGACTCGTGTAGCTGCCGCCAAAACTTAGAGGTGAATTGGGTACATCTATTAGAGACAATCCCCTTGGGTACACCATGAAGACTTACAATCCTTGACATGTAAATCTTGGCAAGTTTAGCACTCATATAGGTGGTCTTTACGGGAATGAAGTGGGCCACCTTTGTGAAGTGGTCGACCACTACCCAGATTGAGTCATACCCAGAACGAGTCCACGGTAGTCCTGTGATAAAATCCATGCCTACCTTGTCCCACTTCCAATCGGGCACAGGTAATGGCTGCAGCAGTCCTGCGGGTTTTTGATGTTCGGCCTTGACTCTGTTGCACACGTCACACAAGGAGATATATTCAGCAATTTCCCTTTTCATGTTGTTCCACTAGAATCTATCTTTCACATCCATGTACATCTTTGTATTACCGGGATGAATTGAGTAAGGTGAATCGTGAGCTTCCTGAAGGATTAACTTCCTGATATTGGGATCATCGGGAACGCACAAACGCTTCTCATACCAAAGTGTTCCTTGTTCATCCGTGTGAAACCCTTTTGCTTTCCCCTTGCTTATATTAGCTCTTATTTCTTCCAACTCTTTGTCCCTCTTCTGGGCCTCTTTAATTTGGTCTAGAAGCGTTGGCACTATCTCCATAGTTGCTAAGTATCCCTCCGGAACTACTTCCAACCTGAGGTCCTTGAATTGTTCACACAAATTGTTTGGAAGTTCTCCCACGGTAAGTCCATTTACATATACCTTCTGGCTTAAGGCGTCAGCCACAACGTTGGCCTTTCCAGGATGGTACTGCAGGTCTAAGTCATAATCCTTGATGAGATCAAGCCATCTCCTTTGCCTCATGTTTAATTCCTTTTGAGTGAAGATGTATTTAAGACTCTTGTGATCTGTGAACACATCACAATGTTTGCCCATTAGGTAGTGTCTCCATACCTTGAGCGCATGCACAACTGATGCTAGTTCCAAATCGTGCGTGGGGTAGTTATTCTCATGGTTCTTAAGTTGCCGAGAGGCGTATGACACTACTTTTCCATCTTGCATCAGAACACTACCCAGTCCTTGTCGAGAGGGGTCACAATAGACTTGGAAATCCTTTTGGATATCAGGGAGACACAAAACTGGTGCTGTTACTAGACGCTTCTTTAATTCCTGGAAACTTGCTTCACATGCCTCTATCCATTGAAACTTCTTCTCTTTCTTCAGCAATTCTGTCATAGGCTTTGCTATCTTGGAAAAGTTTTCAATGAATCTTCGGTAATATCCCGCAAGGCCCAGGAAACTCCTAATATCACCCACATTCTTAGGAGACTCCCATTCTGTCACGGAAACTACCTTACTTGGATCCACGGCAACACCTTTAGCTGATACAATATGGCCAAGGAATCCCACTTCTTTCAACCAGAACTCATATTTGCTAAATTTAGCATACAACTTGTGTTCCCTCAACTTTTCCATGATTAGGCGCAGGTGCCTCTCATGTTCCTTCTCGTCCTTGGAGTATATGAGTATGTCATCAATGAATACCACAATAAACTTATCCAAGTACTCCATGAACACCTTGTTCATCATAGTCATGAAGTATGCTGGGGCATTGATTAAGCCAAACGACATTACGGTGTACTCATACAATCCGTATCTTGTGGTGAAGGGTGTCTTGGGTACATCCTGTTCCCGGATCTTTAGCTGGAAATATCCTGATTGGAGATCAATCTTAGAGAATACACTAGCTCCCTTTAATTGGTCAAACAGGTCATTAATATTGGGTAGAGGGTACTTGTTCTTGATTGTCACTTCATTCAACGACCGGTAGTCCACGACTAGTCTCTTGGTTTTATCCTTCTTCTCCACGAATAAGACAGGTGCTCCCCAAGATGACGCACTTGGTTGAATGAAGCCTTTGTCCAATTGTTCTCTAAGCTGTTTCTTAAGTTCCCTCAACTCATCCACACCCATCTTGTATGGTCTCTTTGCTATTGGTCCAGTACCAGGCATTAAGTCAATGAGAAACTCAATGTCTCGGTCGGGAGGCATCCCTGGCAATTCTTCCGGAAACACATCTGGATACTCCTTCACAATTGGCACATCCTCCAAGCTAACCCCCTTAAGAGAGTTCACCATACTTCCTTTGAGTGCGAAAGCTGATTTAAAGCGGATCCTTTTCTTATCCGGAGTCGTGAGTGCGATAGTCCTTTTGGCACAATCTATGACTCCCTCATACTCGGTCATCCAATTCATGCCCAAAATTATGTCTAAGCCTTGTGATTCCAGAACGACTAGGCTGGTGGGAAAGGTGTGCGCCCCAATTCTTAGTTCTAACCCATGGCATCCAGAGTTTGCCACTATTTTTCCTCCAGGAGAACTTACCATTCCCATTCTTCGTCTTTTCGGGGCAAGTAGTCGCATAGTGCCCTGTCTTGTTACACTTGAAGCATGTCACTTCACTCAGATCCTTCCCATTGCCATTTCCATTGCGGTGCTTATGGACATTGTGGTTATGTCCTCCATGACGATGACCATTGTGGTTGTGGCCATTGTGGTTGTGGGGTGGTGGTGACGAGGTGCGTTGCTTCTGATATGGGGCAGCGTTGTGCTTGTGTGAGGTGGACTTTCTCTTCCGGTTCTCTATACTCCTTTGCTTTGCTTCAACCACCACTGCCCTGTCTAGGAGTTCCTGGTAGTTATCGAACTTCAGAGCCAGAAGCTGAATAGATATTTCATCATTAAGTCCCCTCAAGAACTCCTCCTGTCTCTTGGCATCAGTGGATACATCATCAGGTGCATAACGTGCCAGCTTGTTAAAAAGGTCCCCATACTCGGAGACAGAGCGGTGTAGTTGCTTCAAGTCGCGGAACTCACGTCTCTTAAGTGACATGACTCCCGCGGCTACGTGATGAGTACGAAAGGCTGCTTCAAACTCATTCCAGGTGATAGCTTCAATATCGGGGTGGGTGACCTGGTAGTTATCCCACCATTCAGCAGCTGGTCCCTCAAGTTGGTGTGCAGCAAAGCGCACCCTATCATCTCCAACAACTTGGACGGTGTCTAACTTCTTGTTGATGGTGCGGAGCCAGTCGTCTGCCACAATTGGCTCAGAACTACTTGAGAGAGTTGGAGGGTTCAACCTCAAGAACCGAGTCAAGCGATCCTGTTGGGGCGGTGGGGGTGGTGGAGGCGGCGGGTTGTTATTGTTGTTGTTTTGCATGTTTTGAGTGAGGAGTTGGATCAACTGATTCTGGGAGTTCAGAAGTTGTGCTATCTCTGGGGTCATGTTGTTATTGTTGTTTCCACGTCTCGCCATCTGGAGGGTTTGGGAGACAAGTTAAGAAATAGATAGAAAGCCTAAGGAATAAACTCCTACCCTTATGTAAACAAGAGAAGAAAAACACACGAGCCAGGCACACAAGGCACATAAATCCACACGCTCAACCAAGTTTAACTAGCCAATATAAATTTTTTAGTACTCATTACAATCGTGAATAACGTTCGACTATAGAACTAAAGGTGGTCCAACTACTCTACTCATCATCCACTTCCTCATCCTCAATGATGAAGCCTTCCTTTTCCAGCAGTGACTTGTATAGCTCCATGTCCCTCGTCGTGGCTTCAAGCTTCTCTTGAAGTTCCTTCATCTCCTGTGGCTCCGGTGTTGCAGCTTCGAGCCTTCCTTGAAGTTCCTTCACCTCTTGTAGCTCCTGGGTAGCAGCTTCTAGCTTCACTCAGAGTTCCTTCTTCTCCTTCTGTAGCTTCTTGATCAAACTTGACCCCATAGTCATGGGCGTGATCTTCTCCTCCAAGCTCCTCTTGGCTGCTCGCAGGTCCTTCAACATGGTGGCAAGGTTCTTGAACTCCATCTCGTTCTTTGCGAGCACTAGACTTTGCTCCCTAAACTTCTTGTTCTTATCTTGCACCCTCTTCTCTTGATTTGCGAACCTCTTGTCTTGGGCAGTGAGCTCCCCTCCTAGGGACTTGATCTTCTCTTCCAGCTCCTCGATCTTCTCGTCCTTCTCCTTGACTAGGGCACAAAGCTCATCATTCTTCACGATCTCAAGGCAACTCCCCTTCTGAAGGTCATTGATGTGGAACTCCAAGTCTTGATATTGGATTCTTCGACGCTTGCATGTCTTCCTTTCCTTCGGGGTTAACTCGATTGGAACTCCCTTCTCATCACGTCTTCCAAAGAGTTTGATGTAGTGGCCTTCAACCTCTTCATGGTGGCATCCGCAAAGGCGTCCAATGAGCTCCTGCAAGCTGATGCTAAGTCCCTTCTCCTTGGAGTCGCTGGTGACGTTGAGTACAATGGCCTCTATCTTGGGTTCTGTCTGACTGCGCCCTGGTTGGATGACTTCAATCGCCCAGCATCCTTCCTTGTGCATCTTCCTCAACTCGCTTCCCTTGATTGATGGCATGGGTAACTGTAGTGTCTTGATGATGTCCAGAAGGCACTCCCCGAAGCGCATGCACTTCATGTCTTCGGGGGTGTCGTAGTAGAAGGCCGTCATCTTTAGGTTAGGAGAGAGAAAATTAGGCACAAGGTGATAAGAAAGAGGATTACTAGAAGAGTACAAAGAATATAGAAAGCAAAAGCACATATGGTAAAGGTGGTTTCCAATCCTAGGGTCACGTCCTACAGGCAACTTTGTGCTCTGATACCATCTGTTGCGACCTCGGATCATTAAGGATCCTAAATCCCTATGATTAACATGCTAGTCCCTGGATCAATATCTAGCACTTCACAGTCGATGAATATCATGTAAAACACAAGTCATTATTACACGAATAATCCAGAGTATATTTATTACAACTTGCATAGCTTATAGCTAGCTCAAATGAAACAGCGGAAACTAATTAAAACTTGAGTCCATCAACGCCTCAGGCTAGTTGTGTGAAGACCCGCGATCCCTACGCACCTTTCAATCTTCAGATTCTGCACATAAGACGTGCAGCCAACAAGTTGGGTCAATACTTTGAATGTATTGGCAAATTACACCAAGGAAAAAGTAAGACTATCCCTACATGCAAGGCTAAGATTAGGCTCTGGGGTTCATTTGCGTAGAGCCAATTTTTATCAATGTAATAAGAAAAGAGAAAGAAAGTTTTCCCTACTTTGTAAACTTTGGTAAATAGTGTAAGGTCGATGGAACACGTGGATATTACTCACCAAGTGCCCAATCAACCTAGCACTTGGATATTATGCACCAAGTTCCCAAAATCCCACCCAATGGCGATATTACTCATGCCTTGGGGTTTATAAAATGTTAAGTTTGGAAAAGAGAGAGGAAGATCTTTCAGAGGCTCCATCCTTCAGATGCTCAATGTTGTTCTGTTTCCGTGAACACGGCTAATCAATCAGATTGCAATTCTCTCAAGAGGTTGTGCACTTTCCCCACAATCTACGATCAAGTCCTTTTACAGACAAGACCATGACGAGACCTTCCCTTAGTAGCCCCTCTACCAGCTGGATCCAACCGAGCCAAGAACCTCCAAATGTTGGTACCCCGGTGAGCTTTCCCACTAAGTACTAAGCCAAGACAGAGCCCATATGTATTGTGGTTGCACGGGAAGCTTCTGAATTCTGAAACATGGCAGACTTCTTTGATTCCTGGGCGGCCGTCCTCCACCAAAAAATCCCACTCGTTGTCCCGACAACCATTCCGCCCATAAGAAAACTTAGTTTTATTTTGAAGGGGGTTTTGAAGAAGGAAAGTTTGCTCGAAAGAGCTCTTGTACTTAGAAAATTTTGAGTCTTTCGAGCCCCCCAACGATACTTGGTATATATATAGCATAGCAAGCAATACTTAGCAAAAACAGGGAAACCTAATAGGACGGAATTCCTAAGTATAAAGCTACTCATGGCATGCTACAAAACCGCACTTGCAAATAATAGTAATAAGAAAATCTACTAAATACCTACACATGCATACTACTAGATTTGAAGGGTGAAAACATGCATAGTCAAAAACTGGGACATTTTCATGAACAAGTGGTGTAACTTGCCTTGATCCAAGCAGCAATCTACACAACAGTACTCCTCAGCGCACTCCGAGCAATCTAACAAAACAAACATGGATCCAATCACAATTTGCACAAAACAAGTCACGAAGTCAAATATGCATGCATGCAACATGGTAATATGCAAGGATGGATTCGATTTCGACCAAGGGTTTTAACCAGGGGTGTTGTTGAGTTGGGGATGTCATTAGAATCGATTCTTCACATATTTTAGGTATTTTGGATAAAACCCTAATTAACCAAGCTCGAAACTAGATCTAAAACCCTAATTAAAGACATGATCTTACAGTTAAGACTTTGTCCTACCAACCAGAACCTCAGGTCACACTACGTCGAGTATACAACATGGTTATATGGAAGAACCTATGACTGAGGCATAGGAGATACAACACATCTCTTTCTTTCAACCATAGTTGCAATACTAACTCAATGCTTCATATAGTAAGAACTACTTTCTCACCTTGTTCTATTCTGAAATTCTTCAGAATCTTGCTTAGGACATTCTGAACATCTTTCAAAATCAAGTCTAGGGAGCATTCGACATTTAGTGTTTATTAAACTCACCAATCTATCTCGATAGATCTTATTGTTTAATAACTTCAACTTCATCCTTATTTATCTAACTTAAACGTTATTAACACCAATCACATCATTCATATATGTTGTCCACATATCCCAGAATGATTTCACGCTCCCATTCAAATATGACATTAATGTTTGAGATCCAGGGATTTCACTTAGCTCCCACTCAAAATATGTTAGCTACATATTATGAATTAGCCAAGCTGATTTGCTCCCACTCAAATCTAGGTCCTCTCAATAATCTTGGACATTCTAAAATTCTTTGATCATCATCAATTTGAGAATTCCTAATTATGAGACTTCAATATCCATATATTTCTAGTGTAAATCCAAAAGACTTAAGCATCACTACTGTTGTAGTCAACTCCTTGAATTTGTCCAATCTTGTGACAAATCGAGCTTTTTGTCATTCGTTAAGTTTCATTTCCTTCTTATTACTTTGTAGTCATTCAGAAATATCAAGTAACCCTTTTTACTTTAATAAGATCAAGTAACATGTTACTTTGCAATCTTAAATATAAGTTAATATAGGATTTTATGACTCCTAGTCATTTCTCGTACTTAGGTCCATCACGCTTCTTTGTAGTTTGTAGGTATGTCTTGTTCAAAACATGACAAGTGAATCAATAATATAATTTCCACAAACTTGTAGAATATATAGTTGAATCCTACTTTCTTTAGTAAAATTATTCACTTGAAACTTTATGATCATTATCAATAGTTTATTCTCTATTTGTAGAGTTTGGTTTCACGAAACAAATTCCGCTGCGCCACTCAACAATTCGGAGGTAAGGTCAAATACCTTGTTTTGATCTTTTACTTTCTTCCACCTGTATCTTCATCAAGACACATCAATTTAGGACAACAGCAGGTTTTCCCCTTTTGTGGAAGATGCATTCATAGCTTCCTAAGAATGCTCTACAAAGACTTGTTTATTCGCCACGACTTCGATTTATCGAAATCTCCAGAAACTCGAACGTGCCATAACACTTGTGGTGTTGTTTCCACGAATCTTTAGATGTTCCTTTGTTTTTCAAATGAGTGTTTGCTTATTTCGATCTTTAACTCTAAATGACAGCTATAGCCCCGATAAGAGATAATATTATACCATATGTATCTAATACATAATGATTATAATGTTTAGATATTTCAACAAAGTTTGAATACCATATGTATTCTTATTAATTCAATATCCCATTTAGTTATGAACTCATTTGAACAATTCAAATCATGTCAAACTTCATGTTTCATTAAGTAAATACACTTATTCACTTAAGTCCACAATAAATGATTTCCACTACTTGTTGAAAATATGATACATCACTATGTATAAGATTCAACATTTCTTCGCATATCACCGTTTTACCATAATGCGGAGTTTTAGTCATTCTGCCCGAGAGGCATGGTTTTGCAAAGTCTCTAGATTAAGCATCTAGGACCCCGATCTTTCATAAAGAACCTGCAATAACCAAAATGACTTAAACTATAGTGTCATTTCATTATTAAACTTTGGATATCTTTTTAGCATTCCAATCCTTTATAAATGTTTAAATTATTATCATTAACATAGTGATGAGAATAACTTATTTATAATCATAATGTGACCATAAGGTATTGTTCATAAGAATAGTATAAACTGGTTTGTAACTTGTTCATATGAATAATCGTCTCGCCAAAAGCAAGCCACACAAACTGGGATTACAAATTTATATTCAAGTCCACTAATCTAAATGATAAACTTTGAGGGAAGAGGTGATGTCGTCCATCAACTGATTTGCTTGCCATCATCAAGTCACATTGCCTCAAAACCAGCAATTCTCAAGCAGATCCTCCTGTTTTCACAAAGCAGGACAAGTATCAAATACTTTGCAAACTGCAACGAGTTTTGCAAGAATCACATTTATAATTTGTATATCTTACATATACCTTTTCATCCATGACCTCCGTTGCAATCAAGCCCTTCCAAGAGTTTACAACTATAATGCAAGATCACTAAGTGTTTTTCCAAACATTCTCTTTTCATCCATGATGGAGGAAAACCCATCCAACGGCTCATACTCTATGTGCCTTATTCTGTAGGATACAAAATGTAGCACAAGTCTCCATCAAATGGAGAACGGCTTATTAGATGATTATGGAGAAAAACACAAACATTCTGGAGTCATCGAACTATCTCCTAATGGTTATTGTATCAAGAAGAGAAGAACACCTTTTATGAGGATATCCCTTAGGCGTGGGTATTAATTTATGAAGTTGGACCCTTTTGATAAGTTCCATATTAAGCAATATATTCCCATGGTCGCAAAGGACCTCAATGGGATAGTCCAAGATCTACTAAGATATTTGCAAATAGACATCTAGACTAAGTTTATAATAAGAGATCAATTTATAATTGGTCTCCACTAAAATTGTCATCCCCTGGACAATTTTAGTGATCGCATGATCCCTATCCTCTACACCTCCCCTGTGTTACACAACCATCAGTGCATTATCAAAGGTAGACATTAACTAATGCCAATCACATCATCCATGTGACTCATGCTCGATCTTTTGATCTCTTGTGTTCCGAGGCCACACTTCTGTGGCATGCTAGGCTCGCCAAATCTAACTTGTATTCACTATGCAACATGGCTTACACCCACTGTATGCGAATGTAGATATGTCTGACACCCAGGCCTATAACCCTGGATCGCCTCATACCGAAGAACTTTCTTGGTGGTGCACACACAAGGGGAACACATAACATTGGAATTAAATAGGGATTATCTTATTTGCTACCGTTGAGTATCTAAATACTAGCACACAATCAGATGTAAAAACTGGTATCAACATCATATGTATAATGTGATATGATATGGTCTTTCTCACGCCTTGATCTCCATCAAGCGCTCCGGCATGATCTCCATCGTGCCCTTGGTTTGACGCCAAGTCCACGACGCCTCCACCAGGTCGTCCATTGGAGCGATGACTATTACTATACTACTTAGTAACAGAAAAGTAAAATACTTTACCTTTGTAATGACCAATGCCATATCATAATCACATGCCCCCTGCAAAATAAAGTTAGACGCCTCTACTTTATCTATTGCAAGTTTTACGTGGTTGTTAGGGCCTTCGCAATAGAACCGTTTCTAAACTACGAACTTTCCAACCACAACATGGATCTGACAGTTGTCTCTACTACACCCCTTTCGGGGCCCTTCGTTGTAAATGCTATATCAACTATCGAATGAGAGACAGACACCCGCTAGCCACTTATACGGTAGAAGCCATATATTGAGCGTGGAACCAGTCTCGCGTACGAATACGCGTAAGGTCGGTCCGGGCCGCTTCATCAAACAATACCACGATATAAACAAGTACACGTTAGTGGGTACAACTAAGGGATCAATGCCCGCACAAAACTTGTGTGTACTGGCCGTACAACACTCATACGCATAGATCGACTCTGATACCACTGTTGGGGATCAGTGCGGAAAACAACACATTGAACCCCAAAAACTGCCTAGGATCTATCTATGTAGTAATGCGGTAACGGTTGATGCGTAAAGAATACATACCCTTGTAGACCATACGCGGGGAACGTGGTTGAAGTAGTCGTACTCGTAGTCGACCTCAAGGTCGCGAAGCTCCTCGCAGGTCACCCCTTGCTCCTTCTTGATCTTCATCATCTTCATCGTGCAACAGCTCCGGCTCACGACATTCAAGCGTCCCAAGTGTTGCGCCTCGTGTCTTCGTACACATCCGGTGCACGATGAGACCTCTGGCTCCCCGATCCTGCCGGGAGTATGGAAGTTGATATCCGGCTAGGAATCCCTGCAGCGCAACGGTGTACTGCAGGTGTGCCTCGATCGCACAACCCAGACTTGGGGCCATGGTCACGAGGTATAGAGGGAGAGAGAGAGAGAAGGAGAAAGTCAACCAAAGGACTTCTCCAATTGTGTGTCTCATCCCACCCATGGGCACCCCTTTATATAGGGGGAGGGGTGTGCCCTTGTAGCATCCCATCTGTCTAACATCTGTAATGCTACATGGTCTAATAATAATATCTTACATTCCTACATATAATTGTTGCATCATAATTATATCATGCTCATGTCATCATGCTACATTGCATTTGAGAATCATATAAAACCCTTTTCATTTGGTTTTTGTCTCATATGCATTTATCAATTGCACTTGGTTCTTAATAAAATGTATTTGCTTCTTGATGAATTGCTCATGCCCAAGTTGAGTTGGGGGCATCTCTCTTTTAACTCCACCACCTTTCTTTGTCACCACCCCATAATTCCACCATCCAAACTATATGTGGGCTTTTGCACTTCTTTTGGCTCTTGTCTAGCTCACATATATTTAAGATGGATCCACTTCTACTTCCACATGCTCCCATATATGCATCATGTTGTTTTCACAATATTGATATGTGGAGAGCCACATGGCCACCTTTGCATGCTATGTGAGTAGAATGCCTTATCAAGCTTCCATATGGTTTGTTTTTGAATGTATGCTCATGTTGGAATATATTGAGGCTAGTGATGCATCTAGTGGGACACACACACTAGCATGTCCAATTTATATTCAAATGTGAGCATATTTCATCTACTCCACATGGAACACCCACTCTATTCCTTTTGGTTTGGCCTTAATCCCATATTTTTAAGCATGTGAGAATAAATGCCCATATGCTATCTAGTTGTTCTCACATCTAGTAATTGTGGCATTTCCTTGCTTTGCATGGCCCATGCAACACCTCCTTTCCATTTGTTTCTTTTTCTTCTATTTGAAATTGTGAAGGTGTAGTTTTTCTTGAACTCTCTTGCAAGCTTGTGCTTTTATCAATGAAGCATCTACCCTAAAATCCTCCCTTTCATCCAACACCTCTAATCTCTCTTTCCACCACCCTCAACACCCCCATGCATGTGATCTTGAGAGCATGCTCTACTTGGCCCTAGCCCTAACCCCTCCTTTCCTCCTAACCTTGGCTAAGCTTACCCTAACCTTCCTTTCTACCCTAAACCGCCACCACCCGCCTGGTCCCTGTTTCCCCCCTTGCCACCTTGGCTCGACCCAACCATGCATGCCGAGCCACCTTGCCGGTCTAGCCTGGCCGAACCACACCTCCCCCTCACCTTTTCCTCTCGATCCTTGCTGTCCAAGAAGCCCCAAGCCCCACTTGTGCCGTGTGACCGTCTGGCCCTAGCTGCCGCACCCCCTAGGCCTCCTGAGCCCATGTCGATCACGTGAGAGGAGGAGAAAAGGGGTAGACGCCCTTTTGCAACCCGACTACCCATGTGCCATACCTCCCCTCTGTCCATATCTACTCCCTCCCCTGCTTGGCTGCACCCTCCAGATCTCCCCAGGGCTCAGCCCTCTCCACCTTCGAGCTCCCCTTCCCCCGCTGCTGTCCACCGTTACCCTGTAGGAAGCTCGGCCACCTTCGGTTCCCTAGGGCTAGAGAGAAGGAGGCGAGGAGTTGGGCGTTGAGGAAGAACCAGTCGAGTCCCAGCACCGCCCTTGTACTCGGAGTCGAGGAGGAGAAGGCCTGGACTCGCTGCACCCCGCCGATGCTGACAAAACCCTAGGCCCGCCGTGCGCCAGCGTCGCCGTCGTCTGCCTACGCCCCGACCCGATCCAACACCGCCAGCACACCCACGGTGAGCCGCTGATACTCCCAGACAAGCCCCTCCTTGCTATCTCTTCCTGGTAGCGCCGGTCTTTCCGTTGAATGCTCTCGGTGCACCGACGCTCGCTGGTGCTTTTCCGCCATCGCCCCGCTATATGCACTTCTGGCCGCGCAGCCGTTCCCCAGCACCAATCTCAGCCCACCGCAGTGGTAGCCGCCGTCTGCACGCGCGCTGCGTCGCGGGTTTGATCCGCGCCATGCCCTGTGTTCCGCGAGCGACAGTTCCGTCAGATGCAGGAAGAAAAACAGTAGCACGATCCTTTTCCGGTTTACCCCCTGGCTTTTTGTTTGCTCAACCCGCGGTCTAGCCAGGCCCACCTGTCATCCGCCTGGGCATCTTTACAAAAAGGCACCACGTGTTTTGTAGACTTAACCCGCAGTCCCTGGCTGTGCCACGTGGCGCCTGCCCTCTCACCCGCTGGCTTGTGGGTCCGCTTGAGCGCCTGGGCCACCAGTCAGCCTCTCTGGCTCAGCTCAGCCGCGGTGAGAAAACTCTGCAGCGCGTCGTTTCGCCAACTCAGCGTCGGGCCCACATGGCAGTTGCTCAGGCCAGATCCAGCTGGGTGTAAAAAGTCTATGTTCTTTTTCCTGTTAATAAAAATCTTTTCTAGAAATTGTTTAAGTGTTTTTAAATCCAGAAATTAGTAACTTTTTATTGATAAATCCAAATAATGCAAATAATATATTTTTTTGAATCAGAAAAATATGAGGATTTCAAATATACCATCCAAAATAATGTTTGACTAATTTAAATTTTCGAGATGATTAAATTTGCAATAAATGCCTTTATCTTAATAAATTAATAACTTTAATTCTGTAATTCCAAATTTGACAAATAATATGTCTAAATCGATCAGCGCGACGAGCCCGTTCTGTTTATGCATTCTATGACATAAATTTAAGCTTGCATCATATAAATATTAATTATACAGCAATGTTTATGGGAGCAAAACATGACTAAAAACCTAATAAAATGCTTTATTCTTATACCCCACACCTCACCCATGCCATGCTATGCTATGCCATGTAAATTATGCATCATTCATCATGGCATGCTTGGTTGCTTGTCGCATTTTATTCATATGCTTGCGCACTTTATTTATATTGGCCCTTGTTTGTTTGGTTCTTTTCGAATAGCCACCGAGCAGGGGAATTACTAGGAATCCCAGGAGTACTACCCAGATCCATCTCTCGCTTCAACTGAGCTACCAGGCAAGCACTACCACATGCTTGCATACATATAGTACCTATTGCTTCTATCTTATTCTTGTATCATGGAGTCACGATTGCATTAAATTGAATCCCAAGTACTGCATAGCCTTTACTTTTAAAACCCACCGAGCTTGTTCTCCATCCCATGAGACACTACTACAGGAGTTGTTTGAGCCATGCGAGTCGTAGAACATCATGTGTAGGGTATGTGAGTGTCTGATGGTTAACGAGGTACCTAAACAACTTAACCTGAGTAGTAATGGGATAACTAATGAAAGAGGCACCGGTGGGTAATATTTGTTATTTGGTTCATGCTCACTTGTGTCCCGTAGGACCCCGAGTGCTTGATTCATGTTCCTTGACTATCCGCACTATCCACATACGAGAGACTCTATGGATCCCCTTTTGCCTGAGCATGATTCGCACTTTATTTCTTGGGGCCACAAACTAGTTTGGGGATTTATTATCATCCTGTACTTATGCCATGCTTTACTGCTTTAATTACGATTGTGCGTGGAGCACCTGTACTGTTTAAGATCCCGCGTCACGTTTATGCTGTATCGACAAGCCCAGTTACACTTTCGGATTCCCAGTCGTTTACCGCCGTCGGCGCGAACCCTGGGTCCGTCTCGGAGCCGGCCAACTTCGTTGCGGGTAGCTTATTGGGGTGGCCCCCTGAAATGATTTATGAATCCTTTGAATGCTTTGTCGTGAGGCCTCATTGCGTTTATTTGCTTCTTCCCGAGGTTGATCGTGTGTGTGTTGCTATTTGTGCACCCCTGCAGGGTAAATCTTTCTGAAAGCCGTGTCCGCGGTTATGGATGACTTGGGGCACAGTTTCTCGATCATAGACAAGCATAACTAAAGTACCATGTTTAATTTGACTAAATATCTGACTAGTAATTAGTGAAATACTCATGGAATGGTTAATAAAACTGCCAACGGATGGGTTGTTCGTCCGCCTACTCGTTGGTAAGCGAGAGGGAGGATGGATATTTTACTTTATACTGTTATAACCGTTGTTTCTAATTAACGGACATCCGTCTATCATTGGTTAGGCGGATGGTTAGCGAGTATCTGTAGTCTTGTTAGTTATTATCTTTTGCTACAATTGCGTCACCCTAGGTATATGTCCCCTTTAGAGGCATAAAGACTTGCTGAGTACCCCTAGGGTCTCACACGATAAATTGTTTGATTCAGATGAACATGTGTATTTGCAAGATGGGTACTGGGTGGAGGAAACAGATGATGTTGGCAACGATCACCCGGTGTAGAGATTCCGGGGATGGAGATCCGTGAGATCTGTGGGCGGGATGTGCTCATTTATGTGGCATCTTATGCCGATTTGCTTCTTATCCGTACTCGGATCTTGTTTTCCGTTTCCGCTTGACACTCTGTTGATTGATGTATGAGGAGCTATCCTAAACTATTATCTCTATCTAGGATATTTTGATCTTGCCGTATGGCCTTGCAATATTTCTATTTATTTTAGATGGTATGGCTCTGAGAACTGTTGTAAGGTAGCTTGCATACATACTCACTTGTGTATGTATTTGATCTCTTTTCCTGTCGACTACACCGCTCGCTCTTGTCCCGATGTTCTTGGAAGTGGATAGGGCGGTCGACGGGCCTACACGTGGGTGGCCCTGGGCCTCCGCTGTAGAATCCCTTATCCACTTTTGGTTCATCCAGGCTTGAACTTAGAGCGTAGGGTCCGAGGTAGTTACAGCCCTCCCCTTTGGGTTTCCCATGTGGAACTAAACAAGGGAGAGGGGGGAGGCGCTTGGGCCTTCATGGGCCGCCTTGAGGCGCCTGGGCCTTGGCCCTTTGGCCCTTGTCCCTTCCCTCCTCCGGTTTTCCCTCATGGGCCCTATTTCCCTAGGAAGTTTGGCCCATTAGTGGAATAACCCTTCAAATTAGATTTCAATATTATATTTAATATTAATTACACTAATTAATATGTAAATACATATTACAAAATCCATCTTGACCTGAAACACCTTTCAATTCCCTTTCGATTTCCTCCGAACGACTTCGGATCTTTCCCGGAATGATTCCGGTCCTTTATTCTTTCTCCGAACAACTTCGGATCTCTCCGCGGAACGATTCCAGCTTTCTCTCTTTCTCTAGTATGATTCTGTCTTACGAATGATCGCTCTCATCGTACCCTTAAGTGTATCCTCTCATGGCTCGGGAATGCTCTAGACATGATCTGTATCAATGATCAACAGAGGGACCAGGGATGTCCATGTGACCCCTATGCATTCCTGATGACAATGTCGTTTGAACTGTCTAAATGTAGCATCCTCTTCCTTTTGTTTTTCGATACAACTTGTCCGAGATTCGATCACTGGTATCCCATACCTTTGTTCAATCTCGTTCACAACAAGTTCTGTTTTCTTGTTACTGTGATATTACATCCCCGTGACCTAGTCACATGTTGCAACATTTATAGATGTAATCTCACCAAGTCGGCCATATGTATCTTTACCCGTCATGTGGGTGAACAAATCCCGGTCTTGCAGTCACATGTCATCTACTGTTCCTTTGGAATACCCAACGTACACCTTTATGGCCACCGCATTACCAGATGACGGTTGATGCAGTCTAAGCAGCCTAGGGAAACAGTGAGTAATATGAGCTCACAGTCTAAGGAGAAGGAGTCTAGGTATAGTTGTTGCAACAATGAACTGTATGACTTGATCGTGTCGCAATCCTTCGAGGACTATCCAATCACATCATTCTCCAATGATATGATCTCGTTGTCAGTCGGCATAAATGCCCATGATCTTAAAACCCAGATCATCTTCGTGACCAACGAACTAGTATGAATAGAGGCTACTAGGGACTTGGTTGTTTCATACCACACCTGTACCAATGTTTCTACTTGGCACAATTATAGCACAATATGAAACTATTATAAACTAATTGAGATATGACAATAAAAACCTATTTATTATTTGCCTCTAGGGCATATCTCCTTCAAGAGGACCTTTAGTCCCGGTTGGTGGTACCAACCGGGACTAAAAGTCCTTTTTCAAAAGTTTTTCAAACTTTTTCAGATGTGCCCGCCTTATTCCTTATTTCTTATTTAGGCGTTCACATTTGAAATGATTTGAATTTGAAAAAACTTTCTGTCTTATAAAATAATTATTCAAACTATTAATTTGAAATGGTTTAAATTTGAATTTGAAAACACTTTCAACATGAAAAGTGTTTGAATTTGAATAACTAATGTAGAACCATTTTCTGTTTCCTAAAATAATTGTTCAAACTATTTTTCATTTAGCCATTTTCAAATAAAATGCATTACAGAATGAAAACAGTGGATCTCTCGACAATCTCGGGTACACAAACGAACCATTCGTCCTAGCCAATGGATTTAGTCATAATCATGTCTAGCCCTATAGTACACAACTTCAAGGTCATCTTACAAATCATGTTCATCGTCGTCGCTATGGCATATTCCGGGGATCCTCAGCCCTTCCCCGTCTTGTGTAGGGGGGAACCGGGGACCGTGAACCATGACATATTCCGGGGGCACCTGCCACTCTAGCCTCGGATGCACGACACGGGGGGAGGGGGCTCCTGGATGACGATGCTGCTACGCCCGCGGCCTTCACCATAACCACCCTTATTGTGGCTTTATGGCGGGTGCAAGTGTGGGTACCGCAGGCGAGGATGATCTCCCTCAGTGATGTAGCGCATCACACCGGCGATATTCCGGCTCGCCCACCAAAGGCGACGACCTGTTTCATTGTGGTTCACTGGGGGTGGGTCGTCACCCTCGTACCTAGCGAGCTCCCTTTCCCGTCGGTTAGCGAAGAAGGCATTCCATGTGTTGTAGTTGTCAGGATACCAATGGGGATCCATCCGCTGCTCCGGCGTGAGCTCTAGGTAGAAGTTGTTCGTGATGGCCGCCTGGCGGGCGGAACCTTGAGGCACAGGAGGGACAGGAACTCCTCCAATGCTCAACATCCAGTCAGTGGGCACCCGGTAACCCGGCGGGCATGGGTAACTGGAGGCGCACATCGCCTCGGTCTCTTCGAGTGTGAGAATGACCCAGTATGTTGTGTCCATTGTTGAGAGAGGAAGGTGTGGATGTGTGGATAGCCATGGCATGGTCGACCTAGATATAGAGGTATAGGGCAGGAAAACAAAGCGGGAAAGCGATGGGAAATGGCGGTAAATATCTTTAGTCCCGGTTAATGCCTCCAACTAGGACTAAAAGACTTGGTTAGAGGAAAAGGGCGGGAAGCATAGCGGGAAGCGGTGGGAAATGGCGGGAAATATCTTTAGTCCCGGTTAATCCTCCAACCGGGACTATCGACAAGAGTGTCGACATTATGTCGTGAGTGTCGGCACTATGTTGTGTTGCTTAATCTATAAATAGGCATCCTTATGAAGTTAACAAACACAAACATGATGTTGTGTGAGAGCAGAGACACCACTACGGACAGTTTGAGGGAGATGCCGGTGAAGCCCAATCCTTCGGCATCTCCAACAAATTGGCCATAGAGGCACTCTCTAATATGTGAAATTAGTTAGCTACCTGGCATATTGATCTAGCTAGAGAAGTTATAAACTCCAAGATGGTGTGCGAGAGTAGGGACAATACTACTGCCAGCTTCAGGGAGATGCCGGAGGATCTAGTCCTCAAGCATCTCCCTTAAGCTGGCCATAGGGGATGGATCTCTGAAGAAACCACGAGCATTAGGGCATGAGCCACGTTAAAATTTGCATTGGATCTCTGAAGAAACATCACATTATGAGTCTGAAAATGATTTTTCAAAAAATCACGAGCATTAGATCATGTACATGTAGGTCAAACCGGACCCACTTCCTACCGATTAGGTAGACATTTGTCTTTTTCTCCAGGGGTGGACAGAAAGGTTTAAAAATCCCTAGTTAGGACATTGTTCATGTAAGGTGGTCTAGTATTTTTAAAAAATGGGGTGGTACCATTTTTTTAACGTTTGGTTTTGCTTCACAAAACGCCCCGATTTTGGCACTCGGAAAATAGAAAATGGCTTTTCCATACGATGAAAAATAAAACTTCCTACTGCAACATTGTTAGACATCCCAAGTTGCACATGCATGCACAATATGGATATAGTATCACAAACTATGCCTCGATTATGCACATAACATTGGTCATTTGGACTGAAAGCCATGAAACTTCAAACATGATAGGTCATTTTTTGAAGGTTTTTTCGAGACATAATCAATATACCAACTTTGGTATTTTTCATTGCAACTATGTCATATAATATGACACCACGCAAAGGATTTACATTGTTCGGACCGTTTTTGAATTTCTTATGCTCGTTTCAAAATTTACCCGTTTCCAACTATGGTTATAATGGCGGGCATGAAGATAGGGGATGAGCCTCGTTAAAACTTGCATTGGATATCTGAAGAAACATCACACTATGAGTCTAAAAATGAATTTAAAAAAAATCACGAGCATTAGATCATGTACCTGTAGGTCAAACCGGACCCACTTCCTACCGATTCAATAGACATTTGTCTTTTTCTCCAAGGTTGACGGAAAGGTTTTAAAATCCCTAGTTAGGACATTGTTCATGTAAGGTGGTCTAGTAATTTTGAAAAATGGGGTGGTACCATTTTTATTTAACGTTTGGTGTTGCTTCACAAAACGCCCCGATTTTGGCACTCGAAAAATAGAAAATGGTTTTTCCATGCGACGAAAAATAAAACTTCCTCCTGCAACATTGTTAGCCATCCCAAGATGCACATGCATGCACAATATAGGCACAGTATCACAAACTATGCCTCGATTATGCACATAACATTGGTCATTTGGACCGAAAGCCATGAAACCTCGAACATGACAGGTCATTTTGTGAAGGTTTTTTCAAGACATAATCAATATACCAAGTTTGGTATTTTTCATTGCAACTATGTCATGTAATATGACACCACACAAAGGATTTATATTGTTCAGACCTTTTTTGAATTTCTTATGCTTATGGTCGCTTATGGTCACTTCGGCCGTAATCATGGAGCATCTTCTTTGCTTAACGGGATGCTTGGGTCAGTTTTCACTGTGAAGGGCGGAATTTCATCAAAATTATTATAATCTTCTGACATGTCTGTCTTGTCATCGACTCCCACGATATTTCTTTTCCCTGAAAGAACTATGTGACGCTTTGGCTCATCGTGTGATGTATTCGTTTGCTTATTTTTTCTTTTTTTCGGTATGGAGGACATGTCCTTCACATAGAAAACCCGAGCCACATCATTGGCTAGGACAAATGGTTCGTCTCTGTAACCAAGATTGTTGAGATCTACTGTTGTCATTCCGTACAACTGATCTACCTTTACCCTTTCTCCATTCAGGTTGATCCATTTGCACCGAAACAAAGGGACCTTAAAAGAAACTCCATAGTCAAGTTCCCATATCTCCTCTATGTAACCATAGTATTTGTCCTTTTTGCCATTCTCGTCGGTTGCATCAAAGCGGACACCACTGTTCTAGTTGGTGCTCTTTTTATCTTGGGCGATCGTGTAAAATGTATTCTCATTTATCTCGTACCCTTGGTAATTCAATATAGTAGAAGATGGTGACCCATCCAACAAGTAGAGCTGATCTCCAATAGTGGTGTCATTCATTAGATGTGTTCGCAACCAACTGCCGAAAGACTTCATGTGTTCATCTCTAATCCAGGAGTCTGGCTTTTCCGGGTTGTTGGAGCGTACAATATTCTTGTGTTCCCCAATATACGGAGCTGCCAAGGTGGAATTCTGTAGAACCGTGTAGTGTGCTTAAGTGAAAGATTGTCCATCCCTACATATCATTGCTTTCTTTCCCAGTGTGCCTTTTCCACTTAGTCTCCCCTCATGCAGTGATTCAGGAATACCAATCGGCTTAAGGCCAGGAATAAAGTCAACACAGAACTCAATGACCTCCTCTGTTCCATAGCCCTTGGAGATGCTTCCTTCTGGCCTAGCACGGTTATGAACATATTTCTTTAACACTCCCATGAACCTCTCAAAGGGGAACATATTGTGTAGAAATACAGGACCAAGAATGGAAATCTCTTCGACTAGGTGAACCAGGAGATGCGTCATAATATTGAAGAAGGATGGTGGGAACACCAACTCAAAACTAACAGACATTGGACCACATCCTTCTGTAACCTTGTTATAATATCTTGATTGATCACCTTTTGAGATATTGCATTGAGGAATGCACATAGCTTCACAATGGGTACTCGAACATTTTCCGGTAGAAGCCCCCTCAATGCAATCGGAAGTAACTGCGTCATAATCACATGACAGTCATGAGACTTTAGGTTTTGGAATTTTTTCTCTACCATATTTATTATCCCGTTTATGTTAGACGAGAATCTAGATGGCACCTTGATACTGTAAAGGACTTAAAAAAAGAGCATAGTTGGCAAGACTTAAGTGACGCCCTTTATGCATCTTGTTATGTGGATGCATGTTTTGTGGGTCTTTCATACGGTGTTGGTCCTCCTGTGCTTCTAGTGTATCTTTTGTCTTCCCATACATGTCTAGGAAGCCTAGCAGGTTCACGCCTAGATTCTTTGTCACGTGCATCACGTCGATTGAAGAGCGGGCACGTAGGACTTTCCAATAGGGTAGCTCTCAAAATATAGATTTCTCCTTCCACATGGGCGTGTGTCCGGTAGTGACATCATTTGGAACAGGTTGACCGCCAGGATCCTTTCCAAAGATTACTTCTATGTCCTTGACCATACCAAATACATCATCACCTGTAGGGAGGTCAGTCTTCTTCCGGTAATCTGCCACACCTTTGAAATGCTTACCTTTCTTTCTTACTTGATGATTGATCGGAAGAAATCGATGATTCCGCAGGTACACAACCTTCTTATATTTATACAAATATGTAGCTTCAGTATCATCTAAACAGTGTGTGCATTCCTTGTATCCCTTGTTTGTCTGTCCTGAAAGGTTACTAAGAGCAGGCAAACCATTGATGGTTATGAAAATAAATGCTCGTAGGTCAAATGGCTCATGTTTGTGCTCATCTCACACATGTACACCTGGTTTTCCCCACAACTGTAAGAGTTCTTCAACTAATGTCCTTAGGTACTGATACATTGCAAATGTATCTATAATTTTTGATGTTCCATGCTTAGTTTTATCCACTTTCTTGTGTTTTGTTCCAACTTTGGAGTACTTTTATTATGATTTCTTGGACTAACCTATTAACAAGAGCCACAGTGCCAGCTGCCTGTTTTCTGCTGTTTTTGGTTCCAAAAAGTCAGAAAATGAATATTCTCGGAATTGGACGGGACAAAAGCCAAAGTGCCTATTTTTCTGGAAGGGATCAAGTGCCAGAATACGAGACGGAGAGGGGCCAGGGGCCGGCCACACCACCTGGACGCGCGGCCAGGCTTGGCCCGCGCTAGGGGGTGGTCTGGCTGACCCCAGCACCCCCTCGGCCTCTCCTTCCGCCTATTAGTTGCCTTCGGGATGAAAACCCTAAGTACCCAATCAAGAAATCCACGAAAGAGTCTGTAGCCGCCGTCGTCTCTGTCCCTAGATCGGGGGGGGCTCTGAAGCTCTTCTCGGCACCCTACCGAAGAAGGGAATTCACCCTGCAGGCCTTCTTCATCACCATGCAAGCCTCCGGTGTGATGCGTGAGTAGTTCATCCTTGGACTATGGATCCATGTAGTAGCTAGATGGCTGGTCTCTCCTCCTTTGTGCTTTCATGTTTAGATCTTGTGAGCTCCGTTCATGATCAAGATCATCTATTTGTAATTACATGTTGTGTTTGCGGGGATCCGATGGATATTGAGAAGCTATTTCAGATTGATTATTGATTCTATCATGTCTTTGTTATTTGAGATCTTGCATGCTTTCCGTTGTTAGTAGCTATCTTGGCCAAGTAGATGCTAGCAACTCCAAGAGTTAGTATTTATGCTCGATAGTGGGTTCATGCCTCTGGTAATCTGGGGAAGTGACAGAAATCTCTAAGGTACTAGATGTGCTGTTGCTACTAGGGAGAAAACAACGATCCTTTGTTCATAGAACAATTGCATTGTTTACTTTACACGCAGTTCGTAAAGCAATAATCTGTTGCTTGCAACTTAATACTGGAGGGGGTTCGGATGATAACCTGAAGGTGGATTATTAGTCATAGATGCAGTTGGATGGCAGTCTATGTATTATGTTGTAATGCCCAATCAAGTCTCAAAGGAGTCAAGATGATTAGTATATGCATGTATTGCTTTCTCAGTGTTTGTCAATTGCCCCGCTGTAATTTGTTCACCCAGCATGTTATCTATCTAAGGAGAGCCACCTCTAGTGAACTATGGATCTCGGCCTTTTACTTTACATACAATCTACAACTGTTTACTGCTTTGTGTTTACTTTCTGCAAAATTTTACTTCTTTCCATTCGATACGTTTAATCCTTTGTTTTCCGCAAAACACGGTGAGATTGACAACCTCATCGCAAGTTGGGGACAAAGTTCTGTGGTTGTGTTGTGCAGGTCTCGACGTTGCCACTAGCACCGGTAGTGCGCCCTGCCAAAGCTCAGCTAGTAACACCTTTGGGGTGTTTCCTTGCTCCTACTGGTTCGATTAAACCTTGGTTTCATAACTGAGGGAAACTTGCTGCTATGCTCATCATACCTTCCTCTTGGGGTTCCCAACGAGCTCTACATCAACACCGCCATCAAGCATTTTTCTGGGCGCCGTGCATTGAGCCATCAAGCATTTTTCTGGCGCCGTTGCTGGGGAGTCAAGGAAATCTTCACAAGGGGAGTCCCTCATAACCAATCTCTTTACTTTGTTGTTTTTGTTTTGCTTAGTTTCTTTTTTGCTTTGTTTGCTTATTTGTTCTTCAAAAACACAAAAAAAATAGTTTTGCAAGTTTGCTTTCTTATTTGAAAAACACAAAAAAAATTAGTTCCTTTCTTAAGTTGCCTTTATGACTAGCTCTGCTCCAATCACTATTTCATTATGGATAGCTCACTCAGTTTCCTATTTGGAAACAGTTTTATGACCGCTAAGGTAATAGATGAACCACCGCTTGCTAGAACCTCCATGGAAGAAGAAATTGCTGAACCTGAAAGCTCATTAGATCAAAAAGAGGAGGAGAGTGAAGGACAAAAGGAGGAAGAATGGATCTACCCATGCCTACCTCTAATGAGAGTAACTCTTTATCCCTTACATTATTTGATTGTCCCCCATGCTTATCAAAGGAGGGTTAATGTTATGTTCCCGAGGATTCCTTTGAAAATGTTTATAATAAAGCTCTAGTGCTTGTAGATCATGAAAAGCATGCTTTATGTGATATTTATATTGTTGAGTTTATTCATGAGGCTACTGAAAATTATTATGAGAGAGGAAAATATGGTTGTAGAAGTTTTTATGGTAATGAAACACCTCTCTATGTGCTGAAAGTTTTGAAGTTACTTTTGTTTTATCTTCCTATGCCTGTCACTTTGTTCTTTGTGCATTTATTTGCATACAAGATTACTATGTATAGGAAATGGGTTAGACTTAAATGTGTTTTGAATTTGCTTCCTGATACTCTCTTTTACTTCAATTCGTATTTCCTATGAGAGCATCTTCTAAAATTTGCATGCCTAACTTAAAGGCGTTAAAGAAAAGTACTTGTTGGGAGATAACCCAAGAGTTTTAGATGAGTCTTGGAAGTTATTACCTCTGTAATAACCTCTCCTTATCCTTTTTATTTGCTTTTTGTGCCAAGAGTAACCTCTAATGAGAGAGAAGTAATGATTGGGAAAGTTGCTGTCCCGAAACAGATTTCTGTGCTTCACCGTAAAAATTCGTGAGAGAGCTTTGTACATCGGATTGAGCTGTAATGTTTTGTGCTTCTGCCCCAGGTTGTTATCTAACTTTCGTTAGTTCAACACTTTTTTAGTTGAGCAACAGAAGGTTTTAGAAAAAATTCGTCTTTACCTGCTGGTCTGTTTTGACAGATTTCTGCCATTTTCTACATTTGCTTCTTGTTAGTTCCTTCTTGAGTTCCTTTGGGGAATTGATCTTTTTAAGGGAAGTGCTACAGTAGCTAGTGTTCTAATGGAAGTTTATTAGGTGTTAAAACTGAACCTTAAGACTTATTTATCTTAAGTGCCCTAATGTTGCTAATGAGATTGTGTGAAGTTTTGTATGAAGGAAAATTTTCAGGTGTATGGAAGGAATGAGTAATGAGATGAAGGATGGACTAAAGCTCAAGCTTGGGGATGCCACGCGTGTCACCCCAAGAAATATCCAAGAAGTACAAGCGTCAAAGCTTGGGGATGCCCAAGGCATCCCCTTCTTCATCAATAAAAATTTCAGGTTTCTTCCAAACGCTTCATTTTTATTGTTTCATGCACAGTTGTGTTTTTCTTGGAGCGTCTTCTTTTTCGTTTTCGTTTTGGTTTTTAGTTTGCTTGGTTTGCTTAGTTTTCTGAATAATTTGGTTGGACCCCCTGTTTCACACATTGGTTTGCAAATAGTTTGGTTTGGTTTTGGAAAAGAGTAGGAAAGTTCATGCTTATGTGGTAAAAAGAGCTTGTTTTGACTGTGGCCTATGCTTTGTCATGCCATGCTTGATATTGTTTTGGTCTTATGCTTAGTATTCTTTTCTGTAGCATGACTTGTTATAAACAATTGAGATTGCTTAATGTGTCTTGGATGAATCATGCATTGTTTTAGCATATTAAAGCATAGTATAGTGGTATTCTCCTTTGATGCTTTATTTGGGTTGACTTGGCACATGCTCACACCATGTTATGACTATCTCAAGTCACCATAGCCTTTATGATCCTTTAGTTTTCAACTTGTAGTATCACTTTATGCTTTGATCAATGATGTTTTGTCGCTCTGCATGATTATGGCCATTATTGCTCTCTTAGTTTGTCGCTCCCAGTCTTTTGCTAGCCTCCACAACAAAGTATGAGTTCCACTCATGCATCCAACTCCCTAAACCAAGTTATTCCAAAGAGTCCACCATACCTACCTACTAGCTTATGCTATTCCAAGTATATTCATGCTTTTGTTTACCTTCCACTTGTTATGAGAAAACTAGTGATTGAAGCTCTCACGAACTTGATGGCACACTTTACTTTATTTCCTCTAATAAACTTGAACCATTGGGTCCTTCTTTGTTGCATATATGCTTGCTCTTTACAAGTTGAAATTAGCAGAACCATGTTTCATGGGCAACGCTTTTAACATTGCACTTGTACTTTGTACCCTGTTGATATCATGTTCTTTTGCTTACGGATCCCGGCAGTGTGAAATAAAAGTGGAACTTGTAAGATCATGGAGTTTGTATGTGTGTTAGAGAAACGCCTGGGCCGCTAGCCTAAGGCATGCCTAATCATGGTGGAAACTTGCAGCATCACCATAATGAGCACTCTATGAAGCATCCTCAATAAAAACCTATGCAAATAGCAAATAAAAAGACCGCTGAGATGCTCATTGTCTGCTTGCCTTGTCATTTTGATTATGGGAAAGCTCCCGTATCATGTTCAAGGGGTACCCCGTTGGCGGTTCTTAATGATACACATATACTTGCAATGACAAGAGCTTACTTGTGACTGAAGTTGAGTAGCATGAGGATCGGTCTTCGTAAGTAAGGGGCATGAGATTTCGGTTTATAACTTGTCAAGCATATCCTCTTAGTTGTGTCACTTTAACCTTAATCACCTTCAAGATGCTTATGATAGGGGCAATGAGAGCTGCAAGCTATAAGTATCATAATTTTTGGAAGCTCTTTATGAGACTTGAATCCCTACTTCCTTTTACAAAAGGCTTTTTTTCCACCATTATATTGAGTCTCCACCTTCTAACTTTATGCACCTACTTTGAGAGCATAGTGGCCATTCTTAGTTCTATGTGCATTGTCCCAAGACTAGTTGATTGGTGCATAACTTGTTATTGCTTGTTTGAAACTATTGTATCTAGTCACTCTTATGAACTTTGAAGGTGTCCTATGCATTTATATTTGCTACTCTATTGAGGGACAAGTTGAATACTTTTATGCTATGTTTTCTTTATGTGAAACAAACAAATGTATTGCAAAGCATTGTTGTTCATGAATCTTTTGTTTGTGCCTTTTCATGTTGCATCTTAGTTTCTTTGCTTATTGCTAGAACTTTGTCTTTCATGTTATGATTGAAGAACTATGATCCCAGCTTTGAATGTTTTGCAAATATTTTGATCAAGTCTTTGATGGTGCATGTCACCTAAAAATTCTTTCTTTTTATCACTTACCTACTCGAGGATGAGCAGGAGTTAAGCTTGGGGATGTTGATACATTGCAAATGTATCTATAATTTTTGATGTTCCATGCTTAGTTTTATCCACTTTCTTGTGTTTTGTTCCAACTTTGGAGTACTTTTATTATGATTTCTTGGACTAACCTATTAACAAGAGCCACAGTGCCAGCTGCCTGTTTTCTGCTATTTTTGGTTCTAGGAAAGTCAGAAAATGAATATTCTCGGAATTGGACGGGACAAAAGCCAAAGTGCCTATTTTTCTGGAAGGGATCAAGTGCCAGAATACGAGACGGAGAGGGGCCAGGGGCCGGCCACACCACCTGGCCGCGCGGCCAGGCTTGGCCCGCGCCAGGGGGTGGTCTGGCCGACCCCAGCACCCCCTCGGCCTCTCCTTCCGCCTATAAGTTGCCTTCGGGATGAAAACCCTAAGTACCCGATCAAAAAAATCCACGAAAGAGTCTGTAGCCGCCGTCGTCTCTGTCCCTAGATTGGGGGGGGGGGGGGGGATCTGAAGCTCTTCCCGGCACCCTGCCGGAGAGGGGAATTCACCCTGCAGGCCTTCTTCATCACCATGCAAGCCTCCGGTGTGATGCGTGAGTAGTTCATCCTTGGACTACGGATCCATGTAGTAGCTAGATGGCTGGTCTCTCCTCCTTTGTGCTTTCATGTTTAGATCTTGTGAGCTCCGTTCATAATCAAGATCATCTTTTTGTAATTCATACATGTTGTGTTTGTGGGGATCCGATGGATATTGAGATGCTATTTCAGATTGATTATTGATTCTATCATGTCTTTGTTATTTGAGATCTTGCATGCTTTCCGTTGTTAGTAGCTATCTTGGCCAAGTAGATGCTAGCATCTCTAAGAGTTAGTATTTATGCTCGATAGTGGGTTCATGCCTCTAGTAATCTGGGAAGTGACAGAAATCTCTAAGGTACTAGTTGTGCTGTTTCTACTAGGGAGAAAACAACGATCCTTTGTTCATAGAACAATTGTATTGTTTACTTTACACGCAGTTCGTAAAGCAATAATCTATTGCTTGCAACTTAATACTGGAGGGGGTTCGGATGATAACCTGAAGGTGGATTATTAGTCACAGATGCAGTTGAATGGCGGTCTATGTATTATGTTGTAATGCCCAATCAAATCTCAAAGGAGTCAAGATGATTAGTATATGCATGTATTGCTTTCTCGGTGTTTGTCAATTGCCCCGCCGTAATTTGTTCACCCAGCATGTTATCTATCTAAGGAGAGCCACCTCTAGTGAACTATGGATCCTGGTCCTTTTACTTTACATACAATCTACAACTGCTTACTGCTTTGTGTTTACTTTCTGCAAACTTTTACTTCTTTCCATTCGATACGTTTAATCCTTTGTTTTCCGCAAAACACGGTGAGATTGACAACCTCATCGCAAGTTGGGGACAAAGTTCCGTGGTTGTGTTGTGCAGGTCTCCACGTTGCTACTAGCACCGGTAGTGCGCCCTGCCAAAGCTCAGCTAGTAACACCTTTGGGGTGTTTCCTTGCTCCTACTGGTTCGATTAAACCTTGGTTTCATAACTGAGGGAAACTTGCTGCTGTGCTCATCATACCTTCCACTTGGGGTTCCCAACGAGCTCTACATCAACACCGCCATCAAGCATTTTTCTGGGCGCCGTGCAATGAACCATCAGGTACACATCAATCTCGTTGTCAGGTTGCTTCGGGCCTTGGATAAGCACTGGCATCATAATGAACATACGCTTCATGCATAGTCAAGGAGGAAGGTTGTAGATACATAGAGTCACATGCCAGGTGCTGTGACTGTAGCTCTGCTCCCCAAAACGATTCATGCCATCTGTACTTAGACCAAACCATAAGTTCCTCGTGTCACCTGCAAAGTCCGGGAACTCTCTCTCGATTTTTCTCCACTGTGACCCATCAGCGGGCTATCTCAACTTCCCGTCTTTCTTACGGTCTTCATTGTGCTATCACAACAACCTGGCATGCTCTTTGTTTCTAAACAGACGTTTCAACCTTGGTATTATAGGAGCATACCACATAACCTTAGCAGGAACCCTCTTCCTGGGGGGCTCGTCATCGCCATCAACATCACCAGGGTCATCTCGTCTGATCTTATACCGTAGTGAAGTGTATACTAGACATTTATCTAAATTCTGGTACTCCTCACCACAGTAGAGGATGTAGTCATTTATGCATGCATGTATCTTCTGCACATCTAATCCTAGAGGGCAGAGAATCTTCTTTGCTTCGTAAGTACTCTCGGGAAATTCGTTATCCTTTGGAAGCTTCGGCTTCATTATTTTCAGTAACTTCTCAAATCCCTTGTCAGATAAACCAGTCTCTGCCTTCCATTTCAGCAATTCTAGTGTGGTACCGAGCTTTGTGCTGCCATCTTCACAATTTGGGTACAACAATTTTTTGTGATCCTCTAACATGCCCTCCAACTTCAACTTCTCCTTCTCTGTTTCACAGTCTCGCTTTGCATTAGAAATGACCCGACCAAGATCATCAACAGGCTGATCTGATGCCCGTTCTTCACCTCCTTCTTCTTCATTCTCTTCCATTACAGTATCATCGTATTCAGGGAACATATGACAATAGTTGTCATCATCCTCTCCTTCTTCATTGTCTTCCATCATAACCCCTCTTTCTCCGTGCTTGGTCCAGCAATTATAGCTGGGCATGAAACCTCTCCGAACTAGGTGGCCATGAATGATTTTCGAGGAAGAGTACTCCTTGATGTTCTAGCATTGAACGCATGGACAACACATAAATCCATTCTCTTTGTTTGCCTTAGCCACATCGATAAATTTATCCACCCCTTGAATGTACATGGATTCACGTCGGTCACCGTACATCCATCCCTGCCGGTTCATCTGCATCATTACAGAACATCATGAATAGTTAGATGACCACTTTACATCGATGCATGCATTATTATATCAATGACATATGAAGCATAATGTTGCTAACCTCGATCAAGAAGCAAAGAAAGAGGAGAAAGACTTAAGTGTGGCTCGGGCACCTCATATCCTTTTTATTTTGTGTGAAATCAAGTGTATCATTCTCTCAGACATTTCGTCGAACACCTAATGTGCATAGGAAAAAAAACTAGCACACCACACCTCACTCTTTCAACCAAGAGAAAAAATAGAGGAAGGGTACTGGCTGGGGCAGCGCATTTATAGGCGGGCTATTCGTCCCGATTTGTATTACGAACCGGGACTAAAGGTGGTCGGTGGGCCACGTGTCTGGGGCTGGACCTTTAGTCCCGGTTCGTAATACGAACCGAGACGAATAGCCCCTTAAGAACCGAGACATATGCCCTTGGCTCCCGTGCGTCGCTCGGTCCCCTCGAACCGGGAGAAATGCGAGCATTAGTCTCGGTTCGTGGAGGAACTGAGACAAATGCTCTAGGAGGCTACGAACCAAAGGCAGTTTTTCTACTAGTGACCCATGGTTCACAACCGGTTGTTCATAGTGGTTCTGGTCACGCATGACCTGTCCCGTTCCCAACCGTATCACGTCCCTGATGATAGCAGCCGCCTCTCCTGCAACTTTTGTCGCCATCGTCTCCTTTGCCAGTTCCGCCGTAGTCGTCTCCTCATCCTGCTAGCCCCGCTCTAGGAATACAGTTTTTCTGCCCTCTCCTTCGTCTTCTAGCCCCTCTTCTACGCCTATGATTCCGGCAGACAACCTCTCATTCGGCGGACGGTGGCAGTGAAGAAGGGATCTTGCAACGTCTAAGGTAGAAGTGTGGTGAGGCTAGTGGCATCTATCCATCGACTTGTCCTCCGCCTTGAGCGTCTCGCCTCCTGCACATCTCCTTCTACAACCAGGTATTGAGTTCCTTTCTGCTCCATCTTGTATGTTATGTTTGTTTCTTCTTACACTGCTAAAATGGTGAGGCTAGAAGATGCATGATTCTTGTCAAGTGGTGTCAATATTTTAGCTGTACTAATACTATTAAATCTCCGCATGTTAGGTACTCCTAATGGATAAATAAGATGCATTTCATGCGTGCTTCCTCATTTTTTAAACATCGTGGTCACCAAAAATCTTGCCAAGCTCCACGGCCAGGAGGATGTGTAGACTGTTGTTATTCAGTAATATGTTTTGGTCTGGTTCGCATGTAGGAGATTGATTTTTTATTCTGTCGACCAAGTTTGAAAGATCTGTTTTAAATGCTTTGAATGTGATAACGTGGCACTATCTACATCTGGGAAATAGGGTTACGTGAACTAACTCCTTTTTTCATCTTATTGTGTAAACCTTCAACTTGATTGCCCAAACTATGATGCAACTCTGCACTGATACTTTAGGCTGCTCGGTCGCCTCTATCTTTTCTAGATTTTGACCTCTATTTCTTCGGACGATAGGATGCGATAGTGTGATCTTAGTTTCTTACTGTATTAACCTATGGCTCAAGTTAGTTGCAGTCCTGATTATAATTTTTCAGGTTGACATTCGAATAGTAATTTTACACATGGAATCTGGTTGTAGTCCTGTCTGGATATAATTTATGATCCGGCCTTAAGCTATTATATCCTTTTCTAACTGTAATTTTCCACATGTATTTTTGGTGTAGTGTGCTCTTTAATTGGAGGAAACATGTCTACCTCAGAGAGTTCAAAGAGCCTTTCCATGGATGAGGATATAACTCAAGTACCATGTGCTAGAAGGTCCAAGGTATGAGAGCACTATCAACAGGATCTCGTTGACCTGAATTGTTGGGGGGATAACCCCAGGTAGGGTCAAGCCGGGGTATAACGACAATATAAGCCGAGGTACAGCGAGGTCAAAGCAAGTGCTGGCCGAGTTACCTCAAGGCAAGCCGAGTTACGGTAGAACCGGCCCGGACGGTGTTCACCTAACGTTACCCTGACTGACATAAAGAGTATGTTGGCACGCTGATGAGTGCATATTTGTATCATGTTTTACATTATTACTTTGCATTGTAGATGTAGGATCTGGGTATTTTACGGCGCTCGCACGCACATTTTATGTCTGTTTTCACCAGGATCAGGACAGATGATGGATCCAATGGATACAATTCTTGGAGCAGTTGTACTGTGGAGAAAAGGAGTTAAAAACAACATAAATCGCTTATTCGGAAATATTAATAATACCAGAAGAAAACCAGAAGCGAACAAGGAGGCAGAAGGTTCAACGACCAACTATACGGTGGGAGCAAATTTTCCGGCCGTATAGTTGGCGCCGCCTCCGCCTCCTCAAATAGTTTCACCCCGTGCAACTGGTTCGGGGAGACGACATACAGAACACCCAAAAATCCCAGAAACCTCACCTCCGGAAGGCATCTGGAGGGGGAACTCATCCACTAGGGATCCATCTTCGCCTTACGCAGATTCGGGAGGCTAAGGCATCGATCTTCATCATCCACCGCTGCATCACCACCATCTCTGATACAGATCAAGCCGATGATCCTTTAGATTTGTCCCGATCTTTCACAGCGAGTAACACGGATAACAATCCTTCCAATAACGCGATGACCGTCACCTGAAGAAGAGGAACGAATCCAACAAGTAATGTGATGAAGATCACCACGCCTCAAACCTGAGCACGACAATCCTTGATGAACGCAAGAACCTCCGCAGAAATAATATGATAAACGGTATCACCATCCCCGGAGGGATGATACACGGTGGGGCACAATATAGTTTTTAGACTAAACAACTGAACTCCCCTAAACCCTAGGTGGCTGGCTCCTTTATATAGGAGGCCTGCAACTAGTCGGTTGGATAGACCCAAACCGAACACACAAACGGACTCGAACCTAACTTGGACTTGGACTCAATAACATAGCAACAATATTTGACACAACCTTAGACTTATCATTACATATCGTAGATTGTCCTGACGTGCCAATCATTAATGGGATGCGCCCGCGTCACCTAGCTTGGTGGAGTCCTAAAATTAGGCTTCACCTCCTCCTTCATGCCCATATCATCATCCCCCCTTCAAGAAGCGTTGTCCCCAACGCTTGCGGGTCGGGTCGGAAAGGTGGCGTGATATGAACAATCGCTTCACGCGTCTTCACCATCTTCAAGTCTTGCTTGCCTTCCTCACCACATCCTCCCTCTTGGCCTGCTTCACTTGATACAGTCCTTGGCGCCTGCACCTCCTTGCGTCTCCATACGAGCTTGGACCTAGGCGCCACCTTCTTCTTCTTTTTCTCAACTCTTGTTGGAACCCATGGTTGCTGAACATGGACCTTCTTTGCACGACCTGGCATAAGATGAGTAATGCCTAGACCACACAACTGACGAACATGTCCATCCTTGCCTCTATTTATCCGTAGAACTTTCCCAACAAAACGCCTCACAGGTGTGCTAACAAAACTACTCTTGTTACCCCGCTGCACCACATGCACTGGAACATTAGGAGCACAACTATCATCCGTCTAAACACCTGTGTCAACACAAAAAACATTCTGAACACATGCTCCAACATCCTTCCTCTCAGTAATAAGAGGTTGCACTTCAATCGGCTTGTCACTAACAAGTTCCACTGGCTTGTCATCTACAGGCATAGCTGAAGCAATATCAACATTGTCGCACTGTGCATCATGCTCTCCATCCTACACCTTAGCTAGCCCAGATTTTGGCTTAGCCTTGCGCACCTTCTCCTTATGCACCATCAGCTCTACATCAGACTTTATATGATCATCCTGCATAGGCTTCAAAGTCTGCTGTTTGCCACCATGCACAAAAGAATATGTATTTGCTCTTCCAGCATGTGTAACGTTGGGATCATACTGCCATGGACGACCAAGTAACAACCCACATACCTCCAATGGCAACACATCACACTCAATCTCATCAACATAATCACCAACTGTAAATGGCACACGCACCTTATGAGTTACCTTCACCATACCGCAGCTATTGAACCACTGTAGATGCTTAGGTTCAGGAATACGCCATGTGGACAACCCCAACGCTGCCACCATTGTCTTGCTAATGCCATTAGTACAGCTTCCTCCATCAACAATCAACTTGCATGCTTTGCCTTTGATCATACACTGCGCTTGAAATAAATTCCAACGCTGGCCCTTGTCAACTGTCATGCAAGCATCGTCTTGTACTCTCTTGAGTTGCAAATTCAGCCCACTCAATGGTACAACATCCTCAGAACTAACCACCTTGTCCAACTCCTTGGACTTCTCCCAAAATCTAGTGCGCAAAAATTGCTTTAAATCTGCCCAACTAGGTGTTGTTATGCCCTTTGCGGTCCGCTCTTCCTTCCACCAACTAACCCAAGTCTCATCCACACGCCGGTGTGCAAGAAAAAATTCAGTGCGACCACCAAACTTGGAATCAATCGAACGATATTTGGCGAAACCATCATCTATGTCAGACCTCCAAGATCTAAACTTTGCATATGTGGCAGAATTGTCTAACTTCCATTTTATATCTGCAGAATTAAGTGACGATCTCACAACAATAGTAGTGTAGTCAAAGTACACATCATCCGCTCTGTCTATCTTATGATCTTCCTTTGCTATTCCCATATTCCAGTCTGGACAAAAACGGACGAATTCCGGCCTGCGTACGGATCGGCGCGCCGAATCAAAAATTCGATCAGTGACTCGCTGTAGCACGTACGTGACATGAAGGTAGCGATTGGACCTTTTTTTCTTTGAGTTCACAAGATCAAAACCTCCCATACGTAGAAAAAAAAACCAAATCGGCCCAAACCGATCCAACTGAGGGACGCGGGGTGTACTTTCCTTGATCGCTGCGCCAGGGGACAGAGCAGATCTGTCGTGCGGCGCACGCTAACACTTTTTTTTCTCTTTTGTTTCTTCAATCGGATCTGGGGAACAAATCCCCAAGGCGGCCAACGAACTCCTGGGTTCGATCGCCTCGGTCGTGGCGTACGGCGGCGGGCCTCCTTCCCCTCTTTTTTTAACTTTCCTTGTTAGCCGTACGAATTGGTTATTTCCTAGAGCCAATCGATCTCTTTCCGATCTGTAACGAACGGCACAAAAATCGGAACTGGACTCCTTCCTTTTTCTCACGTATGTCGTCAGGTTGGAGATCGAATCTAACTAGCAACCAACGGCCCACATGCAGTCCAAAATAATATGTATGAATCTTCTCTTACATGATCTCCTCTTTGATTTTCTTCCACCGCAAACCGATCCACTTAGACCAAAATATCATGGTTCCGGAACAGAAATCTGTACGTTCGCACGACACGAGATCCAGCAACATAGATACGATATGCACTTGATCCGAGAAGAACTTTAACACACCACCAAATCTCCACCAGCCGGATTCCGTAGACCACGCGAACAGATCCCAATTGGAAGCGTGTTGTGTGATCCAAAAATTTCGGCCCACGATTTATATAGATGGATATATTAATCTGGAACGATCAATCTGATCTAAAAATACCGGTGAAGAACAATCCATAGATCAATCAATCAACAACACTCGCCGTGATCAACCCAGTGCTCTGATACCACCTGATACGGATCAAGCCGATGATCCTTTAGATTTGTCCCGATCTTTCACAGCGAGTAACACGGATAACAATCCTTCCAATAACACGATGAACATCACCTGAAGAAGAGGAACGAATCCAGCAAGTAACGTGATAAAGATCACCATGCCTCAAACCTGAGCACGACAATCCTTGATGAACGCAAGAACCTCCGTAGCAATAATATGATTAACGGTATCGCCGTCCCTAGAGGGATGATACACGGTGGAGCACAATATAGTTTTTAGACTAAACAACTGAACTCCCCTAAACCGTAGGTGGCTGGCTCCTTTATATAGGAGGCCTGCAACTAGTCGGTTGGATAGACCCAAACCGAACACACGAACGGACTCGAACCTAACTTGGACTCGGACTCAATAACATAACAACAATATTTGACACAACCTTAGACTTATCATTACATATCGTAGGTCGTCCTAGCGTGCCAATCATCAATGGGATGTGCCCGCATCACCTAGCTTGGTGGAGTCCTAAAATTAGGCTTCACCTCCTCATTCATGCCCATATCAATCTCCATCCATCCCATCTACATCTTGTCTAAATCTTGTTGTAATTCCCGTACTCGTTGTGGATTTATACAAGTACTATTCATCTATGATTGTTTCCATTACTATTGCACGGATGTTGATTGCCTCCATGTCTGAGTAGATCTCTAGTTCTTGGGGAGATGGAGAAACCCTAGTGATATGGGGTGGCCCGATCTTCTCATTAAGCGGATGGCGGTGATGATGGTGGATGATAGATAACTAGCCTGTAGCTATGAACTCTCCCGCTCGATCCCTGATGCCAATGCAACAGCTCTCGAACCTTGTAGGATATTCACAACACCACGCTCTTGCGCACACAGCCTTGACCACGAACGGTAGTATGCAATCTACTAATTCCCAATGGAACAACAGATCACACTCAATTATAGTTGGTAGATTCGAACACAGGGTAATTCCAGAGGTTCTATGAAAGAAACAACTCCAAAATATTTTAACGTGGTCTAAACCCTAAACTAGGGCGCCCCCATCTATTTAAGGCCTAAGGGTCGGCGGCTACGACCAGGAATAACAGTTCGACTCAACCTAGACTAAGATACAACCGACCCAAGGTGGATCGGCTCAAGGCGCGCAGGCCTACTCTGCCGTGGCAGAGTCGGACCCGGTTTCTCGGTCGCGGCAGGCTGCCGCGGTAGAAAACTGCGTGGTTTCTCTGCCGCGGCAGAGATCCCTCGACCATGTGTTGATCTTCTCGTGGAGTGCTCCTTGCACTTCCTCCCTCTCCTCCCTCGCGCATTCCTCATTGATCAACATGGCATGTTCCTTCAGCTCCTCACTCTGTGCTATGCCTTCTTCTCCTAAGTACCTGATCATACAATAATTCAAAGACTTAGGTAGTATAAAATTCTCATTAATTAAAACACCAGGTTCATTAAGAAACAAGTTCACCTGTTCTAGTAGCTTAGCACGAGCTCTTGTGATAGGTCCAATCCTTATCTCATTGGATTGATCCTTCTTTGCAGTTGGAACATCTTCATTAGCAATTGGGGTAGGTGTAATTGTAGGGATGTCCTCATCATCTCCCCTCCTTCAAAAGGCATCGTCCTCGACGCTCCAAGGTCTTCTTCAACATATGGGGACAAATCAGCAATGTTGAAACTATTGCTAACTCCACCAAACTCCTCAATAGGTATATCAACTGAGTAGGCATTATCATTAATCTTGGCTAACACCTTGTAAGGACCAGCACCACGTGGCTTCAATTTGGACTTTCGAAGTAATGGAAACCTATCCTTGCGTAGATGCACCCAAACCATATCTCTAGGCTCGAACAACACTTCTTTCCTTGCTTGATGCCTTGCAGCAGCAATGTTCTTGACTTTCTTTTCAATAGCCTCTCGAGTCTTCACATGTATTTTCTTCACATAATCAGCACGTTTTGATGCCTCCATATCAACTCTCTCATGTAATGGTAGAGGCAACATATCAAGTGGCGTCAATGGCTTGAAACCATACACCACCTCAAAAGGACAAAGCTGAGTAGTTGAATGCACAACCCTGTTGTAAGCAAACTTAACATGTGGCAAACACTCTTCCCATTCCCGCAGATTCTTTTTAATCATGGTCCTTAGCAGCTGTGACAACGTTCTATTCACCACCTCCGTTTGACCATTTGTTTGGGGATGACATGTAGTACTGAACAACAGCTTCGTTCCTAGCTTCCCCCATAAGGTCTTCCAAAAGTAGCTCATGAACTTCACATCACGGTCAGAAACAATCGTTTTTGGTACTCCATGTAATCTCACGATGTCCCTGAAAAACAAGTTAGCAACATGCGACGCATCGTCGCTTTTGTGGCAGGCAATAAAATGAGCCATCTTAGAGAACCTATCCACTAACACAAATATAGAATCATGACCTCTCTGAGTTTTAGGTAGACCTAGCACAAAATCCATACAAATGTCTTCCCATGGAGTAGTCGGTGCAGAGAGAGGTGTATACAAACCGTGAGGCTTCAGCTTAGATTTCGACTTGTGGCATGTAATACATCGGCTCACAAATCTGTACACATCACGCCTCATCTTGGGCCAATAAAAATGATCAGCAAGCATGAGCAACGTCTTCTCACGCCCAAAGTGACCCATCAAACCACCAGCATGTGATTCCTGCACTAAGAACAAACGCAACGACGATTCTGGAATACATAGTTTGTTAGCTCGAAACAAATATCCATCATGTATATGATACTTATCCCATGCATTTCTAAGAGCACACAAACGATATGGTTCAGCAAAATCATGGTCAGTTGCATAAAGTGCACAAATAACTTCTAATGCAGGAATTTTAACATCAAGATTGGTTAATAGCATGTTCTTCCTAGATAGAGCATCAGCAACAACATTCTCTTTTCCCTTCTTATAATTAATGATGTAAGGAAAAGACTCAATGAACTCAACCCATTTAGCTAATCTTCTATACAAATTTGATTGAGCTTTCAAGTATTTCAAAGCTTCATGATCAGAATGTATGATGAATTCCTTTGGCCACAAATAATATTGCCAAACCTCAAGTACTCTAACAAGTGCATACAATTCTTTATCATAGATAGAATAATTCAAACGAGCACCAGTCAATTTTTCAGAAAAATAAGCTATAGGCCGACCCTCTTGCATCAAAACGCCACCTATGCCTATACCACTAGCATCACATTCAACTTCAAATTGCTTCGAAAAATCAGGTAATGCAAGCAATGGTGCAGAAGTAAGTAAACGTTTCAATGTATCAAATGCAATGTCTTGGGCCGCGCCCCATACAAGAGGAACACCTTTCTTTGTCAGATTATTCAAAGGTGCAGCAATGGTGCTAAAATCTGGCACAAAGCGCCTATAGAAACCAGCGAGACCGTGGAAACTACGCACTTGACTAACATTCATTGGAGTAGGCCAATTCTGCATTGATTCAATTTTAGATTGATCTACCTCTACTCCATGCTTCGAAACAACAAATCCTAGGAATATGACCTGATCTTTTGCAAATGTACACTTCTCAAGATTAGCATACAGTTTATTATCACGTAACACTTGCAAAACTTGTCTAATATGAGTGCAATGTTCAGATTCGGTGTGGCTGTATATGAGTATATCATCAAAGTAAACGACCACAAAACAACCAATATACTCTCTCAAAACATGATTCATCAAACGCATGAAAGTACTAGGTGCATTAGTAAGACCAAACGGCATGACTAACCACTCATACAAACCGAATTTAGTTTTGAAAGCAGTTTTCCATTCATCCCCTTCTTTCATCCTAATTTGATGATAACCACTACGCAAGTCAATTTTAGAGAAAACAGCAGCACCACTCAATTCATCTAGCATATCCTCTAAGCGTGGAATAGGATGACGATATCGAATAGTGATGTTATTAATCACTCTACAATCAACACACATGCGCCAAGTACCATCTTTCTTAGGAACTAAAATAACAGGAACAACACAAGGGCTAAGAGAAACATGAATGTACCCTTTATCCAGCAACGCTTGTACTTGCTTCTGAATTTCCGTAGTTTCTTCGGGATTAGTCCTGTAGGGTGCACGGTTGGGAAGTGTGGCGCCAGGAATCAGATCCACTTGATGTTCTATACCACGCAATGGAGGCAACCCTGCGGGTACGTCTTCTGGAAACACATCCCAAAAGTCCTGCAAAACAGAAGAGACACCAAGAGAAATAGGGGTCATGTCGTTAGAAATCAATACCTCGCCCTTATACATGAGCACAAGTGGCATGGCTATAGGATCCTCACGAAACTCTCTCATATCCTCCTTGGTGGCTAATATCAACAAACCAGGCACTCTCTCACTTTTCATTATATCACTCAATTTAGGCTCAATTACATCAGGAACAGCTATCACACAATCTTGCCTAGTGGTAGTATCTTCCTTCAAATTCACCTCTATCTTCTGGCGAGAGTCATTCACAATTTCTTGTGGTGTCATTGGCTGCATAGTAATCTTCTTTCCTTTAAATTCCAAGTGATATGTATTGGCTCGGCCATTGTGTTGCACATGGCGATCATAGAGCCAAGGCCGTCCCAATAGTAGGTGACAAACAGTCATAGGAACCACATCAAAATCAATAGAATCTTTGTATGGCCCTATTTGAAAATTCACTCGTACCATATGATTTACCTTCATCTCACCATTGTTGCTCAACCATTGTATGTAGTATGTCTTGGGATGAGGTAAGTATGTCAAATTCAGTTTGGCACATAGTTCCTTACTTGCAAGATTTCTGCAGCTACCTCCATCAATAATGACCTTGCAAGCTTTATTTGGTCAAACTAAAGCTTTTGTTTGGAACAAGTTGCAACGCTGGGATTCCTCAACCGGTTGCACACTAAGTACACGTGAAGATACGACAATAGTTGGAGCACGCTCAGCATAAGCATCAGCACCAACCTCGCCATCATCAATTTCATCCTCAGAAGATTCATCTCCACTTTCTACTTCACCTTGTTCATTAACAAACATAACCTTGCTGTTTGGACAATCCTTCTTGTAGTGACCTCTACCACCACAAGTGTGGCACACCACATCACGAGTACGTGCACTAGACATGTTGGAACCCGAGCTAGCAGCAGGAGCGGCGGGTTTCCGAGCATTAGAACCAAATGAAGGTGTACTTGCTGGTTTGGCCGATGGTGTAAACGGAACAGCAGCTGTAGGCGTGACTGTAGGAGGAATAGATCTGGCTGAAAATCTGCTGGAGGATGGAAAACGAGTACGTGACTTTGCCTCTTCTGCCAACTGGGATTCGGCCTCTCTAGCATGATGCAACAACTCATTCATGGTCTCATACTTGTGATGACGAACAATGCTCTTTATTGGCAACTTCAAATTGTTCAAGAATCGCTACATGGTCATCTCAATGGACTCACGAATTCTAGCACGCTGTATAAGCATCTCCATCTCCATGTAGTACTCATCTACTGTCATTGTGCCTTGCTTCAATTGCGTCAATTTATCAAAAACTGATCGCAAGTAATTGGTTGGAACAAAACTAGCCTTCATGATTTGTTTCAGCTCGTGCCAATCCATTACAGGAAGTTCATTGTCCTCCCCCCTATATTGTTGTAATTCCCATACTCGTTGTGGATTTATACAAGTACTATTCATCTATGATTGTTTCCATTACTATTGCACGGATGTTGATTGCCTCCATGTCTAAGTAGATCTCTAGTTCTTGGGGAGATGGAGAAACCCTAGTGATATGGGGTGACTCGATCTTCTCAGTAAGCGGATGGTGGTGGATGATAGATAACTGGCCTGTAGCTATGAACTCTCCCGCTCGATCCCTGATGCCAATGCAACAGCTCTCGAACCTTGTAGGATATTCACAACACCACGCTCTTGCGCACGCAGCCTTGACCACGAACGGTAGTATGCAATCTACTAATTCCCAATGGAACAACAGATCACACTCAATTATAGTTGGTAGATTCGAACACAGGGTAATTCCAGAGGTTCTATGAAAGAAACAACTCCAAAATATTTTAACGTGGTCGAAACCCTAAACTACGGCGCCCCCATCTATTTAAGGCCTAAGGGTCGGTGACTACGACCAGGAATAACAGTTCGACTCAACCTAGACTAAGATACAACCAACCCAAGGTGGATCGGCTCAAGGCGCGCAGGCCTACTTTGCCGTGGCAGAGTCGGACCCGGTTTCTCTATCGCGGCAGGCTGCCGCGGCAGAAAACTGCGTGGTTTCTCTGCCGCGGAAGAGATCCCTCGACCATGTGTTGATCTTCTCGTGGAGTGCTCCTTGCGCTTCCTCCCTATCCTCCCTCGTGCATTCCTCATTGATCAACACGCCATGTTCCTTCAGCTCCTCACTCTGTGCTATGCCTTCTTCTCCTAAGTACCTGATCATACAATAATTCAAAGACTTAGGTAGTATAAAATTCTCATTAATTAAAACACCAGGTTCATTAAGAAACAAGTTCACCCGTTGTTCTAGTAGCTTAGCACGAGCTCTTGTGATAGGTCCAATCCTTATCTCATTGGATTGATCCTTCTTTGCAATTGGGACATCTTCATTAGCAATTGGGGTAGGTGTAATTGTAGGGATGTCCTCATCACCTAGTATGAGATTGAAATGAGATAAAGTTTATTATGATATTCATCACTGTGACCATGTGTTAGATTTTCTACATCTTGATGTTGAGAGAAGTCGACCTCTCAATATTTGTCTCTCGTGGGGACTTGATGGAGGGAACTACTAGTTGGTAGACGGAGGTATGCTAGCACTTATAGTGATGATAAAGCTGTTAGCACCCCTTACGTATCAACTTGGGAAACCGAGGAAACTCACGGAATGCTATCCCTGCCATGGGATATGTCCTACGAGATTACGTCCCTTAATAGCACAGCAATTCGATTGATGTCGATTTCTGACTGCTATGGTTATGAGTATGATGTGAGTAGCGGTTGCTGCCTAATTGTCCAAATATGGAGTTCCTCCCGCACATACATAGTTGAGAATGTTCATGATGATAATCTTTATCTTAGATCTTTATAATGCTAGTGGTGTATCCGCTACTCCCTGAGAACACTTTTTCCCTATTGCAGTTCCAATCTCTCTTACATACGCTATACTTACTTTCTGTATTCAGTTATTTTATTTTACTTTATTATTGCTCTTATATCTAAAACCCAAAAACACCTTTTTACACAATACTCGCATTTTATCTTGTCACTTAGAACTTTATCTAGCATTTCTTTCGTAATATTTATTTCAAGAGTTGTTAGACTTGAGACTCATGCTCCCTGTGGGATCAATATCTTTATTTCGAAACTAGCTACAAACAATCTATGCACTTGAAATCATCAAGCTATTTTCTGGCGCTGTTGTCGCGGAGCTAAGCGCTGTAGGTATATTAGTTTTTGTTTATTTTTTTTGTCTTGCTAAATTTTGTTTTGAATTATAGGTTTCCACCAACATGGTGTAGTTTGAGCATATGACTAGTGCTAACCCACTCAATTTCTTTGAGAAGCCCTATGATATTTATAAAAGAGACAACTCCAATGAGAAGACAAGGGGGTTTGAAATAGATCCTCTACTATTTGGTATTTTACACAAGAAGCAATTTACTGGATATGAAGAAGATCCTGATCCATATGACCATATTACATGTTTCAAAGATATATATGTGGCACTTTTCTATTGATGGGATATACCGCTGATGAGGTAAGGGTTAACTTTTTAGTCAGACTTTGACTAGTACATCTCTCTCATGGTATAGATCTCTACCACCTGAAGCCACTACTACTTGGGATAATCTAGCCTATGAATTTCTAGCAAAATATTATCCATTGTCAAAATCTTTTGGAATCAGGCGTCTTATAATGACTTGGAAGAATCACTCTAATGATGGACTGGTAAGAGCTTATATTAGATTTAAAGATTTACTACGACTATGTCTGGATCATGATTTACCTGAATGGTATTTATTGCATATCTTTATGTTTAATTGAACCTAATAAAATTGAACTAGACTTTTTCGCGGAAGGAGCCTTTATGAATCTTCCTATACCTAAAGCTTGGACTTTACTTAATAGAATTCGTGATCATAGAGTTTCATGGATTTTGGTCTAGGAAGTGAAGGAGGCGTAGAAATAGAACATGATTGTATTCATGACTATAATAAAAAAAGGCCATGTTAAAGAATTATCTAAAGAACTTTATTTGGATTCAGATCTTGTGTTGCAAGTTGTTAAAGATTTTACAGAACATATCAAAGCTCCAAAAGAAGGACCGGTCAACTATGATCCACCACCCAAACTCAAGAACATGAGACAAGATAAAGCAACACTGGCCTCCTTAGAACCAATAAATAAGATGCCTTTTCCTAACACTGCACAAAAGCATATTGTTGAATATGAACAGGTCAAAGCAGTATAGGATAAGAAGGAAGAAGAAAGTATGCCAGAAGTTGTGGAACATCTGGAAGAAACCAAAGATGAAGAGGTAACCAGGGAAGCAATTATGGCTATGTACGCACATTGTAACATAGCTGAACTTGATGAAGAGACTTCCGTATTGGTTGAAGGTAAAACAAAGGTAAAAGATGTGGGTAAGCCTATTCTTCCCTGCATATTTAAAGAAACCTCGCATTACGGTTTATGTGATCTTGGCACCGAAGTTAATGTTATATCTTATGATTTCTACTTAGAAAAAAAGGGGAAATAGAACCGGCTACAATTGAAAATACTGATATGACAATTATGTTAGCCAATAAAAATCTTAGAATTCCAATGGGAGTAGTTGAAGATGCAACTATCACAATTGGCAATAAAAACTTTCCTTTCGATTTTGTATTTGTTAATATGCCAGCTGACATTCTTTGCCCAATTATATTTGGAAGAAACTTTTTGGGTGATATAGGTGCCTATGTGATAGGGTAAAGGTGCCCGATCTTTCGATGAGACGATATCTGTCGATTATGGTGGAGGTCGACGTTGACGATCTGACTACAAACGTGCGAGACGTTGCGCCTTAGCAATCGATACACCAACTTCCGAGGCTATTGATCACGCCGGAGCTAGATCAACCTGATCACTAGGATCAATCCCTGCAAGCAATCGAAGAACCAGCAAGAATTATAGATCAATCAAGATATTGCGAATATGGATGAAAACTTTATTGAAGAGGTGGGATTCTGTCAGTGCGTAGTACAAAAGGTCAGTTTGACACTTGTGCCTATGACGAAGAGTAGCTCGTAGCTAAGTCTTTTACTAAACAAAATCCGAGTCTAAACGATGACCTAATGGGAGTATATATGGAGGAACAGAAAGAAATTTCGGCCAGCCTTGGGAAGGAGGTCGAAATCCATCTCTAGGCCGGTTTCCTCCACTATACGGACTCTAAAAAGTCAGCCCCTTTATTTGGACGAAAAATACATGGGCCTGGCCCATATTTAAAGGTGACACAGCACCATCTAATCACATGGACGGAAATTTGAAGTGTGTAGCTCTCTAGTTCGTCCATGTCTTCATCTTTTCATTATGGTGGCTTCAAAGTTCTGAAATCTTCACTTGCAGCGTCATCCTGAATCCTCACATGATTGCTGCCATCATCTCCATGCATGATCATGCTCCAATGCTTCTCCCTCTCATCCATGCTAGGCCTATCATTCCTAAGTAACATACACACATCTGATTTAGGCAGCATCATATTCTCATGAATATTAGGAATAGTTCCTAGAAACGAAAGTACCTGATAATTTAGTTGGCATGCACGAGCTCTTGTGAGAGGTCCTTGAAATTGTGGAACGTGAGGAAGTGTGGTTGTAGGTGCAACGGTTGTATCAACCGTTGGGATGTCCTCGTCATCCTCCCCTTCTTGAATTGAAGTCATCCTCGACGCAATCTCATCTTCTTCTCCAAAGTATGGTTTCAAATCTGCAATGTTAAACGAGGGACTTACCGTGCCCATCTCTGCAGGAAGCTCAAGTTTATATGCATTACCATTCATTTTCTCTAACACTTTAAAAGGACCAGCAACACGTGGCTTTAATTTAGACTTACGCAAATCAGAAAAACGATCTTTGCGCAAATGCAACCAAACTAAATCTCCCACATCAAACACTATTCTTGCATCCTTTATCATCAGCAACTTTATATTTAGCATTCATACGTTCTATATTTTCTTTAGTAATCCTATGCAACGGAAGAATCTGTTCAGCACGTTGTGTAGCATCAAAATTATGTTGCACTGAAGATGGAATAGGTAATAAATCAATAGGTGCACGAGGAACAAAACCATACACAATCTCAAAAGGGCATAACTTAGTTGTAGAATGCACGGAACGATTGTAAGCAAATTCAATATGAGGTAAACAATCTTCCCACATTTTTAAGTTCGTCTTTAAAACAGCCTGTAACATGGTAGACAAAGTTCTATTAACTACTTCAGTTTGTCCATCAGTTTGGGGATGACATGTAGTACTAAACAACAACCTAGTCCCCAACTTAGCCCATAAACATTTCCAAAAATGGCTAAGAAATTTAGTATCACGATCTGAAACAATAGTATTAGGCACACCATGCAAGCGAACAACATCGCGGAAGAATAATTCAGCAACATGAGCAGCATCATCACTCTTATGACAAGGAATAAAGTGTGCCATCTTAGAAAATCTATGCACAACCACAAAAATACTATCCCTCCCCTTCTGTGTTCGAGGTAATCCTAAAACAAAGTCCATAGAAATATCCTCCTAAGGTACACTAGGAACAGGAAGAGGCATATATAAACCATGTGGATAAAGGCATGACTTAGCTTTTTGACATGTTGTGCAGCGAGAAATAAACCTCTCAACACCCCTTCACATGCGTGGCCAAAAGAAGTGTGTAGCAAGTACGTCTTCTGTCTTCTTTTCTCCAAAGTGACCGATCAGTCCTCCTCCATGCGCCTCCTGCAACAAAAAAAGACGAACGAAACCTTCTGGAATGCATATTTTGTTAGCACGGAACACAAACCCATCATTGAGGACGAATTTGTTCCAAGTTCTACCCTCTAGACAATTCTGCAAAACATCTTTAAAATCGGCATCTTTCTATATTGTTCTTTAATAGTTTCCAATCCAAAGATTTTGAAGTCAAGTTGAGATAACATGGTATAACGACGTGACAAAGCATCAGCAATACTATTATCTTTACCCTTTTTGTGTTTAATAACATAAGGAAAAGATTCAATGAATTCAACCCACTTTGCATGACGTTTATTCAACTTAGCTTGACTATGAATATGCTTCAAATATTCATGATCAGAATGTATAACAAATTATTTAAGCCATAAATAATGTTGCCAAGTTTGTAATGTCCGAACAAGAGCATATAATTCCTTATCATAAGTAGAATAGTTCAAACTAGCTCCACTCAATTTCTCACTGAAATATGCAACAGGTTTTCCCTCTTGTAACAACACTCCTCCCAACCAATTCCACTAGCATCACATTCCAACTCAAAGGTCTTATTAAAATTAGGAAGTTGGAGTAAAGGAGCATGTGTAAGCTTATCTTTGAGTAGCATGAAGGCTTCTTGTTGTGCATCGCCCCAAACAAAGGGCACATCTTTCTTAGTAAGCTCGTTCAGCGGCGCTGCAATGGAACCAAAATCTTTGACAAAGCGCCTATAAAATCCAGCGAGGCCAAGGAAGCTCCTCACTTGTGTGACTGTTTTGCGTTGTGGCCAACTCAAAATTGCTTTAATCTTGGCGGGGTCAACTTCAATACCCTGTGCTGTAACAACATAGCCAAGAAAAGCAACTCTATCCGTGCAAAAGGTACACTTCGCAATGTTACCAAACAAACGTACATCACGTAAAGCATCAAAAACATCACGTAAATGTTCCAAATCTTCTTTTACAGATTTGCTATATATCAATGTATCATCAAAATAGACCACCACAAAATATCCAATAAAAGCAAGTAAAACTTCATTCATTAATCTCATGAAAGTGCCAGGAGCATTAGTTAAACCAAAGGGCATCACTAACCACTCATATAGGACAAATTTAGTTTTAAATGCAGTTTTCCATTCATCTCCCAACTTCATACGAATCTGGTGGTAACCACTACGCAAATCAACCTTAGAGAACATGGTAGAGCCACTCAATTCATCAAGCATGTCATCTAAATGAGGAATAGGATGACGATATCGAATAGTAATATTATTGATTGCTCTACAATCAGTACACATGCGTGAAGAACCATCTTTCTTTGGTGCCAAAATAACAGGAACAACACATGGACTAAGAGACTCACGAATATGACCCTTGTCAAAAAGTTCTTCAATTTGTCGCTAAATCTCTTTCGTCTCCTCCGGATTGGTACGATATGGCGCACGGTTGGGCAAAGATGCTCCAGGAATCAAATCAATTTGGTGCTCAATTCCACGAATAGGTGGCAGTCCTGGAGGTACATCTTGTGTGAAAATGTCCTCATACTCCTGAAAAATGTTAGCAATAGAAGGTGGCAACGAAGGAGGAATCTCCTCAGCCGAAAACAACACTTCTTTGCAAATGATAGCATAACATGCAGTAGTACTCACATCAATTTCAGAAATATCAGATTTGCTAGCTAGCAAACAAGTACTTTTCAAACGAATTTCATTAGCATGTTTTGGATCAGATTTAGAAGTACTTGGAGAAGGCATAAGTTCCTTAGCAACAATCTGATTTTCTCTCAGCTTTTTCCCCTCATTATGTGCTCTACTAGCTCTAGTAAGATCATCTTTTAAAATTCTTTCAAGAGACATGGGAAGTAACACAATTTTCTTATCATTATGAATAAGAGAATACTGATTTGTGCTACCATAGTGTATAGAATTTGTATCAAATTTCCATGGTCTACCAAGTAAAAGTGCATATGCTTGCATAGGAACAACATCACACTCAACATAATCAGCATATGCAACAATAGTAAAATGCTCACGAACTGTACGTGTTACCTTAACCTTGCCGCTGTTATTAAACCATTGATGTGATATGGACGAGGATGGGGTCGTGTCGTGAGAGAAAGCTTTTCAACCATCTCCATGCTCGCCAAGTTGTTACAGCTCCCTCCATCAATAATAATGCGAATACAGCGATCTTTAACCATGCCCTTGGTATGGAACAGATTATGGTGCTGGTCAGGCTCGGCCTTGGTAATTTGTGCACTCAAGACTCGCTGTGCAATTAAACTCGGGTATTTCTCCGCATGTTCCGCAACCATATATTCAGAATCTTGCTCCGTGGGTGCTGCAGCACATTGCTCATCATATGCAATAAGAGCCAAAGTATCTTCATCATAATCACTGGTGGAATCGTATCCACCATCCTCAAGAGCAATCATCACACGAGAGGAGGCACAATCACGTGCAAAGTGACCAAGTCCACCACATTTGCGGCACTGAATTTGGCTGGACTTGCCCGTAGAAGCCATGGAGGATGCAGCACTCGGGACTGGTCCCGGAGTAGTCTTCTGTGTAGCAAACGGAGGTGGTGTAGATGTTGCAGATCGCGTGGATGTGGTCGCTGGAGGTGTAGGTGCAGCAGCCCGTGACGCCGAATTCGGTGATCTCCAAGTAGAACGCCCTACAAAATAATTAGTTCGTATCGCCTCGCGTCGATCCTGCACTTCACATTCAGCATTGCAAGCAAGATGGAACAAACGGGTAATAGTGTGATAAGATTTATATCTAAGACTGGTCTGAATTTCCTTATTTAACCCACCTACGAATCATGCCATTAATGCTTCATTATCCTCCTCTATACCACAACGCAGCATGCCAGTTTGCAACTCCTAATAGTAATCCTCTACAGAATTTTTGCCTTGATCTAGACGTGCTAATTTGGTAAGCATGGAACGCTGATAATATGGTGGAACAAAACGAATACGCATAGCATGTTTTAAAGCATCCCACATAGTAATTGGATTAGCATGATTAGCACGACAATATTCAGACCACCATATGGAAGCAAAACTAGTGAACTCACAAGTAGCAGCACTAACACGTATATCCTCGGGATAATTTAAGCTTGCAAAACGCTGGTCTAATCCTAATTCCCAAGAGAGGTATGCATCAGGATTATAGCGACCATTAAATGTAGGAACATTTAATTTCAGTTTAGCAACATGGTCATCATCACGTACCAATGGAAAAGGAGGTGGACGACGAATGTGGGGATTGTATTGCCTAGGACAACCAGCTGGCTGATCAACTGTGAAGTCGTTCGCGTACTCACCCTCGTCCTCATCTTCCCCATAATAATCATCCACCTGAGTCTCACGGGCCTATGTGACACCCATAGCTCCTGCAATGCCCGCAGCAGCAGTGCCCGCGGTACCAGCACCCGCAGCCAAAGTTTGTGCTGGATGTTTGAGAATGCGCTGGGCACGTCCCAACAAGTGCGGTGTAGGAGCCCCGCGAGTCGGCTGTGGAGGAGGCACGCGAGCTGTCGGTGGTGGAGGTAAGCGTGCTAGCAACTCCTGGAATTTATCGTCGAGTTTGGTGGTGAAGGCGGTCTCGAGTCCCTCGAGTTGCTCCATCGTGTCAGTAAAACGCTTGTCCACATCCTGGATATGGTCAGCCAAAAGTGTGGTGACATGAGCCTGCAAGGCTTCACCCTCCAGTGGCTGTGTCTCGGTGTTTTCTGGTGGCATGATTAGTATGCCAAAAGCACAGGTATATAATGCAGATACAACAGGAACAGTGGTGGAAAACGCTTAATCTATCAAGCAAACCAATACTCTTACCCGTTCTTACCCTGTAGTAGGTGGTGAGCAGCAACCGTCGTGATCAAGCTTCAGGAAGATTGAATAGAGCGATTGCCAGGTGGTGTCAACGCACGGTGTAGGAATATGTGGAGTTCTGGGTGGCTACAATATCTGTAGACACAATTTCAAAACAGCAATGCAAGGTTGAATAACAGCTCAACGACGGTAATGTGCTGGTCCTAGACTATCGACGGTACTATGCTGGTCCTAGACTATCCCAAGCTAGAGATGCGAGCCTAGAACGCTACGAGTCACGCCGCGACACCGAAAAGCAACAGGCACCAGTGCTCTGAACAGCGCGCGAATGAGGCGAAAATCACTAGTATGGAAAGTGTCTCAAAACAATCAGCAAAGTGGATATCAGGATAGGCTCAAGTTTTTTTTTGAAATTTCCGAAAACTGCACGAAACTGCTCTGGAAAGCGTGCAGACGCCAATTTTTTTCACTATAATGGCGTATAGCTCAAAACGGTCCTAGAAGCCTAAAAACAGTATAGGCCAAAAAAAATTTCTCTCCCCTCCTCTTCCCTTTTGGCCGAAACTTTCTGGAACTCGGATCAAGTTGCAACTCGGATCGGATCTACAATAATGAAAAGCACGAGTAGGAAAACAAAAACAAACCTAACTAGACTGGAACAAGGATATGTGGTGGCGGAGGCGGTATGTGGGCGTAGGGTTGTAGCAAGTGTATGGCGGTGGTGATAGCGGAATTGGTGGTGATGGCAGATCGGTGGTGGCGGTGGTGATGATTGTGACCAGAACTCGAAACTCTAAAGATCTAGATCTAATACCAGCACTGGACATGACGATGCATACTAGAACTCAACAAAGCAAATACTGAAAAGAAACGATGCAATAGGCCCGAAAGTGTTTCTAGGATACATATCTAACCCTAATTTGTTGGCTTTTTATGGTTTATAGGAAAAAGAACATATGCAATCTAAACTATGAAAACTGTAAGATCTCACCGAGAAACCCGAAATCTGATACCACTTGATAGGGTAAAGGTGCCCGATCTTTCGATGAGACGATATCTGTCGATTATGGTGGAGGTCGATGTTGACGATCCGACTACAAACGTGCGAGACGTTGCGCCTTAGCAATCGATACACCAACTTCCGAGGCTATTGATCACGTTGGAGCTAGTTCAACCTGATCACTAGGATCAATACCTGCAAGCAATCGAAGAACCAGCAAGAATTATAGATGCAACCAAGATATTGCAAATATAGATGAAAGCTTTATTGAAGAGGTGGGATTCTATCAGTGTGTAGTACAAAAGGTCGGTTTGACACTTGTGCCTATGGAGAAGAGTAGCTCGTAGCTAAGTCTTTTACTAAACAAAATTCGAGTCTAAACGATGACCTAATGGGAGTATATATGGAGGAATAGAAGGAAATTTCGGCCAACCTTGGGAAGGAGGTCGAAATCCATCTCTAGGCCGGTTTCCTCCACTATACGGACTCTAAAAAGTCAGCCCCTTTATTTGGACGAAAAATACATGGGCATGGCCCATATTTAAAGGTGACGCAGCACCATCTAATCACATGGACAGAAATTTGAAGTGTGTAGCTCTCTAGTTCGTCCATGTCTTCATCTTTTCATTATGGTGGCTTCAAAGTTCTGAAATCTTCACTTGCAGCGTCATCTTGAATCCTCACATGATTGCTGCCATCATCTCCATGCATGATCATGCTCCAATGCTTCTCCCTCTCATCAATGCTAGGCCCATCATTCCTAAGTAACATACACACATCTGATTTAGGCAGCATCATATTCTCATGAATATTAGGAATAGTTCCTAGAAACAAAAGTACCTGATAATTTAGTTGGCGTACAGGAGCTCTTGTGAGAGGTCCTTGGAATTGTGGAACGTGCGGAAGTGTGGCTATAGGTGCAACGGTTGTATCAACCGTTGGGATGTCCTCATCACTATCTTAATTTCAAGGAGATTGTGTCTCTTAAGCTTGGGGGAACGGAAATAAATTCCACTTTTCCAAATTTAAAGACAAGCCTCCACAAAAAGAAAGAGAAGAGGAAGAGAGAACTATTGAGGAAATGACGGCTCTTTTCTTTAGTAATCAAGAAGAAGAAATAAATGAAGATCCAAATTATGAAGAAATAGTTATGGAGGACAAGTCCTTGGAAGAACTAGAAATGAATTCGATTCACTTCCTATAATGGGACCTCCAACTGATGAGGCTTTTGAAGAGCTAGAAAAGAGAGGGGACGAGGAACTACCACCCCCAGAGTTGAAGACTCTACCAGATAATCGATGGTTCGAGTAAGGTATTATTCATAAACTTATTCCTATGTATCATATATGATAAACACATGCTGCAACTGCCTCATTTATTTTATCGACTCAGCTTCATGAATATGAGGATCACATCCATTAAGCTAAACTTGCTCGGGACGAGCAAGAGTCTAAGCTTGGGGAAGTTGATGATTGCATATTTGCATCATGTTTTATATTATTATTTTGCATTGTAGTTGTAGGATCTTGGTGTTTTATGATGTTCGCATGCACATTTTATGTCTATTTTCACCAGGATCAGAACATATGATGGATAAAATGGACACAATTCTTGGAGCAGTTGTATTGGGGAGAAAAGGAGTCGAAAACAACGTAAATCGCTTATTTGGGAAATATCAATAACACCATAAGAAATCCCGAAGCGATCAAGGCATCCAGAGGTTTTACGACCAACTATACGGCGGGAATAATTTTCCGGCCGTATAGTTCTGGTTGTATAGTTGGCGCACCACCGGCTCCTCAAATAGTTTCACCCCGTGCAACTGGATCGGGAGACGACATACAAAACACCCAAAAAATCACCGAAACGTCACCTCCGGAAGGAATATGGAGGGGAAACTTGCCCAAGGGATCCATCTTTGCCCTACGCAGATCTGGGAGGCCAAGGCATCGATCTTCATCTTGAACAACCACTACACCACCATCATCTCCATCCATCCCATCTTCACCCCATCTAGATATTGTTGTAATTTCCGTACTCATTGTGGATTTATACAAGAACTATTCATTTACAATTGTTTCAAATACCATTGCCATGATGTTGATTGCCTCCATGTCTGAGTAGATCATTAGTTCTTGGGGAGATGGAGAAACCCTAGCATATGATTGAGATGATATAGAGATTATTATGTTATACATCATTATGTGTATGTGTTAATTGTCTTCATCTTGATGTTGGGAGTTGTGCACCTTCTTAATATTTGCCTCTTATGGGGACACGATGAAGGGGATTACTTGTTGGTAGATGGAGGGATGATAGCAGTTACTGTGACTATAAAGCTGTTGTCATTCTTTATGTACTAACTTAGGGAAACAAGGAGAACTCATAAAGCCATGTCCATGTGTAACATCCAAAAACTTCAATCCAAGCTTATCAAGATCTAAATCATCAAATTTGGGGTTTACAAAAACTTTTGCAATTTTAAAATGAAAGCATCCATATATGTGTGCATTTAAAATAGGAGTTGTTTTGAATTGCCATGATTGTGTGATCCTTTGCTGCTAAAATGTTTCTTAAGTGATTTAAACATCATCTACATCTTTCCCAAACTTTTCCTAAAGAAAATCAAATCAAAAACAATTAAAAAGGAGGAATGGTCATTTTGGCCATTTTAATCCACTACACTACTTTCTGTGTTCCTAGCACTCATTTCTTAACAGAAACAATTCATGATCTTTGTACCCCTTGTTAGTACACATAATGAGGTACCAAGGCCCACCTTTTGATCTGCTAAAAACATTCTTTTACTTATTTTAAATGGCATTTGAAAATTGAATCCAATGCATATGCATAGATCACCCCTATTCCAAACCACCTATTTGAGCTCCACTTTCAAAAACCTTGCAACCAAAGACTACCTAGCACCAGTGGAGATCACTCAAAAAATTTGAACTCAAAATTCCAAAGTTTTTCTCTTTCGGCCATTTCATCAAACACTTTGTGGGCAGATCAAAGTGGCCTAACTATTGTTGTTTTGGGTTGATCTTGTCTAGCAAATTAATGTGCTTTGATCATCTTTGTCTCCCTCAATCCCAACCAGACCCACACCAGCACATCCCCTACCTCCTAGCTGCACTGCATTGCCATGCCGAGCCACCTCTCGTCGGCCGACCATGCACTCGCAGCAGCAGACCTCTCTAGCCTCTCTCGCCTTGTCTAGCAAGTCGCCAGTGGTCCACTGCCACCGTCCAAACAGCCCCAGGCAAGAGCCAGAGACAGGAACGGCTAGAAAAACCGCCGCGCCCGGAGCTGGTCGACCATGCCGACGCCGCCCCCAGAGCACGCTATGTCCCCGCTCGCATAGACCGCCCCTTGGCCATAGCCCGCACCCACCGCTCCGCCATGACCTGGGGAACACCCCAGACACCCCCGCTGGCCGCCCAACGCCTCACAGCCACCGCTCGCCGTGGACACCGCCGCCTCTGCCGCTCAGAGCGCCACGTCACCCAGACCGCATACCACCGCCCCTACGGCCGCATTCACTTCCTAGAGCACCGCCAGGGGACCGCCTGTCGATAACCATCCTCAGCCATGCCGCTAGCCGCCCGTAGCCGTGTCGCCGGAGTTGCCCGCCCATACCCTTCAGGCCTATAAAATGGTCTCACCGCCGGGCCTATAAAAGGAGGCCTCCCAGCCTCTTCTCTCCACACCACTCCACTCCCCTCACTTCACTGAACCTCACCCACCTCTAGTCAGAGCAAGGGGAGCAACAGCTCACCGGAATTAGAGCCGAAGCAGCTGCCTCTGGAGGAGAAGGGTGCCTGCGATTTAGGGCACCCCAAGCTCCGCCGCAACCGCGCCTCGCCTCGCCGTCGTCTTCCAGTTCGTTTGCCCTCCTCGCCGTCGACGCTGGAGCCCTGGTATGTCCCCAGCAGACCCCCACCGAGCCGCTAGGGTTCGAGCTTGCCGGCGACCTGTTCGTCGTCGACGACGACCCTCAGCCGTAGATTCCCCTTCTAATCCTACGGCCCACAGCGCGCGTACCGTTTCGCGTGTTAAGACCCACTGACAAGTGGGACCCCCCTGTCAGCTGGCCTCGCGCCGCGGAGCGCCACTGGGCCGGCCCAATTTCTTTCCTGCGCTAGCCCACCCATTCAAATCTAGATATTTCTTTTTAGTTAAATCTAGTTTCTGTCCACTAGTTTAAAATTCAATTCTTTGAGTTTCACAAATCCAAATTGCATGAAACTAATTTTGCCTGAAAGATAGGAAGATGATCTATCCAAGCCCGTTGGATTTAATTCAATTAGAGTTATAGATCTCTCCTAATAAAAATAACAAAACAGAAGCATTTGCAACTTGCAACATTTTTATAAAATCAACCAAGTTAGCTTTTGAGTTGATTCCAACTCTCAAAAATCACATTTCATCATATCTATCTAACTATGTAATAATATTAAGGTTTACATGCAGTGACTTTGGACTAGTACCAAAATAATGCTATATAGGCATTTCTAGTCACTTTAAATCATTAAATAATGAACTTAAACCAAAGTAATATTGATCCAACCATTAATTCTCATTCCCACATGTTAGGATATGTGGTGATGACATGTGTCAACATGATCCCATATTTTAAGTGGTGAATACTAAATCTTAGTTAATTTTTTTTAATGAGTAGAAATTACTTTTCTAAAATAAAAAGGATGAAACCATTGAATTAAACTTGTGATGCTTGTGATGATAATAGATCATCAAATGTGTGTCTTATAATGCTACTTACCCTAGTTAAGTATTGTTTGGTGATTGTGTGCTCCATATGTATTTATAGACGATAGTACCGACCAAGCTTTTGAGGAGGAGGAGTTCTACAAAGAAGAAGAAGAAGAAGAAGAACACTTCAACCACTGCACCAACCAAGGCAAGCCACCATTAACAGTGCAAGCTAACACTTGCAAGTTTAGTGCTTAGCAAGTTAGGACCAAACTAGATGGTTTAGCAAAGATGCCTTAAGCATGCTTTGATCACACCCCTTTGACTAGTAATAGCCCAAGTCTTATTTACAAGCTTTACTCTCTTAGTTCCACAAAGTTCTTTACTTGTTTGGAAGGTAGCATAAAAAGTATAAAACTTGACCTAATTAGAACCCCTTTAGATGTCATTCTATGGCATGAGATTGAACCCATCTTTTCCACCTTAGTGAACACTCTTAACTTAGTAGTTTAGAGTAGATCAAAAACTTGAGTCACTTTAGATGTGAACACTTGGTGAAAATGAGTTATGAAAACCTTGGAATGATGAGTCATTCTATTGAGATGTTTTGACATGTGTTGAGAAACACAAATGGTTGATGATGATGAAAATGTTGAGGCATGAGCCTTAACCCTTTTATAAAACTGATGGTTGGATTCGGATGCGATACCATTCCAAAATTTCCGTACAACCACACTACCTGAATTGGGTAAGGCTTAGCTGGAAATTTATATGCATTAGTATTAGTTCCCTCGCGGGAGAGGTTTGAGCTGAGGCTACCTCTCAATGTTGTCCACCTATGTAGTGCCCAAGATGACTGATGGTCATGGTTGGGAGGCCATGCTCATAGTAGAGGTGCTTATACTAGGGTGTGTAAAGGGAAGGTTATGTTTGATTATCTGCATACTAAGTATGATTGTTCAGGGTTATCCCTGACAAATGTATCGAATCTTGTGGTGAAAGTGTACCACCTCTGCAGAGTGTCAAACTATTCGAATAGCCGCGTCCGCGGTTATGGACAATTGGAATAGCCATACTGTTTTGTTGTCAGATGTTTTCTAAGTATTTTGAAATGAATGATGAATCTTGACTTGACCACAAAAGGTTGTGTTTATGACATTAGCTTCCCAACTTAAGTGATTCTAGAGCTTTACTTTACCTTTCTTTGCTTCTGAACTCAGCTTAGGTTTCAAACTTAACTTTATAGTTATACTTAGACTTAGCGCTTTATCTTCGAATTATATTACTTGTTAGTGGTAGTTTGCGAGTACTTAAAGAGTACTCATGGCTTTTCTCCCTGGCTATTATCATGGCCAGACTATGAAGGAGACTATCAAGATGATGGCCAACAGGACGGCTATGATAACTAGGACTATCTGCCTTCGTCAGCATTGCATGTGCCCCTGAAGATGGACCCCACCGCTACGCTTATCTTTTATTTCCGCTGCTTGTTGTATTAAGACTGGATCATGAGATCCTTATTTGTGTAAGACCTTATGTATGGTTTGTAATGGATGATGTACTGTGATATCCAATCCGTTATGTCTCGCAAAAATGGTAATCCTGGGATTGCGAGGTATGGCATAACGGGCATCTGGGATTAAAAATCCGTGTGTTGACAAGTTGGTATCAGAGCCATCCACCATAGGAGACCCTAGTTAGAATGGACGTCAAACAAAAACTTAGTTGCAAAACCAAAGTGAGTATTTATATAAAAAAACTATCTCCTCTCTTACCCTTGTGGATTCTTTCTCAAAAATTCAGGGTAATCAAAATTCTTACACTACTACTTAAAATTTGACACACTTGATCACTTCACTAACTTCCTCATCCTTAATTCTTGTAGATGGAGACTCAGTTCAGCAAGTTTTACCAGTTGGGAAACGGAGGTCAACTGATCTTCGAGAGGGATCTGGTTTCACTGTCAGAGTTACTGGGACGCCCGCACCCGGAGTTTCTTGGAGCTCAACTTCTAGGACCCCCAGGAGGAGACTTACAATGGCTAGTCACCGCGGATCTTAGAGGAAGCATCGAAGCACCAACTTCTGGGAGAATTCAGTTCTCCTTGAGAGAGAACAACTGGCTAGATGGCTTAGCCAGGGCCATGCATGAAGCTCTCGCACATCTATGTGCCCTCAGCGTCAACAAGGTCCAAGGAACCCGTTTTACCCACTATGCAAGACGTGATTTCATGGGAATGCCAATGGAGATGCCGGGTCACCCCGAGTTGAGGCGTCAAGTGGAGAACCTTGACTTCTTGCTTCACGACAGACAGCAGGAACTGGACAATGCCATGGAGTTAGCCAACCAGAACTGTGCCATTGCTGACCAGAAGGCCTAGACTTTCGCACTGCTTGTCCAAGACTGCCAGTCTCTTCGCCGTCAATGTGCCAAGAAGGATCGCACCATCGCCCGTCTTTGCAAGAAGGTGGCCGACCTCGAGAAGACCATCAAGGAGCAAGAAGCTCAGCTTGCAGCCAAGGAAGAAGAAGATAAGGGTGAAGACATCCACGGAGACATGGATTCTTACCTCCGCAACGATGATGACTTTCTGGAGGAGGATGCCGTGGACTTCTACACCGATGATGAGGACTCCGACTTCATCGACAATGAGTAGATGCACTAGATCACTGTCGTAGCATGAGATGTATCGGTCTCACTGTATCGTAGCTTACAGAATGGTTCTTCAAACCATCTGTTTTCCCTTTGATTGTTGTGGTGTGTGTTGTATCGTGTGCTGGCTTGCATGAAATGAAAGTGAAGTTAGTTGAAAAACCTGAGTCTAACTCAAAGTTTTAGCTTTGAAAACCCAAAACCATGAACCTTAGAATTTCCCTCTTACCCTATATCTCAATCTTCAGATGACTCGTGGAAACCAAGGAGGGAGCAGCTCGTCGCAAGACCCAATGCTGCAGATCTTGCAGAATCTCATAGTAGACCGTGAAGCAAGCCGGGCAGAACGCCAAGCCAACTTAGCAACACTTCAACAGATCGCCCATATGGCTCTCAACAACCAAGGGCATGGAAACCAGGATCACCAGGGATCCAAACTCAAAAAATTTCAGAACACCAATCCCCCAATCTTCAATCAATCTGAGAACCCATTAGATGCTGATGACTGGTTACAGACCATGGAAAACAACTTAGAAGTTGCCAGAGTTGATGAAAATGAGAAAGTTCTCTTCGCCACCCACTATCTAGCAGGAGATGCAAGAGCTTGGTGGAATAGCATCCGCAATATGAACCATGGTCAAGTAATGACATGGGAAGCATTCAAAGTCAAGTTCAGCCGCACCCACGTGCCGCAGGGACTAGTCAACAGAATGAGAGATGAGTTCCGCGAATTGAAGCAAGGAAGAATGACGGTGGTGGAGTACCGTGACAGATTCCTGTCACTTGCCAGATATGCACCTGATGAGATCAACACGGAGGCCAAGAAGAAGGAGAGATTCTTGAACGGACTACATGACGAGATGCAGACTATCCTCGTCAATATCCGTTTCCAGGATCTCGAAGAGCTAGTCGAGTCTGCCATCTAGATGGAAGGGAAGATTAACCAGGCAAACGACAACCGCAAGCGTCGTATGATGCAGCAGTCTGGAACCAACAGTCACCCGAAGTACCGTCCCAACCCATCACCAGGATATGCACCAAGGAACAACCGACCCCCAACATCTCGCCCAAGCTACCCCAACCGTAGCGGAGGCAATGTGAAGTCCGGAGGAAACAATCACAACCCCGGTAATGCCAACAACTTCAACCGTGCACCTCCCAAGAACCCCAATAACAACAACACTGCACCCAGAACTGGCAGCAATGCTGTACCTGTCGCAGCTAAGGACAAGTCCCAGATCACTTGTTTCGAGTGTGGAGTGAAGGGTCACTATTCCAACGAGTGTCCCAAGAAGACTGCATCCAATGCTAATATGAATGCCCCAGCGCAGCAGCAGTGTCGTGTTCAACCAGGAAGGAGATTTGTCCCAGGGAACCCTCACAACCGCAATGGCCGTCTCTTCCACATGAATGCAGAAGAAGCCCAGGAATCACCAGATGTAGTGTTGGGTATGTTTTCTGTCAACTCAGTTTTAGCAAGAGTATTGTTTGATTCGGGAGCATCGCATTCATTTGTCACCGAAGAATTTGCATGCACTAGTAAGATTCGTCCAACCAACCTGAAGCATGTCATGATAGTTCAAATCTCTGGTTCAACAACCAAAGCTAGAAAAATTTGCAAAGCTGTACCTATCAGAATACATGGGATAGATTTTTATGCCAACCTAATTGTACTTGGAACCAAAGGATTGGAAGTAGTACTAGGTATGGACTGGATGTGATGCAGCCCATCCTACGGACGCTTCTACATCTACACCAACAAGTCCCCCAAGTGGACCCATGACTCGTGCCCGAGCCAAACTCCTGCAAGCTAAGGTGAACTCGCTCCTCTCTTCGTGCCAATTTGATACCTCCTTGGATGGCGTGCTACTTCATACCTCTACTCTGTGCATCATCAGGTACGAGCCCCTGCCGCGTCGACCCACGAGCCCTGAAGCTGCACCGGAGCTGAAGCCGTCGGAGTGTTCACCTGAATCCAGCCGGAGTGTCCGGCCACCCCGGAGTGTCCAGCCCGACTCAGCCGGAGTGTCCGGCCTGCCCGAGCCCGGACCTGGTGTGGACATTCAGAAGGGCAAATCGGACACCGCCTGGACACTCCCCGGATTGTCCGGCCACCCCGAACTGTCCGGCCCACTCGACCCGGAGTGTCCGGCCACGCCGGACTGTCCGGCTCACTCGCCCCAGACTGTCCGGCCCAAGTGATGGGCCTGCGAGCCTAGCTGGGCCCTCTGGCCCATGTACCCCTCTACTTTGCCCAGAACTCTACTTTAATGCTTGAATTACCCCTGAACTTGTGGCTGGCCTATATATAGACCCCCACCTCCATTGTAAACCCTAGGCTTGGTATTGGAATTAGAAGAAACCCTTGTGGATCTATCTAGTTCTTGCCTCATGCTCCTTGACTAAGGAGCACCAATATCCCCAAACCTCGTTGGAGTTTTCATTGTGCCTCCGCGTTGTACAAGGCCTAGGCATCGGTGTCCCTTTGCCTAGACGTCAAGATCTCACCGAGTCTCCCATCTCGCCGTGCCAGTTCGAGAGAGAGTCCTCCGCCCGACGCCGATCCTAGGGATTGCACCGGACCGGTCATCGCCGGCGTGAGCTATTGGTGTTTATCGTGGTTTTGCGTGTGTGTGTTCATCGCGTTCTTCGTGCGTGTGTTCGTCGTGTTCATCCCTCCCTCCTTTCCCCGCACTCCACGCCCGACTTGAAAGGGAATCGTGAAAGATCGGGCCACCCCAGAGGTTTGCCCTCAACATATTGGTATCAAGAGCCAGGATGCTCACGATTTCCCCCACGAATTTTTCTTCTATCCACCAAAAATTCGAAAATCCCCACAAAAATAGCCCATATTTGCCTTTGGATCGATCTCTTGATTTGGAGTGTTATTTGTGGTTTTGATCCGACCAAACCTTGTCTAAGGAGTTGGTCCAGCTTTATCCTGCGTTTCCCCAGCCTGATTTGGCCAGTTTTTCACGGATTTGAGGCCCGAAGGCGAGGATTTCCGCTCAAGAACACGAGCAGGAAACCCGCGACGGAGTGTCCGGCTCATATTGACCGGAGTGTCCGGCCCGACCGGAGTGTCCGGCCCGACCAGACCGGAGTGTCCGGCTAGACCGGAGTGTCCGGCCCAGACAGACCGGAGTGTCCGGCTGTAACGCATGTTTTGACTGTTTTGCCTCATTTTTCGCATTGGCTAACCTCCTTTGTTTGCTCGTGTCCCGTGTGTGTGTCAGCAAGTACCAGCAAGCTTCCGCATCATCAACTTCCGCGCTCATCAACACCACGGACCACGAACATCATCCCGCACCACCGATGCCAAGTTCATCATCAAAGAAGGTATAACTTGCGTCACCTTGTTAACCCCATCTTCCTTTGTGTGTACCTATCCCATGAGAGTGGCTCATCTTGTGTTTGCTTGAGCATTGTGCATTTGTCCTTGGATAGTGAGAGTGCAAGAGCAATAGCAAGTGTGACTAGGTAGCATCAAGGGAGAGCAAAAAAAAGGAAAAAGATACAAAGAAAAAGCAAAAGAAAAATAGTCTCCCCTTGCAAAAGAGAGTCTCAAAGCTTGTAAGCAAGAGAGAAAGAAGAGCGCCCAAGGCAAGTGCACAAATCTGTTGCTCATTTTTCCTCTTTGCAAATGAGCCACGGTCTCTCCTTGCATTGGCACGACAACGAGCTTAGTCTTTGTTAGGACATTTTGTTTGCTCATTTTCATAGTCGTGTCAATCCCAACTTTCTACACGTGTGTGTACATAGTCGTAGGTTCCCGTCACCCTTTTGAGTTGTTGACCTTCGCCTTTGACTTGAGTTTTGTTGCATTTTTACCACTTTTGACTATCCCTTTTCTTTTGGTTGGTTCTTTGGCTTTCCACAACCCTAACCTACCACCAACAAGCTTTTGAGAGTGTGAGTTTTCTTTGCATTTCCACTTTGCACGCTAATAGCTCTCACTTGTGGTTTCTAGTTTGGTGCAATCCCCAAGGTGAGGTACAAGGCTAATACCACCATATTCCACTTCCATATACAATACTTGTGTGTTTTGCATGATGGATAGGCACGGTGAGACGAGCCAACCACCTCCCCAAGAAGAAGATCAAGGTCCGTACATGACGCGCGCAAGTCACTTAATCGTTCGACAAGAGTTCCGTGAACGTTGCCAAGCACTTGAGACGAGATAAGATGAACAATTTGGCGAGACACAAGCCGAGTTCAAGAACATCGACAACCGCTTCGACGGCCTCGAACGACAAATGCATGCAATGCATCACAACTTCGGCCACCAAAATGAAGCGCTTCAACGCTCCGTCACCGAAACAAATGACAATCTTCGACGCCTCATCGATGGCATGGCAAGACCACGTTCATGCGCATCAAGCTCGGCAAGTTCTTCGCATCGTCATGCACCTCTTCCACAAGATCTACATCAAAGTGCTCAAAGACGCAATGATGCCCCCGTGGTTGAAGATGGAATCTCTTCGAACTATGTACCTTCTCCACGGCACGCCGCAACGTCAAGCTATGACGGTGACCTCTCTTCAAGGCCACAAGCAAGGCAAGAAGCACACCGTCATCACGCAAGCGCAACCGCAAGTCTACCACCGTCGACCGTGACACATTCTTGACACAACAAGTGATGACTCCAATTTGGAGAATCAAGCTCGTCATCGACGTCAAGCTCTTCAAGATCCTCCTCCTCGTCATCAACGTCATGAACGTCAACAACGACACCATGGTCATCACGAGGCGCCCCCTCCACATCAACAAAACTTGGAGCGTCAAGTGATAAAAGTTGAGCGACGCCCACCACGTCAAGAGGCTCATGACCATGTTCTTCGTCGTGAGGCCCATGTGCCTAACCAACATCACCAACCAAGGAACGAGCCTCCTTTTCATCATCAACCGCGTCAAGAGGCTACACACCTTCGCCACCATGAGGCCCAAGTACCTCAACCACGTCAACAATCGCGCCAAGAGCAAGAGCAAGCTCCTCCTCAACAACTGTACCAAGAGCAAGCTCCGCCACAAGGACACGAGAACCAAGTTCCACCTCCCCAACTACAAGATCATCAACAAGGTCACCAAGCTCGTCACAATGACCGCAACGATGAAGAAACTTTTGGCAAGCTCAGGTTCACAATGCCCAAGTTCACCGGATCCAATGACCCCGAAGAATACCTCTCGTGGGCACTCAAAGTCGACAAGATCTTCTGCATGCACAACTATAGCAACGAGAAGATGGTCGCCATGGCTTCACTAGAGTTTGATGATTACGCCAACCTTTGGTGGGAACAAGTTCAAGTTGCTCGTGATGCAAGACAAGAGCCGCCAATCACAACTTGGCATGACATGAAGGCTCACATGAGATCCCGGTTTGTCCCCGCACACTACACGCGTGACCTCTTCAACAACCTTCAAGCTCTTCGTCAAGGGACAAAGACCGTGGAAGAATACTTCAAGGAAATGGAACTCAACTTGATTCGCGCCAACATTGATGAGCGCATGGAGCAAACAATGGCACGTTTCCTCATTGGCTTGAATCACCCAATCAAGCACATCGTCGAGTTCCAAACATACAACACCATGGTTGAGCTTGTGCACATCACAACAAAGGCTGAACGTCAAGTGCAAGAGGATATCAAGTACAACAAGCCCAAGACGTACTTTACCTACAAGCAAGCTTCAACCGCTACACCAACAACTTTCAATGGTAGCTCCTCAAGTACCTCCAAGCCTTCCTTCAAACCCACACTTCCTCAAGGAAAACTGCCCCCAAGTGGCAAGCAAGCAAAGAGTGATACACCTTTCAACGGTGAATGCTACAAGTGTGGAGGTAAAGGACACAAGTCGGACGAATGTGGAAACAAGAAAGTCTTGTTCATCCATGACAATGGTGATGAAGAGTACTTGAGTGAAGATGAGTTTGATGCCCGTGTCAAGGAAGCAATGGCAAGGCAACGAGTGGAAGATGATCAAGAACTCCTCATGTGTGAACATGACGCAAGTCCATCGCTTGTTGTCACAAGAATCTTGACCACTCAAGCATAAGAGCATGAAGACCAACGCTCCAATATCTTCCAAACACGAGCCGGCATCAATGGCAAATCTATCAAGGTGATCATTGACGGAGGGAGTTGTCACAACCTTGCTAGCACCGAGTTGTGTGAGAAGCTCAACCTCAACCAACATCCACACAAGCACCCCTACCACGTGCAATGGCTAAGTGACCAAGGGTCCGTGAAGATCAAGCATACCGTATCGGTCTCCTTCGCCATTGGTCCTTACAAAGATACGGTGGAGTGTGATGTGGTTCCTATGACAGTTTGCCACATGCTTCTTGGTCGACCATGGCAATTTGACAAGGCTGCTCAACATGATGGTCGCACCAATATATACACCTTCAAATGGCTCAACAAAACATGTGTTTTGCAACCGATGACTCCTAGCCAAATAATTGCGGACAATGCAAAGGCTTTAGCGAGGACGCAAAGCACAACACCTACTTGTGAGAAGAGCGGTGAGAGAGAGAACAACCTCATAGTGAGTGAGAGCCACAAGCCAAATTCGAGTGGAAAAACTAAGAGTGTTCTCCTTGCAACCAAAAGTGAGATGAGAGATGTTCGGAACAACCCATCCATCTTGCACTATGTCCTCCTTTGCAAGGGACTAGCGCAAGGAACTAATGAATTAACCAATGTTCCTCCATCTTGGATGAATGTTTTGCAGGAATTCAAGGATGTATTTCCCGAGGAGCTTCCACATGGACTACCTCCTCTTCGCGGCATTGAACATCGCATCGACCTCATCCCCGGTGCACCACTTCCAAACCGCGCCGCTTACCGCACGAACCTGGAGGAGACGAAGGAGATCGAACGTCAAATCAACCAACTCGTCTCCAAAGGTTTGATCCAAGTTAGCACTAGTCCAAGTGCCGTACCCGTGATTCTTGTTCCAAAGACGGATGATACGTTACGGTTATGCATGGACTGTCGTCCAATCAATGCTATCACCATGCGTTATCGACATCCCATACCAGGTCTTGATGACATGCTTGATGAGTTGTGTGGAGCCACTATTTTTTCGAAAATTGATCTTCGTAGTGGTTACCATCAAATACGCATGGCTGAAGGTGATGAGTGGAAAACCGCCTTCAAGACCAAACTTGGTCTCTATGAATGGTTGGTTATGCCCTTTGGTTTATCAAATGCCCCATCCACCTTCATGTGCCTTATGAATCACATCTTGCGTTCTCTCATTGGAAAAAGTGTTGTTGTCTATTTCGATGATATTCTTGTTTATAGCAAATCACTTGAGGACCATATAACACATGTCAAGGAAGTTTTGCAAATCCTTCGACATGAAAAGCTTTATGCTAATCTTCCCAAGTGCACTTTTGCTAAAGACAAGTTGATTTTTCTTGGATTTGTCGTTTCTTCGAAGGGAATTGAAGTTGATGTTTCCAAGGTAAAGGACATAAGAGATTGGCCCATACCAACAAATGTGAGTGAACTCCGATGTTTTCATGGGTTGGCCGGTTTCTATCGTCGCTTTGTGAAAGACTTTTCAACCATTGCTTGTCCCCTTAATGAATTGACCAAAAAGAATGTCACCTTCGTGTGGGGCGAAGCACAACAAAAAGCTTTTGATGAACTTAAAAAGAGGCTCACCGAAGCACCTCTTCTTGCTTTACCGGATTTCACAAAAAAATTTGAGATAGAGTGTGATGCTAGTGGTATTGGCATTGGAGGAGTCCTTATGCAAAACGGACGTCCTATAGCCTACCATAGCGAAAAACTTGATGGAGCTCGCCTTAACTATCCGATTTATGACAAAGAGCTTTTTGCCTTAGTTCGTGTCTTTCAAGTTTGGTAACACTACCTTTGGCCCAAGGAATTTATCATACATTCCGACCACGAGTCGTTGAAATATCTCAAAGGCCAAGCTAACTTGAGCAAGAGACACGCTAAGTGGGTTGAGTTCATGGAGTCTTTTCCGTACATTGTCAAGTATAAGAAGGGCAAAGATAATGTAGTTGCGGACGCATTGTCTCGCAAACTTACAAGCCTTCTTACGAGACTTGAAATCAACGTGTTGGGTCTTGAGGAAATAAAATCTTTGTATGCGTCCGATCCGTTCTTTGAACCAATTTTCGCAAAGTGCTCCAATGACAAAGGAGTTGATGATTTCTATTTGCATAAGGGCTTTCTTTTTAAACAAAACAAGCTATGCATTCCGAAGTCGTCGCTTCAACTTTTGCTCCTCCAAGAATCTCATGGTGGAGGCCTTATGGGTCACTTTGGTCGTGAACAGACATTGGACATGCTCTCCAATCACTACTTTTCGCCCAAGATGAAGCGTGACGTGGAGCGCTACGTTCAACGATGCACGACATGTGTTCAAGCTAAGTCGCAGGCTAATCCCTATGGTCTTTATATGCCATTGCCTATTCCTCATACACCTTGGTCCGACATTAGCATGGATTTCGTGTTAGGATTGCCTAGATCTAAGCATGGTCATGATTCTATATTTGTTGTTGTGGATCGTTTTTCCAAGATGGCACATTTCATACCGTGCAATAAGACCGACGATGCTTCACATATTGCAAATCTGTTTTTCAGGGAAATCGTCCGTCTTCACGGTGTGCCAAGGACAATCGTCTCCGACCGCGATGTCAAATTCATGAGCTACTTGTGGAAGACCCTCATGGCCAAGCTCGGCGTCAAGCTCCTCTTTTCATCCGCATCACATCCTCAAACTGATGGCCAAACCGAAGTTGTCAACCGAAGCCTCGGAACTCTCCTTCGTGTGTTGATCAAGAAAAACCTGAAGGATTGGGAGGAATGCATTCCACACGCCGAGTTCGCCTACAATCGAGCCAAGCACTCAACAACCAAGATGAGTCCATTCATGATCGTCTATGGCTTCGAGCCCCTCACTGCGCTCGACATCCTCCCACTACCTCTCCATGAGCGCACAAACATGGACGTCGAGAAGCGCGCACAAGCTATGAGGAAGCTTTATGAAGAAACAAGAGCAACTATCGAACAACAAGTCCTTCGCCAAGCTTCAAGGTTAAACAAGGACAAGAAGGAGATGATATTTGAAGAAGGTGACCTTGTGTGGATACACCTAAGCAAGGACCGCTTCCCCAAGGAACGTGACTCCAAGCTCAAGCCAAGAGGAGATGGTCCCTTCAAGGTCCTCAAAAGAATCAACAACAACGCCTACATCATCGACATACCGACCTCCAAGTACCTTGCAAGCAATACATTCAATGTCAAGGATCTCTCACCCTACCATGGAGATGCTCAAGATGATATCCATGAAGAGTCGAGGACGACTCTTTCCCAAGGGGGGGAGCTGATGCAGCCCGTCCTACGGACGCTTCTACATCTACACCAACAAGTCCCCCAAGTGGACCCATGGCTCGTGCCCGAGCTAAACTCCTGCAAGCTAAGGTGAACTCGCTCCTCTCTTCGTGCCAATTTGATACCTCCTTGGATGGCATGCTACTTCATACCTCTACTCTGTGCATCATCAGGTACGAGCCCCCGCCGCGTCGACCCACGAGCCCTGAAGCTGCACCGGAGCTGAAGCCGCCGGAGTGTCCACCCGAATCCAGCCGGAGTGTCCGGCCCGACTCAGCCGGAGTGTCCGGCCTGCCCGAGCCCGGACCTGGTGTGGACATTCAGAAGGGAAAATCGGACACCGCCTGGACACTCCCCGGAGTGTCCGGCCACCCCGGACTGTCCGGCCCACTCGACCCAGAGTGTCCGGCCACGCCGGACTGTCCGGCTCACTCGCCCCGGACTCTCCGGCCCAAGTGATGGGCCTGCGAGCCTAGCTGGGCCCTCTGGCCCATGTACCCCTCTACTTCGCCCAGAACTCTACTTTAATGCCTGAATTACCCCTGAACTTGTGGCTGGCCTATATATAGACCCCCACCTCCATTGTAAACCCTAGGCTTGATATTGGAATTAAAAGAAACCCTTGTGGATCTATCTAGTTCTTGCCTCATGCTCCTTGACTAAGGAGCACCAATATCCCCAAACCTCGTTGGAGTTTGCATTGTGCCTCCGCGTTGTACAAGGCCTAGGCATCGGTGTCCCTTTGCCTAGACGTCAAGATCTCACCAAGTCTCCCATCTTGCCGTGCCGGTTCGAGAGAGAGTCCTCCGCCCGACGCCGATCCTAGGGATTGCGCCGGACCGGTCACCGCCGGCGTGAGCTATTGGTGTTTATCGTGGTTTTGCGTGTGTGTGTTCATCGCGTTCTTCGTGCGTGTCTTCGTCGTGTTCATCCCTCCCTCCTTTCCCCGCACTCCACGCCCAACTTGAAAGAGAATCGTGGAAGATTGGGCCACCCCAGAGGTTTGCCCTCAACAGGATGTCAAGGAATAAAGGATTGATAGACTGTGCTAAGAAAGCCATCACCATGACCAGTAGTTCTGGAGTAACAGTAGAGCATATCTCTGAAACCTTACCCCGTCAATTCAAGTGCAACCAGAGTGTAGCCCTGCCCACCATAGACTAAGTCAGAGTAGTCTGTGAATACCCCGACGTATTCCCAAATGAATTGCCAGGTATGCCCCTGGATAGGGATATTGAGTTCATTATTGAACTAATCCCCGGAACCGGACCTATAGCCCAGAGGCCCTATAGCATGAACCCCTCAGAGTTAGTGGAACTGAAGAAGCAGTTGGATGCTATGCTAGCCAAAGGCTTGATTCAACCAAGTGCATCGCCATGGAGATCACCAGTGTTGTTCGTCGATAAGAAAGATGGAGGCAACCGTCTGTGCAAAGATTACAGAAAGTTGAATGATGTCACCATCAAGAACAAGTACCCCTTGCCAAAGATAGAGGATCTATTTGATCAATTGACTGGAGCCCAGCTATTCTCAAAGATTAATCTTAGGACTGGTTATCACCAACTTAAGATTCGTGCAACAGATATTATGAAGACTGCCTTTACTACTCGCTATGGTTTATACGAGTATACGGTTATGTCTTTTGGATTAACCAATGCCCCTGCTTATTTCATGAATCTCATGAATAAGATCTTTATGAATTTCCTAGATAAGTTTGTAGTTGTGTTTATCGACGACATCCTTATCTACTCCAAGTCGAAAGAAGAGCATGAGCAACATGTGAGAGTTATCCTAGAAACCCTGAGAGAGCATCAGTTATATGCCAAGTTCAGCAAGTGTGAGTTTTGGTTGAAAGAAGTAGGATTCCTAGGACATATTGTGTCTGCCGGAGGAGTCTCAGTTGATCCCGCCAAGATCAAAGATGTCGAAGAATGGGAAGCCCCAACCACTCAAACCCAAGTCCGTGCATTTCTCGGATTAGCGAGATATTACCACAAGTTCGTAGAAGGATTCTCGAGCATAGCCCGACCAATGACCCAATTGTTGAAGAAGGACAAGAAGTTTGAATGGACCGACAAGTGTGAAGCCAGTTTCCAGGAGCTGAAGAAGAGATTGATATCCGCCCCAATATTGGTCATGCCTGACATCAAGAAGCCCTTTGATGTGTATTGTGACGCATCCAAGATTGGTCTAGGATGTGTATTGATGCAAGAAGGCAAAGTCATCGCGTATCTGTCTCGACAACTGAAGCAGCATGAGCAGAACTATCCGACCCATGATCTTGAGCTAGCAGCTGTGGTTCTAGCATTGAAGACATGGCATCATTATCTGATGGGTAACCGCTGTGAGATTTACTCAGATCACAAGAGCTTAAAATACATCTTCACTCAGAAGGAGCTGAATATGAGGCAAAGGAGATGGATCGAGTTAATCAAGGATTACGACCTTGACATTCACTATCACCCTGGCAAAGCCAATGTGGTAGCGGATGCTCTTAGCAGATTGCCGTGTAGGCTTAACACCATGATCAAGGAGAAGCAACCAAGTTTGTATGAAGAGTTGGAGCAGTTCAGGACTGAATTAGTTAGCAAAGGATTCCTAGCTAGCAGTGAACTTCAACCCACTTTGATTAGCCAAATCAAGGAAGCCCAGAAGGGAAATAAAAGTATCAACGGAATCAAACGTCATATTGGTACAGGAAAGGTACCTGGATTCACTGAAGACGAAGGAGTACTGTGGTACAAAGGACGTATCTATGTTCCAGCAGATTCGGAGCTGAAGGAAGTTATCATGAAGGAAGCTCATGATACTCTTTATTCTATCCACCCCGGAGGAACAAAGATGTATCAGGATTTGAAAGAACAATTTTGGTGGCACAAGATGAAGAGAGAGATCGGAAGCTACATCGCCAAATTTGACATCTGTCAAAGAGTCAAGGCAGAGCATCACAGACCTGTAGACTGTTGCAACCATTGCAGATTCCGGAATGGAAATGGGATTCCGTCGGAATGGACTTTATCACCGGTTTGCCTACGTCTAGTAGGGGAAATGACTCAATCTGGGTCATAGTTGATAGACTGTCCAAGGTAGCCCACTTTATACCTGTCAAGACAACTTACCAGAGTGCAAAGTTTGCAGAGCTGTACATTGCTAGGATTGTTAGTCTGCATGGAACCCCCAAGACCATAGTATCAGATCGAGGAACTCAGTTTACCTCGAGATTTTGGCAGAAAGTACAAGAAGGATTAGGAACCAGGTTGAACTTCAGCACAGCATATCACCCGCAAACAGATGGACAAACTGAGAGAGTCAACCAGATCCTAGAGGATATGCTTAGAGCTTGTGTGTTGGAATATGGATCAAAATGGGAAGACTGCCTACCTTTCGCAGAATTCTCATATAACAACAGTTACCAAGCTAGTTTGCAGATGGCACCATTTGAATTCCTATATGGAAGAAAGTGCCGTACCCCTTTGAATTGGTCACAAGTAGGAGAGAGTTAGATCTCGGACCCGACGTTCTTCGAGAAGTAGAAGAGAAAGTTCACAAAGTCCGTGAGCACCTCAAGACCGCCCAATCCAGACAGAAGAGTTATGCTAACAAGAGAAGAAGAGACCTGACTTTCAATGTCGGAGATTTTGTATATCTGAAGGTTTCACCATTGAAAGGAACTCAACGCTTTAGTCTGAAGGGAAAGTTAGCCCCCAGATATATCAGACCTTTCAAGATTCTAAACCGTCGAGGAGAAGTATCGTATCAGCTAGAACTTCCTGAAGAAATGTCAGCCATCCACAATGTGTTCCATATCTCGTTACTTCGCAAATGTCTGGAAGTGCCGGAGAAGACTGAAGTTTTCAAGAACATCGATCACAGAGCTGTAGAAATCAACAATGACCTGACCTCTCGGGAAGTGCCCATTCGTATCTTAGAAGAAGCCTACAGAACCACCAGGACCAGGAGTATCAAGTTTCTCAAGATTCAGTGGAGCAACCATACCGAGGAGGAAGCTACTTGGGAGCGCGAAGATTTCATTAGGATAGAGTTCCCAGATCTCTTTAGTTCCTAGTTTTCTTTGTAAATCTTGGGACGAGATTTTGTTTAAGGGAGGAAGGTTTGTAACATCCCAAAACTTCAATCCAAGCTTATAAAGATCTAAATCATCAAATTTGGGGTTTACAAAAACTTTTGCAATTTTAAAATGAAAGCATCCATATATGTGTGCATTTAAAATAGGAGTTGTTTTGAATTGCCATGATTGTGTGATCCTTTGCTTCTAAAATGTTTCTTAAGTGATTTAAACATCAACTACATCTTTCCCAAACTTTTCCTAAAGAAAATCAAATAAAAAAGAATTAAAAAGGAGGAATGGTCATTTTGGCCATTTTAATCCACTACACTACTTTGAGTGTTCCTAGCACTCATTTCTTAACAGAAAAAATTCATGATCTTTGTACCCCTTGTTAGTACACATAATGAGGTACCAAGGCCCACCTTTTGATCTACTAAAAACATTCTTTTACTTATTTTAAATGGCATTTGAAAATTGAATCCAATGCATATGCATAGATCACCCCTATTCCAAAAACCACCTATTTGAGATCCACTTTCAACACCCTTGTAACCAGAGACTACCTAGCACTAGTGGAGATCACTCAAAAAATTTGAACTCAAAATTCCAAAGTTTTTCTCTTTCGGCCATTTCATCAAACACTTTGTGGGCAAGATCAAAGTGGCCTAACTATTACCGTTTTGGGTTGATCTTGTCTAGCAAATTAATGTGCTTTGATCATCTTTGTCTCCCTCAAGCCCAACCAGACCCACACCAGCACATCCCCTACCTCCTAGCTGCGCTGCATTGCCATGCCGAGCCACCTCTCGCCGGCTGACCATGCACTCGCATCAGCAGACCTCTCCAGCCTCTCTCGCCTTGTCTAGCAAGTCGCCAGTGGTCCACTGCCACCGTCCAACCAGCCCCAGGCTAGAGCCAGAGACTGGAACGGCCAGAAAACTGCCGCGCCCGGAGTTGGTCGACCATGCTGACGTCGCCCCCAGAGCACGCTCTATCCCCGCTCGCACAGACCGCCCCTTGGCCACAGCCCACGCCCACCGCTCCGCCACGACCTGGGGAACACCCCAGACACCCCCGCTGGCCGCCCAACGCCTCATAGCCACCGCTCGTCGTGGACACCGCCGCCTCTGCCGCTCAGAGCGCCACCTCTCCTAGACCGCATACTAGCGCCCCTACGGCCGCATTCACTTCCTAGAGCACTGCCAGGGGACCGCCTGTCGATCGCCATCCTCAGCCATACTGCTAGCCGCCCGTAGCCGTGTCGCCGGAGTCGCCCGCCCATACCCTTCAGTCTCACCGTCAGGCCTATAAAAGGAGGTCTCCCTAGCCTCTTCTCTCCACACCACTCCACTCCCCTCACTTCACTGAACCTCACCCACCTCTAGCCGGAGCAAGGGGAGCAGCAGCTCGCCGGAATTGGAGCCAGAGCAGCCGCCTCTGGAGGAGAAGGGCGCCTGCGATTTAGGGAACCCCAAGCTCCGCCACAACCGTGCCTCGCCTCGCCGTCGTCTTCCAGTTCGTTTGCCCGCCTCGCCATCGTCGCTGGAGCCCTGGTACGTCTCCAGCAGACCCCCACCGAGCCGCTAGGGTTCGAGCTCGCCGACGACCTATTCGTCGTTGATGACGACCCTCAGCCGTAGATTCCCCTTCTAATCCTACGGCCCACAGCGCGCGTACCGTTTCACGTGTTAAGACCCACTGACAAGCGGGACCCCCCTATCAGCTGAGCCTCACGCCGCGGAGCGCCACTGGGCCGGCCCAAGTTCTTTCCCATGCTAGCCCACCTGTTCAAATCTGCATTTTTCTTTTTAGTTAAATCTAGTTTCTGTCCACTAGTTTAAAATTCAATTCTGGGAGTTTGACAAATCCAAATTGCATGAAACTAATTTTGCCTGAAAGATAGGAAGATGATCTATCCAGGACCGTTGGATTTAATTTAATTAGAGTTATAGATCTCTCCTAATAAAAATAACAAAACAGAAGCATTTGCAACTTGCAACATTTTTATAAAATCAACCAAGTTAGATTTTGAGTTGATTCCAACTCTCAAAAATCAGATTTCATCATATCTATCTAACTATGTAATAATATTAAGGTTTACATGCAGTGACTTTGTACTAGTACCAAAATAATGCTATATAGGCATTTCTAGTCACTCTAAATCATTAAATAATGAACTTAAACCAAAGTAATATTGATCCAACCTTTAATTCTCATTCCCACATGTTAGGATATGTGGTGATGACATGTGTCAACATGATCCCATATTTTAAGTGGTGAATATTAAATCTTAGTTAATTTTTTTTAATGAGTAGAAATTACTTTTCTAAAATAAAAAGGATGAAACCATTGAATTAAACTTGTGATGCTTGTGATGATAATAGATCATCAAATGTGTGTCTTAGAATGCTACTTAGCCTAGTTAAGTATTGTTTGGTGATTGTGTGCTCCGTATGTATTTATAGACGAGTACCGACCAAGCTTTCGAGGAGGAGGAGTTCTACCAAGAAGAAGAAGAAGAAGAAGAAAACTTCAACCACTGCACCAACCAAGGCAAGCCACCATTAACAGTGCAATCTAACACTTGCAAGTTTAGTGCTTAGCAAGTTAGGACCAAACTAGATAGTTTAGCAAAGATGCCTTAAGCATGCTTTGATCACACCCCTTTGACTAGTAATACCCCAAGTCTTATTTACAAGCTTTACTCTCTTAGTTCCACAAAGTTCTTTACTTTTTTGGAAGGTAGCATAAAAAGTATAAAACTTGACCTAATTAGAACCCCTTTAGATGTCATTCTATGGCATGAGATTGAACCCATCTTTTCCACCTTAGTGAACACTCTTAACTTAGTAGTTTAGAGTAGATCAAAAACTTGAGTCACTTTAGATGTGAACACTTGGTGAAAATGAGTTATGAAAACCTTGGAATGATGAGTCATTCTATTGAGATGTTTTGACATGTGTTGAGAAACACAAATGGTTGATGATGATGAAAATGTTGAGGCATGAGCCTTAACCCTTTTATAAAACTGATGGTTGGATTCGGATGCGATACCATTCCAAAATTTCCGTACAACCACACTACCTGAATTGGGTAAGGCTTAGCTGGAAATTTATATACATTAGTATTAGTTCCCTCGCGGGAGAGGTTTGAGCTGAGGCTACCTCTCAATGTTGTCCACCTATGCAGTGCCCAAGATGACTGATGGTCATGGTTGGGAGGCCATGCTCATAGGAGAGGTGCTTATACTAGGGTGTGTAAAGGGAAGGTTATGTTTGATTATCTGCATACTAAGTATGATGATTCAGGGTTATCCCTGACAGATGTATCGAATCTTGTGGTGAAAGTGTACCACCTCTGCAGAGTGTCAAACTATTCAAATAGCCGCGTCCGCGGTTATGGACAATTGGAATGGCCATACTGTTTCGTTGTCATATGTTTTCTAAGTATTTTGAAATGAATGATGAATCTTGACTTGACCACAACAGGGTTGTATTTATGACATTAGCTTCCCAACTTAAGTGATTCTAGAGCTTTACTTTACCTTTCTTTGCTTCTGAACTCAGCTTAGGTTTCAAACTTAACTTTATAGTTATACTTAGAGTTAGCGCTTTATCTTGGAATTATAGTACTTGTTAGTGGTAGTTTGCGAGTACTTAAAGAGTACTCATGGCTTTTGTCCCTGGCTATTATCATGGCCAGTGATATGGGGTGGCCCGATCTTCTCAGTAAGCGGATGGCGGTGATGATGGTGGATGATGGATAACTAGCTTGTAGCTATGAAATCTCCCGCTCGATCCCTGATGCCAATGCAACAGCTCTCGAACCTTGTAGGATATTCACAACACCACGCTCTTGCGCACGCAGCCGTGACCACGAACGGTAGTATGCAGTCTACTAATTCCCAATAGAACAACAGATCACACTCAATTATAGTTGGTAGATTCAAACACAGCATAATTCCAGAGGTTCTATGTAAGAAACAACTCCAAAATAGTTTTAACGTGGTCGCACCTAAACTACAGGGCGTTCCCAGGCTTATATGGCCGCCGGAACGTCCAAAAAACGCGAAACGAAAACGTATCGGATACAGTCAGATCCTTCTAGATCTGATGGAGACTTTTAGGGCCGGATTATCCGGTCTAGGTGGGCCAGATTATCTGGGGGGCCGGATTTTCCGAGGGGAAAAGTCCAGTTAAATATCCGCCCCGACACAGAACGTCGCGCCGAAGTCCTTTGCAGAATCTCCAAAGCAGGGCCGGATTATCCGGGGTGTGGGGGCCAGATTATTCGGGGTCTTTTTAGACGTGGAAGTACTCATTGGAAAGATCTTGGAATTATCTATCCAACAAGTGCTTATTTGCTTGATTTGGAGTTTGTATGAGGAATCCACGTCCGTTTCAATTTCAGGACTTCTGTCTGTTCGAATTGAACGTTCCTTCTCTTCGATGATCTCCCTTGCTTGTATTGCGCCTTCCTCCCACTCCTCCCTCGCGCAATGCTTGTGTTATCAATAAACCTGATCATACAGAGATGCATAGACTTAGGTAGTATAAAGTTCTCATTAAGTAAAACATCAGGTTCAATTAGGAATGAATTCACCTGATAGTCATTATTGATTTGACTCAATATTTCCTTCTAGTTCAGGTAGTCAGAATCATCATAATCCCTGTATATATCCTCATCATCCTCCCTTTCTTCATGAAAAGCCATCCTCGGCTTTAGGTTAGCTGAAAGTGGGAGAAACAAAAAGAACAACGTGTACGCAAAGTATATGTATATATAACATGTTGCATTATTATTGTTCACATGAAAAGTATGTCCAGTATACATCAAGCAACTTAAATTGCAGGTATAAGTGAAGTACAAAGAATCATGATCATGGTGAAAAACAACTAAATAGATAGTCTTGTTCTTCAATATTAAATTCAGTTTTCTCAAAGAAGATCTATGATCAAATTTGTGAACAAGATCAAACCAATTCAATATGTCTGAAAACCAAATTGAATCATGCCATGCTTCAACTGCACTACTCTGATTATTATGAACATGATCATGTTGTCTGGTAAGTAAGATGCAACTTAATTTGCAAATATCAGTGAAGTCTAAAGTAGTAACATAACTAGACAAAGACTTTTGGGACAAACACAATGAATATGAAAACTTGGGATCTATCCTAGCAAGATTAAAACAATCCAACATAGGTAAAATTACTTGTGTTGGTTGCAATATGTCAACTAGACCAGAACATATTTCCATAATATCTCGAACATGAACTGTTGTCCCATAGCAAACATTTTGTGACACATTGCATATATGGCTGAAAACAGCTTGTTTTAGTTCAGCGATTCTATCATAAGTAATGCATATGTGATCCACAAGAAAATTTTCATCCATGTTATATTCACCAATTAGATTGAAAGTGAAACAAGGAGAATATGTGCTAGAATTCAGAAATGAAATTTCAGAAATCTTATCCATAGCACAACTCATACTCATAGGTTCATTTAGCATGATGGAATACACAATATCAGTAGGTGGTATTCTAGCAAGTATTTCCTTATGTGTTATCAGTACCACATGATCAAAATTTGAATTTGGTAAACTATCACATGGTGCTGAAACAGTAGTGCAAAGCAAATAACAAGGAGGATTTAGTAAAGGAATAGACTCACAATATGTCGCACATGTTGGTCGAAGCTCTAAATCGGTACCAATGTCATCAACAATCTTCTCAAGTGACAATACCAGATTGTGTGATGTAGGTTGTAAAATAGGCGGCTCCCTTTCTTTAAAAGTAACCTGCACATCACAAGATACAACACTAGGAGTAGACATGATTACGTTAGTAGACAACTCACTTGTCTCATTAGTGTCCACTCTCAAAATTTCTGGAATAGGCCATTTGTAGTTGTTCAAAAACATAGAACATAGAAATTGCTTGAAATCTTCCCAAAGGATTTTTTTTACCCATGACACCATACACAATCCTTGCGTCCTTCCACCAACGAGCTACCTCTTCATCCACATGTCGGTGAGCCAGAATTTATTCTATATGGCCATTAAACTTGCTATCGAAAGTACGACATCTCGCAAAACCAAATCCCATATCAATTTCCCAAATCTGATATTCTATGGGTGTGGCGGAACTTTCCAATCACCACTTGATTGTAGTTGGATCATATGCCATGCCAACCACAGTAGCTAAATAGTCATGGTAAACATCATCTGATTTCTGCATCACATCAACACTAGTAGAAGTCATGATTAGTACATTAGTGCAAAAACACAAAATATTTTTGGTGGCACACTCACAACTCACTCAAAAACTGACAAGAAAGTAGATCTTACCGTTCCAAAGTGAATAGTGATGCTTACCAATTCAAAATCAAAGACAGATGCACTGATGTGATGAAGTGAATATCAAAGGTATAGAGAACGATCACAGGGCACACAAGGTATTTATGGTGGAGCTATAGGTATGGTATCCTATCTACACCGCAAACAAGTCCTAGTGCTGATCGTACAAAAACCCAAGAAACACACACGGCGGAGATAAACGTGGCAAAGCAACTTATGAAAAGGAATATTGCAATGCACAAGAGAGACGCTAGTAATAGCTCAAATAGAACATGCAGAAGATTGCTCAATCTACTAGTGCTATTATAAAACTAGTCCTCCAATCAACCTTGATATCTCCCTTTTGTTGTTTACTTTTGTATCTCTTTTATTTTCTCTTTTTTTTAACAACTTTTTTTTTCTTCTTAATCTTTTTTATTTTTTATTTTTTTCTCTTTTTTTTGATTTTTCAACTACCTGACACAAAGCAATACGTGATGCAACAAATCTGAGCAATTAGGGGCCGGATATTCCGGTTTGTCGGGGGCCAGATAATCCGGTCTTCCTGGACGAAAAATTTGCACTTCAAACCCTAATGTGCAGCCTGTTGGAGCAAAGCAACTAGTCTCGTGGGTACGTTCCTAGGCACGGATGCTGTAGATAGGCTGTGTCTATGGTATGGAAACAAAGGTACGCTATGTCGACTCAGACAAATGAGGAAAACTTGCGGAACACGGTGATGGTTGACACGCAGAAAACAAGATCAAACCCTAAACCTAGACACAAACGAAAAACTAGACTCCTACCAGGAAAAACCTGCAGATCGGATCTACGAGAAGATATAATCAGCAACTAAAACTCGAAAACGATGCAATCTAGTCTATGGCAAATCTTTTTGTAAGGCTTTTTCTGTATAGGACGAAGAACACTCTCTAATCTATGGATGGATTTGTGGAGGCTTACCGAGGCAACACTGGAAATATGATAGCAAGATGATATGGGGTGGCCCGATCTTCTCAGTAAGCGGATGGCGGTGATGATGGTGGATGATAGATAACTAGCTTGTAGTTATGAACTCTCCCACTCGATCCCTGATGCCAATGCAATAGCTCTCGAACCTTGTAGGATATTCACAACACCACGCTCTTGCGCACACAGCCGTGACCACGAACGGTTGTATGCAGTCTACTAATTCCCAATGGAACAACAGATCACACGCAATTATAGTTGGTAGATTCGAACACAGCGTAATTCCAGAGGTTCTATGAAAGAAACAACTCCAAAATAGTTTTAACGTGGTCTCACCTAAACTAGAGAGCGTTCCCAGGCTTATATGGCCGCCGGAACGTCCAAAAAACGCGAAACGAAAACGTATCGGATATAGTCAGATCCGTCCGGATCTGATGGAGACTTTTAGGGCCGGATTATCCGGTCTAGGTGGGCCGGATTATCCGGGGGCCGGATTTTTCGGGGGAAAAGTCCGGTTAAATATCCGCCCCGACACAGAACGTCGCGCCGAAGTCCTTTGCAGAATCTCCAAAGCAGGGCCGGATTATCTGGGGTGTGGGGGCCAGATTATCCAGGGTCTTTTTAGATGTGGAAGTACTCATTGGAAAGATCTTGGAATTATCTATCCAACAAGTGCTTATTTGCTTGATTTGGAGTTCGTATGAGGAATCCACGTCCGTTTCAATTTCAGGACTTCTGTCTGTTCGAATTGAACGTTCCTTCTCTTCGATGATCTCCCTTGCTTGTATTGCGCCTTCCTCCCGCTCCTCCCTCGCGCAACGCTTGTGTTATCAATAAACCTGATCATACAAAGATGCATAGACTTAGGTAGTATAAAGTTCTCATTAAGTAAAACATCAGGTTCAATTAGGAATGAATTCACCTGATAGTCATTATTGATTTGACTCAATATTTCCTTCCAGTTCAGGCAATCAGAATCATCATAATCCCTGTATATATCCTCATCAGCCAGACTATGAAGGAGACTATCAAGATGATGGCCAACAGGACGGTTATGATAACTAGGACTATCTACCTTCGTCAGCATTTCCTGTGCCCCTGAAGATGGACCCCACCGCTACGCTTATCTTTTATTTCCGCTGCTTGTTGTATTAAGACTGGATCATGAGATCCTTATTTGTGTAAGACCTTATGTATGGTTTGTAATGGATGATGTACTATGATATCCAATCCGTTATGTTTCGCAAAAATGGTAATCCTGGGATTTCGAGGTATGGCATAACGGGCATCTGGGATTAAAAATCTGGGTGTTGACACCATGCCACGGGAGAAATCCCTTAATAGCGGGATAATACAATTGATGTCATTTATCTGTCAGTTGTGGTTATGAAGGATGATGTGAGCAGTGATTGCTGCCTATTTGTCCATATATGGAGCTCCTCCCACATACATACATATCATGAGAATATTTGTTATAATAATCTTGATTACTTAGTCTAAATTGCTAGCGGTGTATCCACCACTCCCTAAGAACGCATTTTTCCCTATTGCAGTTCCAAGTTCTTTTACACACGCGATTCTTACTTTCTACATTACGTTTTACGTTACTTTAATTGCTTCGTTCAATCAAAACCCCCAAAAAAATTCTACTTTTCTTGCATCTCAAAGTTATTCCTTAAGTACTACGTTTAGTTTTAGTTAAAAGCATTTTAGTCTTTCGCCTACTACTCCCTGTGGGATCAATATCTTTATTTCGAAAGTAGCTCCAAACGATCTGTGCACTTGTAGTCCTCAGGGAGCAGGGCAAAACCCACCTCGACAACAGCAGTAGCAGTACATACCTCGGCAAGAGCAAAGTGCTGACCCAGCTATGCAGCAGCAATATGTTCGTACGAGTCAAGATAGGTACAATGATGGTTATTCAGCGATGGCTGACGCCAGGTTTCCTAGGCCAGAACATCATGTGATAGGATCAAGGCTAGGAAGCAGGAACTTGCAACGAGATGATGCGAGATTGAAGCTCGACGAGATTTATAGGTCGGAGATGATTGAGGGACAAGGTCCTCCAGATCCAGCATGCTTTGGACCTCGGATTATGAGAGGCCCACATGTGCCGAACTTTCAGTTGGCCAGAGGAACAAAGACGTATGACGATAGCACCAAGCCGGAGAATCGGCTCATTGACTATGCCACCGCGGTAAACATTGTCGGGGCTAATTTGAGATGGGCAGTGAGATATGTACCTCAGATGTTGGATGGGCCAGCAAAAGTCTGGTTAAACAATTTGTCGGCAAGAAGTATCAACTACTGGATAGATTTTGAGGAGATGTTCATCAGCAACTTCACTAGCACGTATAAGAGGCCGGATATGCCACAAACATTGGCAATGTTCAAGCAAAGGCCAAATGAGACTGACCGGGAGTTTTTAACTTGCTGGTGCAATGTGCGTAACTCCTGTGAGGGGGTGATTGAGTCACAAGCCATTGCTTGGTTTGCACAAGGATGTAGGTCTGCGAGTATGTTATGGCAGAGACTACAAAGGGATATGCCGACTACGTTGGCTGAAACAATCTGAATCGCCAACTCGTATGCATTGGGTGATCCGACCCAACCTGAGCTTGTGTCAAACGAGTCAAATGAAGAGTACTACAACTGAGATGGAACCGGGTCATCCCGACGAAATGACTTCCGAGGTAAAAGGAGAGATAAGAGGCCAGACTATAGATATAGTTCGCAACAAGTTGTGGCAGTGGATCAGGATCAGCCAAATGCCAATGCTAGCCAGCGTCAGAAAACTAGAGGGCAACAATGAACTCCGAGAATGATGGCAAGGAAACTTGGATGCAAGAACAAAAGAAACAGTGGCAGGAAAAGAAGGATAGGCCGAGGTATACCTATGAGTCTATGCTGTGCAAATTTCACACGCCAAACCCGAGTAACCTGGCGAATCATACAACTCGGCAATGTGAGTGGATGTGGAAAATAGAGCAAAGTGGCTCGGGGAATGCTGAGGCACCTCGGCAGCAGCTCATTAGGACAAATGGGCAACGGATGATGTTACCACCGCCACCACCGAGGTATGAGAACCATGAGAGAAGGGATGCAGTGCATCAGGTGGATAATCAACACCAGCAGAACCAAAGATACCCCAACAATGACGGGAGAAATGAATACAAAGAACACCATTAGAGCTACTGTGTGTTACCACGGAGGAAACTGACAGAAAGAGAGTGCAACGCTGACATATGGAGGTAAATGCAGTTATGTCGGCTGTGACAAGGTATATGCCTTGGGTGGACCAAGAGATTACATGGAGCATCAAGGATCATCCCAGGCTCATGCCGAGTCCTAGAGCGTATGCACTAGTGCTTTACCCAACTTTTATTGGGCCATACATCAACGTAAGGTTCTCCAAGGTACTGATTGACAATGGGAGTAGTATCAACATTCTATACAAGGACACAATACACAAGCTGGGAGTCTCAGAGAACATGCTCTAGGCAACAAAGACAACTTTCCATGGCATTGTGTCGGGTATTTCCTGCGAGCCTATTGGCAAGGTCCGAATAGATGTGTTATTCGGCACGAGGGAGAATTGTTGAACTAAGAATCTGGAGTTTGAAGTTGTTGACTTGGACAGTGCTTATCATGCGTTACTCGGCAGACCTTCTCTTTCAAAGTTCATGGCAAGTGACCATGTTAGCTACTTGAAGATGAAGATGCCAGGGCCAAACAGGGTGATCACAATAACATGGGACTTCCGGCGTTCCATTGAGTGTGCCTTAGTGGGGTCAAATCTGGCCGAGTCACTGGTGATAGCACATGAGAAAAAAAGGATCCAAGAGGTGGCGGCATTTGCTCAGTCCGCACAGCTGAATATGTCGGTGCTGAGTAACCCGCAAGGAAGTGTTTCATTTTAGGCAACAAAAGATACCAAGAAGGTGCACATTGATGATCAATTCCTAGAGCGCATGGTAACTATCGGTGCTAGGTTAAGTGACAAATAGGAAAGTGAGATTGTCCACTTCCTCCGTGAGAATCTGGATATCTTTACTTGGTCCACACGGGATCTGCAAGGTGTACCGAGGGAGTTGACCGAGCACTCTTTGCATGTGAGACCTGCAGCTAAGCCGGTGAAGCAACCTCTCCACCGCTTCATCGAAGACAGGAGAAAGGTGATTGGTGATGACATAGCTCAGCTCCTTGCAACCAGGTTTATCATGGAAGTTCTCCATCCGGATTGGCTCTCTAATCCACATCATGCCACACTAATCATCACCCCAAAGGTGAACTCCTTCCATGCTTTGCCTTTTGTTGGTTATTGTGCAAATGGAATCCTACTTGAGACAAATGCCCATGGTGTGACTAGGTCCATGAACATGATGCCAAGGAGATGCAGCAAGGATGGCTCTGGAGCCAAAACACCCAAGCAAGAGGCCTGGAAGAGAAGGGGCAAGAAGCTGCTGAAGCAGGACCGGAGTCTCCGGACCAGCAGACCGGAGTCTCCGGACCAGCAGACCGGAGTCTCCGGTCTACCACACCGGAGTCTCCGGCCTGGTCTCCAGACCGAGCCCCGAACCTACGCCTGGGACAGTCTGCGACCCCCTCCGGAGGCAACACCGGAGACAGACCGGAGTCTCCAGCCTACACCGGAGTCTCTGGACCCCCACACCAGAGTCTCCGGACCGAGCATCGTGGGCCTGCGTGCCTTAAGCTAGGCTTGGGCCATGTAACGCCCTAAACTTCCTGCGTATGCCTGTTTTACCCCTAGCTCGTGGCTGGCCTATATATAGGCCCCCACCCCCTCCTTGAAACCCTAGAGATGATGATGAATTGAGGCATGTGCCAAACCCTTGATAGGAACCCCCCTCTCATTAGTAAATCTATGAGTTGTACAAGGCCTTGGAGTCGGTGCCCTTCTCCAAGTTGTCAAGACCCTCCTCAAGTGTTTGGTCTCTCCCTATCAAGGATTCTAGTAGTGCTTGGTCTCTCCTCTTTGGGATTCTACTTGGTTGCTACTCTCTCCTTGATTTGGATTCTAAAGTCCGCTTGTCGATCTCTCCTTTGGTGATTCTACCGCAAGGTCTCTCGCCGAGGATTCTATTGGGTTGGTTGTTCGAACCAACGGGAGCAAATCGAAGTGGGTGTGTTTTGGCGTGTGTTTGTATCTTTACCTTGCATTCGAGTTGTGTTCATCGTGTTCATCGTGTTTTCCCTCACTCCCGCCTCAAATCTGTGAAGATCGGGCCACTCCAAGGGTAAATCCACAAGGAGACCCATAACAACTGGTATCAGCAGCTTTTGGTTGCCACGGATTTGACTTCGCCCTTCGATTTCCACCATAAACTGAAAAATACCAAAAATATAGCCCCAAATTGCTTTTGAATCGACCTCTCGTTTTGGTGAGTTGATTGTGGTTTAAGTCCAATAGAAACTTGTCTTTGGAGTTAGTCTACTTGTGCCCTGTGTTTCCCAGCCCAATTTGGTCGAAATTTTCTGGATTTGAGGCTTCAAGGGCCGAATTTCCGCTCAAGAACACGAGTTGTTCGACATGCAGACTCCAGACCGGAGTCTCCGGACCATCGACCAGAGTCTCCGGACCATCGAACGGAGTCTCCGGCCCACACCGGAGTCTCCGGACCAAAAGACTGGAGTATCCGACCTACACCAGAGTGTCCGGACCAGCAACACCGGAGTCTCCGGCCCTGACAAATGTTTTGACCCCTTTTCCTTTTTCGACTGTTTTCCTTTTGACGTTTGTGTATCGTGTGCGTGTCTATCAACTAACAAAAGCTTCCGCAATGCCTCGCACTCGACATCGACACCACGAAACTTGAACCATCCCTTCACCAACGGTTGCAAGTGCAACATCGCCACAAGGTATAACTTGCACCACCCTTGTTAACCCCTTCTTCCTTTGTGTGTTACCTAACCTATCGAGAGTATCTCATCTTGTGTTTGCCGAAGCATTGTGCGCTTGCTCTTGCATAAGTCATAGTGTAGAGGCAATAGCAAAAACTTGACTCCATAGCATAGCAAAGAAAGAGATACAAAAGAAAGAAGCTTATACACAAAAGAAAAAGAGAAAGATACGAATACAAAAGAGAGTCCAAAGCTTCTAAGCAAGAGTGTGAGCAAGAGCAAGGCAAGCGTACAAATCCATTGCTTCTCCATCTTTTGGCAAACGGGATACGGAATCTCCTAGTGTTGGCACGACACCGAGCATTAGTCTTTGTTAGGACCAATTTTGTTCGTTGCTCATTTTCATAGTCGTGTTAGCCACATTAATCTCCACCGTGTGTGTATAGTCGTAGGTTCTCGTCACCCTTTTGACCTTTTCCTTTGACTTTGTTTTTGCTTGGATTTTACCCACTGTTGACAATAACCTTTTCGTTTGGTTGTTCCATTTGCTATCCACCTTCCTACCCATCCACCATAGGCATTTGTGTGTGTGTCTTGTGTATTCGCTTTGCTCTTGGCAAGAACAACCTTTCCAATTTTTGACTTGGTGAGGCAAGGTAGCACATACCATTCCACAATACCACCCTAGTTTCACTTATGGTCAAATAACATGTCTAGGGAAAGCGGAGAAAGTGGAGATGGCAACTTCAACAACCAAGATGGTTTTGCCACGCGCCACAACTTATGGGTGCAACGCCAAGAATTCAATGCCCAATTTGAGAGGCTTGAGAACCGGCTCGACGAAACTTTTCGAGAATTCGACTATTGTGACTGGCAATGCCAAGTGGAGCACAATGCTCAATTCCAAGCTCTTCACCAAGCTATTGCCAACCTCGGCAACCGTCATGGACACCATTCAAGCTCGTCAAGTTCGTCTCGCGCGCGCTCCTCAAGTCATCATGGCGACTCCTCATGCTCCCATTCTCATCATGGAGAACCCCACCACCACAATGGGGAACATCAAGCTCGTCATCGCCCTGAACAAGTGGTTGAGCCACAACATCAACAACCGCACCACGCAAGACGTCATCGACACCATGATCACCAAGCGCATCCACAACACAAAGAAGAACATGGTCGCCCTCCACAACAAGCTGTGGTACAAGCGCCACCACCACCCCAAGAGAAAGGAATGCCATGGTGAACACAACCGCGTTGATAGGCGCCAACACCCGAACCATGACCATCGCCATCAACAACAAGTTCATCGAGCACCACAATGGGATACGAGTGATGATGACGAGGATGCACACCGCGCGCGACACAACAACCGCTATGCTCAACCCCACCATCGTCATCAACAACCAATGAATGCAAATGATCGCGAGCAAAGGCGTAGAAGAGACTTTGCGCATCAAGCTCCTCCTCAACCGCGTTCTCGAGAAAATCAAGCTCCTCCTCCACCACCACGTGCACCAAGTGAAGCAAGCATAAGGCAAGATCACCGCAACTTCCATCGAGAACATGAAGAGGGCAAGTTTGGGAATCTCAAGTTCATTATGCCCAAGTTTAAGGGAGAAGAAGACGCCAATGCATACATTTATTGGGAGCTCAAAGTCGACAAGATCTTCCGAGTCCACAACTACTCCGAAGAGAAGAAAGTTGCAATCGCATCCCTTGAGTTTGAGGACTATGCAAATGTTTGGTGGGAAGACTTCCAAAAGAACCGTGAGAAGAATGAGGAACCCCCAATTGCAACTTGGACCGAGATGAAGGAAGTGATATACACACGCTTCGTCCCCGGGCATTATCGCCAAGATCTCTTCGACAAGCTACAAAACTTGAAACAAGGCACCAAGTCAATTGAAGAGTTCTACAAGGAAATGGAAAAAACAATGATGCGAGCTGATGTGAGAGAACTCGAATAGCAAACCATAGCAAGGTTCCTCAACGGTTTGAGCCGCCCAATAAGGAAGATTGTTGACTTTCAACCGTACAAGAACCTCACCGAGCTCCTCCATCAAGCTACCAAAGCTCAGCGGCACTTGCAAAAGGAGAATGCATACGAGAGGCCCAGGCCATACTTTGCGTCCATCAATGCAAATGCTCTCGCAAAGCCAAATAACCAAGCAACGAGCTCATCCAACCAAGCAAAGACCGTGATAGCACCCTCCTCCAACACGACATCGGATAGTCAAGTCACTTGCTTCAAGTGTGGAGTGAAAGGTCACAAGTCATATGAGTGCACCAACTCACGAGTGATGCTTACGGATGAGAATGGCGCAACCTACTCCGTAAGTGAAGAGGAATATGAAGCTCTCACTCAACGAGCTATTGCTAGGATAGCTGCAATGGAAGAGGATGACACACTTGTATGCGAGCATGATCCGGGCCCTGCACTTGTCATAGCCCAAATCACGCCAACAAACTCCATCCCAAGAGAGGACCAACGCCTCAATATCTTCCAAACTCGTGCTGGAATTGATGGCAAGTCAATCAAAGTGATCATTGATGGAGGTAGTTGCTGAAACCTCGCAAGTACGGAGCTTTGTGAGAAACTCAAGCTGCAATGCATAGAGCACCCTCACCCCTATCTTGTCCAATGGTTGGATGACAATGGAGCCCTCAAGATAACATCCAAGGTCCAAGTCTCCTTCAAGATTTGTCCATATGAAGACACCGTCGAGTGTGATGTCGTGCCAATGTCCGTGTGCCACATGCTACTTGGAAGGCCATGGCAATACGATAAAGGAGCAATGCATCATGGTTCCACCAACCAATACTCCTTCAAGTGGAATGACAAGAAATTGGTGCTCCAACCCATGACGCCAAGCCAAGTCATCGCATTCAACATGACACCCGTCAACAACATAAAGCAAGCTAAAGACCCTTGTGAGACGAGTGGTGAGAGAGTGAACCACCATCAAGAGAGTGAGTGCCACAAGACAAAAATGAGTGGAAAAATCATGAGTTCCACGATGCAAGCCACAAAATGTGAGCAGAGAGACTTGAGTGTGACCCAAACTAACAATCATTCATACAATTCTCTCTCTTTGTTGTCGGTTTTGCAAGGTACCCAAGATACACCACCAACTACAAGGATAAGGCTAGAAGATCTCCAACCACAACATGATGGCAAGATGTACACAAGCTCTTCAACAAGTTTGAGAATGGCTTCAACACCAGCGATCCGATCGTGTACAAGATCAAGGCCAAGGACACACCTCCTTCCTTGCATGATGAGCGCATATCGTCGAGGTCGACTCATTTTCAAGCGGGGGGAGATGATGTAGCCCAACATATGGAAACCACCTTTGGTCCACATCATGCCACGCTAATCATCACCCCAAAGGTGAACTCCTTCCATGCTTTGCCTTTTGTTGGTTATTGTGCGAATGGAATCCTACTTGAGACAAATGCCCATGATGTGACTAGGTCCATGAACATGATGCCAAGGAGATGCAGCAAGGATGGCTCTGGAACCAAGACACCCAAGCAAGAGGCCTGGAAGAGAAGACGCAAGAAGCTGCTGAAGCAGGACCGTAGTCTCCGGACCAGCAGACCGGAGTCTCCGGCCTACCACACCGGAGTCTTCGGACCGAGCCTCGAACCTGCGCCTGGGACAGTCTGCGACCCCCTCCGGAGGCGACACCGGAGATAGACCGGAGTCTCCGGCCTACACTGGAGTCTCCAGACCCCCACACCAGAGTCTCCGGACCGAGCATCGTGGGCCTACGTGCCTTAAGCTGGGCTTGGCCCATGTAACACCCTAAACTTCCTACTTATGCTTGTTTTACCCCTAGCTTGTGGCTGGCCTATATATAGGCCCCCACCCCCTCCTTGAAACCCTAGAGATGATGATGAATTGAGGCATGTGCCAAACCCTAGATGGGAACCCCCTCTCATTAGTAAATCTATGAGTTGTACAAGGCCTTGGAGTCGGTGCCCTTCTCCAAGTTGTCAAGACCCTCCTCAAGTGTTTGGTCTCTCCCTATCAAGGATTCTAGTAGTGCTTGGTCTCTCCTCTTTGGGATTCTACTTGGTTGCTACTCTCTCCTTGATTTGGATTCTACTGTCCGCTTGCCGATCTCTCCTTTGGTGATTCTACCACAAGGTCTCTTGCCGAGGATTCTATTGGGTTGGTTGTTCGAACCAACGGGAGCAAATCGAATTGGGTGTGTTTTGGCATGTGTTTGTATCTTTACCTTGCATTCGAGTTGTGTTCATCGTGTTCATCGTGTTTTCCCTCACTCCCGCCTCAAATCCGTGAAGATCGGGCCACTCCAAGGGTAAATCCACAAGGAGACCCATAACAAATCCGGTGCTTGTGGAGATGAAGAAGGATGATCTGAATGTAGCAGTGGTGTGGCGTATGAGTATCGATTACACGAACCTAAATAAGGTGTGTCCGAAAGATCCATTCCCACTACCAAGGATAGATGAGGTCATAGATTCAACCGATGGGTGTGAGTTGTTGTCATTTGTAGATGCATATTCTGGTTTCCACCAAATACCCCTGAACCGAGATGATCAAATAAAGAATGCTTTCATTACCCCATATGGCGCTTATTGCTATCGCACCATGCCATTTGGCTTACGTAATGCAGGAGCAACGTATCAGAGATGTATGCAGAAATGTTTACATGATCAGATTGGAAAAAATGTCCAAGTATATGTAGATGATGTTGTGATAAAAACAAAGGAAATCAAAACCCTCCTAGATGATATCTGGCAAACATTTGCAAACCTTAGGAGGTTCCGAATGAAGCTTAACTCGGAGAAATGTACCTTTGGTGTGCCGGCTGGTAAGTTACTCGGTTTTCTCGTGTCTAGCCGAGGTATCAAGAAGAACCCGAAAGGTCATGACCCGTGAGGCTAGGTCTGCGGGTATGGACCATGTAGTCAAAAGGAGATCCATTTAAGGGCAAACCCAAGGGATAACTCCATCGCAGGAACAAAAAGTTAAACTCCGCTCTTGCGTAAGGTCACGTCCCATCAATTAGCATCATGGGAAGGAATCTCTTTATGATCACCATCTTCAATTTTGCCGGACATAACATATTCCCACGCGGCATACAAAGCTCTAGGAAGCAACCGTTAATGCAAAAAACCTTATCAATCGGTTTAGATTCAGGTCCTCATGGCCTCGGGAAATTTCCTCTCAGCAGACCTCCTCAGGTCATAGAAGAAGTCAAGGCGTTAGACTGCGTCATTGATTATGCCATCCTGGAATAGACCTAAACCCCACTACGACCTCATTATGTCAGATGGGTCTGTAGGCAGGGTTCCAAAATAATAAAACATTGAAATTACAGATTCACTCTCGACCTCTCGGTTCGGTACACCACGTCACATACGGGACCTCTCCTCAAGACCTTCTCTTGTCTTTAAGGTACTCACACTGCAACATAAGAGGATCTTTTTCTTCCCTTTTGTTATTAACCCTTTTGTAGGACCTTGTCGTAAGCCCATTACCGTAGGACATCTGATATGGGAAGGCTCATTGGACCTGCACCAAGAACAGACATACAAGAAGGTCTGCACGATCGAGACATCTGCACATGCCAGGAGACCTTGCACAAGGACCTCGAGCATCAAGATCAAGAAGAAGTCATCGAGCTCACCAGGCGGAGGTTGAGTACGAGCTACATCAACTCTTCTACAAGGAAGGCCATCTTATTGAAGGTACTGATCGAGGGCTTGTTGGTGATGGGTGGACTCATGCATGTACTCGGCATGGCCCTAAACCCACAATTCATGCCCATGATGACCTCTGGTGGTCAAGGACTGGAAGGCCTACATCTATAAGCTCTCGAACCAACCTAACCTCAACCAACCTAACCTGTGGAGCTGCAAGACAGCTCTTTGGAGATCCTGAAGACGAGACAGATGTACAAGGAAGATTTGAGATCACGATTACATGCAAGACAAGAGGAAGACCTGACGTGACTAAGGACTCAGCTACCATCGATGCCTATAAGTACCCAAAGACATTGACCTGAGAAGGACACGCCATAATCGCCCAAGTCTTTTCCATTAGCCTTAGTCATAGCTCCAGAATCATCTCTCTCATCAGGAGTCATTATAAGCCGACCAAGATCATCTTGTAGATACTTTGTACGATCTCTTGATTGCCTTATGAATAAAGTCTAAGGGATTCCTCCTATTCTAGTGCTGCTGACCAAGGGGCTTGGAGGAGGGGCCAAGGTTCCCTCACCCCGCCTATATAAGACGAGCATGGATGGAGGCGCATCACCCTCCTAACCTATCTGCCACCTCTCTCCCCTTCCTCTCCACCTTGTATTTACCCAGTGCTTGGCAAAGCCTTGCAGCAATTCCACACCAAACACCAAGCAACGTCGTTGTGCTACCGGGATCTCGCGGAGCTCTCCTCTCTCTTGCTTGTAGGATCTAGGAGGAGGTTACTGAAGGGAGTATGCCAAGTGGCAATAATAAAGTGGTTATTATATTATTCCATGTTTATGATAAATGTTTATTTCTCATGCTATAATTGTGTTAACTAGAAATATTAATAGATGTGTGTTTAATAAACAAAGAAAAGGTTCCTAGTAATGCCTCTCATTATACTAGCTTGTTGATTAACAAATGATCAAGGTTTCCTAATCATGAACATTGGATGTTGTTAATAACAAGGTCATGTAATTGGAGAATGATGTGATGAACATTCCCATAGTATGTTTAGCAATACAATCATGTCTTCAAAGTTTATATTGCCATCTCACTCAAAGTAACACTAATCCTTAGACCATAAAATCATGTCAATCACTAACACCAAAGAGTACTTTGATTCCATCAAACGTCACACCATAACAGGGTGATTATAAAGATGTTGTTGGGTACTTAGAAAGTGTTAGTTGATACTCGTGGATCAAGAGTGGGATTTTTCCATCCCGATGATGGAGAGATATACTCTGGGCCTTCTCGGTGATATCACGATGATAACAACTTTCAAGCAAGTGATTTGATCACAAGGAATGTTATATCACGGAACGAGTAAAGAGTACTTGTCATGAACGAGACTGAACTAGGTATGGATAATACCAAATGATCGGAACTCGGACAAGTAAAATATCATGAGACAAAATGAATTGGTTACTAAGAAAAAGGTTTGCATGATCACAAGATTCATCATTGAATAAATGGTAGTCATTACGTATTTCCAGATCCCGCTGATGATTATTGATCTAAGAGGTCTCTCGATCATGTCCATATTATTCACGAACCATAGGGTGAAACACTTAAGGTTTGCTGACGCATTTTGAGTGGATATGGAACTCCGACAGAGTTATTGGACAACACATGGGTTGTTTCGGAAAAACACCGAAACTGTTTCGGGATATCGAATAACACAAGGGGTAATTGTTAATGTTTGTTAATTGAATGAATTAAAAAATATTAAATAAATAAAAATGTTTTATTGATTCCATAAGTGTGGTTTAATTGTTATGAATGTCATGCAATTAAAAATACAATAAGAGACGGGGTTACCAACTTGATGGAGGAGGTTACCACCATGAAGAGGGGGAGGTGGCACCTCTAGGGGCTGGCGCACCACCCCTAGGGGTTGCCCCTCCTCTCCTATAAAATGTGGCCATCTCTCCTCTCTTCCTTTACACTCTTGAATGCCCCTCCATTTCCCTTTCTTGCTGCTCCACCGTTTGGCAAGTGCATGTAGCCAAGTGCTGCCAAAATAATTCACCACCAAAACTTGGAGAAGTGGAGGAGGAGGTGGAGTTCTGGTGGATCCCTTCTTCTGATGCCCCGCTGGACCGAGCGTGTGGATGAAGTCAATGAGCCACACGGGTGACCGAGTATGGAGGTGCCACCGCTTGTGACACCGTGACTACCCGATCTTGAGATCGTCCTGTGTACACCTTCATCGACAATGTTTGTGCAGGAACGTAATCCCGCTTATGGTCTTCGAGGGTGAGTTACTCGTTGCTACCATTTCGTAGATGATCTTGTCTAGATAGTGGTTTGCGCGTAGAAATTTTTTGTTTTCCATGCTACGAACTCCATCAGTGGTATCAGAGCCATATCTACGTGTAGATGTTATGCATGAGTATACCACATGAAGATGTGGGCATTGATGATCATGTTATTGCTCTCTTCGTGTATTTTGGATCATAGTGGCGGGCTTGTTCGTCTGCGGTACCAAAGTTGGCAGGCTAGCGCATGGCGGTACCTAAGTTGCCTAAAATTACCGCATTTCGAAAAGTTGGGCCGCCAACTATTGAGAGAGGCCATTTCGAGGCAAACTCATCTCACCCCTACCAAATTCAAACATTCCGTTAAACCGCCCCGTGAAGTAGATGGTCGTGACCCACATGTTGGTCATCTGTCCGTGACGTGGGTGCCAACACGGCAACCTCTTAGGCAAATCGAGCAGCTAAGTGGATTGGATGCGTTGACCAAATTCACAAATCCATTCCCAGCTTTCCCCTAGCACCGGCGGCGTCGGAATCCACCCTCTAGGCAGGACGATCCCTTCGGACATTTGACTTCCGGGGCCAAGTTGCGGCGCCCAGTTGCTGCGCCCAGTCGCTGATACCGAGATCCAATGGCGCATGCCGTAGCCGCTGCTGCGAGGCTCTAGCCCGCCTCCGCCGCCGACGAGCCGAGCAGTTCGGAGGATGGCAGATCCTACTATCAAGGAAGAAGAAGTTCTGGCTACAAGCGGGTGAGCTACACTTCTCTTTGCTATTCGCACTAATTATAACTGCTAGCTGGCTACTGAACCTCAAATTGTTTGTTAGCCCAACGCTGACAAACATATTTTGTCCACATTTTTCTGTCAAGTGGGATCTGCGCGGACCCCCTTACCTGGTTACGGTAGTCCTCTACAGGTATGACTCTAAGGGCAAGTGGTATGGAAGCCATTGTTTCACGATGGAATTAGCGCATGCGCAGATCTGCACTATATCTGGTATGGTTGCTGCTCTGCGTAATCATGTTGCATTATGGCCGAAGCAGACAATAAAGTTCAGCTTCATGGATGAACGTGGCATCATGGTTCCTATAACGTGTGACAGTCAGCTAATTGGGTTGATGAAAAGGTATGCTTTGCCTGCCATGTTTGACCTGAAATGTCATGTACTGGATGTGGAAGCTACTGCAACTGGGAGTCGCCCTTCTATCTTGGACATGATGGTTGCTCGAACCCAATTAGCTCCTAGTAAGCAAATGTCGCTTGGGGTTCGCATGTTTGTGCTGAATAGTAATTTTCGTTTTATTTACTCTGTAGATATTGGGCAGTTATGCAACAGTCTTATTTCTTTGACAGGAAGCGCCGCAAGGTTAGAAACATGACTGTCGGGTCAGTCATTTTGCTGCCCCAAGAAATTAAAAACGAGTGGAAAGATGATGTTGGACACGATTCTGGTGCCCATTGTCCCGGTGATGCAGAGTACGTGAAGCTAAGAAAATTGGCACCAAGGAAGAGGAAGAAGACAGGAAATGAAGAAGCCAGTGGACGTGAAGGCTTGGCACCCAGGCTGCGGAAGAAGGATGCTGGCAATGAAGATGCATAGTAATGTATTGAACTTGAACCTATATATGTAATTCTGTTAAATTCTGATCGCTCTGTGTGGCACGTTGTTGGGCAAAACAATCTACCCATGTTCTCTGAGTAAAATGTACCGTGACTTAGGGTTTGGAAACGCCCGAGTCAGTAGTTGAATCCGAAATTGTGATTGTGCCACTGCTATCTAAAAACAAGGATCCACTGGTTCCACGATTGCTGAGGGGCAGGAGGTCTCCAAATACGACAAAATGTAAGTGGCACAGAAATAAATTATTTAAGCTACCACACTCCACGAAGCAGCAACTTATTTCAGATGCTGCACAACGACATGGCAACATAAACGACAATGTTCTCACCGATAATGCCTAGATAAGGAGGAAACCGGTACCACTTTCTAGCCTAATCTTGAGCCCGTCTATCTCACCGCCTCTGCTCCTGCATGCCCTGCATCTAGCGAAGCTCCCAGATCTCCAGTAACCGGGTGTACGTGCTTCCACTTTATAAATTGTGGTTGTGCCACTTGCATGCGGCCAATCCACGTAGATTACGTTTAAACAAACCACCAATGTCAGAATACACTAGTAGAAAAGGGGTCTTTGTTCCACGGTCACGTTCCCAATCCGGGACAGAGATCTAAATCGATGCAGAAATTGATCTAAATCACAAATTCTTCCACAAATTAATCGAGACAGAGATCTAAATCGAGGCATTTCATTAATTCAACCACAAATTCTTCTAAACAAAGGTGCGATTTCACATCCTACATTAATTCAACCACTAGTCAACAATTTCACTTCCGCTGTCGCTGTCCTCCGAGCCGTCGGCTTCCTTGTCTTCGTCGGACGGAACCTCCATGATTTTCATATTGTACGCGAGACGGAGCACCTCTTCGCGGTGAGCGGCGGCGATGACGGTGAACTTGGTCTGTCCAGGGACGGACTAGAACCTCTCCCGCCCTTCTCGGTTGCGGAGATCCCGGTGCACCACGCGCCCGTAAACGATGTGGTTACCAATCTTGGCCTTTCGCTCCTTCTTGAACAGCGCCGGCCAGTACGGGCTGGCCGCCGCGTACCGGGGCAGTGCCCTCTTCCACGCGGGCATCTAGCGGCGGCGCGCCGCGATTTCCCTCTCCATCACAGCTCCGCCAGGGATGAGGAGCGGAGCCACCGGCACCCCCGCATAGCTGATGCGCCATCCGTGGGGCACCGTCGCGGCCAGCAGCGCGATGATGTCGAAGTGCGTGAACATCACCGCCTCGTAGAAGTTCAGCGAGGGCATCTCCATGGCGGCGCGGTGGAGATTGGAGAGGGAGCGAGGGGGTGGACGACGAAGCGACAGCGCGGTGGATATTGGAGAGGGCGAGGGGATGGGCGACGAAGCGATGCGCTGTGGCGCCTCCTATTTGTACATGAGGACGACGAAGCGACGGGTGGAATACTTAAGGGGCATTGGTCAGACAAAAGGAAGTAATGCAGGGTTAAGACAGATTAACGGGCGACCAATTTTTTTACTCCCAGGACTCCAGGGCCAATAGTTCAGACCGCTAGGTCAACAAGTACAACTATTATAACTTAAAAAAGGCACGGAGCTTAAGCTAAATAGAACTAGTTATCACATATCTCCTTGATCTTCCTAATCTTAGCCCTATGCACATCTTCCTGCGAGAGCAAGGATCGAATCGTCTGCTCCTTTCTTTTAGCATGTTCCTTGCACAGCTTCAATTGTTTCTCTGCATCTTTCCTCATGCACTTGTCAATACTCGTAGTTGTGAACTGCAGGACTTTGGCCTGGTGAAGATCCTTCCTTGCTTGAGTCAGTTCTTGCTCCGCTTTAGCCTTCAGGGCCAACGCCGCGTCCCTCTCCTTCTCGACTTTGCTAACCTTGTCTTCCACCCCCATGAGATCTCGCTTATGCTTGGTCTTGTCAACTAGTTCCCATAGCTTCATCTCAACACTGTCAAGAAGTGAGTTGAATACAGATTCTTTCAACTCAATAGTCATTTCCCATAGTTTGTCCAGTGTTTTCTGCATCAATTTGGGCCACTCTAGATCTACCCATTTGACAACACCGCAACTTCCGCCTCGCATCATTGCACGATGTCCTTGACACCATAGAAACCTCCTGCCTGCGTTTCGTCCTTCGAACGCTACAAATTTAGTGGGCACATATCCATGTTTACATAGCAGAGGACTGTCTTCATCCGCTAAACCGTGATAGTCGGCGTCATACATCGTCTGGTTGGCCTAACACATCATACGCGCATGAGTAAACAGATTAGATCTGGCTGAAAAAATTGATAACTGGCCACGGATGGTAGAGATAGAGATGAGACGACTCACATCAAAATCACCGTCCATGTCGTCACGACGCGTTTCCTCGCTATCTCCCCTTGAAACCATGGCGAGAGGGGAGGGGGGGTGGCTGCCGGAGAGGGGATTGGGATGGAGGCACCGTCGGCTTGCGGCTACGGCAGGATGGGAGTGAAGTGGGAATGTGGCTTCGAGGGGAAGGAAGAGAAGTACGGGGAGGAAGAGAAGTAATGGGGACGTGACACTGGGATATGGCCCGCTCAACTAGTGAGTCGTGACACACGCAACAGGGGAGCCCCCGGTGTTTCCAGTATGTCTAGAGCAAGCGTGGCCAATCATGCCGCAAAACAGACTACTCGCGGATCGATCTCACGAAAACCATCCCAATCGTCCAAGTGCCCCGATCGAACGGTATGTAAAAATCGTCAAGCAGAACAACTGTGTTAGGGTGTGCCTTCTAGAAGACTCGGTCTAACGCTAAGGTTACGGATCTACTAAGGTTAATTAGTAACCATATGCGGTTTATGAAAAGAACATGCATCGAATGACACTGGTGGATCTAGCTGTGGTTAATGAGAAGAGCAAACATGCAATGACACTAGTGGATCCATGTGTGGTTAATGAGAAGAACACACATGCAATGACACTGGGTGTGGTTCATGATATGTTTTATGAGAAGAACACACATGCAATGACTCTAGCTGTGGTTCATGAAAAGAGCAGACATGCGATGACTCTAATAGTGGTTCATGAAAAGAGCAGACACGCGATGCCACTGGTGGATCCATGTGAGGTCTATGAGAGGAACACACATGCAATGACACCAGTGGATCCTTACGTGGTTAGTGAGAATAACACACATGCAATGACATTGGTGGATCCATATGTGGTCTGTGAAAATAACACACATGCAATGACACTGGTGGATCCATGTGTGGTTCATGGGAAGAACACACATGCAATGACACCGGTGGATCCATGTGTGGTCTGTGGGAAGAACACACATGCAATGACACTAGTGATATGTGGTTTGTGAGAAGAACACACATGCAATGACTCTAGATGTGGTTCATGAAAAGAGCAGACATGCGATGACAATGGTGGATCCATGTGTGGTTCATGGGAAGAACACACATGCAATTACACTGGGTGTGGTTCATGATATGGTCTATGGGAAGAACACACATGCAATGACTCTAGTGATATGTGGTTTGTGAAAAGAACAGACATGCAATGACTCTAGCTGTGGTTCATGATCAGAGCAGACATGCAATGACACTGGTGGATCCATGTGTGGTTAATGAGAAGAACACACATGCAATGATTCTAGGTGTGGTTCATGATATGGTTTGTGAGAAGAACACACATGCGATGACTCTAGCTGTGGTTCATGAAAAGAGCAGACATGCGATGACTCTAACTGTGGTTCCTGAAAAGAGCAGACATGCGATGCCACCGGTGGATCCATGTGAGCTCTATGAGAGGAACACACATGCAATGACATCGGTGGATCCTTACGTGTTTTGTGAGAATAACACACATGTAATGACACTGGTGGATCCATATGCGGTCTGTGAAAAAAACACACATGCAATGACACTGGTGGATCCATGTTTGGTTCATGGGAAGAACACACATGCAATGACACCGGTGGATCCATCTGTGGTCTATGGGAAGAACACACATGCAATGACACTGGTGATATGTGGTCTATGAGAAGAACACGCATGCAATGACTCTAGCTGTGGTTCATGAAAAGAACAAACATGCGATGACACTGGTGGATCCATGTGTGGTTCATCGGAAGAACACACATGCAATGACTCTGGTGGTATGTGGTTTGTGAAAAGAACAGATATGCCATGACTCTAGCTGTGGTTAATCAGAAGAGAAGACATGCAATGACACTGGTGGATCCATGTGTGGTTATTGAGAAGAACACACATGCAATGACACTGGGTGTGGTTCATGATATGGTTTGTGAGAAGAACACACATGCAATGACTCTAGCTGTGGTTCGTGAAAAGAGCAGACATGCGATGACTCTAACTATGGTTCATGAAAAGAGCAGACATGCGATGCCACCGATGGATCCCTTAGTGGTCTATGAGAGGAACACACATGCCATGACACCGGTGGATCCTTACGTGGTTCATGAGAATAACACACATGCAATGACATTGGTGGATCCATATGTGGTCCATGAAAAGAACACACATGCAATGACACTGGTGGATCCATGTGTGGTTCATGGGAAGAACACACATGCAATGACACCGGTGGATCCATGTGTGTTCTATGGGAAGAACACACATGCAATGACACTGGTGATATGTGGTCTGTGAGAAGAACACACATGCAATGACTCTAGTTGTGGTTCATGAAAAGAGCAAACATGCGATGACACTTGTGGATCCATGTGTGGTTCATGGGAAGAACACACATGCTATGACACTGGGTGTGGTTCATGATATGGTCTATGGGAAGAACACACATGCAATGACTCTAGCTGTGGTTAATGATCAGAGCAGACATGCAATGACACTGGTGGATCCATGTGTGGTTAATGAGAAGAACACACATGCAATGACACTGGGTGTGGTTCATGATATGGTTTGTGAGAAGAACACACATGCAATGACTCTAGCTGTGGTTCATGAAAAGAGCAGACATGCGATGACTCTAACTGTGGTTCCTGAAAAGAGTAGACATGCGATGCCACCGGTGGATCCATGTGAGGTCTATGAGAGGAACACACATGCAATGACATCGGTGGATCCTTACATGTTTTGTGAGAATAACACACATGTAATGACACTGGTGGATCCATATGGGGTCTGTGAAAAGAACACACATGCAATGACACTGGTGGATCCATGTGTGGTTCATGGGAAGAACACACATGCAATGACACCGGTGGATCCATCTGTGGTCTGTGAGAAGAACACACATGCAATGACACTGGTGATATGTGGTCTATGAGAAGAACACACATGCAATGACTCTAGCTGTGGTTCATGAAAAGAGCAAACATGCGATGACACTGGTGGATCCATGTGTGGTTCATCGGAAGAACACACATGCAATGACTCTGGTGGTATGTGGTTTGTGAAAAGAACAGATATCCCATGACTCTAGCTGTGGTTAATCAGAAGAGCACACATGCCATGACACTGGTGGATCCATGTGTGGTTATTGAGAAGAACACACATGCAATGACACTGGGTGTGGTTCATGATATGGTTTGTGAGAAGAACACACATGCAATGACTCTAGCTGTGGTTCGTGAAAAGAGCAGACATGCGATGACTCTAACTATGGTTCATGAAAAGAGCAGACATGCGATGCCACCGATGGATCCCTTAGTGGTCTATGAGAGGAACACACATGCCATGACACCAGTGGATCCTTACGTGGTTCGTGAGAATAACACACATGCAATGACATTGGTGGATCCATATGTGGTCCATGAAAAGAACACACATGCAATGACACTGGTGGATCCAGGTGTGGTTCATGGGAAGAACACACATGAAATGACACTGGTGGATCCATGTATGTTCTATGGGAAGAACACACATGCAATGACACTGGTGATATGTGGTCTGTGAGAAGAACACACATGCAATGACTCTAGCTGTGGTTCATGAAAAGAGCAGACATGCGATGACACTTGTGGATCCATGTGTGGTTCATGGGAAGAACACACATGCTATGACACTGGGTGTGGTTCATGATATGGTCTGTGGGAAGAACACACATGCAATGACTCTGGTGATATGTGGTTTGTGAAAAGAACACACATGCAATGACTCTAGCTGTGGTTAATGAGAAGAGCAGACATGCAATGACACTGGTGGATCCATGTGTGGTTAATGAGAAGAACACACATGCATGACACTGGGTGTGGTTCATGATATGGTTTGTGAGAAGAACACACATGCAATGACTCTAGCTGTGGTTCATGAAAATAGCAGACATGCGATGACTCTAATTGTGGTTCATGAAAAGAGCAGACATGCGATGCCACCGGTGGATCCATGTGTTGTCTATGAGAGGAACACACATGCAATGACACCGGTGGATCCTTACGTGGTGTGTGAGAATAACACACATGCAATGACACTGGTGGATCCATGTGTGGCTCATGGGAAGAACACACATGCAATGACACTGGTGGATCCATGTGTGGTTCATGGGAAGAACACACATGCAATGACACTAGTCATATGTGGTCTGTGAGAAGAACACACATGCAATGACTCTAGCTGTGGTTCATGAAAATAGCAGACATGCGATGACACTGGTGGATCCATGTGTGGTTCATGGGAAGAACACACATGCAATGACACTGGGTGTGGTTCATGATATGGTCGGTGGGAAGAACACACATGCAATGACTCTGGTGATATGTGGTTTGTGAAAAGAAAAGACATGCAATGACTCTAGCTGTGGTTAATGAGAAGAGCAGACATGCAATGACACTGGTGGATCCATGTGTGGTTAATGAGAAGAACACACATGCAATGACACTGGGTGTGGTTCATGATATGGTTTGTGAGAAGAACACACATGCAATGACTCTAGTTGTGGTTCATGAAAAGAGCAGACATGTGACGACTCTAACTGTGGTTCATGAAAAGAGCAGACATGCGATGCCACCGGTGGATCCATGTGTGGTCTATGAGAGGAACACACATGCAATGACACCGGTGGATCCTTACGTGGTTTGTGAGAATAACACACATGCAATGACACTGGTGGATCCATATGTGGTCTATGAAAAGAACACACATGCAATGACACTGGAGGATCCATGTGTGGTTCATGGGAAGAACACACATGCAATGACACCATTGGATCCATGTGTGGTCTGTGGTAAGAACACACATGCAATGATACTGGTGATATGTGGTTTGTGAGAAGAACACACATGCAATGACTCTAGTTGTGGTTAATGAAAAGAGCAGACATGCGATGACACTGGTGGATCCATGTGTGGTTCATGGGAAGAACACATGCAATTACACTGGGTGTGGTTCATGATATGGTCTGTGGGAAGAACACACATGCAATGACTCTGGTGATATGTGGTTTGTGAAAAGAACAGACATGCAATGACTCTAGCTGTGGTTAATGAGAAGAGCAGACATGCAATGACACTGGTGGATCCATGTGTGGTTAATGAGAAGTGTTGGGCCAGGTAGAGATAAACAAAACTTTTTCCCTACGCGGTGATCCCAAGATCCAGCTCAGGTAGAAGGCCACGAGGATTACCACTAGACGCGCAGTTGCGGAATTGATGAAGCACGTCGCTTGATGCAGTGCAGTCCTCGCGATCCGTTCCGGTTCCACGATCCACGATCCGTTCTTTCTTCACGATCGTCGAAGTGCTGAATGTACAGCACCTCTGCCGGTATCCACATGTATGAGGAGGAGCGCCGGCGATGGACTGCTAGGTCCGGTACGGCGGCGACATGACGGACTGGGGCTAGGGTTTCCAACACGAGTGACCTAACCTTATGCTCTAAGCACCTGCGCCCTAGCTTATATAGGGAGTGAAAGTGGGCTCCACTCACTTGTGGCCCATTCACTAAAAGGCCTATGTTAGCCACTGCAAGTCTCATTTGCTGACTAAGTCCATGTCTCTATTTGGGTCCAACCCAAATAGATTTCCTGTTTGGGTCTAACCTATACTGCTCCCGCTCTTAAGTGTGTGACCCGACAGGCTCATGGTAACCCAGATACAATTCCGAGTCTCACTCGTGATCGATCAGTCGGTAGCGGTCCCTAGCAGAACGTGCCGACTCCCAAGTACCAATAAGTCATGACGACATACCTTTCCAATGCGACTTTCGTCTAAGTCCCTTTTGCCTCACGATATACCTTGTCGGACTATAGGAGAATGATCATCATCCCTAAAATAGTCCGACTCTCTTTCTCGATCCAAGATAAGTGATTCATCCAACTAACTCTTAGTCGGTTGCCTCGGTTAACACTTAACCGAGATGCGCATGTCCATGCTTTCCGAATCATATCTTCCGAGAGGGCCAGAGAATATCTCTCTAGATGGAGGGGCAAAATCCCATCTTGGTCATTCACATCACATAGCTTGATTCATAGTCAACTCGAACTCCGCCTTTATACTTGCCCATTGACGGAACAACGTTTGACAGAACCTAAGTCGTGATCCTCAACTCGGATTGTGTAATAACCGCAGGTCTAAGGATTACATTGATTGAGACATGCAAATGACGACTTGTTCGTTGCATCTCAATATGGGTCAGTCTGACTCGCTAAACTCTTTAGTCGAATCTGTGTAAGTCGAAATAGCATCTACATGCCCATGACAAGTGGAACCTAGTCATCTGCCGACTTTCACATTGGTCTAAGTTGTGTGTCCGGCATAACCTCAATGACCAAGGACAATTAGTATGAACAACATGAATATGTAGTTCCACAATCGAATCACATATTCAATGATAGATATCAGTAGTTCATACATGGACCATAACCTTATGAATACACAGGAATAACATCATACATGATTGCCTCTAGGGCATATTCCCAACTGTCTCCCACTTGCACTAGAGTCAATCTTCCGACATCACATGTCTAGGCATCTAATGCCCATGGCTCTCAGGTGTGCCTCATGCTTCGGATGTGGAAGTGGCTTTGTCAACGGATCTGCAATGTTTGCATCCATGTGTACCTTGCATAACTTGATATAACCTTGATCCACGAACTAGCGAATAAGGTGGTACCGCATGAGTATATGATTGTTCTTCTGGTGTTGCCTAGGTTCCTTGGCTTGTGCAATAGCACCATTGTTGTCACAATACACGTCTAATGGATTGGACGAGCCCTGAACCACACCAAGATCCATGAGGAAATTCCTCATCCAAACGGCTTCTTTTGCCGCCTCCGAGGCAGCAATATACTCAGCCTCTATCGTAGACTCAAACACCGTTTCTTGCTTGGAACTCTTCCAGCTCACAGCCCTCCGTTTATCACAAACATATAACTGGATTGCGAACGAGAATCATCTGAGTCAGTGAGATAACTCGCATCCGTGTAACCCTTTACACTGAGTTCATCCTCACCTCCATAAACCAGGAACATATCCTTAGTCCTTCTCAAGTACTTGAGGATATTTTTAGCCGCTGCCCAGTGGATCTCTCTAGGGTCAGCTTGGTATCTGCTCACAACACTTAGAGCATAGGAAACATCCAGCCTAGTACAAATCATAGCGTACATGATGGATCCGATTGCAGAAGCATACGGAATCGCACTCATTCGACTTCGCTCATCAGTTGTTGAAGGACACTGAGTCTTGCTAAGTTTTATGCCATGGGACATCGGTAAGAACCCCTTCTTAGACGATTCCATGTCGAACTTCTTCAACACTTTGTCCAAATATGTACTCTGACTCAATCCAATGAGCCGCTTTGATCTATCTCTATAGATCCAGATTCCTAGTATGTAAGTCGCCTCACCCAAGTCTTTCATCGAAAAACTCTTTTCCAATGATTCCTTGGTCTCTTGCAACATCTGGACATCATTTCCAATCAGTAATATGTCATCCACATATAAGATCAGAAACTTTACTTTGCTCCCACTAAACTTCTTATATAAACAAGAATCATGATCACTCTTGATGAAGCCAAACGATTTGACTACCTCATCAAAGCGAATGTTCCAATTCCGAGATGCTTGCTTCAACCCATAAATGGATTTCCGAAGTTTGCATACCTTGTCAGCATTAGCCGAATCGACAAAACCCTCGGGCTGTATCATATACACGTCCTTGGTTAAATTTCCATTAAGGAAAGCCGTCTTGACATCCATCTGCCATATCTCATAATCAAAATAGGCTGCTATAGCTAACATGATCCGAACTGATTTAAGCATCACTACAGGAGAGAAAGTCTCATCATAGTCAACTCCTTGAACTTGTCGGAACCCCTTCGCGACAAGCCGTGCTTTATAGATAGAAACATTTCCATCCATATCAGTTTTCTTCTTAAAGACCAATTTGCACTCGACGGGTCTTGCACCGTCTGGCAGATCAACCAAGATCCAAACTTGATTTTCATCCATGGACTTTAACTCGGATCTCATGGCTCCAAGCCATGACTCAGAATCAGAACCCACCATCGCTTCCAAATAAGATGCCAGGTCACCACTGTCCAACAACATCACATCACGAACACTTCGCAATCTGGCCGATCTTCACAGTGTCGGTGTAGTTTCCGGCTCAGGTACCACGTCCGGCTCAACCTCTATGGCTTTTGCTGACTCGCTGCTAGCCGGTATCTCTCGTATTTCTTCGAGATGCACCGTACTCCCACTGACTCCCTGACTGAGAAACTCTTTCTCAAGGAAGACACCATTTCGAGCGACAAACACTTTGCCCTCTTCTCGGTGGTAGAAGTAGTAACCCAAGGTTTCCCTCGGATACCCCACGAAAATACACTTATCCGACTTAGCTGTAAGCTTGTCTGACTGAAGTCGCCTGACAAAAGCTTCATAACCCCAAATCTTAAGAAAAGACAAACTCGGCTTCTTGCCAGTCCACATCTCATGTGGTGTCTTCTCTACTGACTTTGATGGTACTCTGTTTAGTGTGAACGCTGTAGTTTCTAGACAATAACCCCAAAATTATAAAGGCAGATCTGTCTGACTCATCATTGACCGTACCATGTCCAACAAGGTCCGATTCCTCCTTTCCGACACACCGTTTCTCTACGGTGTTCCTGGAGGAGTGAGCTGGGGAACTATTCCACAACTCTTTAGATGGTCATCTAACTCATGGCTCATGTACTCGCCTCCTCGGTCCGACCAAAGAAACTTTATTTTCTTGCCAAGTTGATTTTGTACCTCATTCTGGAATTCCTTGAACTTTTCAAAGGCTTCCGACTTATGTTTCATCAAGTAGATATATCTATACCTACTCAAATCATTAGTGAAGGTAATGAAGTACTCATAACCACCTCTGGCTGTTGTGCTCATTGGGCCACATACATCACTATGTACTAGTCCCAATAAGTCGGACGCCCTTTCACAACTCTTTGCAAAGGGTGTCTTGGTCATCTTGCCGAGAAGGCATGATTCGCTTGTCTCGAACGACTCCAAGTCGAACAAAGTTAGGAGTCCATCATCATGGAGCTTCTTCATGCGTTTCCAGCTTATATGACCAAGCTGACAATGCCAAAAGTAAGTCATATTCAGATCATTTGGTTTTAACCTTTTCACATTTACATTATAGACAGATTCACTATCAAGATTCAAAATAAATAACCCGTCCCGGACGGGTGCAAAGCCGTGAAACATATCATTCAAATATAAAGAACAACCATTATTCTTAATATTCGACTCATAGCCTTGTCTCATCAAACATGAGGTAGAAATGATGTTTCGACTAAGCACTGGAACATAATAACAATTATTTAGCTCCATTATGAATCCAGAAGGTAAATGAAGTTGCATTGTGCCGACTTCCAATGCAGCGACACTCGCTTTGTTGCCGACTCTAATGTCAACCTCACCTCTTGCAACGCTCCTAGTTCTTACCAGTCCCTGCAACGAGTTGCAGATGTGAATGACTGATCTGGTATCATATACCCAAGAACTACCAGGTGCATCAGCAAGATAAATGTCTATAACATTGCAAACAAGTGTACCTGAGCCGGAAGTCACACCTCCACTCTTGGCTTTGTCAGCCAGATACTTGCTGCAATTCCTCTTCCAATGGCCATCCAACTTGCAGTAGAAGCAAGTGGATCCGGCTACTGGAGATGGCTTAGTCCCTGAGGAAGCGCTTTGGACTGGGTCCTCCGCCTTACCTCCTGACTTTGCCTTCTTCTTCTTAGTCCAAGAACTCTTCTTGAACTTAGCCTTATTTTGTACCATCAACACTTGACTGGCACCTTTCTTGAGATTAGCCTAAGCCTGCTTGAGCATCCCATGTAATTCAGTGAGCTTCTTATCCATACCATGCATGTGGTAGTTCGATAAGAACTGGCCATACGCACTAGGAAGAGAGTTTAGAATTATATCCGTAGCGAACTCTTCGCTAATGGCGTAGCCAAGCCTTTCCAGAGACTACACATAACCAACCATCTTGATCACATGCGGACTCAGTGGATCGCCATCCTTAAGCTTGCAGCTCAACAAAGCCTGAGAGACTTGATACCTCTCATGATGCAGCCCGTCCTACGGACGCTTCTACATCTACACCAACAAGTCCCCCAAGTGGACCCATGCCTCGTGCCTGAGCCAAACTCCTCCAAGCTAAGGTGAACTCGCTCCTCTCCTCGTGCCAATTTGATACCTCCTTTGATGGTGTGCTACTTCATGCAACTACCCTATGCATCATCAGGTACGAAGCTTCGACACATCACAAGCACCCAAGGATGGAGAACAAGGAGCAGAGCGTGAAGCAGAAGCCGCTGGAGCTGCTCAGACCGGAGTCTCCGGTCTGAGCACACCGAAGTCTCCGGTCCACCAAAGTCTCCGTCCTGAAGACCCCGGAGACTCCGGCCCACTCTCCGGTCTAACCCCTACACCAGGCCCTGGGACAATCTGAAGGCCTCTCCGGAGGCTGGTCCGGAGACTAACCGGAATCTCTGGCCTAGACTGGACTCTCCGGTCCACCACACCGGAGTCTTTGGTCCGACCGTCGCCAGGCATGAAAAGGCCTTTGGGCCTTCGGCCCATGTACCCCTTAGTCTGTCCGGAACTTGTCTTTTATTCCTAAAGTAACCCTGTTTAAGTGGTTGGGCTATATATAGACCCCCACCTCCATTGTAAACCCTAGGCTTGATATTGGAATTAGTGGAAACCCCTTTGTGGATCTATCTAATTCTTGCCTCATGCTCCTTGACTAAGGAGCACCAATATCCCCAAACCTCGTTGGAGTTTGCATCGTGCCTCCGCGTTGTACAAGGCCTAGGCATCGGTGTCCCTTTGCCTAGACGTCAAGATCTCATCGAGTCTCCCATCTCGCCGTGCTGGTTCGAGAGAGAGTCCTCCGCCCGAAGCCGATCCTAGGGATTGCGCTGGACCGGTCACCGCCGGCGTGAGCTATTGGTGTTTATCGTGGTTTTGCGTGTGTGTGTTCATCACGTTCTTCGTGCGTGTGTTCGTCGTCTTCATCCTTCCCTCCTTCCCCCGCACTCCACCCTCGATTTGAAAGGGAATCATGAAAGATCGGGCCACCCTAGAGGTTTGCCCTCAACATCTCAGTCTTTGCCTGAGCCTGGAACATACTTTTGAGGCTTTCGATCATATCGTAGACCTCAACATTCTCGAACTGCTACTTCAAGTCCGGTTCCATGTGAGCAAGCATAAGACAACTAATCTACGTGGATTCATCACAAATCCGACGGTAGGCATTGGTGGCTGCGACAATCGCATTCTCATCCGGCTCAGCTGGAAGTGGGTTGTCTAGGACACGGTCCCTTTTTTCTTGTTTGAGAACAATTCTCAGATTACGATACCAGTTGGTGAAATTAGTTCCATTCGGCTTATCTTTCTCTAAGATGGTTCTCAAAGCAAAACCGGAAATCTGAGGAAGACTGCTAGGTGCCATTGATCTACAACAGAAAATATGCAAAAACACTTAAGACATGTATCCATAAAGAGCAAGCATATTAATCACTTTAATATTTATGCTCCCACTAGAACCAACACCCCTCCGATGGTTACTTAGTGATTCAGGACCCTAAATAAGCAAGTCGACTAGTGAGCTTTAGCATCACCGCTAGCTATCAAGTGATCTAGGTAGACAACTCCTTGTCAATCGTATCTCATACGACTCCTGTTGGATGGGTGGCATCACATGCCCCGGCTCCCATCCGAATTTTCCCCAAGTCCCACAACTGTTGTGATAGACCCGTCTAGATTACCAAGTGCTTTCGCTGTAAGAGTCCGACTCGAACCCACCTAGTCGGAAAGAATTGATAGCACCTCAATTTTATGAGCCCACTACCAAAAATATCCGACTTGTGATGGTGCAGCACTGGCGGGGAAACCGACTAGACCTTCTTTGAGGGATTACTTTCTACCAACTATCTAATAGAGCTAAAATAGAGACATAACAATAACACAAAATAAAGCAATTATAATGTGAAATGGTATGGCTCTCTTCATGGCGATCTTCATCTCCATAAAGCCTGTAATCCGACTCGTGTCAACTCTTGTCACGTGTCGTCTTACACCATGTAGCCGACTTGTACATCGACTTGCATGCCATCCGGATTCTCCAAACAGCTACACTAGCTAGTAATGCAAATTACATAGAGAATCCGACACGCAAGCCGTTATACAATAAGATGACAGCACCTAGGCTCCAGCCGGCTGACAAAAACCGTGATACGCAGATCACGTATGGGTTACACACATCACATGCACATAAGCCATACCATTCACAACAGCATCCTGCAAAAACAAGTTATGCAAAGATACGATATCTACTGGCATTGTGAAACTCGCAACGACATCTAAGGCGCTATGACAGGGCGAAGCCGGTGGTCCCGCTATTGAACATGGATTTCATCATCGGATAAAACAATTTTACCCAAATCCGATCCGGACTCCGATTCGACCAAACTCTTTGATCTTCGATCACCGCATCCGGATTTACGTGTCATAGTCAACCCCGATGGAGGAAACCGACCGTTGGGGTATGTCGTTCCACGACCTCAGCAGTTAGATCACGGAAACCAGATCATCCATTCCCCCGAGTACAGTTGATCCATTCAACTTTGTACAAAACCGATCTATCTCATATATTGACCACCAAAACTGTAATTAGATCCAATCTAACGCCAACCGCATATCACATATGCGCGATCTCGAGCCTAAAACCAGAAGCTAGTGCTCTGATACCACTGTTGGGCCAGGTAGAGATAAACAAAACTTTTTCCCTACGCGGTGATCCCAAGATCCAGCTCAGGTAGAAGGCCACGAGGATTACCACTAGACGCGCAGTTGCGGAATTGATGAAGCACGTCGCTTGATGCAGTGCAGTCCTCGCGATATGTTCCGGTTCCACGATCCACGATCCGTTCTTTCTTCACGATCGTCGAAGTGCTGAACGTACAGCACCTCCGCCGGTATCCACACGTATGAGGAGGAGCGCCAGTGATGGACTGCTAGGTCCGGTACGGTGGCGATAGGACGGACTGGAGCTAGGGTTTCCAACACGAGTGACCTAACCTTATGCTCTAAGCACCTGCGCCCCAGCTTATATAGGGAGTGAAAGTGGGCTCCAGTCACTTGTGGCCCAGTCACTAAAAGGCCTATATTAGCCACTGCAAGTCTCACTTGCTGACTAAGTCCATGTCTCTATTTGGGTCCAACCCAAATAGATTTCCTGTTTGGGTCTAACCCAAACTGCTCCCGCTCTTAAGTTTGTGACCCGACAGGCTCATGGTAACCCGGATACGATTCCGAGTCTCACTCGTGATCAATCAGTCGGTAGCGGCCCCTAGCAGAACGTGCCAACTCCCAAGTACCAATAATTCATGACGACATACGTTTCCAATGCGACTTTCGTCTAAGTTCCTTTTGCCTCACGATATATCTTGTCGGACTATAGGCGAATGATCGTCATCCCTTAAATAGTCCGACTCTCTTTCTCGATCCGAGATAAGTGATTCATCCGACTAACTCTTAGTCGGTTGCCTCAGTTAACACTTAACCGAGACGCGCATGGCCATGCTTTCCAAATCATATCTTCCGAGAGGGCCTAGAGAATATCACTCCACATGGAGGGGCAAAATCCCATCTTGGTCATTCACATCACGCAGCTTGATTCATAGTCGACCCGAACTCTGCCTTTATAACTTCCCATTGACGGAACAACGTTTGACAGAACCTAAGTCGGTGATCCTCAACTCGGATTGTGTAATAACCTCAGGTCTAAGGATTACATTGATTGAGACATGCAAATGACGACTTGTTCGTTGCATCTCAATATGGGTCAGTCCGACTCGCTAAACTCTTTAATCGAATCGGTGTAAGTCGAAATAGCATCTCCATGCCCATGACAAGTGGAACCTAGTCATCTGCCGACTTTCACATTGGTCTAAGTTGTGTGTCCGGCATAACCTCAATGACCAAGGACAATTAGTATGAACAACATGAATATGTAGTTCCACAATCGAATCACATATTCAATGATAGATATCAGTAGTTCATACATGGACCATAACCTTATGAATACACAGGAATAACATCATACATGATTGCCTCTAGGGCATATTCCCAACAAGAAGAACACACATGCAATGACACTGGGTGTGGTTCATGATATGGTTTGTGAGAAGAACACACATGCAATGACTCTAGTTGTGGTTCATGAAAAGAGCAGACATGCGATGACTCTAACTGTGGTTCATGAAAAGAGCAGACATGTGATGCCACCGATGGATCCATGTGTGGTCTATGAGAGGAACACACATGCAATGACACCAGTGGATCCTTACGTGGTTTGTGAGAATAACACACATGCAATGACACTGGTGGATCCATATGTGGTCTGTGAAAAGAACACACATGCAATGACACTAGTGGATCCATTTGTGGTTCATAGGAAGATCTATCTTGGCATAATTTGATGTATGCCACGATGTATTTCATTGTACAAGAAACTCACTTTCTATTTTTATACTACTCAGTATCGCCCTTGGTTTTATGTGGTACTACTCAGTTTTGCCCCCCTCTCTATCTTTCGTAGAAGCACAAACCTGTGCTCAACATGTCTGCTACTCCCTGATTGGTTATCACAGTTGTCACGCGGATCATGCACACCAACCGTTGATTCTGTGCGATCCAACGATGCTCGTTGCACAGGTCGTGCCCTTCACAGTACAGCGTGGCCCAACGTGAGACAGCATGGACGTCTCCCTCAGCGAGACTTTTACAAGAAGGAACACGATGCCGTCCATGGAAAAAGTTGTCAAGCGGTCATGTCATGTTTAATCAAGTCTGAAAAGCCTACTACTGCTACTACTACGCCACAACGCATGCGTCATCGAGTGCACGGTCGTTGATGGACAGCTGCAATTTATTGCCACCTGATTTTAATAAGACATATCCCATTTTTTACGTAGTGGTTCTCAATCTCGCTTCCAACTTGGCCCGACCGTAATAAGCTTGCATGCGCTAGCCGGAGACCGAAGAGCTGAGCTCGACGAGACCTAATGTCTCCGCCTTCATCAACACATCCCTCTACCCAATCTAGCACAACCCCACAAATCTCGCCATACAGCCACCTACCTTCCCCTCTACATTTCCACTTTTAAACTATCGCCAATTTTAGGACCGTGTCAAACTTCGTACATAGAAATTGTGTATGTGCCCTTTGCATGCGGCTCAATACAGAACTGCCATGCATGGCCCGGGAAAAAAACGTGACGTACCGTGCGCGTGTCGCAGTGCACGGTGGTGCAACGAAACGTGCCTTGCTTCCATCCACCTTAACTATAGAGCCCCTCTCCACACACCCACTCCCACTCTCGCTCACTCTCCCCACGCAACCCTCTCCATTGTCCCACCAGCATCCGCTAACTCCCAAGAATACCCTATCCACGCCGGCGATGACCGAGGAGGATAAGGTGGCCATCGTCCCCTCCGAGGCTGCCAGCGAGGAGGCTCCCGTCTCCTCGCCGGCCCCCTCGACGCATTGAAAGCAGCCGTCGTCCCTGTGCAGGCCCCAGTCGAGGCATCGATGACAGCCGCCGTCCCTGTCCAGGCCCCTGTCCCTGCTACCGACGGAGCCGCCGAAGCGGAGCCCCCCACCGGTGAGGAGGCCCCCTCCGGTCACAAGCGGATCAAGCACTTCTGGGGCACCTACGATCCAGATAAGTACATCGCTCCGCTGAACCCCTACGACACCGGCATCGACGACCCGTGGTCAGAAGTAACTAGGGTTTGCTCCCCTCCCCTGGTTCTTCTACCGTTCCCATCGTTGGATGCTAGATGTTGGTTTATTAGGATTCGCTTGTTCACATGTCGATTGCTCGATCTTCTTACATCATCTACTCCCCCATTTTCCTTTTCTTCCAATAGGTTTATGGCAGCGGCGTCTGCAGTGATGACAAGTCCATACACACCAAGACTCGTCAGGTGCTGAGGAGGCTGCGGGCCGGCTAGTACGCCGCCTTCTTCAGGGGCGGCCCCTGGCGCTTCCCGTTCCGCAAGGGGATCGCCTACAGTTCTGCGAGTGGCCCCGACCGCACCGACTTCCTCTCCTTAATGAAGCATGCAGAGGTCGCGGGCTCCGGCATCCACAAAGGCGGCGAGCGCGAGACCATGAACATCAACGCCTACATCGCTGAACACCGGGCTCTCGGCATTCACCTCTGAAACCTCCAGCTGTTGGCCATCAAAGAGGGTCGCATCGCTCCAATCAGGCCTAAGGTCCCCAAGATCAAAGGACTGGGCAGCAAGAAGTGGAGGAAGCGTCGAATGGAGGAGGAGGAGGCGGAGGCGCGAGCGCTTGCAGGATGTGCCTGCAGCTGCGGCGACAGCCGCTGCTGCTAAGCAGCTTCTTTCTAGCTATATCCTATTTCTGGCTGAATGCATCGAACCTCGTTAAGCAACCTACTTTCTATCGCTATATCCTATTTAGCTGCGCACAGCTATATCTACATTTGTTTTGTTTTCTGAATGAATGTATTCTGCCTGGTGTGATTTGCTGCTTTAGATTTGCTACCTGATCGGAGGCAAAAAGAGGTCCAAAAGGGAACGAATTATCGAAGAGAGAATCTTCTCTAGATTTGCTAGCAATTTGGGAAAATATGAACACATATGTTTAGCGAGAGAGGAAAGGGGTACTCTTTCAAACTACCAGTTAACGAGCTACCATCTTGACGTCTCCCTCTACAAGAAGGAACACGATGCCGTCCATGGAAAAAGTTGTTGAGCGGTCATATCACGTTTAATCAAGTCCGAAAAGCCTACTACTGCTACTACTACGCCACAACACATGCGCCATCGAGTGCACGGTCGTCGATGGACAGCTGCAATTTATTGCCACTTGATTTTAATAAGACACATCCTATTTTTTACGCAGCGGCTTTCAATCTCACTTCAAACTGGGGCCCACCGTAAGAAGCTTGCACGCGCTAGCCGGAGGCCGAACAGCTGAGCTCGACGAGACCTAACGTCTTCGGTGCATCAAGTCACTCGCAGTCATCAACACATCCCTCTAGAGACTAAGCCCTCATATCATCTTGGTATTAGAGCGTTGGGTTTACTCGGTGAGCCATATCATCTTGGTATCAGATTTCCAGTGTTGCCTCGGTAAGCATCCACAAATCCACCCATAGATTAGTTGTTTTTATCCTATACAGAAAAAGCCACACAAAAATATTAGGGTTTATAGTTCATTGTCATAGCCTAGATAACACTGTTCGTGAGTTCTAGTTGCTGATCGTAATCCTTTTGTGTAGCCTTTCTTCTAAATCTGAGTCATAGTTTTTGTCTAATTTTCGTCTGTTTTTGATCTGTTGTCGGAATCCCTAGACTATTTTTAGACTGTTCATCGTGTTCTTTACTCTTAGATCTGATTTCTTTTAGTCTGGAGTAGTAGATCCGTTTGAAACAAGGATCGATCTAGCCAGATCAATCCTAACTTCGTACGTGAAAGAAAGAAAAAGTCCAGATCATAGCTGACTTGGTGTACGTGAGCCTTCAAGTGAAGAAAAAAAAATATTCGGCTCGCGGCCTCACGCCTGATCGCAGACGCTTCTCTGCTCTAGCACGAAAGCAAAAAAAAAGTCCGAAAAAAATCGGACCCTCGCTGCACCACAGACCAGTCTATGCTAGTACGAGAAAAAAATTCCTTTTTTTGTTTATTTTTTTACTGAGTCCACATAGCGTACCTATCCTTGTGAGACTTAGTAAGCCTTTCTTTGTGTCTAAAACTATCCTACGAGACTAGCGTGCTTAGTGCTCTACGGGCTTCTCAGTTTAGCAATCTTGTGCCTGTTTCGTTGAGACATTGCTAGCGTCTCTCCTTGTGCATTGCAAGACGAGCGTTCCTTCGACATACCTCACTTTATTGAGCTCATTTTCATAGTTGCAATTGCCCCATTTATCTCAATCGTGTGTGTTTCCGTGGGTCTTTGTCATACGATCAGCACTAGGACTTGTTTGCGGTGTAGTTAGGATACCGTACCTACAGCTCCACCATAAATAACCTGTGTGTCCTGCGATCGTTCTATATATCTTTGGTATTCACTTCATCACATCAGTACATCAGTCTTTGATTTCGAATTGGTAAGCATCACTATTCACTTTGGAACGGTAAGATCTGCTTGCTTGTGAGTTTTTGAGTGAGTTGTGAGTGTGCCACCAAAACAATTTTGTGTTTTTGCACTAATGTACTAATCATGACTTCTACTAGTGTTGATGTGATGTAGAAATCAGATGATGTTTACCATGACTATTTAGCTATTGTGGTTGGCATGGAATATGGTCCAACTACAATCAAGTGGCGATTGGAAAGTTCTGCCACACCCGCATAATATCGAATCTGGGAAATTGATATGGGATTTGGTTTTGCGAGATGTCGTACTTTCGATAGCAAGTTTAATGGCCATATAGAATACATTCTTGCTTAACGACGTGTGGATGAAGAGGTAGCTCGTTGGTAGAAGGACGCAAGGATTATGTATGGTGTCATGGGTAAAAAAATCCTTTGGGAATATTTCAAGCAATTTCTACGTTCTATGTTTTTGAACAACTACAAATGGTCTATTCTAGAAATTTTGAGAGTGGACACTAATGAGACATGTGAGTTGTCTACTAACGTAATCATGTCTACTCCTAGTGTTGTATCTTATGATGTGCAGGTTGCTTTTGAAGAAAGGGAGCCTCCTATTTTACAACCTGCATCACACGATCTGGTATTGTCACTTGAGGAGGATGTCGTAGTACCTACTACAGCTGAGAAGATTTTTGATGACATTGGTACTGTTTTGGAGATTCAACCAACATGTGCGACATATTGTGAGTTTATTCCTTTACTGAAGCCTCCTTGTGACTTGCCTTGCACTAATGTTACAGCACCATGTGATAGTTTACCAAATTCGAATTTTGATCATGTGGTACTGATTACACATAAGGAAATACTTGCTCGAATACCTCCTACTGATATTGTGTATTCCATCATGCTAAATGAACCTATGAATATGAGTAGTGCTATGGATAATATTTCTGAAATTTCATTTCTGAATTCTAGCACATATTCTCCTTGTTTCACTTTCAATCTGATTGGTGAATATAGCATGCATGAAAAAATTCTTGTAGATCACATATGCATTACTTGTGATCGAATCGCTGAACTGAAACATGCTGTTTTCAGCCTTACATGTTGTGTGTCGACGATTTTGTGTTGTGGGATATATGCTAAAATTTGTGATAATATGAAACTAAAGTCAAGTCTAGTTGATATAATGCAGCCAACACAAGTAATTTTACCTATGTTGGATCGTTGTAATCTTGCTAGAATAGAACCCAAGTTTTCAAATTCGTTGTGTTTGTCCCAAAATTCGTTGTCTAGTTGTGCTAATGCTTTATACTTCACTTATATTTGCAAATTGAGTTGCATTTTACATACTGGACAACATGATCATGTTCATAATAATCAGAGTAGCACAGTTGAAGCATGGCATGATTCAATTTGGTTTTCAGATATATTGAATTGGTTTGATCTTGTTCACAAATTTGATCATAGATCTTCTTTGCGAAAACTTAATTTAATATTGAAGAACGAGACTATCTATTTAGTTGTTTTTCACCATGATCATGATTCTTTGTACTTCACTTATACCTGCAATTTAAGTTTCTTGATGTATACTGGACATACTTTTCATGTGAACAACAATAATACAACATGTTATATATACATATACTTTGCGTACACGTTGTTCTTTTTGTTTCTCCCACTTTCAGCTTACCTAAAGCCGAGGACGGCTTTTCATGAAGAAAGGGAGGATGATGCGGATATATACAGGGATTATGATGATTCTGACTACCTAAACTAGAAGAAAATATTGAGTCAAATCAATAATGACTATCAGGTGAATTCACTCTTAACTAAACCTGATGTTTTACTTAATGAGAACTTTATACTATCTAAGTCTATGCATCTTTGTATGATCAGGTTTATTGATAACACAAGCGTTGCACGAGAAAGAGGAGAGTTGTAGCAAGAAGGACAAGCGCTGATTTCCAATATCAACAAGTGCGCGAGGGAAGAGCGGGAGGCATGCGCACTAGGAGACAATGAGGAAATCATGTATGAGCAAGAGAGAGAGAGAGATGGCGCACCAAGAATTACATGTTTGAGGTGTTCCACGACGTTTGGACTGTGTGCCAATAAGGTCGGACCCATATATGGGTCGGTATGTATCAGTTTGAGTCGAACCGAGTCAGCTTGGGTCAAGATATGGCTGTTTTTAGGCCCGTTTAGAGGGGAGGACGCCCCAGCCCTCATATAAACCTCCGTAGCCGTCACAAGTTAGGGTTTAGACCACGTTAACATATTTTGGAGTTGTTTCTTTAATAGAACTTCTGAAATTACCCTGTGTTCGAATCTACCAACTATAATTGAGTGTGATCTGTTGTTCCATTGGGAATTAGTAGATTGCATACTACCGTTCGTGGTCACGGCTGCGTGCGAAAGAGTGTGATGTTGTGAATATCCTACAAGGTTCGAGATCTGTTGCACTGGCATCAGGGATCGAGCAGGAGAGATCATAACTATGCACTAGTTATCTATCATCCACCATCACCGCCATCCGCTTACTGAGAAGATCGGGCTACCCCATTATTCTGTTTTGTTCTAAACTTTAAGTTCTACATTATTCTGAATAAACTCAAAGAAGATCGGGTGCACCAAGTTTTTACTGGTGCGTTGGTAGAGATCGATTCCGTTTTGTTGGCGCATTGGTCCAGATCGATCGAGGAGTTTTTGCTAGCACGTTGGTCGAGATTGCTTTCGAGGAGTCCGGATCGTACACTGCTAATTGGTTGAGTGTGGACCAGATCTGTACCGTTTGCATTGTTTGTGTTTCTTACGCGTGGAGTACAAGCCCACAAAGACCAAGAAGAAGTCATACATGACGCAGGGAGCAAGGAAACTGCACCAGATTGATTTTTTGGCAGCAGTGTACGTGAGAAAAAAAAAACTACGGCAAGGAGAGTCTAGTTACGATTCGATTTTTGTGCCGCGATTGCAGACACAGGGAGTTGTCGAGGGCGTGGAGTCTAGGTTTGAAAAGGAAAGTTCCCTACCGTGAGTGGAAAGCCAAAGAAAAAAAAAGGACAGACTTTATTCAGATCAGGTTTACACATAACTAATGATCCGTGACTAGTTTGTCCATGGAGTTTCTTCGTGCGGGTAAAGAAAGGCCAGTTCGTGAAACAGTCTACAGATATCGTCAAACAGTCTACGGACACTTGTGTCAGTCAGTGCATACCCAGGTGTATTCATCTTATTTGGATCCATGGTGTACAGGAATTTGTTCTGTGTGTTATGGGAGATATGCATGGTATATCGTCAGTTGCAGTTAGAGGATGCTTGTGTCTCGGTCAGGTTGATGGTGTCGAAGACCATAGAGCGACAAGGACAGTATCAAGTCAAGCAAGCCGAGAGGGAGGATGAGGCGTGGAAGGCGAGCAAGACTTGAAGATAGCTAGTCGAGCGGGAGGATGAGGTGTGGAAGATTGGCGAAGCTTGAAGACGGAGAGTGGCGATGTTGCTGATCTGACACCACGTTCTAGAGACTACCCTCTAGCATTGAGGACAACGCCTTTTGAAGAACGGGAGGATGATGAGGGACTAAGCCCGGAGAATCCGGCTGTCCGGCCGTGTTCGGACCAGTCCGGACCAGATGTATCCTGTTTAGAGTCCAGTTAGTTTAGATGTCGGTTTGGGCCCGTCCAACCGACTAGGTCGAGTCTGTCCGCCCTAGCCCTCATATAAGGAGCTGGTCGGTCTAAGGTTTAGATCAGCTTTGAGTTTATTCAGAATAATGTAGAACTTAAAGTTCATATTATCACCATCCCTCTAGGATCGGTGTGTGTGACGGCGTCTCGGACGTTCGTCCAGCTATCTATAATAAAGACACGAGGGTTCTTGAATTGTTAAGAGTAATCGTGTGGGCGCGAAGGTCCTCGAGTTATCGAGGGTTGTCAAGCTTTGGCGTGTCTATTCCGGCGTGAGGTTCGTCGTTCATCGATGAGTTGCTCGCAGGATTGGCGTTCCCCAATCTCCAGGTTACGTGTTCCGCTCACGTGATTGGGAGATCTATCAGATCCATTGGATCAGGAGGTGCATCATGAAAGATCGGGCAAACTAACCGTATCACCTAACGTCTCCGGTGCATCGAGTCACTCGCAGTCATCAACACATCCCTCTAGCGAATCTAGCACAACCCCACAAATCTCGCCGTACAGCCATCTACCTCCCCCTCTACATTTCTACTTTTAACTATCGCCAATTTTAGGGCTGTGTCAAACTTCGTACATAGAAATTGTGTGTGCACCCTTTGCATGGGGCTCAATACAGAACTGCCATGCATGGCCCGGGAAAAAAACGTGACGTACCGTGCGCGTGTCGCGGTGCACGGTGCAGTAGACTGCGGCGCGTTGCACGGTGGTGCAACGAAACGTTCCTTGCTTCTATCCACCTTAACTATTGAGCTCACTGACCCCACGCAACCCTCTCCACTGTCCCACTAGCATCCGCAAACTCCCGAGAATACCCGTCCGCGCCGGCGATGGCCGAGGAGGATAAGGTGGCCATCGTCGCCTCCGTGGCCGCCGGCGAGGAGGCCCCCGTCTCCTGGCTACATCCTATTTCTGGCTGAATGCATCGAACCTCGTTAAGCAACCTACTTTCTATCGCTATATCCTATTTAGCTGCACACAACTATATCTACATTTGTTTTGTTTTCTGAATGAATGTATTCTGCCTGGTGCGATTTGCTGCTCTAGATTTGCTACCTGATCGGAGGCAAAAAGAGGTCCAAAAGGGAACGAAATATTGAAGTGAGAATCTTCTCCATATTTGCTAGCAATTTGGGAAAAATGAAACATATATGTTTAGCGAGAGAGGAAAATGGCACTCTTTCAAACTGCCAGTTAAGAAGCTACCATCTTGACACATACATAAACATAACACAACGAGGGTTAAATTTATTTTACTAGTATCACTTGAGGCGCTAGACATCTTGGCAAGCTAACCGAGTTCCACAAAACAAAAACATAACACTGACAAGTAAAATTTAATTCACTACTCATCAGACCACTTGAGGTGCTTGCCATCGTTCCTAGGCGACGAACTGTGACCATTCCAGGTACTCCACATCTCACGAACTGCTTTGTCCCACCTGGCATCTGACTTGGCTTCCCTATCTTTAGCGTCCTGCGGCACAATTAGCGGTGCATCACAGGCCTGATTGTTGCAGCTAGAAGATGCTGCCTCTTTGTTTGCCGCTTCAGCTACAGCCTCTTTGTCAGCTGCTTCTTCAGCTGCAAGCTCTCTTTCAGCTGCTTCTGCAGCCTCTCTGTCAGCTGCTTCAGATGCAGCCAATTTCTTTGCATATGCATTTTCAAACTCAGCTATTCCGCATTTTCTACAAAGGGCTCCCGTAAGCTATTCTTTCCTCTTGCAAATAGGGCAAAACACGAGGTAACGTAGAAAAAATGGATCTTCTTCTACAGCTAGTAGGTCACGTAAGCATCTAGGGCTGCATACTTCAGGTTTATATCAGACAACGGCCACTCGTCCCAGAAATCGTGCCTATCCGTAGGGAAATCTTCCTTCATTTTGTCGTACGACTCATCGAGGATTCTAGTTGCGAGTGATGCCATTCCATCCTTCTTCGAGCCCCTAGGATCTTGACAAGACTCTGAATATCGATCCACTTGTGCGTAGGAATTATAATTTCCTCTTGATACAATTTCGAAAAATCAGTTCTTTTATCGACAGTGCAGAAAACAATTCCCTTTTCTACAAGAAACTGGCGCAGCGCTGGACATTTCTTGTCAGTCCTGAAAGAATGTAGTTTGTCATCACCAAAATTTGTAACTACAAATATTTTGTCAATGCAAGATCATCATCTCAATATAATTTTGAAAAGTTTAGTAAATGCAAGATCAAGACTCTCAACATTGTATTGTCATAATTTATTCGGTTTTGCTATTTCTCACTCGACTAAACGAGTTGCACATTTCTTTTAACTACGGTTACACTTTTCTTAGGTGATTGAGACTAAAGAAAATCTTAGTCGATTGAGACATAGGCAAACCCTAATTTATTTGGTCCTAAATAAAATCCAGTAGTTGCAAGATGAGCAAGTGGATAAAGAACAAGAGGAGAAAACCCTAAAAGCGGTTAGCTACAGAGAGCAGATCTACAAACCGGGAGAGGTGGTAGACGAGGACGTGTTTCCGCATGGCTAGTTGAATGATGTCGACTTCACTCCCTTCATATGGGTGCTCCGGGGTGTAGTCGAGGTCCAATCCCACAAACTTGTCCTCGTCTATCCCAAGCCAACCCTCGTACATCCTCAGGACACGCACCACTGTCTCCTCCTCATTGGTGTAGACAACGTCTATCTTCTTATTGTCATGGATAGTGAAGCTTGTCTCTAGAGTGCGTAGATCTTCCATGGTGGCAAGGAGAAGACGGGAAGAAGATAGTAGATGACAGGAAGAAGAAGAGTGGTTTCTGCGAGGTAGGGGAACGGTGGAACCGTCAATGCGCTTTTAAGGTAGTGGTTAACGATTGGGACGGAAGTCCAAGGAGAGACGTGTGGCGGTGGCCATTCCAGCTTCTGAGTAAACAAAAAATAATTATAACGCCGATACATGTGCCCTGTTTTGTCACGTCAATACACTGGGAAGGGGGTGTTGTCCTATCCATTGTGCCAACGCTGCAAGCCTACGTGCCAGCCACCCCGCCTAAGCGACAGGAGCGACATAACGGCGAGAACTATCAGGGGGGGGCAACTTGACGCCCGTTAGCCTGATTTTTTGTATTGAAACGTAAAGTTGAATTCGTGCCAAAAAGACCCTCTGACTATTTGGCACACCAACTGTAGTCATCCCGGCTGATTTTAGGGAACTTCGGTACCGCGTTGCCTGTACACCCCAACTTTCGGGCCGCAAAATGATATTCTCCATAGTGGCATAGTGAGATGAAGCAACCCGAGACTAACCTTACATGTCCTCGCACATGAGACTTGTCCCATGCTTGAAGTGCAACTTGTTTTGCATAAGTGGCTTAGTGGGTGCCTGTATCTCCCACTATAGTCATGATCTAATCTACAAAATATTGCTAATAATATTTTTATCACCGTTGTGGTTACACTAGAGATATTGAAACTGAGTCGAAGAGGAGGCATCTCATGGCTTGGGAATTTTCAACCATCGGATCACGCCATCTACAGGTTTCCGTCCGTTGGATGGTCATCAAATCCCACATGGACCGAATTATCCCTTATAGACGCGTCTCTAGGCATCAAATAGCCTTCTTGTGGTTAATTAGGCCCGAATGCCTCATCGCTGCAATGAGCTCCCATGGTTGATCGTGTTATCTCTACTCCCATGGGATTCGAACTCCCTTCACGAGCTCGCCACCGTCGATATACTTAGCTTCGCGGTCTTGGAACCCTGCGCATCTAGGTCGCCGGCCACCTCCAGGTCGCTGCCGCTCTGGAGTAGGTCCGACATCTAGGTATATGATCCGCCTCGATGCCCCTCCGTTCTGGTGCTGTCCCAGCTGCTTGGTGCCCTCTTGCCTTCCACTTCGCGGGCTCCCCACATGGTAAGACGAACTCGTCCTCTTGTATCATTAAGCCCACTCTAGAGTATAGAAGATCGGGTTTTTGGTTAACTCAGGTTCAGACATTGACTTTTGGTTAATTCAGGTTCAGACGTTGCACAAGTGAAGACAAGTTTATACAGCTTGAGAAAGTTTACTCACTAAAACCGCTAACTGTTTATACAACTTCAGGAAGTTTTTGATACCTGAACTGAATCTACAAGTATTGATTGTACCGACATGAGTGCATATTTGATAATGAGGATTGCTCTAGAAGCCTAATGACTTTTCCTGCCCTTATTTACCATGATCTACTAATTTGTTCCATACCAGTTCAGTGGTGCCCTATCTAAATTTTGAACCAGTGTTCAACAGAGCGGACAATAATGTGATAGAGCAGTTGAAATTGGACAATAATCACGCATTAGCAATGACCTTACACACAAGTCACTCTTTGCACCTAAATAATTCTTTTAATGGCCACGTTCTATGAATTGCAAAGAGTTTACATCCTATAAACAAATATATGACCTACTGCACTAACGTGCCATCACACGCCAAAATATATGACCTACTGATGAGGACTCTCGCCAGCTGAAGTGATTGCTTAACACAAAGGAGCGATGTTGATTGAAGATGACACGCCGACATTCAAGAAGAGCACAAACTATCAGTTTTGTAATCCAGTAATGGCCTCTACAATGCAACTGGACGGTGCCATGAAGGTGTGTTAACCCTGGCCTCTACAATGCAACTTTATCCTCTATATAATTTTTCCGCAACTCACATTCTCCTTTTCCCTTCTCACTCAGGCAACGGAACATCCAGAAGCAGTGTTTCTCAGCTAGGGTGATTCCTCACTGCATCCTCTTTATTAATACGTATGCATATATATTTCGTTGTAGGTCAACTTTTGATTATGACATGAAAAATTGTGTGGTAAAGAGCCATCACCATCCTGAAATAATAGATTAACTTATATAAATTGTTTTATGTATGATTCTTTCTTGTTTACTAAGTAAAGTGAAAGGTTCGATGGCTGAAGTTGCAAGAGGTAAATCAGAATAGTAATATTCTATAATAACTAAATTAACCTCTTTCCTAATTTTTGTGTTATTGAGCTTGCAGATAACCAAGGAATCATTCGCATTTCCCCCAAGTACATATGTTATTTGATTGAAGGAAGGTACCAGTGTACTATCAAAAGTGTTATTTCGACTAATGAAGAGAACAATTATGGTAAATTAGAGCAGACTTTTGGGCATTTGGTGAACAGTTTATTTAAATGCAGAAGAAGAGGCGGCTGCGGTTATGATTGATGTATTGAAGGTGATATATAGATTTTAGATTGAATGGCATAAATTTTCGTGAAAGGGCAAGGAATGAATTGTGTAAAGAGCATATGGAGAAGGAATTGCTTGCTGTTATGAAATTGACGGAGAGAGAAGCAGAAGGAAGTAAAATGATGGAAAGGGTTATAGCATGCTATTGGATTATATGGAATTTACTCAGGAAGCTATTGAAGAGTTGTGTGAAAATGCATTTGCTACTTTGCCTGAAGACCATGGCGGTGATCCCCACTATGAGTTAATTACTTCTGCTTATTACGTGAATGATGTGTTGGAGGGAATTTTTTTGAGAGCACAACATACTTTAAAAAGATAAAAATTTGAATGTGTAAATCAATATTGGAGACAGTAATTCCGTGCAGCAAAGGAATCTGACACGGTTAAATAAGCATCGTATATTTTCATTTATCTCACTGAGCAAAGCTCCCATAATTCTGATTTGATGTTAACATTTTATGAATTATAAATTGTTTTCAGCGTGCATTTGTCACATTGTGTTAGGTTTTTTCTACAATATGCATAGCATATCATTATTTTTTTACCTAAAATACAATTTAAATAGAATTATATCATTTCATAACTATCCATATTCTTAATGGACGGGTGCGACAACGCATGCCTAAATGATCTAGTGTTCGTAGGAAAGAATGGTTCTTCCTTAGAAAGCCCTAAACCACGTAAAATATGCAAGACAAATTAGAAGCGTCTAACTTGTTTTTGCAGGGCATGTGATGTGATATGTTCATTGATACAAAAATTGTTGTATGCAATGAGATTTATTGTAAGTTAAATAACTAGCTGGAGCCATATGGTTATCCTTTTACTTTTATGGCCTGCGTGCCAGAAATGGAGATCCATGTAATTGAGATTAGTGGAGAACAACCATGATGGTGGCACCATGGACCTTCGTGCCACACTGGTGGAATGATGGAGATAATGCCATGACATAGAAGATAGAGACCGAATCCATGAAGGACCATATCATATCACATTATACGTGCATATGATGTTTATCCTTTGATACATCTTATATTGCTTTGATTTGATCACCTCAATAGTATTTGATCGCCACGGTAGCATTATAAGATGATCCCTCCAACTGAATATCAAGATAATAATATGTTCTTCGTTAATATGCATCGTTAAGAAAGTTCGTTATTTCGAAGCACCACATGATGATCGGGTGTGATAGAATCTATGTTCGCATACAATGCGTGTAAGCCAGATTTACACACGCGAATACTAAGGTTCTACTTGGCGAGCCTAGCATGTATAGACATGGACTCGGAAGATGAACCAAAAGGTAAAGCATGCGTCATATGAATGATATGATATCCATATGATGCTCGCCATTGCAGCTACCCACCTCACGTGATGATCGGTCGTGATGTAGTGAATTTGGTTTGTGTAATCACTAAAAATGACTAGGGAGATGTCGTTTTTGAGTGGGAGTTCATTTATTAATTTGGATGAATTTGAACTCAATTTATCATAAACTAAATCAAAGTGAATTTGCATAGTTCGTTGTAGTCATTAGCATTCGTTTACTATCTTGTGTTTAGCTATAATTGAGATACTATAACTATAGAATTTTGGAACTTTACTTTACAAATTGCTATCGTATTTTTTTATCAGTACTAATCTGAAGTTTAAAGTACTATTGCAAACTTTGAGCAAAACCTCACTTACTTTGTGAAATTCAATAAGTAGTATTGTATCAAGAGTAACAAATTCCAGCATTAGTATCTAAGTATGATGCTTGCCTCCATGATTCTTGATATTGAAAAATTGTTTTAATATCAACGTTATCTAGGAGCTAAACATTGTTTCAGAAACCATCATGTGTGTAGAAGATATTCTGATATATATCTTAGAGTATAATTTAATAAAATACATATTCTCGTATTGTATTAGAATTTGCAAAGGTTGGAGATGCTGGGCGTCTTGATCACCCAAAAGGTTTTGGGAATTAACATTATATTCGCGATTCGTCCTTATGAGCTATAGTATATTGATCATGAAAGTTGTCATGATAAGGATGGATAGAATATGTAGGTAAAATGTTTACTACATTAAAAGGATTACTAAAAGGAATGAAATTTGGAAGAGCGCCAAACATTTGATGGTGGTGATCTACATCAAAAGTGCAAGTCCAAGGATATTAGTGTTTGACTAACAAGATTTGGACTATGTGTCATATGAATGACACCACTATTGATGTTGATAGATTCTTTTAAAAAGGAAAAGGAAATGATGAAAGAGAATCTTGGAAATATTTGGCAGAAAAGAGAAGACTGTAAATGTCCAGCTTAGGTATATAGATGATATACATGTTTTGGATATATTAGTTTCCTTGATAAACAATGTGGTTCTTAGGTATTGGATACCAGATTGGTTGGTGTGAAGTGTCACATAGGACAAAACAATTCATGAACTGCAATGGCCTAAGTAACTAGCAAAAGAATATGGGATGATGTTCATCGGAAACAAATAAAGTGTTGTTGTGTTTCTCGTTGAAATCAAACCTAGCCTTCAAGATTTGTTTTAATAATTGTTATTTTGTTCCGGTATTATGAGAATAATTGTTATTCAAATGATTACCGTATTCCATAGAAGATGGATGAACTCTTACAAGTATAATTGGAGCACATCCATAACACTACTGCTAAAATGTCGCAAAAATGATTAAAATATCTCTTGCAAAGTGGCATCGCTGTTTAAATTAGAATTGGAAAAGAGAACATGAAGAAACTCCATGTTGATGGAATTTTGGAGTCTTTTTTATTTTTTAATCAAATTGATGCTTGTGAGAATTTCTTGGTGAAATGGATCATAAGGGCACTTAGAGGAGGGGGTGAATAGGTGCTACACCAATTTTTAGTTCTTTTTCAATTTTAGGCCTAACACAAAGGTAAATTCTCTAGATATGCAACTAAGAGGAATTTCCCTATATGTCAACCTAACTACTAAGTGAGTAAAGGCAAAGGGAGTAGAACGAGGTAACCGTAGTGAAGCACGCGGATCCGGAGTACGGGATTTGTTTTACCGCAGTTCCTTCCTTGTTAAGGGAAGTACGTCTACGTTGGAGGGGTGGGCGGTACTAAGACCACCACGCCACAAAAGGCCTCACCCTGTTCTCCAATTGATCTCGCCACCAAAGGCCTGAACCACCTTCCACTATTTGGTACCCTTCTAGGTGGGAATCAGTGCATTTACAACACTGGCAGGGCACGCATCCACAACTCAATTGGAGGCTCCCGTGATGACAACAAGCTGCGACAAGAAACAAGTTTATCAATAATCGTAACCAAGATCTAGAAAATCGTAAGAACTCTAGATCAAGAATCCTCCAAGTGAATGGAGGGGAAATGAAGATCTTGATGGATGGCGATGAAGATCAAAGTCTCCTCCTTCCATTCCCCAAAGCCCGGAGCCTTTGAGTGATCGAAGATGGAGATCATGCTTGAATCGATATGAATAGGGCAGATCTTTTTCATGGTATCCAAGAGATCTGAAATGGGCATCTGAATGGGTATTTATAGCCCCATCCAAAAAGATTCCATTGGACAAATCGGCGGCTAGATTTTCTGGCCGAAGTGGGGGTCGGATTATCCTCTTGGGGCAAACATTCGGCCCAAAAACGGACAATCTGGACCAAATGTCCGCCACCTCTGTGTGACGTGCCTTGGTTGCCTTTGGAAAACTCCTAGTGGGGCGGATTATCTAGCGCCCTGGTGGGGCGGATTATCCGGCCCAGGCGAACGCTCTGGCCCTGGCTGGTTAATCCGGGGAAAACTCCGCCCCCCTCTCTGGGTGATGCGCCTTGGAGACCTTGTCGAGCTCGTAGGGGCGGATAATCCGCCCCCAAAACATTGGTTTAGATGGATTTGGGTGGGAAAGTATTCTGCACCACTAAACACACAGTTAAATAATCCTTGGCATTGTTATCTAACACACAAAATATTAGACATCATGAAATGTTCTTTCAATCTCCCCTTTTTTGGTGTTAGATGACAATACTAGGATTTGCAATATAGCCCTACTAACACATCCTTGCAAGGATGAAAAAGAGCTATCCCTAAATGTGTGCATATATTAAGTTTGCATTTGAATACAAATGCACACACATAGGTTCAGTACATTTTCATGAATTGGAAACTAATATCAAATGATGAGTTAGAAAGAAAGAGATGAGTCATACCATCCATAATGAAGTCCTCAATAATAGTGATAGACACATTTTAGAAACCCCATATTGAGACTTCCGAGAATAATATGATGATACAACCATATAGATAAATCCATAATACCATAGTGATAAATCCATCGATAACCTTTGGTAGATCCATAGAGATAAATCCATAGTCTCATGACTCAATAAGGACCAACATAGTTTCACACAAACAAACCAAATAGCAAATACGGGAGTTCAATGCTAAATGGGCACAAGCGAGGATAAGAAAAAACGATAAAATGGCACACGTGCTTATGCCTGACCCATGCAAATCCCCTCGACACCTAATAGAACTACTCCCCTTTGGCATAAAAACGCCAAATAGGGAAAAGGGCGATGCTATTATCCCGAGAGACCACTCCTCCTCCTCCTCCTTGTCCTCATCATAGGCTTCCTCATCATCATCATACTCCTCATCCTCATCCTCATCATCAATGGTTGGGGAAGGAGAGGGGGCCAGGGTGGGAGTGGCTACTCTGTTTGAGCCCTCCCACCCAACTCCCCGACCTAAATCAGACGTAACCACCCGGGCCGAATAATCTGACCCCAACTTGGGGCGGATAATCCGGCCCTCTCCAATTTTTCTGTTTACGCAGGAATTAGGCCAGCACAACCCCTCAAATACCCTCGCAAGATAAAAAATGTACTTGTGTGCAAGATAGATGTCTCACGGAGCGAGAAAGGCTTAGGTTTAGATAGCCAAACTGAGATGGTACTACACACCAAGAATTGCAAAAACCAAGATAATGAAAAGCCAATCGTTGGTGTGTTTTCTATAAGAACAAAAGATGGTCAAATAAAAACCAATAAAACCCTCAAAGAACCAGCTCTTCATAAAGAAGAGGGCGGTGGCCGAAGCCACCATGTAGGAGTAGATGGCATGACACCGCGAAGATTTATCTTGGGTTCAATGCCAATACTCATCAATAAACTCACATATCACAAAATGATATTAAGAGAAATGATTTTTCTTGCTTTCGGCATTATTGGGGGAGGGTTAGCCCAATAATTAGGACCACACCCCCTATATCAATGCCCACATCTAAACCAAATAGAGGAAGAGACATATGGGAGTATGCAAGGGAAATCAAGTCAAGCTCCTTGAATCCACGATATTTAGCTCATTCCTCAAATAACAAAAGCTTGCTTCATCAAGTGGCTTCTTAAAAATATCCACTGGGTGATTCTTCGTGCTCACAAATGATAGGTCAATATCTCCACGAGCGACATGGTCTCAAATAAAATGTTTGCGGATCTCAATATGTTTCATCCTTGTGTGCTGCACTAGATTATAAGCAATTTTGATGGCACTTTCATTGTCATATAAAAGAGGAACATTTCACAATTGACACCTTATTCCTTTAAAGTTTGCCTCATCCATAACAACTGAGTGCATGCACTTGCAGCAGCCACATATTCCGCTTTGGTGGTGGATAGAGATATACAATTTTGATTCTTGGAAGACCAACAAACCAAAGATCTTACAAAAAAATGACAAGCTCTAGAGGTTGACTTCCTATCATCCTTATCACCAGCCCAATCGAAATCCATGTATCCACATAAATAAAAATTAGAGCCCTTGGGATACCATAGACCAAACTTAGGGGAATGAACCAAATATCGGATGGTTCTCTTGACCGCCACTAAGTGGCTTTCTTTAGGAGCCGCTTGATACCTTGCATAGACACTACACTCAACACAATATCAGGTCTAGATGCGCAGAGGTAAATAAGAGAGCCGATCATGGACCGGTATACCTTTTGGTCCACATCTTTACCATAGGGATTTAATTCGACATGACACTTCGTTTGCATCGGGTAGCAACACCATTAAGATCGGTCATCTTGAATCTCTTGAGCATGTCTTGTATATATTTTGCTTGATTGATGAAAGTCTGTTATGGGTCTCCTTGTGGATTACCCTTGGAGTGGCCCGATCTTCACGAATTTGAGGCGGAAGTGAGGGAAAACACGATGAACACAACTCTAATGCAAGGTAAAGATACAAACACACGCCAAATCACACCCAATTCGATTTGCTCCTGTTGGTTCGAACAACCAATCCAATAGAATCCTCGGCGAGAGACCTTGCGGTAGAATCACCAAAGGAGAGATCGGCAAGCGGATGATATAATCCAAACCAAGGAGAGAGTAGCAACCAAGTAGAATCCCAAAGGGGAGAGACTAAGCACTACTAGAATCCTTGATAGGGAGAGACCAAACACTTGAGGAGGGTCTTGACAACTTGGAGAAGGGCACCGACTCTAAGGCCTTGTACAACTCATATATTCACTATTGAAAGGGGGTTCCCATCTAGGGTTAGGCACATGCCTCAGTTGATATGGGGTGACCCAATCTTCTCAGCAAGCTCTTGTCGATGGTGATGGTGGATGATAGATAACTAGTGCGTAGCTATGATCTCTACCGCTCGATCCCTGATGCCAATGCAACAGCTCTCGAACCTTGTAGGATATTCACAACACCACACTCTTGTGCACACAGCCGTGACCACGAACGGTAGTATGGAATCTACTAATTCCCAATGGAATAACAGATCACACTTAATTATAGTTGTAGAATTTGAACATAGGATAATTCCAGAGGTTCTATGAAAGAAACAACTCCAAAATATTTCAACATGGTCTAAACCCTAATTGTGACGGCTACGGAGGTTTATATGAGGGCTGGGGCGTCCTCCCCTCTAAACGGGCCTAAAACAGCCATATCTTGGCCCAAACTGACCCGGTTTGACTCAAACTGATACATACCGACCCATAGATGAGTTCGGCTTACTTGGCGTGCATGCCATATGTCGTGGTGCACCTCAAATGTGTCCTGGAATGCCACATATCTCTCTTGATCATGCTTGCTCTCCTTATTGCCTCCTAATGCATCTTCCATCTCTCGGTCGCCTTCCTCCCTCTCCTCCCACTGGCGTTAGTCCGATAGATGCCAAATCTAGTTAAACAATAACACCATGATTTAGGTAGTATAAATCTCTTATAAATCAAAGTATCATGGCCAACTAGGAATGAATTCACCTTGTGATACTTTTCAACGAGGCTCAATATTTCTTTCCAGTTCAAACACTCGAGATCAGCACGATCCATGATTATATCCTCATCATCCTCCCTTTCTTCAAGAAAAGTTGTCCTCGGCGTTGGGTAAGCTGAAAGTGGAAGAAACAAAAAGAACAATGTGTACGCAAAGTATATGTATATATAACATGTTGTATTATTGTTGTTCGCATAAAAAATATGTCTAGTATACATCAAGCAACTTAAATTGCAGGTATAAGTGAAGTACAAAGAATCATGATCATGGTGAAAAACAAATAGATATATAGTCTTCTTGTTTAATATTAAATTCAGTTTTCTCAAAGAAGATGTATGATCAAATTTGTGAACAAGATCAAACCAATTCAATATGTGTGAAAACCAGTATGATTCATGCCATGCTTCAACTACACTACTCTGATTATTATGAACATGATCATGTTGTCTAGTATGTAAAATGCAACTCAATTTGAAAATATAAGTGAAGTATAAAGCATTAGCACAACTAGGCAATGAGTTTTGGGACAAACACAACGAATATGAAAACTCGGGTTCTATCTAGCAAGATTAGAACAATCCAACATAGGTAAAATTACTTGTGTTGGTTGCAATATATCAACTAGACCAGAATGTATTTCCACAATATTTCGAACATGAACTATTGTCCCATAGCAAACATTTTGTGACACATTGCATATATGGCTGAAAACAGCTTGTTTCAACTCAGCGATTCTATCACAAGTAATGCATATATGATCCACACGAAATTTTTCATCCATGCTATATTCACCAATTAGATTGAAAGTGAAACAAGGAGAATATGTGCTAGAATTCAAAAATGAAATTTCAGAAATCTTATCCATAGCACAACTCATACTCATAGGTTCATTTAGCATGATGGAATACACAATATCAGCAGGTGGTATTCGAGCAAGTATTTCTTTATGTGTTATCAGTACCACATGATCAAAATTTGAATTTGGTAATCTATCACATGGTGCTGAAACAATAGTGCAAGGCAAATCACAAGGAGGCTTCAGTAAAGGAATAGACTCACAATATGTCACACATGTTGGCTGAAGCTCCAAATCAGTACCAGTGTCATCAACAATCTCCTCAGTTGTAGTAGATACTAAAACATCCTCCACAAGTGACAATGCACAGTCCAGTGATACAGGTTGTAAAATAGACAGCTCCCTTTCTTCAAAAGCAACCTAGATATCACAGGAAACAATACTAGGAGTAGAGATGATTACATTAGTAGAAACCTCATTTGTCTCATCAACTCTCACTCTCGGTTCTTCTACGACATGATCAACATGTGGTTTTATGTTGGTGGTTATAGGTACACATAGGTTTTGACGCCTAATCTCCTGAAATTGCTTAATATGTGAACGTGCTAACCAGGTGTGCGTACCATTCCAAAAGACAGTAGGATCAGAACACTCATTACTAAACACAACCTGGAATTGATTACACCACTTTGTTCCCAACATGATATGACAGGAGTTAAACACTTAGGAACGACAAAACAAGAAATCGTCCTGCTAGGGCCATAAATGGTGAGTGGAACAAATGCAATCTGAGTAATTGGCAGTGCATGACCAAAAGTTGCTAACATAAATGGGCATATTAATGCACTTGTACATAATTGTAGCTTTTCAACAACCTCAACACTAACCAAATTTATGGAAGAACAAGTATCAATGGTAGTAGCAGCTTGTCTACCACTAATTTCTATGATGAAGTGGAACAAACCCGAATTAGGTACCACTCCTGACTCCTCTTCCCAAAATGTGCTGCTGCAATAGTACTGCAATGGAAAGGGATAATCATCTGCATCCTTTTTCTGCATCACATCAACACTACTAGAAGACATGATTAGTACATTAGTGCACACAACAAAATCTAGTGGTGGAGCTCTCACAACTCACTCAAAACTGACAAGAAAGCAGATCTTACCATTCCAAAGTGAATAGTGATGCTTACCAATTCGAAATCAAAGACTTATGCACTGATGTGATGAAGTGAATATCAAAGGTATAGAGAACGATCACAGGGCACATAGGTTATGTATGGGGGAGCTCTAGGTATGGTATCCTAACTACACCGCAAACATGTCCTAGTGCTGATCGTACAAAAACACAAGAAACACACACGTGGAGATAAACGTGGCAATGCAACTATGAAGGGTGTTGCACTACGCTGGAGAGACACTAGCAAAGCTCAAAGTAAACAGGCACAAGATTGCTCAATCTATTGGTGCACAAAGATATCACTAGGCCTCTTGCTCAATTTCTCTTTTTTTCTTTTGTATAGCTTCTTTCTCTTTTTTATTTTTGCCTTTTCTTTTGCTATATGTGTTTTCTCTTTTTTTGGAATATATGTCACACACGGCCAAATTATAAAGCATAGCACCAAAACCCTACGAGCAGCCTGTAGGAGTGGAAACTAGTCTCAATGGGAAAGTTCCTACACTTATGAAATAGAATGGTTGTAGCTAAGGTTTGGAAAATTGCAAAATTTCACAATTTTTTTATATGGCTGCCGCGGCAGAAAAACGGGGAAAAACTGTGCCGTTGCAGAGAATCTGTACCTCGCGACAGAACGCGTCCCGCGGCAGAAAAACAGCACGAAATCGTGCCGCGGCAGGAAATTGGATCCGTGGCAGACACGAACTCACGGCAGAAAAACAGGCGTTTTCTCTGCCGCGGCAGAGTCGGCAACATTTTTTTGTTGCAATTCCGACTTGCCAAGTAGTACACAACTAGGACTCTTTGCTTGGATCGGATCTGACTTGATGGTGGCGGAAAAAGATGGTGGAAAACAACTAGAACAACTAGAAAACAAATCTACAAAGAACAGATCTAGATCTAATCTAATAGAGGAACTCGACCAGCAACTATTACTCGAATACGATGTAATCTAGGCTATGGCAACTCTTTTTGTGGGCCTTTTTCTGTATAGGACAAAAACACTCTCTAATCTATGGATGGATTGTGGATTGCTTACCGATGCAACGAGGAAATCTGATAACAAGATGATATTGCTCACCGAGTAAACCCAGCGCTCTAATACCAAGATGATATGGGGTGGCCCGATCGTCTCAGCATGCTCTTGTCGATGGTGATGGTGGATGATAGATAACTAGTGCGTAGCTATGATCTCTCCCGCTCGATCCCTGAGGCCAATGCAACAGCTCTCGAACCTTGTAGGATATTCACAACACCACACTCGTGCGCACGCAGCCGTGACCATGAACGGTAGTATGCAATCTACTAATTCCCAATGGAACAACAGATCACACTCAATTATAGTTGTAGAATTCGAACACAGGATAATTCCAGAGGTTCTATGAAAGAAACAACTCCAAAATATTTTAACGTGGTCTAAACCCTAATTGTGACGGCTACGGAGGTTTATATGAGGGCCGGGGCGTCCTCCCCTCTAAACGGGCCTAAAAACAGCCATATCTTGGCCCAAACTGACCCGGTTTGACTCAAACTAATACATACTAAACCATAGATGAGTTCGGCTTACTTGGCACGCAGGCTATATGTCGTGGTGCACCTCAAACGTGTCCTGGCGTGCCACATATCTCTCTTGATCATGCTTTCTCTCCTTATTGCCTCCTAATGCATCTTCCATCTCTCGGTCGCCTTCCTCCCTCTCCTCCTGCTGGTGCTAGTCTGATAGATGCCAAATCGAGTCAAACAATAACACCATGATTTAGGTAGTACAAAGCTCTTATTAATCAAAGTATCATGTCCAACTAGGAATGAATTCACCTTGTGATATTTTTCAACGAGGCTCAATATTTCTTTCTAGTTCAAACACTCGAGATCAGCATGATCCATGATTGTATCCTCATCATCAATTAATCATCATCTCTAAGGTTTCAAGGAGGGTGTGGGGGCATATATATAGGCCAACCACGAGCTAGGGGTAAAACAGGCATAAACAGGAAGTTTGGGGCGTTACATGGGCCAAGCACAGCTTGAGGCGCAGGCCCACGATGCTTGGTCCGGAGACTCCAGTGTAGTGATCCGGAGACTCCGGTCTGGACCGGAGACTCCGGTTAATCTCCGGTCAACCTCCGGAGGGGGTCATAGACTATCCCAAGCACTGGTTTGGGGCTCGGTCCGGAGACGGGCCGGAGACTCCGGTCTGCTTGTGCGGAGACTCTGGTCCTACTTCAGCAGCTTCTTGCGTCTTCTCTTCCAGGCCTCTTTCTTTGGTGTCTTGGATCTAGGGCCATCCTTGCTGCATCTTCTTGGCATCATGTTCATGGACCTAGTCACATCATGGGCATTTGTCTCAAGTAGGATTCCATTCGCATAATAACCAACGAAAGGCAAAGCATGGAAGGAGTTCACCTTTGGAGTGATAATTAGCATGGCATGATGTGGACCAAAGGTGGTTTCCATATGTTGGGCTACATCAAAGTCCCTTTTCGCAGTTGCTTGATTTCGAAAGCAAGAAAGAACCTCAACTCGAGCCTCATAGACATCTCAAACCTGTCAGTCATAAGTTTTGAAAATTCATCATTAAAAGCATGGTTAGTTCAGCCAAAAATAATGTCATCAACATAAAGTTAGAATATGAAGAGCTCCCATGAACCGCTGATGTAGCCCGTCCTACAGACGCTACTACATCTACACCAACAAGTCCCCCAAGTGGACCCATGACTCGTTCTCGAGCCAAACTCCTTCAAGCTAAGGTGAACTCGCTCCTCTCCTCGTGCCAATTTGATACCTCCTTGGATGGTGTGCTAATTCATGCACCTACCCTATGCATCATCAGGTACGAATCTTCAATACATCACCAAGCACCCAATGATGGAGAACAAGGAGCAAAACGTGAAGCAAACGCCGCTGGAGCTGCTCAGACCGAAGTCTCCGGTCTGCGCACACCAGAGTCTCCGGCCTGCCAAAGTGATGTAGCATGTCCTACGAACGCTTCTACATCTACACCAACAAGTCCCCCAAGTGGACCTACGACTCGTGCCCGAGCCAAACTCCTACAAGCTAAGGTGAAGTCGCTCCTCTCCTCGTGCCAATTTGATACCTCCTTGGATGGTGTGCTACTTCATGCAACTATCCTATGCATTATCAGGTACGAAGCTTCGACACATCACCAAGCACCCAAGGATGGAGAACAAGGAGCAGAACGTGAAGCAAAAGCTGCTGGAGCTGCTCAGACCGGAGTCTCCGGTCTGCACACACACGGAGTCTCCGGCCTGCCAAAGTCTCCGGCCTGAAGACACCGGAGACTCTGGCCCTCTCTCCGGTCTGACCCCCTGCACCAGGCCCGGGGACAATCTGAAGGCCCCTCCGGAGGCTGGTCCGGAGACTACACTAGAATCTCTGGCCTAGACCGGAGTCTCCGGTCCACCATACCGGAGTCTCCGGTTCGACCGTCGCCAGGCATGAAAAGGCCTTTGGGCCTTCGGCCCATGTACCCCTTAGTCCATCTAGAACTTGTCTTTTATTCCTAAAGTACCCCTGTTTAAGTGGCTGGCCTATATATAGACCCCCACCTCCATTGTAAACCCTAGGCATGATACTGGAATTAGTGGAAACCCCTTTGTGGATCTATCTAATTCTTGCCTCATGCTCCTTGACTAAGGAGCACCAATATCCCCAAACCTTGTTGGAGTTTGCATCATGCCTCCGCGTTGTACAAGGCCTAGGCATCGGTGTCCCTTTGCCTAGACGTCAAGATCTCACTGAGTCTCCCATCTCGCTGTGCCGGTTCGAGAGAGAGTCCTTCGCCCGACGCCGATCCTAGGGATTGCGCTGGACCGGTCACCGCCGGCGTGAGCTATTGGTGTTTATCGTGGTTTTGCATGTGTGTGTTCTTCGCGTTCTTCGTGCGTGTGTTCTTCGTGTTCATCCTTCCCTCCTTCCCCCGCACTCCACCCTCGATTTGAAAGGGAATCATGAAAGATCGGGCAACCCTAGGGGTTTGCCCTCAACATATTGGTATCAAGAGCTTCATTGCTCACGATTTCCCCCACAAATTTTTCTTCTATCCACCCAAAATTCGAGAATCCCCCAAAAAAGAGCCCCAAATTTGCCTTTGGATCGATCTCTTGATTTGCACTGTTATTTCTGGTTTTGATCCGACCAAACCTTGTCTTAGGTGTTGGTCCAGCTTTATCCTGCTTTTTCCCAGCCCAATTTGGCCAATTTTTTCGCGGATTTGAGGACCCAAGGCGTGGATTTCCGCTCAAGAACACGAGCAGTTCACGATCTAACTCCAGACCGGAGTCTCCGGCCTGCACACTGGAGTCTCCGGCCTATCCACACCGGAGTCTCTGGCCTGAAACCCCGGAGTCTCCGGCCCTGACAACTGATTTTGACAGTTTTGCCTCTAATCTTATATTGGCTAATTTCCTCTTGTTTGTTTGTGCCCGTGTGTGTGTCGCCAACTAACAGCAAGCTTCCGCATCAACAAACCCCGCGCTCATCGACACCACGGCCCATGACATCATCCCGCAACACCGACGCCAAGTTCATCATCAAAGAAGGTATAACTTGCGTCACCTTGTTAACCCCCATCTTCCTTTGTGTGTTCCTATCCCATGAGAGTGGCTCATCTTGTGTTTGCTTGAGCATTGTGCATTTGTCCTTGGATAGTGAGAGTGCAAGAGCAATATCAAGTGTGACTAGGTAGCATCAAGGAAGAGCAAAAAAAATACAAAAGAAAGAAAAAGATACAAAGAAAAAGCAAAAGAAAAATAGTCTACCCTTGCAAAAGAGAGTCTCAAAGCTTGTAAGCAAGAGAGAAAGAAGAGCGCCCAAGGCAAGTGCACAAATCTGTTGCTCATTTTTCCTCTTTGCAAACGAGCCACGGTCTCTCCTTGCATTGGCACGACAACGAGCTTAGTCTTTGTTAGGACATTTTGTTTGCTAATTTTCATAGTCGTGTCAATCCCAACTTTCTCCACGTGTGTGTACATAGTCGTAGGTTCCTGTCACCCCTTTGAGTTGTTGACCTTCGCCTTTGACTTGAGTTTTGTTGGATTTTACCCACTTTTGACTATCCCTTTTCTTTTGGTTGGTTCTTTGGCTTTTCACAATACTAACCTACCACAAACAAGCTTTTGAGAGTTAGTTCTTTCTTTAGTGGAGTTTTTCTTTGCAATTCCACTTTGCACGCTAATAGCTCTCACTTGTGGTTCTAGTATGGTACAATCCCCAAGGTGAGGTACAAGGCTAGCACCACCATATTCCACATCCATATACAGGACTTGTGTGTTTTGCATGATGGATAGGCACGGTGAGGCGAGCCAACCACCTCCCCACGAAGAAGATCAAGGACCATACATGATGCGCGCAAGTCACTTCATCGTTCGACAAGAGTTCCGTGAACGTTGCCAAGCCCTTGAGACGCGACAAGATGAACAATTTGGCGAGACGTAAGCCGAGTTCAACAACATCGACAACCGCTTCGACGGCCTCGAACGACAAATGCATGCAATGCATCACAACTTTGGCCACCAAAATGAAGTGCTCCAACGCTCCGTCACCGAAACAAATGACAATCTTCGACGCCACATCGACGGCATGGCAAGACCACATTCACGCGCATCAAGCCCTTCAAGTTCTTCGCATCGTCATGCACCTCTTCCACAAGATCTACATCCAAGTGCTAGAAGACGCAATGATGCCCCCGTGGTTGAAGATGGGAGTTCTTCGAACTTTGTACCTTCCCCACGGCATGCCGCAACGTCAAGCTATGATGGTCACCTATCTTCAAGGCCACGAGCAAGGCAAGAAGCACACCGTCACGAGGCAAGGGCACTTGCGATCCAACAAGAGCAACCACGAGAAGAACCACAAGTGCAATCGCAAGTCTACCACCATCAACCGCGACACATACTTGACACAACAAGTGATGACTCCAACTTGGAGAATCAAGCTCGTCATCGATGTGAAGCTCTCAAGATCCCCCCCCCCTCATCATCAACGTCATGAACGTCAACAACGACACCATGGTCATCACGAGGCGCCTCCCCCACATCAACAAAACTTGGAGCGTCAAGTGATACAATTTGAGCGACGCCCACCACGTCAAGAGGCTCATGACCATGTTCTTCGCCGTGAGGCCCATGTGCCTAACCAACATCACCAACCGAGGAACGAGCCTCCTTTTCGTCATCAACCGCGTCAAGAGGCTCCACAACCTCGCCACCATGAGGCCCAAGCGCCTCAACCACGTCAACAACCGCGCCAAGAGCAAGAGCAGGCTCCTCAACAACAATATCAAGAACAAGCTCCGCAACAAGGTCACGAGAACCAAGTTCCACCTCCCCAACTACAAGATCATCAACAAGGTCACCAAGCTCGTCGCAATGACCGCAACGATGAAGAAACTTTTGGCAAGCTCAAGTTCATGATGCCCAAGTTCACTGAATCCAATGACCCCGAAGAATACCTCTCGTGGGCACTCAAAGTCGACAAGATCTTCCGCATACACAACTATAGCAATGAGAAGATGGTCGCCATGTCTTCGCTTGAGTTTGATGATTACGCCAACCTTTCGTGGGAACAAGTTCAAGTTGCTCGTGATGCAAGAAAAGAACCGCCAATCACAACTTGGCATGGCATGAAGGCTCACATGAGATCCCGGTTCGTCCCCGCGCACTACACGCGTGACCTCTTCAACAACCTTCAAGCGCTTCGTCAAGGGACAAAGACCGTGGAAGAGTACTTCAAGGAAATAGAACTCAACTTGATTCACGCCAACATTGTTGAGCGCATGGACAATGCAAAGGCTTTAGCGAGGACGCAAAGCACAACACCTACTTGTGAGAAGAGCGGTGAGAGAGAGAACCACCTCATAGTGAGTGAGAGCCACAAGCCAAATTCGAGTGGAAAAACTAAGAGTGTTCTCTTTGCCTAGACGTCAAGATCTCACCGAGTCTCCCATCTCGCCGTGCCGGTTCGAGAGAGAGTCCTCCGCCCAACGCCGATCCTAGAGATTATGCCGGACCGGTCACCGTCGGCGTGAGCTATTGGTGTTTATCATGGTTTTGCGTGTGTGTGTTCATCGCGTTCTTCGTGCGTGTGTTCGCCATGTTCATCCTTCCCTCCTTCCCCCGCACTCTACCCTCAATTTGAAAGGGAATCGTGAAAGATCGGGCCACCCTAGAGGTTTGCCCTGAACAACCTTATTTGTAAAAAGAGTGGGGTCAGTCTGCCCAGCTCCAAAACCTTGGTCTAACAATACATCTTTGAGATGCTCATATCACGCACGTGTGGATTATTTAAGGCCATAGAGCGCCTTATCGAGTTTGTAGACGTTGTTAGGAAAGTTTGGGTCCTCGAAGCCCTGGGTTGCTTAACATAAACCAACTCATGTAACGGACCATTAAGAAAGGCACTTTTAACATCCATTTACTATAATTTAAAGTTATGATGAGCTGCATAAGCAAGCAGGATACAGATGGACTCAAGGCGAGCCACTTGAGTATTAGTCTCACCGAAGACGATGCCTTCCACTTGGGAAAAACCTTGTGCCACAAGGCTTGCCTTGTTCCTCGCAACAATTCCATTCTCACCTTTATTGCTCTTGAAGATACAATTTGTTCCGATAAAATTGCGGCACTCTTTAGGCTACTCAACTAGCTTCTGAAATTTGTTGCACTTAAAATTGTTGAGCTCTTCATGCATAGCAAAAACCTAGTTCGGTTCTTCAAGAGCTTCAAAAACCTTCTTGGGTTCCACCATGGATATATCTGCTTGATGACCGCTAAATCTTGCAAACTGACCCCTTGTGATATGGGGTGGCCTGATCTTCTCAGCAAGCTCTTGTGAATGGTGATGGTGGATGATAGATAACTAGTGCGTAGCTATGATCTCTCCCACTCGATCCCTGATGCTAGTGCAACAGATCTCGAATCTTGTAGGATATTCACAACACCACACTCTTGCGCACGCAGCTGTGAACACGTACGGTAGTATGCAATCTACTAATTCCCAATGGAAAAACAGATCACACACAATTATAGTTGTAGAATTCGAACACAGGGTAATTCTAGAGGTTCTATAAAAGAATCAACTCCAAAATATTTTAAAGTGGTCTAAACCCTAATCTATGGCGCCCCCATCTATTTATGGGTCCAAGGGCGGCGACCTATGGGGGAAACCGAGTTGGTTCCACCCAACCTGGATACAAACCGGCCACAAAGTGGCTCGGGCAAACTGACTCTACCATGTCAGAGTTCTAGTCGGTTTTCCTGCCGCGGCAGCCTGTCGTGGCAGAGAAACGAGGCTTTTCTCTGCCGCGGCAGATAACTCCATCCTCGTGTTGATCTTCATCTTGGATAGCTCCTTGCGCTTCCTCCCTCTCCTCCCTCGCGCATTCTTCATTGATCAACACGCCTTGTTCCATTAGCTCCTCGCTCCGTGCTACGCCTTTTCTCCTAAGTACTTGATCATGCAATAATTCAAAGACTTAGGTAGTATAAAATTCTCATTAATTAAAACACCAGCTTCATAAAGAAACAAGTTCACCTGTTGTTCTAGTAGCTTGGCACAAGCTCTTGTGATTGGTCCAATCCTTATCCCATTGGATTGATCCTTCTTTGCAATTGGAACATCTTCATTAGCAATTGGGGTAGGTGTAACTGTAGGGATGTCCTCATCATCTCCCCCCTTCAAAAGGTGTTGACCTCGACCTCGACGCTCCAAGGTCTTCTCCAGCATATGGTGAAAAATTAGCAACGTTGAAACTGTTGCTAGCTCCACCAAACTCCTCAATAGGTATATCAATTGAGTAGGCATTATCATTAATTTTGACTAGCACTTTGTAAGGACCAGCACCACGTGGCTTCAACTTGGACTTGCGAAGTAGTGGAAATCTGTCCTTGCGCAGATGTACCCAAACCATATCTCCAGGATCGAACAACACTTCTTTCCTTGCTTAATTCCTTGCAGCAGCAATGTTCTTGCATTTCTTCTCAATTTCCTTTCTAGTCTTCTCATGTATCTTCTTCACGTAATCAGCACGTTTTGATGCCTCCATATCAACTCTCTCATGTAATGGCAGAGGCAACATATCAAGTGGCGTCAATGGCTTGAAACCATACACCACCTCAAAAGGACAAAGCTGAGTAGTTGAGTGCACAACCCTAATGTATGCAAACTCAACATGTGGCAAACACTCTTTCCACTCCCGTAGATTCTTTTTAATCATGGTCCCTAGCAGCTGTGACAATGTTCGATTCACCACATCCGTTTGACCATCTATTTGGGGATGACATGTAGTACTGAACAGCAGCTTCGTTCCTAGCTTTCCCCATAAGGTCTTCCAAAAGTAGCTCATGAACTTCACATCACGATCAGAAACAATCGTCTTAGGTACTCCATGTAATCTCACGATGTCCCTGAAAAACAGGTTAGCAACATGTGACGCATCATCGCTTTTGTGGCAGGCAATAAAATGAGCCATCTTAGAGAACCTATCCACTACCACAAATATAGAATCATGACATCTCTGAGTTTTAGGTAGACCTAGCACAAAATCCATACTAATGTCTTCCCATGGAGTAGTCGGTGCAGAGAGAGGTGTGTACAAACCGTGAGGCTTCAGCTTGGATTTCGACTTGTGGCAAGTAATACATCGGCTCACAAATCTGTAGACATCACGCCTCATCTTGGGCCAATAAAAGTGATCAGAAAACATGAGCAACGTCTTCTCACGCCCAAAGTGACCCATCAAACCACCAGCATGTGATTCCTGCACTAAGAACAAACGCACCGACGATTCTGGAATACATAGTTTGTTAGCTCGAACCAAATATCCATCATGTATATGATACTTATCCCATGCGTTTGTAAGAGCACACAAACGATATGGTTCAGCAAAATCATGGTCAGTTGCATAAAGTGCACAAATAGCTTCTAATCCAGGAATTTTAACATCAAGATTGGTTAATAGCATATTCTTCCTAGATAGAGCATTAGCAACAACATTCTCTTTTCCCTTCTTATAGTTAATGATGTAAGGAAAAGACTCAATGAACTCAACCCATTTAGCTAATCTTCTATGCAACTTTTATTGAGCTTTCAAGTATTTCAATGCTTCATGATCAGAATGTATGATGAATTCCTTTGGCCACAAATAATGTTGCCAAACCTCAAGTACTCTAACAAGTACATACAATTCTTTATCATAGATTGAATAATTCAAACGAGCACCAGTCAATTTATAAGAAAAATAAGCTATAGGCCGACCCTCTTGCATCAAAATGCCACCTATGCCTATACCACTAGCATCACATTCAACTTCAAATTGCTTCGAAAAATCAGGTAATGCAAGTAATGGTGTAGAAGTAAGCAAAAGTTTCAATGTATCAAATGCAATGTCTTGGGTCGCGCCCCATACAAAAGGAACACCTTTCTTTGTCAAATCATTCAAAGGTGCAGCAATGGTGCTAAAATCTTTCACAAAGTGCCTATAGAAACCGGCTAAACCGTGGAAACTACGCACTTGACTTCCATTCATGGGAGTAGGCCAATTCTGAATTGATTCAATTTTAGATTGATCTACCTCTACTCCATGCTTAGATACAACAAATCCTAGGAATATGACCTTATCTTTTGCAAATGTGCACTTCTCAAGATTAGCATATAATTTATTATCACGCAACACTTGCAAAACTTGTATAATATGAGTGCAATGTTTAGATTCAGTGTGGCTGTATATGAGTATATCATCAAAGTAAACAACCACAAAACGACCAATAAACTCTCTCAAAACATCATTCATCAAACACATGAAAGTACTAGGTGCATTAGTAAGACCAAATGGCATGACTAACCACTCATACAAGCCGAATTTAGTTTTGAAAGCAGTTTTCCACTCATCCCCTTCTTTCATCCTAATTTGATGATAACCACTACACAAGTCTACCTTAGAGAAAACAACAACACCACTCAATTCATCTAGCATATCCTCTAAGCGTGGAATAGGATGACGATATCGAATAGTGATGTTATTAATCGCTCTACAATCAACACACATGCGCCATGTACCATCTTTTTAGGAACTAAAATAACAGCAACAGCACAAGGGCTAAGAGAAACACGAATGTACCCTTTATCCAGCAATTCTTGTACTTGCTTCTGAATTTCCTTAGTTTCTTCGGGATTAGTCCTGTAGGGTGCACTGTTGGGAAGTGTGGCGCCAGGAATCAGGTCCACTTGATGTTCTATACCACGCAATGGAGGTAAGCTTGTGGGTACATCTTCTGGAAACACATCCCCAAAGTCCTGCAAAATAGAAGAGACACCAAGAGAAATAGGGCTCATGTCGTTAGAAACCAATACCTCGCCCTTATACATGAGCACAAGTGGAATGGCTGTAGGATCCTCACGAAATTCTCTCATATCTTCCTTAGTGGCTAATATCAATAAACCAGGCACTCTCGCAATTTTTGTTATATCACTCAATTTAGGCTCAATTACATCAGGAACCGTTGTCACACAATCTTGCCGAGCTGTAGGATCTTCCTTCAAATTCGCCTCTATCTTCTAACGAGAATCATTCACAATATCTTGTGGTGTCATTGGCTGCATAGTAATCTTCTTCCCTTTGAATTCCAAGTGATATGTATTGGCTCGGCCATTGTGTTGCACCTGGCGATCGTAAAGCCAAGGCCGACCCAATAGTAGGTGACAAACAGTCATAGGAACCACATCAAAATCAATAGAATCTTTGTATGACCCTATTTGAAAATTCACACGTACCATATGATTTACCTTCATCTCACCATTGTTGCTCAACCATTTTATGTAGTATGGCTTGGGATGAGGTAATTATGTCAAATTCAGTTTGGCACATAGTTCCTTACTTGCAAGATTTCTGCAGCTACCTCCATCAATAATGACCTTGCAAGCCTTGTTAGGTCCAACTAGAGCTTTTGTTTGGAACAAGTTGCAACGCTGTGATTCCTCAACCGGTTGCACACTAAGTATATGCGAAGATACGGCAATAGTTGGAGCACGCTCGGGATACGCATCAGCACCATCCTCGGCATCATCAACATCATCATCAGAAGCTTCATCTCCACTCTCTACTTCGCCTTGTTCGTTAACAAACATAACCTTGTTGTTTGGACAATCTTTCTTATAGTGCCCTCTCCTCCACAAGTATGGCACACCACATCGTGAGTACACGCAGTAGACATGTTGGAACCCGAGCTAGCAGCAGGAGTAGCGGGTTTTCGAGCATTAGAACCAAACGAAGGTGTACTTGCAGGTTTTGCCGTTGGTGTAAAAGGAGCAGCAACTGGTGGCGTGACATTAGGAGGTGTAGATCTAGCCAAAAATCTGCTAGAAGATGGAAAACGAGCACGTGACTTCGCCTCTTCAGCCAGCTGGGATTCGGCCTCTCTAGCATGGTGCAGCAGCTCGTTCATTGTCTCATACCTGTGATAACGCACAATACTCTTGATTTGAAGCTTCAAATTGTTGAGGAAACACGGCATTGTCATCTCTCGTGATTCACGAACATTAGCACGCTGCATAAGCATCTCCATCTCCATGTAGTACTCATCAACTGTCATTGTGCCTTGCCTCAACTATGTCAGCTTGTCAAACACGGAGCGCAAATAATTGGAAGGAACAAAACGATTCGCCATGATGGCCTTCATCTCACGCCAATCCCTCACAGGAAGTTCATTGTTGTTCCGTCTATTCTGCACAATAGCTTCCCATCAACGCAAAGCATAACCATCAAACTCTGATGCAGAAAGCTTGACCTTCTTGCCTTCTGGGTAATCAAATAAACGCCAGAGCTTCTCAATCTTCAACTCCCAAGTAATATAATCCTCAGGATCAAGCGAGCCATTGAACGAAGGAATTGAGAACTTGGGCTTGCCCAAACTATCATCAGCTGGATTGTAAACACGCTGAGCACGTCCAACAGGAGCAAACCCACGACCATAAAGAGGGGCAGCCGTAGGTGCAGGGGGATTGGCACGTCCCCTGCCACGATGTGGGGCAGCATCAGCCGCACTACCGTCATCAAAGTCCTCAAACCCATCATCATGTTGTTGTGCAGGTCCTGGCTGGAGTGTCGCTTGAATTGCCTCAATGGAACGTTGCAAGGTGGCAAAGTTGACATTCATTGCAGTCAGCTGAGTCTGAATATTATTGATTGGTCCAGTATTATTCTCCACAGCATCTTGTATGTTGGTGATATTTCTATCAACAGACTCACGCCAAGTAACAAGCTCCTCAACCTGCTTTTTCTGTGACACAATTTCATCATCACTCGAAGACATGATTAGTAGGTTAGTGCAAAAATCAAAATCAGTACGGTGGAAACTCTCACAACTCACTCGCAACTGACATTAAAGGAGATCTTACCATTCCAAAGTGAATAGAGATGCTCTACCAAACGTAATCAAAGACTGATGCACTGAAGTGATGAAGTGAATATCAAAGGTATAGAGAACGATCGCAGGGCACACAGGTTATTTATGGTGGAGCTATAGGTATGGTATCCTATCTACACCGCAAACAAGTCCTAGTGCTGATCGTACAAATACCCAAGAAACACACACGTTGAGAAATACGTGGCAATGCAACTATGAAGGGTGTTGCACTACTCTCGAGAGACACTAGCAAAGCTCAAAGTAAATAGGCACAAGATTGCTCAATCTACCGGTGCACAAAGATATCACTAGGCCTCTTGCTCAATTTCTCTGTTCAATACTTTCCTTTTTCTTTTGTATAGCTCTTTTTGCTTTTTCTTTTGCTATATTGCTTTTTCTATTTTTTTTGATTTTATAGATCACAGACGGCCAATTACAAAGTACAACACCAAAATCCTATGAGAAGCATGTAGGAGCAGAAACTAGTCTCAATGGCAAGTTCCTACACCTATGTAATAGAATGGCTGTGTCTAAGGTTGAAGGAAAAGTGCAAATTCACACTTTGTAAAATTTCCTGCCGTGGCAGAAAAATAGACCAAAATCGAGTCGTGGCAGAAAATCCTGCCGCGGCAAAAAAACACGTCAAAAACATGCCGCGACAGCAAATCTGAGTCGTGGCAGAACAGGACTCCGCGGCAAGAAAACAGGCTGTTTTCGTGCCGCGGCAGAGTCGATAGAATTTTTTTTAATTCTGACTCGGCCAAGAGTAGAAGACTAGGATTCTTAGATTAGATTGGATCTGACCTGGTGGTGGCGGAAACAATGGTGGAAAACGACTAGAAAACAAATCTATGAAGAACAGATCTAGATCTAAACTAAAGGATAAACACGACCACCAACTATTACTCGTCTACGATGCAATCTAGGCTATGGCAACTCTTTTTGTGGGCCTTTCTCTGTATAGGACGAAAAACAAGATCTAATCTATGCATGGATTATGGATTGCTTACCAAGGCAACGAGGAGCTCAGATACCAAGATGATATGGGGTGGCCTGATCTTCTCAGCAAGCTCTTATCGATGGTGATGGTGTGATGCAGCCCGTCCTACTGACGCTTCTACATCTACACCAACAAGTCCCCCAAGTGGACCTATGACTCGTGCCCGAGCCAAACTCCTACAAGCTAAGGTGAACTCGCTCCTCTCCTCGTGCCAATTTGATACCTCCTTGGATGGTGTGCTACTTCATGCAACTACCCTATGCATTATCAGGTACGAAGCTTCGACACATCACCGAGCACCCAAGGATGGAGAACAAGGAGAAGAACGTGAAGCAAAAGCCGCTTGAGCTGCTCAGACCGGAGTCTCCGGTCCACGCACACTGGAGTCTCCGGCCTGCCAAAGTCTCCGGCTTGAAGACACCGGAGACTCCGGCCCTCTCTCCGGTCTGACCCCCTGCACCAGGCCCTGGGACAATCTGAAGACCCCTCCGGAGGCTGGTCAGGAGACTACACCGGATTCTCCGGCCTAGACCAGAGTCTCCGGTCCACCACACCGGAGTCTCCGGTCTGACCGTCGCCAGGCATGAAAAGGCCTTTGGGCCTTCGGCCCATGTACCCCTTAGTCCGTCCAGAACTTGTCTTTTATTCCTAAAGTACCCCTGTTTAAGTGGCTGGCCTATATATAGACCCCCACCTCCATTGTAAACCCTAGGCATCATATTGGAATTAGTGGCAACCCCTTTGTGGATCTATCTAATTCTTGCCTCATGCTCCTTGACTAAGGAGCCCCAATATCCCCAAAAATCATTGGAGTTTGCATCGTGCCTCCGCGTTGTACAAGGCCTAGGCATCAGTGTCCCTTTGCCTAGACGTCAAGATCTCACCGAGTCTCCCATCTCGTCGTGCCGGTTCGAGAGAGTCCTCCGCCTGACGCCGATCCTAGGGATTGCGCCGGACCAATCACCGCCAGCGTGAGCTATTGGTGTTTATCGTGGTTTTGCGTGTGTATGTTCATCGCGTTCTTCATGCGTGTGTTTCTCGTGTTCATGCTTCCCTCCTTCCCCCGCACTCCACCCTCGATTTGAAAGGGAATCGTGAAAGACCGGGCCACCCTAGAGGTTTGCCCTCAACATATTGGTATCAAGAGCTTCGCTCACGATTTCCCCCACAAAATTTTCTTCTATCCACCAAAAATTCGAAAATCCCAAAAAAAGAGCCCCAAATTTTCCTTTGGATTGATCTCTTGATTTGGAGTGTTATTTGTGGTTTTGAGACGACCAAACCTTGTCTTAGGTGTTGGTCCAGCTTTATCCAGTGTTTTCCCAGCCCAATTTGGCCAATTTTTCGCGGATTTGAGGACCCAAGGCGTGGATTTCCGCTCAAGAACATGAGCAATTCACGATCTGACTCCAGATCGGAGTCTCCGGCCTGGACTCCAGAGTCTCCGGCCTACCCACACCAGAGTCTCTGGCCTGGACCGGAGTTTCTCACCTGAAACCCCGGAGTCTCCGGCCTGACGCCTGATTTTGACAGTTTTTCCTCTGATCTTGCATTGGCTAATTTCTCTTGTTTGTTTGTGCTCGTGTGCGTGTCGCCAACTAACAGCAAGCTTCCGCATCAACAATCCCCGCGCTCATCGACACCACAGCCCACGAACATCATCCCGCAACACCGACGCCAAGTTCATCATCAAAGAAGGTATAACTTGCGTCACCTTGTTAACCCTTATCTTCCTTTGTGTGTACCTATCCCATGAGAGTGGCTCATCTTGTGTTTGCTTGAGCATTGTGCATTTGTCCTTGGATAGTGAGAGTGCAAGACCAATATCAAGTGTGACTAGGTAGCATCAAGGGAGAGCAAAAAAAATACAAAAGAAAGAAAAAGATACAAAGAAAAAGCAAAAGAAAAATAGTCTCCCCTTGCAAAAGTGAGTCTCAAAGCTTGTAAGCAAGAGAGAAAGAAGAGCGCCCAAGGCAAGTGCACAAATTCGTTGCTCCTTTTTCCTGTTTGCAAACGAGCCATGGTCTCTCCTTGCATTGGCACGACAACGAGCTTAGTCTTCGTTCGAACATTTTGTTTGCTCATTTCCATAGTCGTGTCAATCCCAACTTTCTCCACGTGTGTGTACATAGTCGTAGCTTTCCGTCACCCCTTTGAGTTGTTGACCTTTGCCTTTGACTTTAGTTTTCTTGGATTTTACCCACATTTGACTATCCCTTTTCTTTTGGTTGGTTCTTTGGTTTTCCACAATCCTAACCTACCACCAACAAGCTTTTGAGAGTTAGTTCTTTATTTAGTGTGAGTTTTTCTTTACAATTCCACTTTGCACTCTAATAGCTCTCACTTGTGGTTTCTAGTTTGGTGCAATCCCCAAGGTGAGGTACAAGGCTAACACCACCATATTCCACTTCCATATACAATACTTGTGTGTTTTGCATGATGGATAGGCACGGTGAGGTGAGCCAACCACCTCCCCACGAAGAAGATGAAGGACCGTACATGACGCGCGCAAGTCACTTCATCGTTCGATAAGAGTTCCGTGAACGTTGCCAAGCCCTTGAGACGCGACAAGATGAACAATTTGGTGAGACGCAAGCCGAGTTCAAGAACATCGACAACCACTTCGATGGCCTCAAACGACAAATGCATGCAATGCATCACAACTTCGGCCACCAAAATGAAGCGCTCCAACGCTCTGTCGCCGAAACAAATGACAATCTTTGACGCCTCATCGATGGCATGGCAAGACCACCTTCACGCGCATCAAGCTCTTCAAGTTCTTCGCATCGTCATGCACCTCTTCCACAAGATCTACATCAAAGTGCTCAAAGACGCAATGATGCCCCCGTGGTTGAAGATGGAACCTCTTCGAACTATGTACCTTCCGCACGACACGCCGCAACGTCCAGCTATGATGGTGACCTATCTTCAAGGCCACGAGCAAGGAAAGAAGCACACCGTCATCATGCAAGGGCACTAGTGATCCAACAAGAGCAACCACAAGAGGAACAGCAAGTGCAATCGCAAGTCTACCACCATCGATCGCGACACATACTTGACACAACAAGTGGTGACTCCGATTTGGAGAATCAAGCTCGTCATTGACGTGAAGCTCTCCAAGATCCTCCTCCTCGTCATCAACATCATGAACGTCCACACTGACACCATGGTCATCATGAGGCGCCTCCCCCACCTCAACAAAATTTTGAGCGTCAAGTGATACAAATTGAGTGACGCCCACCACGTCAAGAGGCTCATGACCATGTTCTTCGCCGTGAGGCCCATGTGCCTAACCAACATCACCAACCGAGGAACGAGCCTCCTATTCGTCATCAACCGCGTCAAGAGGCTCCACGCCCTCGCCACCATGAGGCCCAAGCACCTCAACCACGTCAACAACCACGCCAAGAGCAAGAGCAAGCTCCTCAACATCAATATCAAGAGCAAGCTTCGCAACAAGGTCACGAGAACCAAGTTCCACATCCCCAACTACAAGATCATCAACAAGGTCATCAAGCTCGTCGCAATGACTGCAACGATGAAGAAACTTTTGGCAAGCTCAAGTTCACGATGCCCAAGTTCACCGGATCCAATGACCCCAAAGAATACCTCTCGTGGGCACTCAAAGTCGACAAGATCTTCCGCATGGACAACTATAGCAATGAGAAGATGGTTGCCATGGCTTCGCTTGAGTTTGATGATTACGCCACCCTTTGGTGGGAACAAGTTCAAGTTGCTCGTGATGCAAGACAAATACCGCCAATCACAACTTGGCATGACATGAAGGGTCACATGTGATCCTGGTTCGTCCCCGCGCACTACACGCGTGACCTCTTCAACAACCTTCAAGCGCTTCGTCAAGGGACAAAGAAAATTGGAAGAGTACTTCAAGGAAATGGAACTCAACTTGATTCGCGCCAACATTGATGAGCGCATGGAGCAAACAATGGCATGTTTCCTTATTGGCTTGAATCACCCAATCAAGCGCATCGTCGAGTTCCAAACATACAACACCATGGTTGAGCTTGTGCACATCGCAACAAAGGCTGAACGTCAAGTGCAACAGGATATCAAGTACAACAAGCCCAAGACGTACTTCACCTACAAGCAAGCTTCAACCGCTACACCAACAACTTTCAATGGAAGATCATCAAGTACCTCTAAGCCTTCCTTCAAGCCCACACTTCCTCAAGGAAAACTGCCCCCAAGTGGCAAACAAGCAAAGAGTGATACACCTTTCAACGGTGAATGCTACAAGTGTGGAGGTAAAGGACACAAATTAGCCGAATGTGGAAACAAGAAAGTATTGTTCATCCATGACAATGGCGACGATGAGTACTTGAGTGAAGATGATTTTGATGCCCGTGTCAAAGAAGCAATGGCAAGGCAACGAGTGGAAGATGATCAAGAACTCCTCATGTGTGAACATGACGCAAGTCCATCGCTTGTCGTCACAAGGATCTTGACCAATCAAGCACAAGAGCATGAAGACCAACGGTCCAATATCTTCCAAACACGAGCCGACATCAATGGCAAATCTATCAAGGTGATCATTGACGGAGTGAGTTACCACAACCTCGCTAGCACCGAGTTGTGTGAGAAGCTCAACCTCACCCTCCTTCCGCACAAGCACCCCTACCACGTGCAATGGCTAAGTGACCAAGGGTCCGTGAAGATCAAGCATACCGTATCGGTCTCCTTCGCCATTGGTCCTTACAAAGATACGGTGGAGTGTGATGTGGTTCCTATGACAGTTTGCCACATGCTTCTTGGTCGACCATGGAAATTTGACAAGGCTGCTCAACATGATGGTCGCACCAATGTATACACCTTCAAATGACTCAACAAAACATGTGTTTTGCAACCGATGACTCCTAGCCAAATAGTTGCGGACAATGCAAAGGCTTTCGAGAGGGTGCAAAGCATAACACCTACTTGTGAGAAGAGCGGTGAGAGAGAGAACAACCTCATAGTGAGTGAGAGCCACAAGCCAAATTCGAGTGGAAAAACTAAGAGTGTTCTCCTTGCCACCAAAAGTGAGATGAGAGATGTTCGGAACAACCCATCCATCTTGCACTATGTCCTCCTTTACAAGGGACTAGTGCAAGGAACTAATGAATTAACCAATGTTCCTCCATCTTTGATGAATGTTTTGCAGGAATTCAAGGATGTGTTCCCCGACGAGCTTCCACATGGACTACCTCCTCTTCGCGGCATCGAACATCGCATTGACCTCATCCCTGGTGCACCTCTTCCCAACCGCGCCGCTTACCGCATGAACCCGGAGGAGATAAAGGAGATCGAACGTCAAATCAACCAACTCGTCTCCAAAGGTTTGATCCAAGTTAGCACTAGTCCAACTGCCGTACCCGCGATTCTTGTCCCAAAGACGGATGATACGTTATGGTTATGCATGGACTACCGTCCAATCAATGCTATCACCATGCGTTATCGACATCCCATACCACGTCTCGATGACATGCTTGATGAGTTGTGTGGAGCCACTATTTTTTCGAAAATTGATCTTCGTAGTGGTTACCATCAAATACGCATGGCTGAAGGTGATGAGTGGAAAACCGCCTTCAAGACCAAACTTGGTCTCTATGAATGGTTGGTTATGCCCTTTGGTTTATCAAATGCCCCATCCACCTTCATGCGCCTTATGAATCACATCTTGCGTTTTCTCATTGGAAAAAGTGTTGTTGTCTATTTCAATGATATACTTTTTTATAGCAAATCACTTGAGGACCATATAACACATGTCAAGGAAGTTTTGCGAATCCTTCGACATGAAAAGCTTTATGCTAATCTTCCCAAGTGCACTTTTGCTAAAGACAAGTTGATTTTTCTTGGATTTGTCGTTTCTTCGAAGGGAATTGAAGTTGATGTTTCCAAGGTAAAGGACATACGAGATTGGCCCATACCAACAAATGTGAGTGAACTCCGAAGTTTTCATGGGTTGGCCGGTTTCTATCGTCGCTTTGTGAAAGACTTTTCGACCATTGCTTGTCCCCTTAATGAATTGACCAAAAAGAATGTCACCTTTGTGTGGGGAAAAGTACAACAAAAAGCTTTTGACGAACTTAAAAAGAGGCTCAACGAAGCACCTCTTCATGCTTTACCGGATTTCACAAAAACTTTTGAGATCGAGTGTGATGCTAGTGGTATTGGCATTGGAGGAGTCCTTATGCAAAACAGATGTCCTATAGCCTACCATAGCGAGAAACTCGATGGTGCTCACCTTAATTATCCAATTTATGACAAAGAGCTTTTTGGCTTAGTTCGTGTCCTTCAAGTTTGGCAACACTACCTTTGGCCCAAAGAATTTATCATACATTCCGACCACAAGTCGTTGAAATATCTCAAAGGCCAAGCTAACTTGAGCAAGAGACAAGCTAAGTGGGTTGAGTTCCTGGAGTCTTTTCCGTACATTGTCAAGTATAAGAAAGGCAAAGATAATGTAGTTGCGGATGCATTGTCTCGCAAGCATACAAGCCTTCTTACGAGACTTGAAATCAACGTGTTGGGTCTTGAGGAAATAAAATCTTTGTATACTTCCGACCTGTTCTTTGAACCAATTTTCGCAGAGTGCTCCAATGACAAAGGAGTTGATGATTTCTATTTGCATAAAGGCTTTCTATTTAAACAAAACAAACAATGCATTCCGAAGTCGTCGCTTCAACTTTTGCTTCTCCAAGAATCTCATGGTGGAGGCCTCATGGGTCACTTTGGCGGTGACAAGACATTGGACATGCTCTCCAATCACTACTTTTGGCCCAAGATGAAGCGTGACGTGGAGCACTACGTTCAACGATGCACGGCATGTGTTCAAGCTAAGTCGCAAGCTAACCCTTATGGTCTTTATATGCCATTGCCTATTCCTCATACCCCTTATGGAAGACCCTCATGGCCAAGCTCGGCGTCAAGCTACTCTTCTCATCTGCATCGCATCCCCAAACTGATGGCCAAACCGAAGTTGTCAACCGAAGCCTCGGGACTCTCCTTCGTGTATTGATCAAGAAGAACTTGAAGGATTGGGAGGAATGCATCCCACACGCCGAGTTCGCCTACAACCGTGCCAAGCACTCAACAACCAAGCTGAGTCCATTCATGATCGTCTATGGTTTCGAGCCCCTCACCGCGCTCGACATCCTACCACTACCTCTTCATGAGCGCACAAACATGGACGTCGACAAACGCGCACAAGCTATGAAGAAACTTCACGAATAAACAAGAGCTACTATCAAACGACATGTCCTTCGCCAAGCTTCAAGGTTAAACAAGGACAAGAAGGAGATGATCTTTGAAGAGGGTGACCTTGTGTGGATACACCTAAGCAAGGACCGCTTCCCCAAGGAACATGACTCCAAGCTCAAGCCAAGAGGAGATGGTACCTTCAAGGTCCTCAAAAGAATCAACAACAATGCCTACATCATCGACATACCGACCTCCAAGTACCTTGCAAGCAATACATTCAATGTCAAGGACCTCTCACCCTACCATGGAGATGTTCAAGATAATATCCATGAAGAGTCGAGCACGACTCTTTCCCAAGGGGGGAGCTGATGCAGCCCGTCCTACGGACACTTCTACATCTACACCAACAAGTCCCCCAAGTGGACCTATGACTCGTGCCCGAGCCAAACTCCTACAAGCTAAGGTGAACTCGCTCCTCTCCTCGTGCCAATTTTATACATCCTTGGATGGTGTGCTAATTCATGCAACTACCCTATGCATCATCAGGTACGAAGCTTCAACACATCACCGAGCACCCAAGGATGGAGAACAAGGAGCAGAACATGAAGCAAAAGCTGCTGGAGCTGGTCGGACCGGAGTCTCTAGTCTACGCACACCGGAGTCTCCGGCCTACCAAAGTCTCTGGCCTGAAGACACCGGAGACTCCAGCCTTGGCATCGGTGTCCCTTTGCCAAGACATCAAGATCTCACCGAGTCCCCCATCTCGCTGTGCTGGTTTGAGAGAGACCGCCCGACGCCGATCCTAGGGATTGCGCCAAACCGGTCACCGCCGACGTGAGATATTGGTGTTTATCGTGGTTTTGCATGTGTGTGTTCATCGCGTTCTTCGTGCGTGTGTTTGTCGTGTTCATCCTTCCCTCCTTCCCGCCGCACTCCACCCTCAATTTGAAAGGGAATCGTGAAAGATCGGGCCACCCTAGAGGTTTGCCCTCAACATATGTTACACTTGCTTGACACTAATGGTGATGTGCACAAGAAGAGATATGTCATGATGGATGATGTGTTTCTCTACCACGCACACACATTCTTCCTTTTGTATATGATGTGTGTAGGTACCCGCACGATAATGTCAACCTCGGTTGAGCACGAATTGACAAAAAGAGCTCTAGAGAGCATCCCACAAGTGAGTTCAAGATCAAACCCAGCTGTGATACCTTTTGCATGCTTTGCATCTTTCATGTTGACAAATTGCTCTTTACTATGGTTTTCTTGCAAGCATGTTAATGCTATTCTTTCACCTTGTGACAATCATGTTTCATTGCTATTAGATATTGATGCTTTGTGTGTTGCAACAAAAATGTTGAACAATTTCTCTTTCCGATGTTTTGTGTGCAACCATAATGCCATTATGAACATGTATTGTCATGAGAGCTTCCAAGTCTCTCGTATTGTTGTTGCAACAAACATAAGGACCACTTGCTCTTTCATATGGTTTGTTTGCAAACATGTTGTTTTTGCTTCCGCTTGCGATAGTCATACCCCCATGATTTTGGCTTTTGATGATATGTGTATGGCATCCAACATATTGAACAATTGTTCTTTCCAATGGTTGGTTTGCACACTTAATGATGTTGCTTTGGATATTCTTCCGCATGTGTTTTTGCCGAATTCTTCTATTCTTGCATCAAAGATGTTGATCAATATGTTAGTCAATTGCTTTGAGTGCCACACTAAGATGTTATATGAGTTTTCGAGTTCCCACATTTGGATGATGTTCAATTAACTTCCACGCACTTTGACCTTGCATACGCATTTTATTTGCGATACTTGAGTTGTGCTAATAGTGTTGTGAATAAGAATGGACATGCCACAAATGACAAGCTCCTCTATCACACACAAAAATATTTTGCTTTGTGTTTGTTGTGTGAAGGTACAATTGCATACGCGTCAACCTCTATGGACAAAGAGTTGGCAAGACGAATCGAAGAGAGTTACCTATGGCTGGCCTTCAACAAGCTATCTCTACATCATAAGGTGACTTCCTTCTACTTGAGGACTCATGCTATAATCTTCATGAATTGGCTACTCTTTGAGTGTTGCTTTGCTTATGTTGTGAGCTTTGTAGGCTTAATGGAAGGTGAAGGAACATTGAAGAGTTGCCACATCAAGCTTCTCAAGGACGACTATATGGTGAACCCTAGGATCAAGAAGGTCTCTCGACATCATCTTCTTAGTGATGTGCATGAAGAGTCGAGGACGACTCTTTTTGAAGGGGGGCTGATGCAGCCCGTCCTGCAGACGCTACTACATCTACAATGCCAAGTCCCCAAGATCGTCACCAAGTCACCCAAGAAGATGGACCTAGAGCAGCCAGCTCAAGAACCGGAGTGTAACACCCTCGAATCGGCCCTATGCAAGTTTCAGCTCTTTCCGCCAAACCCGCATAGAAACGATTCAAGGACGCCCACCATGCACTTTCGTGCGGGTGGAAAACGAAGTAATACCATTACACAACAGTCCTCGATGGGACCCATAGAACAGATATATATACATCACGACTCCAAGAGTCAAGAATACAGATATACACTACAAAGATCCAAATCACCTTGAAAACGATACAGCGTCCGAGTACGGACAAGATGCAAATGGGGCTAAGAGCCCTGAAGAATAACCAATGGTGTCCATAACCCTGCCTAGGCCAAGCCGGAAGCGTAACCCTGCTAACGACGTCGATCTCGAACCTAGTAAAACAAAAGGGGTGCCGACAAAGGGCAAAGGAAAAAGAGGAGCCTGAGGCCAGTACACGGCGAGGCTAGAATTCGGCGCTCCTCACCTACATAGGTATGGTGGACTGAAGCGGCAGCGCAGCAGCACTAAACAACCTATAGAGACTCAGTAAAACTGGCGGCTATTAGAGAGGGATAAGAAAGACCTATTCGGAACCAACCTTACACTAACACCAATCATACCCACTGGTATTCCCCCTCGAGACCAAATGAGGAAGTCAGACCGAGGAACTCACACAGTTGGCAGTTTTATTCATTCCATTATAGTTGCAGCTCTTACTAATCAGATAGAAATAGCATCAGTCATCCTCAAGCATAAGTAGTGGGCAGTTTTAGTTAATATTCTGTTGTAGTTGGAACATTTACTAGTCAGATATAATTGTCCTGAGGAATCCCAAAACCCAGCAGTTGTTGGCACTTTTATCACATTTCGTTGGAGTTGCAATACTTACTAGGCAGGTACAGCATGTCACCAAACAACCCTAGATCCACCAGTTGTTGGCATTTTAATATCCATTCCGTGATAGTCGAATCTGATTAGTAGTCATATATTAAGTCAAGTTTATAGCACTACTTTAGTTATGCTTGTCTATGATCGAGATACTATGCTCCAAGTCGTCCATAACCGCGGACATGGCTTTCAGAAAGATTTACCCTGCAGGGGTGCACAAATAGCAACACACACATGATCAAACTCGGAAAAACCAAATCAAAACCCAACGTGGCTTTCACGAAAAAGGAATCACGGGATTCATAAAATATTTCAGGGGGCCACCCCATTAAGCTACCCGCAACGAAGTTGGCCAGCTCCGAGATGGACCCAAGGTTTGTGTGGACGGCTGTAAACGACTGGGAACCCGAAAGTGTGATTGGGCTTGTCGATACAGCGAAAATGTGTCACGATCCAAAACAGTACAGGTGCTCCACGCTCAATCGTAAATAAGACAGTAAAGCATGGCATAGGTACAGGATAGTAATAAAGCCCCAAACTACTTTGTGGCCCCAAGAAATAAGAAATGAATCAAGCTCTAGCTAAGGGGGATTCATAGACTATACCGTATGTGGATAGTGCGAATAGTTAAGGAACATGTATCAAGTACTCGGGGCCTACGGGACACAAGTGAGCGTGGAAGAACCAAATAACATCTATTGCCTACCGATGCCTCTGCATTAGTTATATCTAACAATTTAATTTCAAGTTGTAATTAAAGCCATGATCAACTCCACCATAAACATCTGCTAGCATTCCAACAACTGTGGCACTTGACAACACGAGATCGCACCTGAGCAAGCAACTACGACTCGCAAGGCCAGCTATCTACCAAACATAGGGAATAGGAGGTGTCCAAGGCAATATAGAGGCTGCACGGGATATAACTGGTGTACGGAAACTAAAGCACCACGACACGGATAGCAATAGATCAACAGGAGGAAATAAAGACTATAAATGCAAAAAAAGTAGAAGGGGAAGAGATGCTCACCTGGGAAAACACTGCCGAAGAGACATTATCCTAAGAACTTGTTGATACTCGCATCAACTCACCGGCCTAATCCGCGAAGAAGCAAACACTAGAAGAAACAACAGATGCAATATTTAATACTACGGCAGAAGATCCGGCATGATTATGATATGATGCAGATGCGGTGCAATTAGGCAATATTAAGCAGAACCGAGATCCCGACAATTATTTAGACGGTTCAAGTTATTTAGAAACCCCGCAATTTAAATGTTCGATTAACAAGGCGAAACAGGGCAACGGTTCGCTACACAAATTTAAATGGAGCCAATATAAGACTAGAAAAGCCCTCATATAGACTCCATATTTAATTATGATGTGATTCGACTATACAACCCAGACCCGCGAAATATGTATGCAAGCATGTATAATTGATATGCAAAAATTTATATAGATGTCAATTTTTAAAATAGGGCTCGGAAAAGGGGTCACACATGGGGTTCGAGGATCTTGGGTTCAGATCGGAAGTGAGAGCACCAGGGTTCGGTCTTCAGACTCGGAGATCGGTCTTCGGGCAACGGCCTTTGGATGTTGTGAAGGAGATATTGGCGTGCCGAGGGTTCGGGTTCGGCGGGAACGGTCTTCGAACTCCGGGATCAGGGTCTCGGAACCGTGTAGAAGTTCTTGTCGATGGTGCTTTGAGTGTCTTCGATTAGATAGGATCTCTGTGTAGTACCATGTTCACCCTTTCGAGGTACCGGGTCGATGAGAAGATCTTATCGTATCTTCACCTTAGGGATACATACCTTCAATGTAGATCTTGTCGCTTGGCCTTGGACGGTGGGGCTCCTTCGCGGTACTCCAAGCGCGCTCCGATGGCTAGCAACAATACGAACACACCGGCATAAACACATGGACGCACAGACGAGAAGGAGCACTAAGAGTAGGACACCGACCAACACCAACACACGGGCACGCGGCCTCTGTCTCCAACTCCACCGGCAGGAAGGGGCAGACGCGAGGGCGCCAACACCGAGAGGAGGTCGAGGTCGCGGACGGTGTCAGGGCCTGGAGCTAGAACAAGAGCGGTGCCATGGGTGCCAATGCGCGGCCAGAGGTGGACGACCGGGTCGCAGGGAAGAGCACCGAGGAGGCGAAGCAGAGCCGCTGGGGTCGTACGTGGCCGGTAGGAGAGCATCGGGCGGCGGAGCGCGGAGGAGGCTTGGCCTGGCCGGAACACAGGCCCGAGGGCGACCGCGGACAAGCTTGCAGGGCAGAGGAGGGTCGCGCGGCGGTGACCGCTTCTGCGAGGGATCAACGGAAGGCAGCGGGGTGGCGCCAGGAAGGCGAGGAAGGGCGGCCATGGCGACGATGGCCTGGAGAGGAGAGAGGTAGCGGTGAATGGAGGTGCTCGGGGGCACCAGCGCAGGGGCCGGTGAGAGCCATGGTGGCGGGGCCGCCGGGGAGACAAGCTTGGCGATGCTGCGGGCCCGCCGCGGCGGCGCGTGAAGTAAGGACGAGGAGGAAGGGCGCCGGGGAGGGCGGCGAGCAAGGGATCTTGCAGCGGCCGGGTGCTCGGCGGTGCCGCGGTGGCAACCGAGGAAGGCGGCAACGCGGGCGAGGGGAGCCGAGGAGGAGGGAGACCGTGGGGTTCGCGGTAGGTGGGAAGGGATGAGGGAGAGGGACGCGTGGTGGGGCCGGTCTTGTCGGGGAGCGGGGTGGTTGACCGCGGGGCAAGACTGCGCGCGGGGATGGGGCCAGGGAGAGCGGCGCGGGAGTGCGTGGTGTGCGTGTGTTTGCATGTGTGCCTGTGGAGGTTGGTGTGGGGATGTGGGCAGGAGTGTGTGGTGTGGGTGGGCCAGCGGGGTGATGTGGCAGGCTGGGAGTGGGCGGGGTGAGGTGGAGGGGTGCCAGGGTGGTGACGGATGGGGTAGGCAGCTGGGTAGGTGGGGCTGGCTAGATTAGGTCGGGTTGTAGGCTGGCTGGCTGGGCCTTTGGCCTGGCCGGCTGCCTCTCCCTAAAAAAATACTTTTATTTTTATTTCACTTTTAAAATATTTTTATAAATAGTTTTTAGACAAATAAAATATCCATGAAGACCTGGTTTTATGATTTGAAATTAAAGGGGGGCTAATTAGAAAACAAAATAGGGTTTTGCAAAGTACTTTTATGATCAAACATGCATGATGATGTCATGATGATGCACAAAGTAGAAACAACGAGCGATTTTCTAGTAGTGGTTTTAGCGGGATGCTACATGGAGTCTCCACCGTCTTCGCCCCAGAGTGTAACATCCCAAATTTTACGATTGTAGATGTTACTAGAAGCATGCATCATATCTTTTGCATCATGGCATCATACAATAAAAGTCGCATCAAATACTTTTCATAAACCCTATAGTCTTATAAACCCTTGCAAAAAGGGATTATACAAAAACTAACATTCTAAACCCTTGCAAGAGTGTTGTTTTATAACCCCATAGTAATCTCCTTCTTTTTACAAAATTTTAGAGACAAATTTCATTAAATTTGGAGTTCGTTTGCAAAAGTTATAAGACAAATAGTGAAACAGAAAATAAAAAGAATATTTACAAAAAAAAGATCTAGCCTAGAGGGCTGGCTAGACCAGCCCGTGGCCTAACCACCGCCGTGCGTGGCAGAGCGAGTGGCGCATTACGCGTGGGCCGGCCCAGCACTGTCCACCCGCACCCGCAGCCGCTGACAGGCGGGCCCCACCGCGTCATCTTCTCCGTGGAGATTGGGGCGGACTCCAACCCGCCACAGCGCCAGGAACCAACTCCGACCGATTCGGAGGGGGACTCCGCGAACCCCGCCCCTTATCCTCTGGCCTTTTTAATCCTCGCGTAGAGCCGCACCAAAACCCTAACCAAATTTCGCCAAACGCCACCAAGCTGCCGCTATCTGGACCGAGCTCGACCTCGCCAGAGTGCACCGCCTCCGAGCTCGGAGCCGAGGTTCCGAGCCTCCTCTGCCCCTCTTTTTCCCCTTCTCGGTATCCCCTTGCAGTACCGGTTCGTCTCATACCTTTTTCCCTCTCTGTAGCACACCACAACGAGCCCAATCCCTCGTCGGAGTCTAGCCGGAATCTGCGAAGGCCAGCCGCCATTTGCCGTCGATTCAGGAGGAGGGAGCCGACGCCGTCCCTGGGAACGGGATCGTGAGGAGGAGGCCTATGCCGTCATCTACTCCGTCGAGTTGGGGGAGCACCACAGCGACAGCGCCGACGACCGCCGACCACCTTGCCGCCGACCGCCGCCGTCCACACCAACGTCGCTGCCACCTGTAAGTCGCTGACGCCCACCTCCGTCTAATCGCAATCCAGCGGCCCAGATTAGATCGGTTTTACCGAACCGGTACCGATGAATAGCGTCACGCCATGTGGCATGTGCCCGCGTCATCACCGCGCGCCCCGCTGGCCCAATTCCGAGCCGCCACTTGTCGCCGCGTAGCTGCCCGTCTGTTCTTTTTTTTAAATAGGCAGAAATCGATTTAATCTCGTTTAATTCATAGTAAATCAAATACTTGTCCAAAAATTATGTATAATATACCGTTGGATTCGTAAAATTAAGTAGAACACAGATCTGCAATAATATTGTTGGTTTAATGCAGTAATCTTGTAGTAGGATTTAAAGTCTAGATTGGAATATTTTAATTCTAGAAAAATATCCGGAACTCCGTTTTAGTTGAGTCTTGTTGCGTTGGCTTTGTATCTACGAGATCTACTATGGAAAATTGGTATACCATTCTTAGAGTATTTAGATCTGTTTCGAGGTAGATTGGAAGTTTTGATCTATTTATGAGCATAATTTTTTTAGTAATAATCCAATATACTTAGAATCTATGGGAAATCGACACTATGACATCCCCAACTCAATAACACCCTGAATAAAATCCTTGGTCGAAATTGAACCCATCCTTGCATATTACCATGTTGCATGCATGCATAATTACCTTTGTGGCATTGTTTTGTGCAAATTGTGATTGGATCTATTTTTGTGTTTCGTTAGATTGTTCGGAGTGCGCTGAGGAGTACTGTTGTGTAGAGTGCTACTTGGATCAAAGCAAGTTACACCACTTGTACATATTATGTCCCAGATTTTGACTATGCATGTTTTACTCTTCAAATCTTGTAGTATGCATGTGTAGGTTTTTAGTAGATTTTCTTAGTACTTCTTTTTGCAAGTGCGATTTGGTAGTAGGCCATGAGTAGTTTTATACTTAGGATTTCCATCCTAATAGGCCTCCCCTATTTTTTCTAAGTATTGCTTGCTATGCTATATATATACTAAGTACCGTTGGGGGGTTCGAAAGACTAAAAAAATTCTAAGTATAAAAGCTCTCTCGAGCAAACTTTTCTTCTCAAAACCCCCTTCAAAATAAAACTAAGTTTTCTTATGGGCGGAATTGTTGTTAGGTCAACGAGTGGAATTTGGTGGAGGACGACCGCCCAGGAATCAAAGAAGTCTGCCATATTTCATAATTTAGAAGCTTCCCGTGCAACCACAATACATATGGGCTTTGTCTTGGCTTAGTACTTAGTGGGAAACCTCACCGGGGTACCAACATTTGGAGGTTCTTCGCACGGTTGGATCCAGCTGGTAGAGGGGCTACTAAGGGAAGGCTTCACCATGGTCTTGTCTGTAAAAGGACTTGATCATAGATTGTAGGGAAAGTGCACAACCTCTCGAGAGTATTACAATCTGATCGATCAGATAAGTTTACGGAAAAGAACACTTTGAGCTTCTAGAGGATGGAGCCTCTCAAGGATCTTCCTCTCTCTTTTCCAAACTTAAAGTTTTATAAACCCCAGGACGTGAGTAATATCTTCATTGGTTGGGATTTTGGGAACTTGGTGCATAATATCCAAGTTCTAGGTTGATTGGACACTTGGTGAGTAATATCCTCGTGTTCCACTTGACCATATACTACTTAAACAATGTTTACAAAGTAGGGTAAACTCTTCCTCTTTTCTTCTTACTTAGAGAAAATTGGCCTTAAGCAAAAGAACCCCAAAGCCTATACTTAGCCTTGCTTGTAGAGATAGTCTTATTCTATCCTCGGTGTAATTTGCCAATACATTCAAAGTATTGACTCAACTTGTTGGCTGCACGTCTTATGTGCAGAATCCGAAGACTGAAAGGTGCGTAGGGATCGCGGGTCTTCACACGACTAGCCGCTATTTTATTGGAGCTAGCTATAAGCTATGCAAGTTGTAATAATTATACTCTAGATTATTCGTGTAATAATGACTTGTGTTTTACATGATATTCATCGACTGTGAAGTGCTAGCTTTTGATCTAGGGACTAGCATGATAATCACAGGGACTTAGGATCCTTTACGATCCGAGGTCACAATAGATGGTATCAGAGCACAAAGTTGCATGTAGGACGTGACCCCTAGGATTGGAAACCACCTTTACCATTGTGTGCTTTTGCCTTCTATTTTTCCTCTAAGTTTTTATGTTCTTCTAGTAAATTCTCATCCTTATCACTTTGTGTCTAATCTTCATTCTCCTAACTTAAAGATGACGAGCTTCTACTACGACACCGCCGAAGACATCAAGTACCTACGCTTTGGGGAATGCCTTCTGGACATCATCAAGACGTTGGAGTTGCCCATGCCATCAATCAAGGGAAGCGAGTTGAGGAAGATGCACAAGGAAGGATGCTGGGCGATTGAAGTCATCCAACCGGGGCGAAGCGAGTCTGAACCCAACACAGAGGCCATTGTACTCAACATCACCAGCGACTCCAAGGAGAAAGGACTTAGCACCAGCATGCAGGATCTCATTGGACGCCTATGTGGACGCCACCATGAAGAGGTTGAAGGCCACTACATCAATCTCTTTGGAAGACGTGATGAGAAGGGAGTTCCAATCGAGTTAACCTCGGAGGAAAGGGTGACATCCAAGCGTCGAAGGATCCAATACCAAGACTTGGAGTGCCACATCAACGATCTTGTGGAGGGAAGCTGCTTTGAGATCATAAGGAATGACGAGTTATGCGCTCTAGTCGAGGAGAAGGATGAGAAGATCGAAGAGCTGGAAGAGAAGATCAAGTCCCTAGGGGGAAGCTCACCGCCCAAGACAAGAGTTCGCTAATCAAGAGAAGAGGGTGCAGGATAAGAACAAGAGGATTAGGGAACAAATTCTTTTACTCGGAAAAAACGAGATGGAGTTCAAGAACTTTGCTCTCATGTTGAAGGACCTGCGAGCTGCCAAGAGGAGCTTGGAGGAGAAGATCGTGCCCATGGCTAAGGAGTCACGCTTGATCAAGGAGCTGCAGGAGGAGAAGAAGGAACTTCAAGAGAAGCTCGAATGTGCTACCCAGGAGCTGCAAGAGGTGAAGGAACTCCAAGAGAAGCTCGAAGCTGCTACACAGGAGCTGCAAGAGGTGAAGGAACTTGATGAGAAGCTTGAAGCCACGACAAAGGACATGGAGTTATACAAGTCAATGCTGGAGAAGGAAGGCTTCTCTGTTGAGGATGAGGAAGTGGATGATGAGTAGAGTAGATAGTTGGACCACCTTTATCTCTACTATTTATAAAAGAGTAAACACGAATTTTGCTTCATGTACCCCGCAAATCACACACGTACAGAACACAGCCACACGATCAAGCCCGATTCAGATCATCTAACGCCTAGGATTAAGCTAATCTAATTTCCGGGTACGCTTAGAAATAACCAGTGTCGGACAAACTTATCCCTCGCGAACCAGGCCCCGCTTCCTCCACCCCATCGCAGGTTCCACGAAATTTTCACAGCCCATGTAGAAAAAAGGACACCTCATCGCACGATCTACATCAGGATCGTCTCATCCCCTGACCCGCCGCCTCCTCTCCAACGCCGCCGCCTCCTCTACATGCCCCTCTCCACACGCCGCCGCCTCCTCTCCACACACCCCCACCTCTTCTAGATCGCGGTGAGCAGGAGAGTGGAACGCGTCAGCTCCATGGTCTCCTCACTAGGGGCGACGGAAGGGCAGCCAAGATGGGAGGGAAGGTGCGTGTTGATACGGAAGCCATCCGGCCGCATGTGTTCACTGCCTCGCTCCAACTGAGGGCTGCCAAAGAGCGCCTCTGCGACGAATGCAGCAAGAGTTGTGTCCGGAATGTGACGATCCTGCTGCCTCGGTCGCCTCCTCGCTGTCCCTCCGCTCGCAATCAAGGTACAATCCGGGAGAAATTTTCTCCTAAATGTGGTCGCTCCCTTAATCGCGTCGTCGCCCATCCATATCTCTCTGCAGTTCTCTACCTACTTGTGAATTTGGATTATGATTTTTGTTCTCAACATGTTTAAATTCAGACCACGGTGCATGCTCTGGTGTTTCAGGTATGTTTCTGATTTTTAAAGATTCTTGCGGTTTTTTCTGCTATGCGTGGTAATTCTTAACGCCAATTGCACATAGGTTCATGGAAAAGTTTATTTACCAATATCAAAGAAATATTATGCTATTCTCCAAGATTTTTTTATGATATACCAGTGTAATCGAGTATGAGGCCATGATGGGTTGTGTTTTTTACCTCCATAAACTATGAATGCTTTGCCAAGCTAGAAACTATGACTGATATAGGCATATAACCCCCAAAAAGGTAGATGTATAGTAATTCACGTGTAGTAATATGGATTATGGTCATGCTCTGTCAATGAGTGCAGATAGCTAGGTCACTAAATCATATATCCCGGCATGTAGAAGTCCTGACTTTGGGGCAGTGATTAATTCTTGGTGTGCAGGAACTTGCAGAGATGGTGGTGGTGGATTATAGCCGCAAGGTGTGGCTTTAAAAATGCGGACACAGACAATGGCGACCTCCTTCCATTGCCTGACATCGCCTCGTCGTTGTCTCCAGGGAGCGAAGCTTGCACTGCCGCCGATTTTTTTGGTTAGTCTTTTAGTCTTTCTTCCTTGCACTTTGTTCTTCACTCTTCGGTCATGTGTTGCGTATCCTTCCCCATGCTTCTTTGTAGGATATATATGTAATGTTTGATATGAATTTACTCCTTGACAACAGCGCAAACTAGGATCTGCAGTAAGCTTGCGAACCTTCAGTGGTAACTTTAATCATAGTCTCTCAAATCTGACTGCATGGAACAATTTAATACCAATACTAGGATTCCCATGGAACATTTAAAGGCTTGTACCTAAGCAGTGGTAGTAGGGGGCTCATTTGTTCCCCTGCTATAATATTGAGGTAGGAATTTGTAATAACCATGCTTTGTGTGGCCTTATTAATTTATCAGGTCCGACTCAGAACTATTTTCTTTGAGATTTCTGGTGAATATCGAACTTGATTACCTTGGTGGTCCAAAATTTATTACATGCATCTGGAAATATATCATTCAAAATTCTGAACCTGCTCCTGAGCAGGTGAAAACTAAGAAGAACATAGTAGTCTGTGATGATCCAGTGGGATTTTTTTTCAAGCCGGCCACGCTGCTGATGGGTGGCACTGCAAGCATGTTGATGGTGCAGCTGCTGGAGTGCCAAGCCCAAATCCCTGAGCAAGGTAAATATCTCTTGCCCGGTTGCCCTATCGTTGCCTGTTCCCTCTCCCCTCCCTCCAGCTGAACTAGCCATCGCCGATGGGCACCTTGCAGTCACAACATGTACACTTCAATTAATGTATTTCTTTGCGCTTGAGTTCATTTTTGCTTGAGTTCATTTTTTCTCAAGTGATCTTACAAAGCTGGCCTCCCCGAGTAAGTGAGGATGGAAAGATATTCAAGGTGAAAGGCAGCAAGAAATTTGCTAATAATTACACTCCTCTCTCACTATCAAATAGATCTGCATGTCATTCTTTGGGAATTGTAGGTTCTTGGTGTAACTTCATTAGAGGGTGCATCACGGTCCTACCTTGACACCATGTAGCCATGGTTGAACTGCCTACAGCCGGATCCAATTGTCTGCATCAAAGGTAGAAATTGGATGGGTTATATTTTGCATAATATGATGATTATGACTTGATGTTGACACGTTCTGGATACTTTATTCATGCTTACTGACTTTCCTTTCGTAAGTATTTAAATGATTTCTTTATATTACTAGAATATCATATTTGGATGTAAAATTAGTATACACATATTGTTTTTCTGTATTTCTTTATGTAACATGAATCTGCCACACCCTTTCTAGAAATTTTGGATTTGGGGCCTATTATTACATGAGCACTAAACCATTTTTATATAGTTCACCATTTATTCCTCTATGCTTGTGACTAGACTCCTTCCCGCGGTCCTGGGACGCTGCCTCATTTGCTTCAGCAGACTAAGCGACGACCAGGGCAGCAATTCTTGATTTTCAGAGAATGGATCACATTTATCCATTCAAGGTATATGTGCACATGAAACATTTTTACAAGTAACTAAGTTGTCAGGCTAGCACTGGAATTTTGTTCATTTCCTGTAATACTTATTTATATACATTCTTTGTACGAGGGAAAGCTTTGATTTTGATTAAGATATACATAGCACTTTCAAAAATATGTAAATAGACCTCAGTTATCTCGAGAGCGGTGGATTATGAAATGTGCTAAAATGTTATATAGACCTTCTGCAGAAGCTGCAAATTTACCCTATAACATCTGAATGTGATGCATATTGAAAATTCTCTTGATGTTGCCCAATTACTTGTTGTACTACTTGCTTCAAATTTTCAATAATATGTTGTGCCTCATGTTCAGATAAAACGTGTGGATCTTCCATTTAGGTTTGCATGCATAAAACCGAAGAATCTTGCTGTCAGGTTGTATGTATAAGACCAAATTTTGCTGCCTGGTACTTGTGGTGAGAACATCCACGCGGAAAATACATCCAAATTATGTACGTATTACTTAGGTGACTTTCCATAGCTTACATATGAATATGAAATAAATGTTCCATATTTTTCACTGTTGGTGACTTAGATCAATCTTTCACTTAGACTATATTTTATTGTTTGGTACTTTGTGGTGAGAATAAGTGTGCATACATATACATCCAGTTTGTGCATTATTTTGGTAGATTTTCAGAGTCGTGACATGTGAAATATAACATTCATATTTTTTAATGGTGTTTATTAAAGGTGATGATTTAGATCGTTCTTGGGTACTATGAATTTTTGCTGGAGTTGACTAATAACTTAGATCTTTTACCCTTGGTTGTAACCTGTGATGTACTATCTCTGCACACTTCGTTCTCAATATGTTTTTACTCGATGGAGAAAAAGTTTGCCAAAAGAAAAAACTTAAAGTTTGATGCCGATGTACCAACAATACATTAATGCTTTCATAATTAGTAGTTCACTCTTAAGATTACACGTGCGTCAGGATTACTATTTCTATAGTCAAACGTTATTCGCGATTGTAATAACTACCAAAACTATATTGGTTTAGTTAAACTTGGATGAGTTGTGTTAAGCTTTGTGCTATGTGTGCCTTTTGTGTTTCTCGTGTGTTTTTCTTGTGTTTACATAAGGGTAGGAGTTTATTCCTTAGGCTTTCTATCTATTTCTTAACTTGTTTCCCCAACCCCACAGATGGCGAGACGTGGGAACTACAATATGCCCCCAGAGATAGCACAATTTGTGAACTCCCAGAATCAGCTGATCTAACTCCTCACTCAAAACATGCAAAACAACAACAACCCACTGCCTCTGCCACCTCCACCGCCCCAACAGGATCGCCTGACTCGGTTTTTGAGGTTGAACCGTCCTACCTTCTCAAGTAGTTATGAGCCAATTGTGGCAGATGACTGGCTCCGCACCACCAACAAGAAGTTAGACACCGTCCAAGTTGTTGGAGCTGACAGGGTGTGCTTTGCCGCGCACCAACTTGAGGGACCAACTGCTGAATGGTGGGATAACTACCAAGTCACCCACCCGGATATTGATGCTATCATCTGGAACCAGTTTGAGGTGGCTTTTCGTACTCATCACGTAGCTGCTGGTGTCATGTCACAGAAGAGACGTGAGTTCCGCGACTTGAAGCAACTACACCGCTCTGTCTCCGAGTATGGGGACCTTTTCAGCAAGCTAGCACGTTGTGCACCTGATGATGTTTCCACTGATGCCAAGAGGCAGGAAGAGTTCCTAAGGGGACTTAATGATGAGATATCCGTTCAGCTTGTGGCTCTAAAGTTTGATAACTATCAGGAACTTCTAGACAGGGCAGTTGTGGTTGAAGCAAAGCAAAGGAGTATAGAGAACCACAAGAGAAAGTCCACCTCACACAAGCATAACTCAGCTCCATACTAGAAGCAGCACACTTCGTCACCACCGCCCCATAGCCACAATGGCCACAACCACAATGGTCATCGTCATGGAGGACATAACCACAATGGCCATAAACACCGCAATGGAAATGGAAATGGGAAGGATCTGAGTGAAGTCACATGCTTTAAGTGTAACAAGATAGGGCATTATGCAACTACTTGCCCCGAAAAGATGAAGAATGGGAATGGCAACAGACACAACCATGGTAATGGAAATGGGAAGAAGCCAAATCCATTCGTCAAAGCCACGGTGAATCATGTCTCTGTGGAGGATGCTCGTGAGGCACCTGACTTCGTGATTGGTAAGTTCAAGCTTAATTCCATCCCTGTAGTTGTTCTTTTTGATACTAGTGCATCACATTCATTCATATCAAGGGTATTTGTGGATAGAGGCAAGATACCTACGGAGACTATTAGTACTCCTCTAAGGGTAAGTTCTCCGGGAGGAGAAATAGTGGCAAACTCTAGATGCCGTGGGTTAGAACTAAGGATGGGGCACACATCTTTCCCACAAGTCTAGTCATTCTAGAGTCACAAGGCTTAGACATAATTTTGGGCATGAATTGGATGACCGAATATGAGGGAGTCATAGATTGTGCCAAAAGGACTGTCGCACTCACAACTCCAGAGAAGAAAATAATCCGCTTTAAGTCAGCTTTTGCACTCAAGGAAATTATGGTGAACTCTCTTAAGGGGGTTAGCTTGGAGGATGTGCCAATTGTGAAGGAGTATCCAGATGTCTTTCTGGAAGAGTTACCAGGGATGCCTCCTGACCGAGACATCGAGTTTCTCATTGACTTGATGCCTGGGACTGGACCGATAGCAAAGAGACCGTACAAGATGGATGTTGATGAGTTAAAGGAACTTAAGAAACAACTTAGAGCGCAGTTGGACAAAGGATTCATTCAACCAAGTGCGGCATCTTGGGGAGCGCCTGTCTTATTCATGGAGAAGAAGGATAAAACCAAGAGACTGGTCGTGGACTACCGGTTGTTGAATGAAGTGACAATCAAGAACAAGTACTCTCTACCCAATATCAATGACCTGTTCAATCAATTAAAGGGAGCTAGTGTGTTCTCTAAGATTGATCTCCGATCAGGTTATTTCCAGTTAAAGATCCGAGAGCAGGATGTACCCAAGACAACCTTCACCACAAGATACGGATTGTATGAGTACACCGTGATGTCTTTTGGTCTAACCAATGCCCTAGCATACTTCATGACTATGATGAATAAGGTGTTCATGGAGTACTTGGATAAGTTTATTGTGGTATTCATTGATGACATACTCATATACTCCAAGGATGAGAAGGAACATGAGAGGCATCTCCGCCTAATTATGGAAAAGTTAAGGGAACACAACGTGTACGCCAAGTTCAGCAAATGTGAGTTCTGGTTAAGAGAAGTGGGATTCCTTGGTCATATTGTGTCGGCTAAAGGAGTTGTCGTGGACCCAAGTAAGGTAGTTTCCGTGACAGAATGGGAGTCGCCTAAGAATGCGGGTGATATCAGGAGTTTCTTAGGCCTTGCAGGATATTACCGAAGGTTCATCGAAAACTTTTTCAAGATAGCAAAGTGATATGGATCAAGCGGATGATCCTATAGTTTTGTCCCGATCTTTCACAGCGAGTAACCCGGATAACAATCCTTCCAATAACGCCAGTGAACGTCACCTGAAGAAGAGGAATCAATCTAGCAAGTAACGTGATGAAGATCACCATGCCTCTAACCTGAGCACGACAATCCTTGATGAACACAAGAACCTCCGCAGCAATAATATGATAAACGGTATCACCGTCCTCGGAGGGATGATACACAGTGGAGCACAATATAGTTTGTAGACTAAACAACTGAACTCCCCTAAACCCTAGGCGGCTGGCTCCTTTATATAGGAGGCCTGCAACTAGTCGGTTGGATAGACCCAAACCGAACACACAAAGGACTCAAACCTAACCTAGACTCGGACTCAATAACATAGCAATAATATTTGACACAACCTTAGACTTATCATTACATATCATAGGTCGTCCTAGCATGCCAATCATCAGTGGGATGCGCCTGCATCAGCTAGCTTGGTGGAGTCCTGAAATTAGGCTTCACCTCCTCCTTCATGCCCATATCATCATCCCCCCCTTCAAGAAGCGTTGTCCCCAACGCTTGCGGGTCGGGTCGGAAAGGTGGCATGATATGAACAATCGCTTCACGCGTCTTCGCCATCTTCAAGTCTTGCTTGCCTTCCGCACCACATCCTCCCGCTTGGCTTGCTCGACTTGATACAGGCCTCGGCGCCTGCACCTCCTTGCGTCTCCATACGAGCTTGGACCTAGATGCCACCGTCTTCTTCTTCTTCTTCTCAACTCTTGTTGGAACCCGTGGTTGCTGAACATGGACCTTCTTTGCCTGGCCTTGCATAAGATGAGTAATGCCTGGACCACACAACTGACGAACATGTCCATCCTTGCCTATGCATCCGCACAACTGTCCCAACAAAACGCCTCACAGGTGTGCTAACAAAACTGCTCTTGTTACCCCGCTGCACCACATGCACTGGAACATCAGGAGCACAAATATCATCCGTCTGAACACCTGTGTCAACACATACAACCTTCGGAACACATGCTGCAACATCCTTTCTCTTAGCAATAAGAGCATGCATTTCAACTGGCTTGTCACTAACAAGTTCCACTAACTTGTCATCTACAGGCATAGCTGAAGCAATATCTACATTGTCGCACTGTGCATCATGCTCTACATCCTGCACCTTAGCTAGCCCAAATTTTGGCTTAGCCTTGCGCACCTTCTCCTTATGTACCACCAGCTCTACATTAGACTTTATGTCAACATCCTGCATAGGCTTCAAAGTCTGATGTTTGCCACCATGCACAAAAGAATATGTATTTGCTCTTCCAGCATGTGTAACGTTGCGATCATACTGCCATGGACGACCAAGTAACAGCCCACATACCTCCAATGGCAACACATCGCACTCAATCTCATCAATATAATCACCAACTGTAAATGGCACACACACCTTATGAGTTACCTTCACCATACCGCATCTATTGAACCACTGTAGATGCTTAGGTGATGTAGCCCGATCTTCGGTCGTCACCACATCATGGTCTCCAATTTATGCCAAGTCGTCATGGACTCCAAAGGTGAATCTGTTCCTTTATGCGAGCCCACTTCCTATTCTCTTGAACGGTATACTACTTCATACTCCGTCCCATATCCATGATAGGTTCATACCGACGAGTACGGAGGCAAGGGAGGAAGCTTGGAGCACCAAGCCCGACAAGACGGAGGCTTGGAAGAGAAGACGGAAGAAGCAGCAGCTGGAGCACCAGAGTCTCTGGCCTGCGCACACCGGAGTCTCCGGCCACACCGGAGTCTCCAGCCTGAAGACACCGGAGTCTCCGGACCCATCTCCGGACCGACCCCCAGATCGAGCTCGAGGAAAGTCTGTCTACCACTCCGGAGACGACACCGGAGACAAATCGGAGTCTCCGGCCCACACCGGAGTCTCCAGACCCCACACCGGAGTCTCCACCTGAGCGTATGGGCTTGTGCGCCACCAGCTGGGCCTTCGGCCCATGTACCCCTTAGTTCGCCCAGACTTTCCCCTTTTATTCCTAAAGTACCCTTGAACTAGTGGCTAGCCTATATATAGTGCCCCCACCCCCTCATGTAACCCTAGGCATAGATGATAGACTAAAGAAAACCCCCTTTGTGGAATCTCTAGTTTTGCCTCATCCCCTTCTACCAAAGGGGATCGACTATCGACACCACCTTGTTGGAGTTTGCATCGCGCCTCCCTCATTGTACAAGGCCTTGGCATCGGTGTCCCTTTGCCAAGACGTCAAGACCCTCTCTAAGGTGTTCTTCCCTCTCCGCGTGGGATCGAGGGAGCACATTGACCAATCTTTCCTTGCAAGGATTATATCGGACCGGTGGCCACCGGTGAGAGTAATCGGCCTTGTGTCATGTGTGTTTTGTGTGTGTTCATTGTGTTCTTCGCGAGGTGTGCGTCCGCTTCCGCTACCTTCTCCCTTTCCCCTCGCTTTCCCATCGATTTGACCACGAGATCCGTGAAGATCGGGCCACCCACGGGGTTACCCCATAACATCTGGTATCAGCAGCTTTTGGTTGCCACGGATTTCTCCTCGATTTGGTCTTTTTCCCCATAAATTCGAAAATTCCACCAAAAACAGGCCCAATTCGTGTTTTGGATCAATCCGTGATTTGAGTGCGTTTTGGTAGGGTTTGATCCGTGGATTACTTGCTAAACTTATTGATCTACCTTCCCCTGCGATCTCATGGCCTAATCCTTGATTTCCCCCACCAATTTGGTGTTTTGGTTCAAGTTTTTCCGCCAAAATCGCGTCCCGGACGAGCTCTGCACGTCCTGGAACCTCCGGACCAGAGATTCCGGCCCCCGGACCGGAGACTCTGGCCCGGACCGGAGACTCTGGCCCAGACCAGAGATTCTGGCCCCCAGACTGGAGATTCCGGTCCAGACCGGAGTTTCTGGCAAATTCTCCGCCCCCCACTGCTGACAGCAAATCTGTTTCACCGTTTTGGGCATAACTTTTGCATACGAACTCGGATTTTGGTGTTTTTAGCTCGTTTTGAAGAGGAGAAGGAGCTCTACATCATCATATCCATGGTTTATGCTATCTACTCCATCCAAATTCCGTGAGCAAGACGGAATCCACCAATAAAGGTTGAAGATCGGCGAAGAAATGTATAAAAATTCCGACACTTCTCCCCACTTGCTTTCCTTTGTGAGCTACACTATCTTTGCATTCAACAAACACCTATTGAGACTAGTTCCTCCTATGATTGCTTGGGCTATGCACATTTGATACCTTGTAGAATTCCGAGAAAAAGTGGTGAGCGCGCTATCTCATATAGTTATCTTGTATAGTTGTTGGCACAAGGAAGGGGCAAGTGAAAAATAAAAAGAAAAAGAGAAAAAAATAGAAAAAGAGAAAAAGAAGAAAAAGAAAGAAAGAAACAAGTGCATCATAGAATAGGAAGCGCAAGCTCGATGAACATAAAATAGGTGGTACTTATTGTGCATATCTTGTAGCCCACCAATTTGTTACAATCGAACTAGCGTCTCTCCTTACACTTGTGCGACACGAGCTTATAGTCTTCGTTAGGTAATCATTTGGTTCTTAGCTCACTTTCTCCGTCGCACAAGTCCCATTTATCCCACTGTGTGTGTTTCCTTGTATATATTCCTTCTTGTGGATTGACTTGTTTTGCTTTGTGATCATCGTGGTTCTTTACTTGCCATTACAACATCTTGATTTCGGATTGGTTCTTTACATGCCACCTTCCATACCTATCCACCATAAGCTTTGTGTGTGTGTTTTTTAGTGGTTAGTTGGTTTTGGTGTTCCGTGTGAACTTCACTTTGCTTGGTTTGATTGCTCTCAGGTGTTGCCACTTGCACGATACTATCTTCCAAATTAAAGTAAGGTTTGACGTTGCATCCCTAACCCTACCACTTCCATATACACCACTTGGTATTGTGAAACATGTCTAGGGACTCCGAAGCCGAGGATGATTTCTATGAAGAATCCACGATGAACCACCATGCATATGCCTCCACAAGAATGGATGACATGATGGAGCACTACACCGACAATGGCTCCACATGCTTGGGTGATATGGAGTTCTACAACAACAATAACTCCCTAATCATGGACGACTTCAAGAACGACAATGACAACCTCCTCAAGTCGCATCGACCAAGAGGGAGCCTCTACCTCGAGAGCACCAAGGTACACCATCAAATGGACAACTTCAAGCGCGACATGGACAACAACTTCGCCAAAACCATGAGCATGATGGCCAAGACTACTGATGTTTTGCGCTCATTACAACGCCTCACCAAGAAGAGTGCCAAGGACAAGAAGCATCGTAGCGAGTGTCATGTGGATGACCAAGTGCACCATCTACATCAACCTTTGGCAAGGCACGCCAATGACCTCCGTCCACACCATCAAAGGGCACCTTCAACTACTCGTGCCACCACCAAAATGGCACCAAGAGCAAGCTCTCCTCCACGCCATCAAGCTTCAACCCCAAGACTTGACGTCCTAGATGACGCATGCCCCTTCATGGATGAGGAAGACGAAGACCTCTACTTCGCCAAGTTGGACGAGTATGTCAAGAGGACTACACAAGCAAAGGTGCAAGATGGCGACGACAAGGTCAAGATTGGTGAGCATGGGACTTTTCCTTCACCAAAGGAGGCGCAAGGAGTTGAGAGAATCGAGCCTACCCCATATGCTTGAGTAATGATGTGGTAACAATCCCATGTGAGTATGAGAGACACTTATCCCACTTGAGTGAAAGCAAGAGTGAGATGAGTGACTCCACCATACGTGAGATTGAGTGCTTCCATTTGGAGGGCATGAGTGATACACCGAGTGAGTTGAGAGTGGTAGTTGATAGGTGATGTGAGACCATTTGGATTTCTAACAACTTACCCTCTACCTCTAGTGTGTTATCTCATGATGTGCTAGGTTCCATTGATCAAGACGCTCCAAGCTTGGAGATGATGATGCCCCCAACCGAGAATATGTACATGGTGGATGAAGATGATGCCATCCCCATATTGGATGAACAAGTCGCCCACATGGAGGCCAATGCTACCACAACACCCACATCATATGAGAGGTATGAAGAAGGTAAAAATAAGGGTGTTGATGATGCCATGATCTCACTAGTGGACATGATGACTTGTGATGATTGGCATGCTATGGATGATGTTTGTGATATCACATATGACTCATTGATTTTTCCATGTGATACTTTGCCTTTGCATAATGTTGAGAATGTGAAATTATTTGATTGTGATGATGTTGCAATAGACATGCCATGCTATAAATGTTATGTTGATGATATCATTGCTTGCACTTTGTTGAACAATTGCTCTTTCAATGTTTTGCTTGCAATGATGTTACCAATGATAACCCTTGGACAATGCTTTGTCGTGGATGTTTTACTATTTCTCCTGTTGCTTGCAATAAGTTGAATAATTGCTCTTTCACTTGTTTTGCTTGCAACAATAATTCTCATATGTATTCTATTGAGATGGCCCCCATAGCTTTCTCAAATTTTGGAGATTTTGGTAAATGCCATGATAAGCATGTTACCCACTTGCATACTCACCATGCACCTATGTTACAATTGATTGACACTAATGGTGATGTGCACAAGGAGAGATATGTCATGATGGATGATGTATTTCTCTACCATGCACACACGTTCTCTACCCGCATGATCATGTCAACCTCGGTTGAGCACGAGTTGACAAAAAGAGCACTAGAGAGCATCCCCCAAGTACAATTGCGTACGCGTCAACCTCTATGGATCAAGAGTTGACAAGACGAATCGAAGAGAGTTACCTAGGGCTACCCTTCAATGAGTTATCTCTACAACATAAGGTGACTTCCTTCTACTTGAGGACGCATACTATAATCTTCATGAATTGGCTACGCTTTGAGTGTTGCTTCGCTTTTGTTGTGAGCTTTGTAGGCTTCATGGAAGGCGAAGGAACATTGAAAGGTTGTCAATTCAATCTTCCCGAGGACGACTATATGGTGAACCCAGGATTAAGAAGGTCTCACGACATCTTCTAGTTTGTGATAAGCATGTAGAGTCGAGGAAGACTCTTTTTGAAGGGAGGGGAGATGATATAGCCCGACCTTCGGTCGTTACCACATCATGGTTTCCAATTTATGCCAAGTCGTCATGGACTCCAAAGGTGAATCCGTTCCTCTATGCGAGCCCACTTCCTATCCTCTTGAATGGTATACTACTTCATACTCCATCCCATATCCATGATAGGTTCATACCGATGAGTACGGAGGCAAGGGAGGAAGCCTGGAGCACCAAGCCCGACAAGACGGAGGCTTGGAAGAGAAGACGGAAGAAGCAGCAGCTAGAGCACCGGAGTCTCCGGCCTGCGCACACCAGAGTCTCCGGCCACACCGGAGTCTCCGGCCTGCTGACCCCAGAGTCTCCGGACCCATCTCCAGACCGACCCCCAGATCGAGCTCGAGGACAGTTTGTCTACCACTCCGGAGACGACACCGAAGACAGACCGGAGTCTCCGGCCCACACCGGAGTCTCCGGCCTGAGCGTATGGGCCTATGCACCACCAGCTGGGCCTTCGGCCCATGTACCCCTTAGTCCGCCCAGACTTTCCCTTTTTATTCCTAAAGTACCCTTGAACTAGTGGCTGGCCTATATATAGTGCCCCACCCCCTCATGTAACCCTAGGCATAGATGATAGACTAAAGAAAACCCCCTTTGTGGAATCTCTAGTTTTGCCTCATCCCCTTCTACCAAAGGGGATCGACTATCGTCACCACCTCGTTGGAGTTTGCATCGCGCCTCCCTCGTTGTACAAGGCCTTGGCATCGGTGTCCATTTGCCAAGACGTCAAGACCCTCTCCAAGGTGTTCTTCCCTCTCCGCGTGGGATCGAGGGAGCACGTTGACGGATCTTTCCTTGCGAGGATTCTATCGGACCGGTGGCCATCGGTGAGAGTAATCGGCCTTGTATCGTGTGTGTTTTGCGTGTGTTTATTGTGTTCTTCGCGAGTTGTGCGTCCGCTTCCGCTACCTTCTCCCTTTCCCCTCGCTTTCCCATCGATTTGACCACGAGATTCGTGAAGATCGGGCCACCCACGGGGTTACGCCATAACATTAGGTTCATGAATACGCCATGTGGACAACCCTTACACTGCCACCATTGCCTTGCTAATGCCATTAGTACAGCTTCCTCCATCAATAATCAACTTGCATGCTTTGCCTTTGATCATACACTACGCCTGAAATAAATTCCAACGCTGGCCCTTGTCAACTGTCATGCAAGCGTCGTCTTGTACTTGTTGAGTTGCAAATTCAGCCCACTCAATGGTACAACATCCTCCGGAACAATCACCTTGTCCCTCGCCTCAGATGGTGCCAAAAATTTAGCATGTAAATACTTCTTATAATCCTCCCAACTAGCTTGTCTTGGGATGCCCTTCACATGTCTTTCTGCACCCCACCACCTGCATATTCGTGCATTCACACGCATCATTATAAGTGTGAAAACCATAGTGTCATTGGGCTTGAGATTACATAGGCCAAAACCACGCTCCATTGTGTCTTCCCATAACTTATACTCTGTCGGTGTTGCCTCTGTCGGTGTTGCAGTATGTAAAAGCTTCCACTTCAATTTACTAGAATCCCAACGTACACGATTTTGCCGGTCTAATCATTGTAGACATCTCGTGCTGAAAGAACATTGCCGGGAAACTGCAAATCAGTATTTGAAACCATCGCTGAATGTTCCACGGAAGTAGACTAAATCTGCGCTTTTGTTTTCACGTACGTCTACACAGTCCGGGTGTGGAACGATCTGATCAAAATTCTGTTTACTGGCCCAACGTAATTCACGCAGACTTCTCAAGAGCGAGTCACGGGGAGGCCTCGATCGGATCTAATACCCGCGCCAGTTACGCGGACTCCTTCCTCTTTAAAAAAAACTGCCTCTATCGGATCTGAACAGAACGTGATACGGAATCCACGTGAATTTGTCCTTTTTTTTTCAAGCTAACCAAACAAAGCCAGTATTACCTTTTCTGTTGCTGCCGTGAAGACCAACAAATCGATCCAATCTCCACACGATTTGTTTTTTTTTAGCTTTCCTTTGTTGCACGATGGAAAAGATCCCGGGAGTCTGATCGATTACGTTCCACCTGAGCGATTAGTTTTCTTTCTTTATCGTGTGCGTACGCTACCGCACCTCATGAGCTTGACTCCCTTTTTTTTCTAGAAACCGATCGGATCTGAAAACGTGGAGCAGATGGACTCTGGGATCTGTAGCGAGCGAGGATCACGCGGGGCAGTGGTTGCCGCGATACCACGTGACCGGACGCCACCTTTCTCCTTTTTTATTCTGCTATCGCCTCGATCGGATCTGAGCAGGCAAAGTAGCGATTGTGGATGCCCTGGACTTCTGGGAATCTCTCTGCCTCGCAGCTTGGAACGATCGAAGACCAAGGAAATCAGCAGACGTGATCAACACCGATTTTCTAGTCTTCCATCAAACAAAACTAACCAAATAGCTCACGATCGGATCTGCCTCCGATGGATTAAAAGCTAGCTCAAGAACTCGCCTCCCAATCTCTTCTCCAAACAAACTGATCTGTAAACTACTTGTAAAAAAATAGGCCACATATGATCCAAAAACACGCTGTGATCAACGAGAGCTCTGATACCACCTGATACGGATCAAGCGGATGATCCTATAGTTTTGTCCCGATCTTTCACAGCGAGTAATCCGGATAATAATCCTTCCAATAACGCCAATGAGCGTCACCTGAAGAAGAGAAATCAATCCAGCAAGTAACGTGATGAAGATCATCACGCCTCTAACCTGAGCATGACAATCCTTGATGAACACAAGAACCTCCCCAGCAATAATATGATAAACGGTATCGCCGTCTCCGGAGGGATGATACACAGTGGAGCATAATATAGTTTATAGACTAAACAACTGAACTTCCCTAAACCCTAGGCGGCTGACTCCTTTGTATAGGAGGCCTGGAACTAGTCGGTTGGATAGACCCCAACGAACACACAACGGACTCGAACCTAATCTAGACTCGGACTCAATTCAATAATATTTGACACGACCTTAGAATTATCATTACATACATAGGTCGTCCTAGCATGCCAATCATAAGTGGGATGTGTCCGCATCAGCTAGCTTGGTGGAGTCCTGAAATTAGGCTTCACTCCTCTATGCCCATATTATCATCTGGTATCAGAGCACCAGGTTGATCACGGTGCAAGTTGCGTCGTCGGAGACGTTCTTGTTGTTGTTGCTGGATGATCTACAAAGGCGGCAAGAGCAAACGGTGGCGTATTGGTTTTTGAGGCAGATCGGTACGATTTGTTTGCTGCTACCGAGGATGATTTGGCATCATACGGTTGCAGATCGGTTCGATTTGTTTGGCTATTCCGATTTTCCTGCCGCTGCATTGTTTCAGATCGGGAAAGTACCGCTGATTTTTCTGCTAGCGCGTGGACTCCAGGAAAAGAAGAAAAGAAGTCGTGCATCACACAGGGAGAAGGAAAAGTGCAGCAGATTGATTTTTTTTGCAGAAGTGGACGTGAGAAAAAAAAGCTGCGGCAAGGAGAGTCTGTTACGATATTTGTATCGCGATTGCACGCGTAGGGAGTTGTCGAGACGTTTCCTCGGGCGTGGAGTCTAGGTTTGAAAAGGAAAGTTTCCTACCGTGAGTGGAAAGCCAAAGAAAAAAAAGGCAGACTTTATTCAGATCAGGATTCATGATTAGTCTGTCCATGGAGTTTCTTCGCGCGGGTAAAGAAAGGCCAGTTCGTGAAACAGTCTATGGATATCGTCAAACAGTCTACGGACACTTGTGACAGTCAAGTGCATACCCAGGTGTATTCATCTTATTTGGATCCATGGTGTACAGGAATTTGTTATGTGTGTTATGGGTGATATGCATGGTATACCGTCAGTTGCAGTTGGAGGGTGCTTGTGTCTCGATCAGGTTAATGGTGTCGAAGACCAAAGAGCGACAAGGACAGTATCAAGTTAAGCAAGCCGAGAGGGAGGATGAGGCGTGGAAGGCGAGCAAGACTTGAAGATAGCTAGTCGAGCGGGAGGATGAGGTGTGGAAGACAGGCGAAGCTTGAAGACGGAGAGTGGCGATGTTGCTGATCGGACGCCACATTTTGCATACAACCCTCTAGCGTTGAGGACAACACCTTTTGAAGAACGGGAGGATGATGAGGGACTAAGCCCGGAGAATCCTGCTGATTCACCCCGGAATGTCCAGCTACCCTGGACAGCCTGACCCGTGCCAACCGGATAGTCCGACTATGTTCGGACCAGTCTGAACCGGATCTATCCTGTTTAGAGTCCAGTTAGTTTAGATGTTGGTTTGGGCCTGTCCAACCGACTAGGTCGAGTCTGTCCGCCCCAGCCCTCATATAAGGAGCTGGCCGGTCTAGAGTTTAGATTAGCTTTGAGTTTATTTAGAATAATGTAGAACTTAAAGTTCATATTATCACCATCCCTCTGGGATCGGCATGTGTGACGACGTCTCAGACGTTCGTCCAGTTATCCATAATAAAGACACGAGGGTTCTTGAATTGTCAAGAGTAATCGTGTGGGCGCAAAGGTCCTCAGGTTATCGAGGGTTGTCGAGCTTTGGCGTGTCTATTCCGGTGTGAGGTTCGTCATTCATCGTCGAATTGCTCGCAGGATTGGCGTTCCCCAATCTCTAGGTTACGTGTTACGCTCACGTGATTGGGAGATATATCAGATCCATTGGATGAGGAGGTGCATCGTGAAAGATCGGGGAAACTATCTGTATCATCTGGCTTCACCTCCTCCTTCATGCCCATATCACAAAGCCTATGACCGAATTGTTGAAGAAAGACAAAAAGTTCCAATGCACCGATGCATGTGAAGCGAGTTTTCAAGAATTGAAGAAGCGCCTAGTAACAGTGCCAGTTTTGTGTCTCCCTGACATCCAAAAAGATTTCCAAGTCTATTGCGACGCTTCTCGACAAGGACTTGGTAGTGTACTGATGCAAGATGGAAAAGTAGTGTCGTAGGCCTCTCGGAAACTTAAGAACCATGAGAATAACTACCCCACACACGACTTGGAACTAGCATCAGTCGTGCATGCACTCAAGGTATGGAGACATTACCTCATGGGCAAACATTGTGATGTGTTCACGGATCACAAGAGTCTTAAATATATCTTCACTCAAAAGGAGTTAAATATGAGGCAAAGGAGATGGCTTGAACTCATCAAGGACTATGACTTGGACCTGCAGTACCATCCTGGAAAGGCCAATGTTGTGGCGGACGCCTTAAGCCGGAAACTCTATGTAAATGGACTTACCGTGAGAGAACTTCCAAAAGATTTGTGCGAACAGTTCAAGGATCTCAGGTTGGAAATAGTTCCGGAAGGATACTTAGCGACTATGGAGATAGTGCCAACGCTTTTCAACCGAATCAAAGAGGCCTAGAAGGGGGACAAAGAGTTGGAAGAAATAAAAGTTAATATAAGTAAGGGTAAAGCAAAAGGGTTTCATACAGATGAACAAGGGACACTTTGGTATGAGAAGCGTTTGTGCGTTCCTGATGATCCCGATATCAGGAAGTTAATTCTTCAGGAGGCTCACGATTCGCCTTACTCAATGCATCCCGGTAATACAGAGATGTACGTGGATGTGAAGGATAGATTCTGGTTGAATAACTTGAAAAGAGAAATTGCTGAGTACATCTCTTTGTGTGACGTATGCAACAGACTCAAGGCCGAACATCAAAAACCAGTAGGGCTACTACAGCCGTTACCTGTGCCCGATTGGAAATGGGACAAGGTAGGCATGGATTTTATCACAGGATTACCCCGGACTCGTTCTGGGTATGATTCTATCTGGGTAGTGGTCGATCACTTCACCAAAGTGGCCCACTTCATTCCTGTAAAGACCACCTATACAAGTGCTAAACTTGCCTAAATTTATATGTCAAGGATCGTAAGTATTCATGGTGTACCCAAGGGAATTGTCTCTGATAGAGGTACCCAATTCACCTCGAAGTTTTGGCGACAGCTACGCGAGTCTCTAGGGACATGACTGGAGTTTAGTACTGCTTTCCACCCGCAAACAGATGGCCAGACAGAAAGAGTTCATCAGATCTTGGAGGACATGTTAAGAGCATGTGCACTAGACTATGAGTCTAGTTGGGATGACAACTTGCCATATGCGGAATTCTCATACAATAACAATTACCAAACTATTATCAAGATGGATCCATTTGAAGTTCTATATGGCAGAAAGTGTAGAACTCCGCTGCTATGGAATGGAGTTGGAGAACGTAGTTTGTTTGGACCTGAGCTGATCAAGGATGCCGAAGAAAAAGTAAGGCAGATTCAAGACAGCTTAAAAGTAGCCCAATCCAGGCAAAAGAGTTATGCTGATTCCAAGCGTAGGGATGTAACTTATGAAGTGGGAGACCGTGCATATCTCCGAGTTTCACCACTACGAGGAGTTAAGAGATTTGGAATCAAGGGTAAGTTGGCACCTCGATTCATAGGGCCCTATAAGATTTTGGCTCGTAGAGGGGAGGTTGCCTATCAGTTGGAATTGCCCGAAGTTTTGACTGTTCATGATGTATTCCATGTGTCACTACTAAAGAAGTGTCACCCGGAAATGTCTGAAACACCGATAAAGGATACGGTTCCTTTGGATGAGGTTCAGCTGGAAAACGATCTCACCTATGAGGAAAAACCCACCAGGATTCTGGAAACAGCTGAGTGGATTACTCATACCAAGACTATCAGGTTTTGCAAAGTTCAATGGAATCACCATTCCGAGGAAGAGGTCACGTGGGAACGTGAACAAGACCTGAAGAAAGAACACCCACACCTATTTGCTAACCAACCTAAATCTCGGGGACGAGATTCTTCTTAAGGGGGGTAGGTTTGTAACATCCCAAATTTACGATTGCAGATGTTACTAGAAGCATGCATCATATCTTTTACATCATGGCATCACACAATAAAAGTTGCATCAAATACTTTTCATAAACCCTACAGTCTTATAAAGACAAAAAGGGGTTATACAAAAACTAACGTTCTAAACCCTTGCAAGAGTGTTATTTTATAACCCCATAGTAATCTCCTTCTTTTTACAAAATTTTAGAGACAAATTTCATTAAATTTGGAGTTCATTTGCAAAAGATATAAGACAAATAGTGAAACAGAAAATAAAAAGAATATTTACAAAAAAAAGATCTAGCCTAGCGGGCCAGCTAGACCAGCCCGCGGCCTAACCACCATCCCGCCTGGCAGAGCGAGCGGCGCATTGCGCGTTGGCCGGCCTAGCACCGTCCGCCCGCACCCGTAGCCGCCGACAGGCGGGCCCCACCGCGTCATCTTCTCCGTGGAGATCGGGGCGGACTCCAACCCACCACCGCGCCAGGAACCAACTCCGGCCGATTCGAAGGGGGACTCCGCGAACCCCGCCCCTTATCCTCTGGCCTTTTTAATCCTATTGAGGGCAAACCTCTAGGGTGGCCCGATCTTTCACGATTCCCTTTCAAATCGAGGGTGGAGTGCGGGGGAAGGAGGGAAGGATGAACACGACGAACACACGCACGAAGAACGCGATGAACACACACACGCAAAACCCCGATAAACACCAATAGCTCATGCCGGCGGTGACCGGTCCGGCGCAATCCCTAGGATCGGCGTCGGGTGGAGGACTCTCTCTCGAACCGGCACGGTGAGATGGGAGAGTCGGTGAGATCTTGACGTGCCGGCAAAGGGACAACGATGCCTAGGCCTTGTACAATGCGGAGGCACGATGCAAACTCCAATGAGGTTTGGGGATATTGGTGCTCCTTAGTCAAGGAGCATGAGGCAAGAATTAGATAGATCCACAAAGGGGTTTCCACTAATTCCAATATCATGCCTAAGGTTTATAATGGAGGTGGGGGTCTATATATAGGCCAGCCACTTAAACAGGGGTACTTTAGGAATAAAAGACAAGTTCTGGACGGACTAAGGGGTACATGGGCTGAAGGCCCAAAGGCCTTTTCATGCCTGGCGACGGTCGGACCGGAGACTCCGGTGTGGTGGACCGGAGACTCCGGTCTAGGCCGGAGATTCCGGTGTAGTCTCCGGACCAGCCTCCGGAGGGGCCTTCAGATTGTCCCAGGGCCTGGTGCAGGGGGTCAGACCGGAGAAAGGGCCGGAGTCTCCGGTGTCTTCAGGCCGGAGACTTTGCCAGGCTGGAGACTCCGGTGTGTACAGACCGGAGACTCCGGTCTGAGAAGCTCTAGCGGCTCCTGCTTCACGCTCTACTCCTTGTTCTCCATCCTTGGGTGCTTGGTGATGTGTCGAAGCTTCGTACCTGATGATGCATAGGGTACTTGCATGAAGTAGCATGCCATCCAAGGAGGTATCAAATTGGCACGAGGAAAGGAACGAGTTCACCTTAGCTTGTAGGAGTTTGGCTCGGGCACGAGTCATGGGTCCACTTGGGGAACTTGTTGGTGTAGATGTAGAAGCGTCCGTAGGACGGGCTGCATCAAATCCTCACGTCGAGCCGCACCAAAACCCTAAACAAATTTCGCCAAACGCCACAGGGCTGCCGCCATATGGACCGAGCTCGACCTCGCCGGAGTGCACCGCCTCCGAGCTCGGAGCCGAGGTTCCGAGCCTCCTCTGCCCCTCTTTTTCCCCTTCTCACTATCCCCTTGCAGTACCAATTCGTCTCATACCTTTTTCCCTCTCTGTAGCACACTAGAGCAGCCCAATCCCTCGTCGGAGTCTCGCCGGAATCCGCGAAGGCCAGCCGCCATTTGCTGCCGATTCAGGAGGAGGGAGCCGATGCCATCCCTAGGAATGAAACCGGAAGGAGGAGGCCTACACCGTTATCTACTCCGTCGAGCTGGGGAGCACCGCAACGACAACGCCGACAACCGCCGACCACCTCGCCACAGTCCGCTGCCGTCTACACCAACGTCGCCGCCACCTGTAAGTCACCGACGCCCACCTCCGTCCGATCGCGATCCAGCGACCCAGATTAGATCTGTTTTACCGAACCAGTACCGACGAATAGCGTCACGCCATGTGGCATGTGCCCGCGTCATCGCCGCGTCAGCGCCGCGCGCCCCGCTGGCCCAATCTCGAGCCGCCACTTGTCGCCGCGTAGCTGCCCATCCGTTCTTTTTTTAAATAGGCAGAAATCGATTTAATCTCATTTAATTCATAGTAAATCCAATACTTGTCCAAAAATTATGTATAATATACCATTGGATTCGTAACATTGATTAGAACACATATCTGCAATAATATTGCTGGTTTACTGCAGTAATCTTGTAGTGGGATTTAAACTCTAGGTTGGAGTATTTTAATTCTAGAAAAATATCCGTAACTCTGTTTTAGTTGATTCTTGTTGCGTTGGCTTTGTATCTACGAGATCTACTATGGAAAATTGGTATACCATGCTTAGAGTATTTAGATCTTTTTCGAGGTAGATTGGAAGTGAAGATCTATTTATGAGTATATTGTTTTTAGTAATAATCCAATATACTTAGAATCTGTGGGAAATCGACACTAATGACATCCCCTGAATAAAATCCTTGGTCGAAATTGAACCCATCCTTGCATATTAGCATGTTGCATGCATGCATAATTACCTTTGTGGCATTGTTTTGTGCAAATTGTGATTGGATCTATTTTTGTGTTTCGTTAGATTGTTCGGAGTGCGCTGAGGAGTACTGTTGTGTAGAGTGCTACTTGGATCAAAGCAAGTTACACCACTTGTACATATTATGTCCCAGATTTTGACTATGCATGTTTTACTCTTCAAATCTTGTAGTATGCATGTGTAGGTTTTTAGTAGATTTTCTTAGTACTTTTTTTTGCAAGTGCGATTTGGTAGTAGGCCATGAGTAGTTTTATACTTAGGATTTCCATCCTAATAGGTATCCCCTATTTTTTCTAAGTATTGCTTGCTATGCTATATATATACTAAGTACCGTTGGGGGGTTCGAAAGACTAAAAAAATTCTAAGTATAAAAGCTCTCTCGAGCAAACTTTTCTTCTCAAAACCCCCTTCAAAATAAAACTAAGTTTTCTTATGGGCGGAATTGTTGTTAGGTCAACGAGTGGAATTTGGTGGAGGACGACCGCCCAGGAATCAAAGAAGTCTGCCATATTTCATAATTCAGAAGCTTCCCGTGCAACCACAATACATATGGGCTTTGTCTTGGCTTAGTACTTAGTGGGAAACCTCACCGGGGTACCAACATTTGGAGGTTCTTCGCACGGTTGGATCCAGCTGGTAGAGGGGCTACTAAGGGAAGGCTTCACCATGGTCTTGTCTGTAAAAGGACTTGATCATAGATTGTAGGGAAAGTGCACAACCTCTTGAGAGTATTGCAATCTGCTCGATCAACTGAGTTCACGAAAAAGAACACTTTGAGCATCTGAAGGATGGAGCCTCTGAAGGATCTTCCTCTCTCTTTTCCAAACTTAAAGTTTTGTAAACCCCATGGCGTGAGTAATATCGTCATTGGGTGGGATTTTGGGAACTTGGTGCTTAATATCCAAGTGCTAGGTTGATTGGACACTTGGTGAGTAATATCCTCGTGTTCCACTCGACCCTATACTACTTAAACAATGTTTACAAAGTAGGGTAAACTCTTCCTGTTTTCTTCTTACTTAGACAAAATTGTCCTTAAGCAAAAGAACCCCAAAGCCTATACTTAGCCTTTGTTATGGGTCTCCTTGTGGATTTACCCTTTGAGTGGCCGATCTTCGCGGATTTGAGGCGGGAGTGAGGGAAAACACGATGAACACAACTCGAATGCAAGGTAAAGATACAAACACATGCCAAAACACACCCAATTCGATTTGCTCCCGTTGGTTCGAACAACCAACCCAATAGAATCCTCGGCGAGAGACCTTGTGGTAGAATCACCAAAAGGAGAGATTGGCAAGCGGTCGGTAGAATCCAAATCAGTGAGAGAGTAGCAACCAAGTAGAATCCCAAAGGGTAGAGACCAAGCACTACTAGAATCCTTGATAGGGAGAGACCAAACACTTGAGGAGGGTCTTGACAACTTGGAGAAGGGCACCGACTCCAAGGCCTTGTACAACTCATAGATATACTAATGAGAGGGGGTTCCCATCTAGCGTTTGGCACATGCCTCAATTCATCATCATCTCTAGGGTTTCAAGGAGGGGGTGGGGGCCAATATATAGGCCAGCCACGAGCTAGGGGTAAAACAGGCATAAGCAGGAAGTTTAGGGCGTTACATGGGCCAAGCCCAGCTTAAGGCACGCAGGCCCACGATGCTTGGTCCGGAGACTCTGGTGTGGGGGTCCGGAGACTCCGGTCTGTCTCCGGTGTCGCCTCCGGAGGGGGTCGCAGACTGTCCCAGGCGCAGGTTCGGGGCTCGGTCCGGAGACCAGGCTGGAGACTCCGGTGTGGTAGACCGGAGACTCCGGTCTGCTGGTTCGAAGACTCTGGTCCTGCTTCAGCAGCTTCTTGCGTCTTCTCTTCCAGGCCTCTTGCTTGGGTGTCTTGGCTCCAGAGCCATCCTTGCTGCATCTCCTTGGCATCATGTTCATGGACCTAGTCACATCATGGGCATTTGTCTCAAGTAGGATTCCATTCGCACAATTACCAACAAAAGGCAAAGCATGGAAGGAGTTCACCTTTGGGGTGATGATTAGCGTGGCATGATGTGGACCAAAGGTGGTTTCCATATGTTGGGCTACATCATCTCCCCCCGCTTGAAAACGAGTCGACCTCGACGATGTTCGCTCATCATGCAAGGAAGGAGGTGTGTCCTTGGCCTTGATCTTGTACACGATCGGATCGCCGGTGTCGAAGCCATTCTCAAACTTGTTGAAGAGCTTGTGGTACATCTTGCCATCATGTTGTGGTTGGAGATATTCTAGCCTTATCCTTGTAGTTGGTGGTGTATCTTGGGTACCTTGCAAAACTGACAACAAAGAGAGAGAATTGTATGAATGATTGTTAGTACGGGTCACACTCAAGTCTCTCTGCTCACATTTTGTGGCTTGCGTCGTGGCACTCATGATTTTTCCACTCATTTTTGGCTTGTGGCACTCACCCTCTCACCACTCGTCTCACAAGGGTCTTTAGCTTGCTTTATGTTGTTGACGGGTGTCATGTTGAATGCGATGACTTGGCTTGGCGTCATGGGTTGGAGCACCAATTTCTTGTCATTCCACTTGAAGGAGTATTTGTTGGTGGAACCATGATGCATTGCTCCTTTATCGTATTGCCATGGCCTTCCAAGTAGCATGTGGCACACGGACATTGGCACGACATCACACTCGACGGTGTCTTCATATGGACCAATCTTGAAGGAGACTTGGACCTTGGATGTTATCTTGAGCGATCCATTGTCATCCAACCATTGGACAAGATAGGGTGAGGGTGCTCTATGCATTGCAGCTTGAGTTTCTCACAAAGCTCCGTACTTGCGAGGTTTCGGCAACTACCTCCATCAATGATCACTCTGATCGACTTGCCATCAATTCTAGCACGAGTTTGGAAGATATTGAGGCGTTGGTCCTCTCTTGGGATGGAGTTTGTTGGCGTGATTTGGGATATGACAAGTGCGGGGCCCGGATCATGCTCGCATACAAGTGTGTCATCCTCTTCCATTGCGGCTGTCCTAGCAATAGCTCGTTGAGTGAGAGCTTCATATTCCTCTTCACTTACGGAGTAGGTTGCGCCATTCTCATCCGTAAGCATCACTCATGAGTTGGTGCACTCATATGACTTGTGACCTTTCACTCCACACTTGAAGCAAGTAACTTGACTATCCGATGTCGTGTTGGAGGAGGGTGCTATCACGGTCTTTGCTAGCTTGGATGAGCTCGTTGCTTGGTTATTTGGCTTTGCGGGAGCATTTGCATTGATGGACGCAAAGTATGGCCTGGGCCTCTCAGATGCATTCTCCTTTTGCAAGTGCCGCTCAGCTTTGGTAGCTTGATGGAGGAGCTCGGTGAGGTTCTTGTACGGTTGAAAGTCAACAATCTTCCTTATTGGGCGGCTCAAACCGTTGAGGAACCTTGCTATGGTTTGCTCTTCGAGTTTTCTCACATCAGCTCGCATCATTGTTTTCTCCATTTCTTTGTAGAACTCTTCAGTTGACTTGGTGCCTTGTTTCAAGTTTTGTAGCTTGTCGAAGAGATCTTGGCGATAATGCTCGGGGACGAAGCGTGTGTACATCACTTCCTTCATCTCGGTCCAAGTTTCAATTGGGGGTTCCTCATTCTTCTCGTGGTTCTTTTGGAAGTCTTCCCACCAAACATTTGCATAGTCCTCAAACTCAAGGGATGCCATTGCAACTTTCTTCTCTTCGGAGTAGTTGTGGACTCGGAAGATCTTGTCGACTTTGAGCTCCCAATCAATGTATGCATCGGCGTCTTCTTCTCCCTTGAACTTGGGCATAATGAACTTGAGCTTCCCAAACTTGCCCTCTTCATGTTCTCGGTGGAAGTTGCGGCGATCTTGCCTTATGCTTGCTTCACTTAGTGCACGTGGTGGTGGAGGAGGAGCTTTATTTTCTTGAGGACGCGGTTGAGGAGGAGCTTGATGCGCAAAGTCTCTTCTACGCCTTTGCTCGGGATCATTTGCATTCATTGGTTGTTGATGACGATGGTGGGGTTGAGCGTAGCGGTTGTTGTGTCGCGCACGGTGTGCATCCTCGTCATCATCACTCGTATCCCATTATGGTGCTCGATGAACTTGTTGTTGATGGCGATGGTCATTGTTCAGGTGTTGGCGCCTATCAACGCAGTTGTGTTCACCATGGCATTCTTGCTCTTGGGGTGGTGGTGGCGCTTGTACCATTGCTTGTTGTGGAGGGCGACCATGTTCTTCTTGGTGTTGTGGATGCGCTTGGTGATCATGGTGTCGATGACGTCTTGCATGGTGTCGTTGTTGATGTTTTGGCTCAACCACTTGTTCATGGCGATGACGAGCTTGATGTTCCCCATTGTGGTGGTGGGGTTCTCCATGATGAGAATGGGAGCGCAAGGGGTCGCCATGCTGACTTGAGGAGCGCGCGCGAGACGAACTTGACAAGCTTGAATGGTGTCCATGACGGTTGCCGAGGTTGGCAATAGCTTGGTGAAGAGCTTGGAATTGAGCATTGTGCTCCACTTGGCGTTGCCGGTCACGGTAGTCGAATTCTCGAAAAGTTTCGTCGAGCCAGTTAGCAAGCCTCTCAAATTGAGCATTGAATTCTTGGCGTTGCACCCATAAGTTGTGGTGCGTGGCAAAACCATCTTGGTTGTTGAAGTTGCCATCTCCACTTTCACCGCTTTCCCTAGACATGTTATTTGACCATAAGTTAAATTAGGGTGGTATTGGTGGAATGGTATGTGCTACCTTGCCTCACCAAGTCAAAAATTGGAAAGGTTGTTCTTGCCGAGAGCAAAGCGAATACACAAGACACACACACACAAAGGCCTATGGTGGATGGGTAGGAAGGGGGATAGCAAATGGAACAACCAAACAAAAAGGTTATTGTCAAAACTGGGTAAAATCCAACCAAAAAAAACTCAAAGGAAAAGGTCAAAAGGGTGACGAGAACCTACGACTATACACACACGGTGGAGATTAATGTGGCTAACACGACTATGAAAATGAGCAACGAACAAAATTGGTCCTAACGAAGACTAATGCTCGGTGTTGTGCCAACACTAGGAGAGACCATAGCCCGTTTGCCAAAAGATGGAGAAGCAACGGATTTGTACGCTTGCCTTGCTCTTGCTCGCACTCTTGCTTAGAAGCTTTGGACTCTCTTTTGTATTGGTATCTTTTTCTTTTTCTTTTGCTTATAAGCTTTTTTGTATCTCTTTCTTTGCTATGCTATGGAGTCAAGTTTTTGCTATTGCCTCTACACTATGACTTATGCAAGAGCAAGCACACAATGCTTCGGCAAACACAAGATGAGCTACTCTCGATAGGTTAGGTAACACACAAAGGAAGAAGGGGTTAACAAGGGTGGTGCAAGTTATACCTTGTGGTGATGTCGCACTTGGAACCGTTGGTGGAGGGATGGTTCGAGTTCCGTGGTGTCGATGTCGAGTGCGAGGCATTGCGGAAGCTTTTGTTAGTTGACAGACACGCACACGATACACAAATGTCAAAAGGAAATCAGTCGAAAAAGGAAAAGGGGTCAAAAATTTTGTCAGGGCCGGAGACTCCGGTGTTGCTGGTCCGGACACTCCGGTGTAGGCCGGAGACTCTGGTCTTTTGGTCCGGAGAATCCGGTGTGGGCCGGAGACTCCGGTCGACGGTCCGGAGACTCTGGTCTGGAGTCTGCACGACGAACAGCTCGTGTTCTTGAGCGGAAATTCAGCCCTTGAACCCTCAAATCTAGAAAATTTCGACCAAATTGGGCTGGGAAACGCGGGGCACAAGTATACCAACTCCAAAGACAAGTTTCTATTGGACTAAAACCACAATCAACTCACCAAAACGAGAGATCGATCCAAAAGCAATTTGGGGCTATATTTTTGGTATTTTTCAGTTTATGGTGGAAATCGAAGGGCGAAGTCAATTCCGTGGCAACCAAAAGCTGCTGATACCAGTTGTTATGGGTCTCCTTGTGGATTTACCCTTGGAGTGGCCCGATCTTCACGGATTTGAGGCGGGAGTGAGGGAAACCATGATGAACATGATGAACACAACTCGAATGCAAGGTAAAGATACAAACACACACCAAAACACACCCACTTCGATTTTCTCCCGTTGGTTCGAAGAACCAACCCAATAGAATCCTCGGCAAGAGACCTTGCGGTAGAATCACCAAAGGAGAGATCGGCAAGCGGACGGTAGAATCCAAATCAAGGAGAGAGTAGCAACCAAGTACAATCCCAAAGGGGAGAGACCAAGCACTACTAGAATCCTTGATAGGGAGAGACCAAACACTTGAGGAGGGTCTTGACAACTTGGAGAAGGGCACCGACTCCAAGGCCTTGTACAACTCATAGATTTACTAATGAGAGGGGGTTCCCATCTAGGGTTTGGCACATGCCTCAATTCATCATCATCTCTAGGGTTTCAAGGAGGGGGTGGGGGCCTATATATAGGCCAGCCACGAGCTAGGGGTAAAACAGGCATAAGCAGGAAGTTTAGGGCATTACATGGGCCAAGCCCAGCTTAAGGCATGCAGGCCCATGATGCTCGGTCAGGAGACTCCGGTGTGGGAGGGCCGGAGACTCCGGTGTAGGCCGGAGACTCCGGTCTGTCTCCGGTGTCGCCGCCTGAGGGGGTCGCAGACTTTCCCAGGCGCAGGTTCGGGGCTCGGTCCGGAGATGTTGTCACTTCTTATTGCCAATATGGGGACATTGTGTTGATGTTCCACCTCATTGGCAAAGTCGATGACAGTTTGTTGAGTTTCACTTTTCTTCTTGAAGAAGTAAACCCATTTGTATCTTGAATAGTTATCAACAATCACCAGGAAATACTTCTTCCCACCGAGGCTTGCATGAGATTGATGGCTCTAAAATATAGCCATCTACGTCCACATTTAAACTAGATATTATTCATAATTTCGATGAAATTTCTCTCTAAACCCTGCCACTAATGCCTAATATTCTGAGGGGTATGCAATCCTTCCTTTTATATTTTCCTACGCAGATAATGTCATTTGAAGATGGGAATCCCTACATTAAAGTCAAAGATACGAGATTTCCAACAACCAGAAGAAACCAGGAGCCGTAAAGCAGAGGCAAACGATTTAACGACCAATTATACGACCGGAGCAAATATCCGGCCGTATGGCTCTGGTCGTATAGTTGGCGCTGCCACCGTTAGGTCAAACAGAACAAATTCATGAAAGGACCCCTATATAAAGAAGCCTTGGACAACGAGAAAACAAGCCAGACCTTGCCAAAATGTGTCCGGCACAGATCTCCAGCTGCCTCCAGATCTCAAAACCCTTCTCCATCTCCATAGCCATATTCCACCACTTGTAATAGTAGATCTCTTCTTCAATTGGCAACATTGTAAGACTGTTGCTATCAATCTTATGATTTTCATTACAATGTTTGTGATTGGTGATCTCATCTCTATGTGTGAGTAATTCTCCTTGGGCTAAGGGCTTCGGCCTAGCCATGTAGCGATTGTGCATGTTATTTATCATAGATGGGATCGTGTATTAGTTTGTATGGCATGATGATTATTGTATCTTCTCTTGCCTCAATCCAAGGACTTGTCAGGTACCCAAGACCCTGAGGGTTGATCCAGGTATAGGGAGTATGAGTAATGACTGATCTGCAGGTTGGGAACCCTAGTGACAGAAGGGGTAGTACGGCTGTATGTGAGGGATTTACTTGGGATTAACGGTGACATCGCTATGCATATCATTAGATCTCTTTCTTCTATGGATGAGACTAGTAGGTTATTGCTATAAGCGGATGCGGAGGCAATAGCAATTATGGATGCATTGCCCACATATAATTTATCTTGCTCTAACAAGTACATGCTTACTTTATTTCTATCTTTTATTCCCATCAGATGTTTTGCAGGTGAAACCGAACACCCTAGGCCCTCTCTTTCCATCATCGACAACAACAAAAAGACGCAAGCTATTGGTCCAGTAAAAACACAAAAGGAATTCAAAAACTCCCGAAGGTCCGTTAAAGTAAGTTCACTATGCATTCGCTTCCTGAGGATTCGATAAGGTCTACTAGGGAAAAAGAAGGTATCAATCCTTTTTCTGGCGTCGCTGCCGGGGAAGCAATAACTACCCTGGTGAGGTTATTAGGAACATTGCTAGTTTTAATTTTTTTTTTAATTTTGTTAGTTTGCTTTCAGTTTTTATTTGATAAACCCAAAAAAATAGTTAGCCTTTAAATTCTTGCTTTTACTATTATAATTCTTTGTTTAAGAAAACCCAAAAACATAGGAAATATGGCTAAAAAGAAGCTTGGGGAGTTTGCTACTCCTAACAATGATTATTTGCATACTCCTATTACTCAGCAAGCAATTGCTGCTGATGACTATGAAATTAAGCCCCATTATTTAAGCTTGGTTCAACATAATCAATTTGGAGGCTCTGCTGTTGAAGACGCAGGTATGCACTTGAATACTTTCACTAAAATATGTGATATGATGCGTATAAAAGACGTTGACCCCGATGCGGTCAAATTACATCTATTTCCTTTCTCTCTAAGAGGGAGAGCAAAAGAATGGTTGCTATCTTTGCCTAGAAATACTATTACATCATGGCTGGGATGTACCTCTTTATTTATGACTAAAATTTCCCACCTGCAAAGACTATGCAACTCTGATCTAATATTACTGGCTTTAGATAGGAAGAGCGTGAGCTGCTAGCGCTTGCATGGGAGAGGATGAAAGAATGCCTAAGAAACTGTCCTAGTCATGGGATGGAAGATTGGTTAATCCTCATTTTATTTTATAATGCTCTTAATCCTGTGTCTAAGTCTATGCTTGATACTACAGCTGGAGGAACGTTCATGGGTAAACATATTACCTAAGCAAAGCAGCTGTTAGACAATATGCAAGACAACCATGCCCAATGGCATGTCGATAGATCAAACACGAAGAAGGTGAACTCCATCTCACCACAAGAAAATGAAGAACTCAATACTAAGTTGGATGAGCTCATATTAGCCGTAAAAGGTAAGGAAACCCAAGTAAGAGCGACCCTTGAAACAAATATTGAAGAAATAGATTTTATAGCTCGTAATGATTACAACCCTGCTTGGAAGAAGAGTTACAATCCTAACTTTCAGAAACATTATTCTGGTCCTGCAGGTAATTCTAATAATAATATGGGAACTAGTAATGGTAGTCTCCAAGAAACACTTAAGTCTTTTATAGACTCACAAAATGAACAAAACAACATTCTTGTTAAAATAACGGAGAACCATGATACTATGCTTGGTAAATTATCTAAACAAGCTGTTAGTTTGAGAAATGATTTGCAGGCCCTCCAAGAAAGAACGAGGATCATTGAGGCACAACTAGGTAATATAACCGAGAGTCAAACTCTCATTCTAGCTAAATTTGTAGGTAAAGCTGGGCCAAATCCCATTGAAGAACTCAAAATGATGAGAATCCAAAGGGAGGAGCCTAAACAACTTGATTATAGTAATTGATGTAGCCCGACCTTCGGTCGTTACCACATCATGGTCTCCAACTTATGCCAAGTCGTCATGGACTCCAAAGGTGAATCTGTTCCTCTATGCGATCCCACATCCTACCCTTTTGAATGGTATACTACTTCATACTCCATCCCATATCCATTATAGGTTCATACCGACAAGTACGGAGGCATGGGAGGAAGCCTGGAGCACACAGCCCGACAAGACGGAGGCTTGGAAGAGAAGATGGAAGAAGCAGCAGCTGGAGCACCGGAGTCTTCGGCCTGCGCACACCGGAGTCTCCGGCCACAACGGAGTCTCTGGCCTGCTGACCCCGGAGTCTCCGGACGCATCTCCGTACTGACCCCCAGATCGAACTCGAGGAGAGTCTGTCTGCCACTCCGGAGACGACACCGAAGGTAGACCGGAGTCTACGGCCCACACCGGAGTCTCCGGACCCCACACCAGAGTCTCCGGCCTGAACGTATGGGTCTGCGCATCGCCAGCTGGGCCCTTGGCCCATGTACCCCTTAGTCCGCCCAGACTTTTCCCCTTTTATTCCTAAAGTACCCTTGAACTAGTGGCTGGCCTATATATAGTGCCCCCACCCCCTCATGTAACCCTAGGAATAGATGATAGACTAAAGAAAACCCCCTTTGTGGAATCTCTAGATTTGCCTCATCCCCTTCTACCAAAGGGGATCGACTATCGCCACCACCTCGTTGGATTTTGCATCGCGCCTCCCTCGTTGTACAAGGCCTTGGCATCGGTGTCCCTTTGCCAAGAGATCAAGACCCTCTCCAAGGTGTTCTTCCCTCTCCGCGTGGGATCGAGGGAGCACGTTGACCGATCTTTCCTTGCGAGGATTCTATCGGACCGGTGGCCACCGGTGAGAGCAATCAGCCTTGTATCGTTTGTGTTTTGGTGTGTTCATCGTGTTCTTCGCGAGGTGTGCGTCCGCTTCCACTACCTTCTCCCTTTTCCCTCACTTTCCCATCGATTTGACCATGAGATCCATGAAGATCGGGCCACCCATGGGGTTACCCCATAACATCTGGTATCAGCAGCTTTTGGTTGCCATGGATTTCTCCTCGATTTGGTCTTTTTCCCCATAAATTTGAAAATTCCACCAAAAACAGCCCCAATTCGTGTTTTGGATCAATCTGTGATTTGAGTGTGTTTTGGTAGGTTTTGATCCGTGGATTACTTGCTAAACTTGTTGATCTACCTTCCCCTGCGTTCCCATGGCCTAATTCCTTGATTTCCCCCACCAATTTGGTGTTTTGGTTCGCGTTTTTCCGCCAAAATCGTGCTCCGTTCGTGTTCTGGACGCGCAGAAATCGACCGGACCGGAGTTTCCGGTGTGAGTCACCCCGGACCGGAGTCTCTGCCCCGTACCGACAGTAAATCTGTTTCACAGTTTTGAGCATAACTTTTGTGATGTAGCCCGTCCTACGGACGCTTCTACATCTACACCAACAGGTCCCCCAAGTGGACCCATGACTCGTGCCCGAGCCAAACTCATACAAGCTAAGGTGAACTCACTACTCTCCTCGTGCCAATTTGATACCTCCTTGGATGGCGTGGTACTTCATATCTCTACTATGTGTATCATCAGGTACGAATCCCCGCCGCGTCGACCCACGAGCTTTGAAGCTGCACCTGAGCTGAAGCTTCCTCAGCCGGAGTGTCCGCCCGAATCCAGCAGGAGTGTCCGGCGCAGCCGGAGTGTCCAGCCTGCCCGAGCCCGAACCTGGCGCGGACATTCTTTGTGTTAGTTCGGACACTGCCCGGACACTGCCCGGAGTGTCCGGCCACCCCGGACTATCCGGCCCACTCGACCCGGAGTGTCCGGCCGCTCCGGACTGTCCGGCCCACTCGACCTAGAGTGTCCGGCCGCCCCGGACTATCCGGCCCACCCGACCCGGAGTGTCCGGCCCAAGTGATGGGCCTGCGAGCCAAGCTAGGCCCTGTGGCCCATGTACCCCTCTACTTCGCCCAGAACTCTACTTTAATGCCTGAATTACCCCTGAACTTGTGGTTGGCCTATATATAGACCCCCACCTCCATTGTAAACCCTAGGCTTGATATTGGAATTAGTGGAAACCCCTTTGTGGATCTATCTAATTCTTGCATCATGCTCCTTGACTAAGGAGCACCAATATCCCCAAACCTCGTTGGAGTTTGCATTGTGCCTCCGCGTTGTACAAGGCCTAGGCATCGGTGTCCCTTTGCCTAGACGTCAAGATCTCACCGAGTCTCCCATCTCGTGTGCCGGTTCGAGAGAGAGTCCTCCGCCCGATGCCGATCCTAGGGATTGCGTCGGACCGGTCACCGCCGGCGTGAGCTATTGGTGTTTATCGTGGTTTTGCGTGCGTGTTCATCGCGTTCTTCGTGCGTGTGTTCGTCATGTTCATCGTTCCCTCCTTCCCCCACACTCCACCCTCGATTTGAAAGGGAATCGTGAAAGATCGGGCCACCCTAGAGTTTTGCCCTCAACATATTGGTATCAAGAGCTTCGTTGCTCACGATTTCCCACACAAAAGTTTCTTCTATCCACCAAAAATTCGAAAATCCTCACCAAAAACAGCCCATATTTGCCTTTGGATCGATCTCTTGATTTGGAGTGTTATTTGTGGTTTTGATCCGACCAAACCTTGTCTAAGGAGTTGGTACAGCTTTATCCTGCGGTTCCCCAGCCCGATTTGGCCAGTTTTCCGCGGATTTGAGGCATGAAGGCGAGGATTTCCGCTCAAGACCACGAGCAGGAAACCTGCGCCGGAGTGTCCGGCTCGTACCGACCGGAGTGTCCGGCCAAACCAGACCGGAGTGTCCGGCCTGACCGGAGTATCCGGCCCAGACAGACCGGAGTGTCCGACTGTAACGCTAGTTTTAACAATTTTGCCTCATTTTTTGCATTGGCTAATATCCTTTGTTTGCTCGTGTCCTGTGTGCGTGTCAGCAACTACCACCAAGCTTCTGCATCATCAACTTCCACGCTCATCGACACCACGGACCACGAACATCATCCCGCACCACCGACGCCAAGTTCATCATCAAAGAAGGTATAACTTGCGTCACCTTATTAACCCTCATCTTCCTTTGTGTGTACCTATCCCATGAGAGTGGCTCATCTTGTGTTTGCTTGAGCATTGTGCATTTGTCCTTGGATAGTGAGAGTGCAAGAGCAATAGCAAGTGTGACTAGGTAGCATCAAGGGAGAGCAAAAAAAAGATACAACGAAAAAGCAAAAGAAAAATAGTCTCCCCTTGCAAAAGAGAGTCTCAAAGCTTGTAAGCAAGAGAGAAAGAAGAGCGCCCAAGGCAAGTGCACAAATCCGTTGCTCACTTTCAATCTTGGCAAATGAGCCACGGTCTCTCCTTGCATTGGCACGACAATGAGCTTAGTCTTCGTTAGGACTTTTAGTTTGCTCATTGTCATAGTCGTGTCAATCCCAACTTTCTCCACGTGTGTGTACATAGTCGTAGGTTCCCGTCACCCTTTTGAGTTGTTGACCTTCGCCTTTGACTTGAGTTTTGTTGGATTTTACCCACTTTTGACTATCCCTTTTCTTTTGGTTGGTTCTTTGGCTTTCCACAATCCTAACCTACCACCAACAAGCTTTTGAGAGTAAGTTATTTCTTTAGTGTGAGTTTTCTTTGCATTTCCACTTTACATGCTTATAGCTCTCACTTGTGGTTTCTAGTTTGGTGCAATCCCCAAGGTGAGGTACAAGGCTAACACCACCATATTCCACTTCCATATACAATACTTGTGTTTTGCATGATGGATAGGCACGGTGAGACGAGCCAACCACCTCCCCAAAAGAAGATCAAGGTACGTACATGACGCGCGCAAGACACTTCATCGTTCGACAGGAGTTCCGTGAATGTTGCCAAGCACTTGAGACGCGACAAGATGAACAATTTGGCGAGACGCAAGCCGAGTTCAAGAACATCGACAACTTCGGCATCCAAAATGAAGCACTCCAACGCTCCGTCGCCGAAACAAATGACAATCTTCGACGCCTCATCAACGGCATGGCAAGACCATGTTCATGCGCATCAAGCTCGGCAAGTTCTTCGCATCGTCATGCACCTCTTCCACAAGATCTACATCAAAGTGCTCAAAGACACAATGATGCCCCCGTGGTTGAAGATGGAATCTCTTCGAACTATGTACCTTCCCCACGGCACGCCGCAACGTCAAGCGATGATGGTGACCTCTCTTCAAGGCCACGAGCAAGGCAAGAAGCACACCGTCATCATGCAAGGGCACTAGTGATCCGACAAGAGCAACCACAAGAGGAACCGCAAGCTCAACCGCAAGTACAACCACAAGTCTACCACCATCGACCGCGACACATACTTGACACAACAAGTGATGACTCCAATTTGGAGAATCAAGCTCGTCATCGACGTGAAGATCTCCAAAATCCTCCTCCTCGTCATCAACGTCATGAACGTCAACAATGACACCATGGTCAGCACGCGGCGCCTCCTCCACATCAACAAAACTTGGAGCGTCAAGTGATACAAGTTGAGCGACGCCCACCACGTCAAGAGGCTCATGACCATGTTCTTTGCCGTGAGGCCCATGTGCCTAACCAACATCACCAACCGAGGAACGAGTCTCCTCTTCATCATCCACGCGTCAAGAGGCTCCACACCTTCGCCACCATGAGGCCCAAGCGCCTCAACCACGTCAATAACCGCACCAAGAGCAAGAGGAAGCTCCTCAACAACAATATCAAGAGCAAGCTCCGCAACACGGACGCAAGAACCAAGTTCCACCTCCCCAACTACAAGATCATCAACAAGGTCACCAAGCTCGTCGCAATGACCGCAACGATGAAGAAACTTTTGGCAAGCTCAAGTTCACGATGCCCAAGTTCACCGGATCCAATGACCCTGAAGAATACCTCTCGTGGGCACTCAAAGTCGACAAGATCTTCCGCATGCACAACTATAGCAACGAGAAGATGGTCGCAATGGCTTCGCTTGAGTTTGATGATTACGCCAACCTTTGGTGGGAACAAGTTCAAGTTGCTCGTGATGCAAGACAAGAGCCGCCAATCACAACTTGGCATGACATGAAGGCTCACATGAGATCCCGGTTTGTCCCCGCGCACTACACGCGTGACCTCTTCAACAACCTTCAAGCCCTTTGTCAAGGGACAAAGACCGTGGAAGAATACTTCAAGGAAATGGAACTCAACTTGATTCGCGCCAACATTGATGAGCGCATGGAGCAAACAATGACACGTTTCCTTATTGGCTGAATCACCCAATAAAGCGCATCGTCGAGTTCCAAACATACAACACCATGGTTGAGCTTGTGCACATCGCAACAAAGGCTGAACGTCAAGTGCAAGAGGATATCAAGTACAACAAGCCCAAGACGTACTTCACCTACAAGCAAGCTTCAACCGCTACACCAACAACTTCCAATGGTAGCTCCTCAAGTACCTCCAAGCCTTCCTTCAAGCCCACACTTCCTCAAGGAAAACTGCCCCCAAGTGGCAAGCAAGCAAAGAGTGATACACCTTTCAACGGTGAATGCTACAAGTGTGGAGGTAAAGGACACAAGTCAGCCGAATGTGGAAACAAGAAAGTCTTGTTCATCCATGACAATTGTGATGAAGAGTACTTGAGTGAAGATGAGTTTGATGCCCGTGTCAAGGAAGCAATGGCAAGGCAACGAGTGGAAGATGATCAAGAACTCCTCATGTGTCAGCATGACGCAAGTCCATCGCTTGTCATCACAAGGATCTTGACCACTCAAGCACAAGATCATGAAGACCAATGCTCCAACATCTTCCAAACACGAGCCGGCATCAACGACAAATCTATCAAGGTGATCATTGACGGAGGGAGTTGTCACAACCTTGCTAGCACCGAGTTGTGTGAGAAGCTCAACCTCACCCTACATCCACACAAGCACCCCTACCACGTGCAATGGCTAAGTGACCGAGGGTCCGTGAAGATCAAGCATACCGTATTGGTCTCCTTCGCCATTGGTCCTTACAAAGATACGGTGGAGTGTGATGTGGTTCCTATGATAGTTTGCCACATGCTTCTTGGTCGACCGTGGCAATTTGACAAGGCTTCTCAACATGATGGTCGCACCAATATATACACCTTCAAATGGCTCAACAAAACATGTGTTTTGCAACCAATGACTCCTAGCCTAATAATTGCGGACAATGCAAAGGCTTTAGCGAGGGCGCAAAGCACAACACCTACTTGTGAGAAGAGCGGTGAGAGATAGAACCACCTCATAGTGAGTGAGAGCCACAAGCCAAATTCGAGTGGAAAAACTAAGAGTGTTCTCCTTGCCACCAAAAGTGAGATGAGATATGTTCGGAACAACCCATCCATCTTGCACTATGTCCTCCTTTGCAAGGGACTAGCGCAAGGAACTAATGAATTAACCAATGTTCCTCCATCTTTGATGAATGTTTTGTAGGAATTCAAGGATGTGTTTCCCGAAGAGCTTCCACATGGACTACCTCCTCTTCGCGGCATCGAACATCGAATTGACCTCATCCCCGGTGCACCACTTCCCAACCGCGCTGCTTACCGCACGAACCCGGAGGAGACGAAGGAGATCGAACGTCAAATCAACCAACTCGTCTCCAAAGGTTTGATCCAAGTTAGCACTAGTCCAAGTGCCGTACCCGTGATTCTTGTTCCAAAGACGGATAATACATTACGGTTATGCATGGACTGCCGTCCAATCAATGCTATCACCGTGCGTTATCGACATCCCATACCACGTCTCGATGACATGCTTGATGAGTTGTGTGGAGCCACTATTTTTTCGAAAATTGATCTTCATAGTGGTTACCATCAAATACGCATGGCTGAAGGTGATGAGTGGAAAACCACCTTCAAGACCAAACTTGGTCTCTATGAATGGTTGGTTATGCCCTTTGGTTTATCAAATGCCCCATCCACTTTCATGCGCCTTATGAATCACATCTTGCGTTCTCTCATTGGAAAAAGTGTTGTTGTCTATTTCGATGATATTCTTGTTTATAGCAAATCACTTGAGGACCATGTAACACATGTCAAGGAAGTTTTGCAAATCCGTCGACATGAAAAGCTTTATTCTAATCTTCCCAAGTGCACTTTTGCTAAAGACAAGTTGATTTTTCTTGGATTTGTCGTTTCTTCGAAGGGAATTGAAGTTGATGTTTCCAAGGTAAAGGACATACGAGATTGGCCCATACCAACAATGTGAGTGAACTCCGAAGTTTTCATGGGTTGGCCGGTTTCTATCGTTGCTTTGTGAAAGACTTTTCAACCATTGCTTGTCCCCTTAATGAATTGACCAAAAAGAATGTCACCTTCGTGTGGGGCAAAGCACAACAAAAAGCTTTTGATGAACTTAAAAAGAGGCTCACCGAAGCACCTGTTCTTGCTTTACCGGATTTCACAAAAACTTTTGAGATAGAGTGTGATGCTAGTGGTATTGGCATTGAAGGAGTCCTTATGCAAAATGGACGTCCTATAGCCTACCATAGCGAGAAACTTGATGGTGCTCGCCTTAACTATCCGATTTATGACAAAGAGCTTTTTGCCTTAGTTCGTGTCCTTCAAGTTTGGCAACACTACCTTTGGCCCAAGGAATTTATCATAAATTCCGACCACGAGTCGTTGAAATATCTCAAAGGCCAAGATAACTTGAGCAAGAGACACACTAAGTGGGTTGAGTTCGTGGAGTCTTTTCCGTACATTATCAAGTATAAGAAGGGCAAAGATAATGTAGTTGCGGACGCATTGTCTCGCAAACATACAAGCCTTCTTACAAGACTTGAAATCAACGTGTTGGGTCTTGAGGAAATAAAATCTTTGTATGCTTTCGATCCGTTCTTTGAACCAATTTTCACAAAGTGCTCCAATGACAAACGAGTTGATGATTTCTATTTGCATAAGGGCTTTCTATTTAAACAAAACAAGATATGCATCCCGAAGTCGTCGCTTCAACTTTTGCTTCTCCAAGAATCTCATGGTGGAGGCCTTATGGGTCACTTTGGTCGTGACAAGACATTAGACATGCTCTCCAATATCTACTTTTGGCCCAAGATGAAGCGTGACGTGGAGCGCTATGTTCAACGATGCACGACATGTGTTCAAGCTAAGTCGCAAGCTAATCCCTATGGTCTTTATATGCCATTGCCTATTCCTCATACACCTTGGTCCGACATTAGCATGGATTTCATGTTAGGACTGCCTAAATCTAAGCATGGTCATGATTCTATATTTGTTGTTGTGGATCGTTTTTCCAAAATGGCACACTTCATACCGTGCCATAAGACCGACGATGCTTCACATGTTGCAAATCTATTTTTCAGGGAAATCGTCCGCCTTCACGGTGTGCCAAGGATAATCGTCTCTCCCGCGACGTCAAATTCATGAGCTACTTTTGGAAGACCCTCATGGCCAAGCTCGGCGTCAAGCTCCTCTTCTCATCCGTATCACATCCTCAAACTGATGGCCAAACCGAAGTTGTCAACCGAAGCCTCGGAACTGTCCTTCGTGTGCTGATCAAGAAAAACCTGAAGGATTGGGAGGAATGCATTCCACACACCGAGTTCGCCTAAAATCGAGCCAAGCACTCAACAACCAATATGAGTCCATTCATGATCGTCTATGGTTTCGAGCCCCTCACCGCGCTCGACATCCTACCACTATCTCTCCATGAGCGCACGAACATGGACGTCAAGAAGCGCGCACAAGCTATGAAGACGCTCCATGAAGAAACAAGAGCTACTATCGAACAACAAGTCCTTCGCCAAGCTTCAAGGTTAAACAAGGACAAGAAGGAGATGATATTTGAAGAAGGTGATCTTGTGTGGATACACCTAAGCAAGGACTGCTTCCCCAAGGAACGTGACTCCAAGATCAAGCCAAGAGGAGATGGTCCCATCAAGGTCCTCAAAAGAATCAACAACAATGCCTACATCATCGACATACCAACCTCCAAGTACCTTGCAAGCAATACATTCAATGTCAAGGATCTCTCACCCTACCATGGAGATGTTCAAGATAATATCCATCAAGAGTCGAGGACAACTCTTTCCCAAGGGGGGAGCTGATGTAGCCCATCCTACGGACGCTTCTACATCTACACCAACAGGTCCCCCAAGTGGACCCATGACTCGTGCCCGAGCCAAACTCCTACAAGCTAAGGTGAACTCACTCCTCTCCTCGTGCCAATTTGATACCTCCATGGATGGCATGCTACTTCATACCTCTACTCTGTGTATCATCAGGTACGAATCCCCGCCGTGTCGACCCACGAGCCCTGAAGCTGCACCTGAGCTGAAGCTGCCTCAGCCGGAGTGTCCGCCCGAATCCAGCCGGAGTGTCCGCCCGAATCCAGCCGGAGTGTCCGACGCGACTTAGCCGGAGTGTCTGGCCTGCCCAAGCCTGAACCTGGCGCGAACATTCTGTGTGCTAGTTTGGACACTGCCCCGAGTGTCTGGCTACCCTAGACTGTCCGGCCCTCTCGACCCGGAGTGTCCGGCCCAAGTGATGGGCCTGCGAGCCAAGCTGGGCCCTATGGCCCATGTACCCCTCTACTTTGCCCAGAACTCTACTTTAATACCTGAATGACCCCTGAACTTGTGGTTGGCCTATATATAGACCCCCACCTCCATTGTAAACCTTAGGCTTGATATTGGAATTAGTGGAAACCCCTTTGTGGATCTATCTAATTCTTGCCTCATGCTCCTTGACTAAGGAGCACCAATATCCCCAAACCTCATTGGAGTTTGCATTGTGCCTCCGCGTTATACAAGGCCTAGGCATCGGTGTCCCTTTGCCTAGACGTCAAGATCTCACTGAGTCTCCCATCTCGCCGTGCCGGTTCGAGAGAGAGTCCTCTGCCCGACTCCGATCCTAGGGATTGCGCCGGACCGGTCACTGTCGGCGTAGCTATTGGTGTTTATCGTGGTTTTGCGTGTGTGTTCATCGCGTTCTTCGTGCGTGTGTTCGTCGTGTTCATCCTTCCCTCCTTCCCCCGCACTACACCCTCGATTTGAAAGGAATCGTGAAAGATCAGGCCACCCTAGAGGTTTGCCCTCAACATTTTACATACGAACTCGGATTTTGGTGTTCTTTAGCTCGTTTTGAAGAGGAGAAGGAGCTCTACATCATCATATCCGTGGTTCATGCTATCTACTCCATCCAAATTTCGTGAGCAAGGTGGAATCCACCAATAAAGGGTGAAGATCGTCGATGAAAGGTATAAACATTCCGTGTCTTCTCCCCACTTGCTTTCCTCTGTGAGCTACACTATCTTTGCGTTCAACAAACACCTATTGAGAGTAGTTCCTCCTATGATTTCTTGGGCTATGCACATTTGATACCTTGTAGAATTCCGAGCAAAAGTTGTGAGCGCGCTATCTCATATAGTTATCTTGTATAGTTGTTGGCACAAGGAAGGGGCAAGTGAAAAAATAGGTGGTACTTTTGTGCATATCTTGTAGCCCACCAATTTTATTGCAATTGAACTAGCATCTCTCCTTGCACTTGTGTGACACGAGCTTATAGTCTTCGCTAGGTAATCATTTGGTTCTTAGCTCACTTTTTCCGTCGCACAAGTCCCATTTATCCCACCGTGTGTGTTTCCTTGTATATAATTCCTATCTTGTGGATTGACTTGTTTTGCTTTGTGATCATCGTGGTTCTTTACTTGCCATTACAATATCTTGATTTTGGATTGTTCTTGGACACGCCACCTTCCATACCTATCCACCATAAGCTTTGTGTGTGTGTTTTTTTAGTGGTTAGTTGGTTTTGGTGTTCTGCGTGAACTTCACTTTGCTTGGTTTTGATTGCTCTGAAGTGTTGCCACTTGCACGATACTATCTTCCAAGGTAAAGTAAGGTTTGACGTTGCATTCCTAACCCCTATCACTTCCATATACACCACTTGGTCTAGTGAATAATGTCTAGGGACTCCGGAACCGAGGATGATATCTATGAAGAATCCATGATGAGCCACCACGACTACGACTCCACAAGTATATAGGACATGATGGAGCACTACACCGACAATGGCTCCGCATGCTTTGAGGACCCGGAGCACTACACCTATGACGGCTCCACATGCATGGAATACATGGAGCACGTCATCAACTATGGCTCCTCAAGCATGAAGGAATTGGAGCTCTACATCGACAATGGCTCCTCATGCATGGAGCACTACACCGACAATGGCTCCACATTCTTGGGTGATATGGAGTACTACATCAACAACGACTCCCCAAGCATGGATGACTTCGAGTGCTTCAACGACGACGCCTCACCAAGCATGGATACAAGACGTCGTTCAAGGCTTCTTCGCCACGAAGACGGAGAATACATGTTGAGCACCATCCATAATGCTCAACCAAGCTCAAGAAGGCACCACCATAAAGAGAAGAGTGCCAGGGATAAGAAGCATCGTCGCGAGCGTCATGTGGATGACCAAGTGCGCCATCTACATCAACCTTTCGCAAGGCACGCCAATGACCTCCATCGACACCATCATAAGGCACCTTCAACTACTCATGCCACCACCAAAATGCCACCAAGAGCAAGCTCTCCTCCATGCCATCAAGCTTCAACGCCAAAACTTGACGTCCTAGATGATGCATGCACCTTGATGGATAAGGAAGACAAAGACCTCTACTTTGCCAAGTTGGACGAGTACGTCAAGAGGACTACACAAGCCAAGGTGCAAGATGGCGACGGCAAGGTCAAGATTGGTGAGCATGGGACTTTCCCTTCACCAAAGAGGGTGCATGGAGTTGAGATAATCGAGCCTATCCCTACATGCTTGAGTGATGATGTGGTACCAATCCCATGTGAGTATGAGAGCGACTTATGAAAATAAGATTGAGATGAGTGACTCCACCATACGTGAGATTGAGTGCTTCCATTTGGAGGGCATGAGTGATACACCGAGTGAGTTGAGAGTGGTAGTTGATAGGTCATGTGAGACCACTTGGATTTCTAACAACTTACCCTCTACCTCTAGTGTGTTATCTCATAATGTGCTAGGTTCCATGGATCAAGACGCACCAAGCATGGAGATGATGATGCCTCCGACCGAGTAGATGAACATGGTAGATGAAGATGATGCCATACCCATACATGATGAAGAAGTATCCCACATGGAGGCCAATGCTACCACAACACCCACTTCATATGCGAGGTATGAACAAGGTAAAATAAGGGTGTTTATGATGCCATGATCCCACTAGTGGACATGATGATTTGTGATGACTTGCATGCTATGGATGATACTTGTGACATGACATATGTTCCACTCTTATTCCCATGTGTTAATCTTGCTATGCATCATGATGACCATGTGGATTCCCTTTATTGCCATGATATTGCCATAGACATGCCATGCTCTAAACTTTATAGGGATGATATCATTGCTTGCACTTTGTTGAACAATTGCTCTTTCCAATGTTTTTCTTGCAATGATGTTACCAATGGTACCCCTCGGATAATGCTTTGTCATGAGTGTTTTATAATTTCTCCCGTTGCATGCAATAATATGGATGATTGCTCTTTCACTTGTTTTGCTTGCAACAATAATTCTCATATGGTTTATATTGAGATGGCCCCCATAGCTTTCTCAAATTTTGGAGATTTTGATGATTGCCATGATAAGCATTTTCCCACTTGCATACTCACCATGCATATTTTTCATACTTGATTGACACTAATGGTGATGTGCACAAGAAGAGATATGTCATGATGGATGATGTATTTCTCTACCATACACACACATTCTTCCTTTTGTGTATGATGTGTGTAGGTACCCGCACAAGAATGTCAACCTCGGTTGAGCACGAGTTGACAAAAAAAGCTCTAGAGAGCATCCCCCAAGTGAGTTCAAGATAAAACCCAGCTCTGATACCTTTTGCATGCTTTGCATCTTTCATGTTGAAAAATTCCTCTTTCCTATTGTTTGCTTGCAAACATGTTAATGGTATTCTTTCACCTTGTAACAATCATGTTTCGTTGCTATTGGATATTGATGCTTTGTGTGTTGCAACAAAAATGTTGAACAATTTCTCTTTCCGATGTTTTGTGTGCAACCATAATGCCATTATGAGCATGTATTGTCATGAGAGCTTCCAAGTCTCTCGTATTGTTGTTGCAACAAACATAAGGACCACTTGCTCTTTCATATAGTTTATTTGCTAACATGTTGTTTTTGCTTCCACTTGCGATACTAGTACCCCCATGATTTTGGCTTTTGATGATATGTGTATGGCATCCAACATATTGAACATTTGTTCTTTCCAATGGTTGGTTTGCACACATAATGATGTTGTTTTGGATATTCTTCCTCATGTGTTTTTGCCGAATTCTCCTAGCTTTGCATCAAAGATGTTGATCAAGATTTTAGTCAATTGCTTTGAGTGCCACACTAAGACGTTATATGGAGATTTTGACTTCCCACATTTGTATGATGTCGAAACGATTTCCATGCACTTTGACCTTGCATATGCATCCCATTTGCTATCCTTGAGTTTTGCTAATAGTGTTGTGAACTAGAATGGACATGCCTCAAATGACATGCTCCTCTATCACACACAAACATATGTTGCTTGGTCTTTGTTTTGTGAAGGTACAAGGATATACACGTCAACCTCTATGAACAAAGTGTTGACAAGGCGAACCGTAGAGAGTTACCTATGGCTGCTCCTCAACGAGCTATCTCTACATCATAAGGTGACTTCACTCTACTTTATGACTCATGCTATAATATTCATGACTTGGCTACGCTTTGAGTGTTGCTTCACTTTTGTGTTGAGCTTAGGCTTTAGGGCAGGCGAAGGAACATTGAAGTGTTGTCAATTCAATCTTCTCGAGGATGACTATATGGTGAACCCCAGGATCAAGAGGGTCTCTCGACATCTTCTACTTTGTGATGAGTGTGTAGAATCGAGGACGACTCTTTTTGAAGGGAGGGGAGATGATGTAGCCCGACCTTCGGTCGTTACCACATCATGGTCTCCAACTTATGCCAAGTCTCCACGAACTCCAAAGGTGAATCCGTTCCTCTATGAGAGCCCACTTCCTGCCCCATTGAATTGTATACTTCTTCATACTCTGTCCCATATCCATGATAGGTTCACACCAAGAAGTACGGAGGCATGGGAGGAAGCCTGGGGCACAAAAGCCGACAAGACGGAGGCTTGGAAGAGAAGACGGAAGAAGCAGCAGCTAGAGCACCGGAGTCTCCGGCCTACGCACACCAGAGTCTCTGGCCACACCGGAGTCTCCGGCCACACCGGAGTCTCCGGCCTGCTGACCCCAGAGTCTCCGGACCCATCTCCGGACCGACCCCTAGATCGAGCTCGAGGACAGTTTGTCTACCACTCCGGAGACGACACCGAAGACAGACCGGAGTCTCCGGCCTGAGCGTATGGGCCTGTGCGCCACCAGCTGGGCCTTCGGCCCATGTACCCCTTAGTCCGCCCAGACTTTCCCCTTTTATTCCTAAAGTACCCTTGAACTAGTGGCTGGCATATATATAGTGCCCCCACCCCCTCATGTAACCAGAGGCATAGATGATAGACTAATGAAAACCCCCTTTGTGGAATCTCTAGTTTTGCCTCATCCCCTTCTAACAAAGGGGATCGACTATCGTCACCACCTCATTGGAGTTTGCATCGCGCCTCCCTCATTGTACAAGGCCTTGGCCTTGGTGTCCCTTTGCCAAGACGTCAAGACCCTCTCCAAGGTGTTCTTCCCTCTCCGGGTGAGATCGAGGGAGCACGTTGACCGATCTTTCCTTGCGAGGATTCTATTGGACCGGTGGCCATCAGCGAGAGCAATCAGCCTTGTATCTTGTGAGTTTTGCATGTGTTCATCGTGTTCTTCGCGAGGTGTGCGTCCACTTCCGCTACCTTCTCCCTTTCCCCTCGCTTTCCCATCGATTTGACCACAAGATCCGTGAAGATCGGGCCACCCACGGGGTTACCCCATAACACAAAGTCCATGCTAATTTCTGACCAAGGTGCATGATGAATATGTAATGGCATATAAAGACCAAATGGGTTAGACTTAGACTTAGCTTGATCACATGTAGTGCTCCGTTGGACATAGCGCTCCACATCTCTCTTCATCTTGGGCCAATAGTAATGAGTGGCGAGCATGTCCAACATCTTGTCATGTCCAAAGTGACCAATGAGTCCTCCACCATGTGAATCTTGGAGAAGCATAAGTTGGAGAGACGACTTCGGAATGCAAAGTCTGTTTTGTTTAAAGAGAAATCCCTAATGCAAATATAAATCATCAACTTATTTTTCAATGGAGCACTTTGTGAAAATTGGTCCAAAGAATGTGTTGGAAGCATACAAAGTTTTGATTTCATCAGGACCCATCACGTTTACTTCGAGTCAAGTAAGAAGGCTTGTGTTCTTGCGAGACAAAGCATCCGCAACTACATTATCTTTGCCCTTCTTATACTTGACAATGTAAGGAAAAGACTCCATGAACTCAACCCAATTAGCGTGTCTTTTACTCAAGTTGGCTTGACCTTTGAGATATTTCAATGAATCATGGTAAGAATGTATATTAAATTCCTTAAGCTAGAGGTAATATTGCTAAACTTGAAGGACACGAACTAAGGCAAAAATCTCTTTGTCATAAATCGGGTAATTTATACATGCACCATCAAGTTTCTCGCTATGGTACGCAATAGGACGACCATTTTGCATGAGGACTCCTCCAATGCCAATACAACTAGCATCACACTCTATCTGAAAAGTTTCTATGAAATCCGGTAACGCAATAAGAGGTGCTTCGGTGAGCCTCTTTTTAAGTTCATCAAAAGCTTTTTGTTGTGCTTTTCCCCACATGAAGGTGACATTATTTTTGTTCAACTCAATGAGAGGACAAGCAATGGTAGATAAATCCTTCACAAAGCGACTATAGAAACCGGTCAACCCATGAAAACTTGGAAGTTCATTTTGAAAAAATAGTGGCTCCACACAACTCATCAAGCATGTCGTCAAGACGCGGTATAGGATGTCTATAACGTATAGTGATAATATTGATTAGACGGCAGTCCATGCATAACTGCAACGTATCATCCATCTTAGGGATAAGAATCATGGGTACCGCACTTGGACTTGTGCTTACTTGGATCAAACCGTCCAACCCATGAAAACTTTGAAGTTCACTCACATATGTAGGAATGGGACAATCTCGAATGTCTTTGACTTTAGAAACATCGAGTTCAATGCCATTGGAATAAACAACAAAACCAAGGAAAATCAACTTGATATGGGGTGGCCCGATCATCTCAGCAAGCACTTGTCGATGATGATGGTGGATGATAGATAACTAGCCTGTAGCTATGAACTCCCCTACTCGAACCCTGATGCCAATGCAACAGCTCTCGAACCATGCGGGATATTCACAACAGCTCCCGTAGGCGGAATTTTCACAAGTGCAGATGCAAACTTGTGCATAAAGGGTTTATATGATCCAAAAATGAACAACTAAAGGAGGTAAAAGACTCAGAGAATATGAGTGAACCAAATGCTTTATTCCATTGATCATATAAAGATACTTACATAATATAAAAATATGCTAAATGTAAAAGGGACGTAGCTATCTCCGAGAAATCATCATCGGAGTCACGTTGCTTGCGGTTGCACTTTTTTGGCATATCTTTCTACTTGCGAATTTGGACGAGGTAATAGTTACCATTGAGCAATGATTTGCTTATGACGAACGGTCCTTCCCAAGGTGGGGATAATTTGTGTGACTTTTCCTGCTTGACTCTAAGAACCAGATCCCCTCTTTAAACGAGTGATGCTTAACGTGGCAACTATGGTAGTCACGTAGCTTCTGCTGGTAGATGGCGAATCTCTAGCATGCGAGCATGTGCTCCTCCTATAGTAGGTCCACAGTAAGCGTATGTATTCTTCAGCTTCATCTTCATCGTAGGTGGTGAGTCTTAGTACATCGTGGAGGATGTCGGATGGTAGGGCGGCTTCTGCTCCATAAACCATGAAGAAAGGGGTCAAGCTAGTAGATCTGTTGGGTGTTGTTTGTAAACTCCACAATACTGATGGTAGCTCTTCCGCCTAGGCTCCAGCTGCTCTATGTAGCGGTACCTCTAAGCGTGGCTTGATTCCTTGCAGAATTAGTCCATTGGCCCATTCAACTTTTCCATTTGACAATGGATGTGCCACAGATGCTAGGTCAAGGCAGATGCCTTTTTCATGACAGTACTCCTCTACTTCTCTGAGAGACAAGTTTCTGCCGTTGTCGGTGATGATGCTATGTGGGAGATCAAATCTCACCACCAAATCCCGGACAAACTTTAGGGTTGTTGCCCCATCAAGCTTTCTGATGGGTTTAGCTTCGATCCATTTTGTGAACTTATCATCTACTACTAGTAGATGTGTAAATCCACAAGGTGTTGTTTGCAAAGGTTCAACCATGTCAAGCCCCCATACTACAAACGGCCAAGTGATTGGTATTGTTCGCAATTCTTTAGCTGGAACATTTGGTTGTCTTGCATAAAACTGGGATCCAAGATAGGTTCGTACCAACTTGTCGGTGTCCTCCTTATCAGTTAACCAGTAGAATCCTTGCCGGAAGGCCTTGGCCACCTACGATTGGGGAGCGACGTGATGCCCGCAATCTCCGAGATGTATCTCTTTGAGGATATCTATACCTTGCTGCTGGGAGACGCACTAAAGGAAAACTCATGTGGTACTTCTTTTGTATAGCTGGCCATCAATGATGATGTAGCCTTTTGATTTGCGTACTATCTGCTGGCTTTTGCCTTCGTTGGCAGGAAAAGTTTCGTCGTAAAGATAGTCCATGAACGGTTTCGTCCAAGCTGGAGGGATCACTGTTACTGCATTAACAAATGTGTCAACTCTATCTGGGTTGTCGGGGTCCGCTCCTTTCACGAATGGGGTCCGCAAATGCTCTAGGAAAATGCTTGGCACAATTGGTCGGCGAGCTGATCCAAGCTTTGCTAGTAGATCTGCCACTTCGTTGTCCTCCCTTTTAACGTACTTGACTTCGTAGCCGTCGAAGCACTTGGCTACCTCGTCTACTACGTCTCGATATGCTGCCATCATAGGGTTCCGCGCGTTCTAGGTGCTAGGCACCAGCTAGACAACCAAGTCAGAATATCCACTACAAACTATGCGCTTGATGCCAATATCCTTGGCTACACTAAGTGTTATGGGTCTCCTTGTGGATTTACCCTTGGAGTGGCCCGATCTTCACGGATTGGAGGCGGAAGTGAGGGAAAACACGATGAACACGAAGAACACAACTCTAATGCAAGGTAAAGATTCAAACACATGCCAAATCACACCCAATTCGATTTGCTCCCGTTGGTTCGAACAACCAATTCAATAGAATCCTCGGCGAGAGACCTTGCGGTAGAATCACCAAAGGAGATATCGGCAAGCAGATGGTAGAATCCAAACCAAGGAGAGAGTAGCAACCAAGTAGAATCCCAAAGGGCAGAGACCAAGCACTACTAGAATTGATGTAGCCCAACATATGGAAACCACCTTTGGTCCACATCATGCCACGCTAATCATCACTCTAAAGGTGAACTCCTTCCATGCTTTGCCTTTTGTTGGTTATTGTGCGAATGGAATCCTACTTGAGACAAATACCCATGATGTGACTAGGTCCATGAACATGATGCCGAGGACATGCAGCAAGGATGGCTCTGGAGCCAAGACACCCAAGCAAGAGGCCTGGAAGAGGAAACGCAAGAAGCTGCTGAAGTAGGACCGGAGTCTCCGGACCAGCAGACCGGTGTCTCCGGTCTACCACACCGGAGTCTCTGGACTGAGCCCCGAACCTACGCCTAGGATAGTCTGAGACCCCCTCTGGAGGTGACACTAGAAACAAACCGGAGTCTCCGGCCTACACCGGAGTCTCCGGACCCCACACCGGAGTCTCTGGACCGAGCATCGTGGGCCTGTGCGCCTTAAGCTAGGCTTGGCCCATGTAACGCCCTAAACTTCCTGCTTATGCCTGTTTTACCCCTAGCTCGTGGCTGGCCTATATATATGCCCCCAACCCCTCCTTGAAACCCTAGAGATGATGATGAATTGAGGCATGTGCCAAACCCTAGATGGGAACCCCCTCTCATTACTAAATATATGAGTTGTACAAGGCCTTGGAGTTGGTGCCCTTCTCCAAGTTGTCAAGACCCTCCTCAAGTGTTTGGTCTCTCCCTTTCAAGTCTATTAGTAGTGCTTGGTCTGTCCCCTTTGGGATTCTACTTGGTTGCTACTCTCTCCTTGATTTGGATTCTACCGTCCGCTTGCCGATCTCTCCTTTGGTAATTCTACCGCAAGGTCTCTCGCTGAGGATTCTATTTGATTGGTTGTTCGAACCAACGGGAGCAAATCGAATTGGGTGTGATTTGGCATGTGTTTGTATCTTTACCTTGCATTAGAGTTGTGTTCATCATGTTCATCGTGTTTTCCCTCACTCCCTCCTCAAATCCGTGAAGATCGGGCCACTCCAAGGGTAAATCCACAAGGAGACCCATACCAACTGGTATCAGCAGCTTTTGGTTGCCACGGATTTGACTTCGCCCTTCGATTTCCACCATAAACTGAAAAATACCAAAAATATAGCCCCAAATTGCTCTTGGATCGATCTCTCGTTTTGGTGAGTTGATTGTGGTTTTAGTCCAATAGAAACTTGTCTTTGGAATTGGTCTACTTGTGCCCTATGTTTCCCAGCCCAATTTGGTCGAAATTTTCTGGATTTGAGGGTTCAAGGGCCGAATTTCCGCTCAAGAACATGAGTTGTTCGTTGTGCAGACTCCACACCGGAGTTTTCGGACAAAAAGACCGGAGTCTCCGGCCTACACCGGAGTGCCCTCAATAGAGTAGCAAATATAAATGCATAGGACACCTTCAAAGTTCATAAGAGTGACTAGATACAATAGTTTAAAACAAGCAATATCAAAGTATGCATCAATCAACTAGTCTTGGGACAATGCACATAGAACTAAGAATGGCCACTATGCTCTCAAAGTAGGTGCATAAAGATAGAAGGTGGAGACTCAATATAATGGTGGAAGAAAGGCCTTTGTAAAAGGAAGTAGGGATTCAAGTCTCATAAAGAGCTTCCAAAAATTATGGTACTTATAGCTTTCAGCTCTCATTGCCCCTATCATAAGCATCTTTAAGGTGATTAAGGTTAAAGTGACACAACTAAGAGGATATGCTTGACAAGTTATAAACCGAAATCTCATGCCCCTTACTTATGAAGACCGATCCTCATGCTACTCAACTTCAGTCACGAGTAAGCTCTTGTCATTGTAAGTACATGTGTATCATTAAGAACCGCCAATGGGGTACCCCTTGCACATGATACGGGAGCTTTCCCACAATCAAAATGACAAGGCAAGCAGACAATGAGCATCTCAGCGATCTTTTTATTTGCTATTTGCATAGGTTTTTATTGAGGATGCTTCATAGAGTGCTCATTATGGTGATGCTACAAGTTTCCACCATAATTAGGCATGGCTTAGGCTAGCGGCCCAGGCGTTTCTCTAACACACATACAAACTCCATGATCTTACAAGTTCCACTTTTATTTCACACCGCCGGGATCCGTAAGCAAAAGAACATGATATCAACGGGGTACAAAGTACAAGTGCAATGTTGAAAGCATTCCCCATGAAACATGGTTCTGCTAATTTCATCTTACAAATAGCAAGCATATACGCAACAAAGAAGGACTGAATGGTTCAAGTTTATTAGATGCAAAAAATAAAGTGTGCCATCAAGTTCGCGAGAGCTTTAATCACTAGTTTTCTCATAACAAGTTTAATTTGGAAGGTAAACAAAAGCATGAATATACTTCGAATAGCATAAGATAGTAGGTAGGCATGGTGGACTCTTTGGAATAACTTGGTTTAGGGAGTTGGATGCATGAGTGTAACTCATACTTGGTGGTGGAGGCTAGCAAAAGACTTGGAGCGACGAACTAAGAGAGCAATAATGGCCATAATCATGCAGAGCGACAAACCATCATTGATCAAAGCATAAAGTGATACTACAAGTTGAAAACTTGATGTTGCCCGTCCTACGGACGCTTCTACATCTACACCAACAAGTCCCCCAAGTGGATCTATGACTCGTGCCTGAGCCAAACTCCTACAAGCTAAGGTGAACTCGCTCCTCTCCTCGTGCCAATTTGATACCTCCTTGGATGGTGTGCTACTTCATGCAACTACCCTATGCATCATCAGGTACGAAGCTTCGACACATCACCGAGCACCCAAGGATGGAGAACAAGGAGCAGAACGTGAAGCAAAAGCCGCTGGAGCTGCTCAGACCGGAGTCTCCGGTGTACGCACACCGGAGTCTACGGCCTGCCAAAGTCTCCGGCCTGAAGACACCGGAGACTTCGGCCCTCCCTATGGTCTGACCCCCTGCACCAGGCCCTAGGACAATCTGAAGACCCCTCCGGAGGCTGGTCCAGAGACTACACCGGATTCTCCGTCCTAGACCGGAGTCTCTGGTCCACCACACCGGAGTCTCTGGTCCGACCATTGCCAGGCATGAAAAGGCCTTTGGGCCTTCGGCCCATGTACCCCTTAGTCCATCCAGAACTTGTCTTTTATTCCTAAAGTACCCATGTTTAAGTGGCTGGCCTATATATAGACCCGCACCTCCATTGTAAACCCTAGGCATGATAATGGAATTAGTGGAAACCCCTTTGTGGATCTATCTAATTCTTGCCTCATGCTCCTTGACTAAGGAGCACCAATATCCCCAAACCTCGTTGGAGTTTACATCGTGCCTCCGTGTTGTACAAGGCCTAGGCATCGGTGTCCCTTTGCCTAGACGTCAAGATCTCACCGAGTCTCCCATCTCGCCGTGCCGGTTCGAGAGAGAGTCCTCCGCCCAACACCGATCCTGGGGATTGCGCCAGACCGGTCACCACCGGCGTGAGCTATTGGTATTTATCGTGGTTTTGCGTGTGTGTGTTCATCGCGTTCTTCGTGCGTGTGTTCGTCGTGTTCATCCTTCCCTCCTTCCCCCGCACTCCACCCTCGATTTGAAAGGGAATCGTGAAAGATCAGGCCACCCTAGAGGTTTGCCCTCAACATATTGGTATCAAGAGCTTCGTTGCTCACGATTTCCCCCACAATTATTTCTTCTATCCACCAAAAATTCGAAAATCCCCAAAAAAGAGCCCCAAATTTGCCTTTGCATCGATCTCTTGATTTGGAGTCTTATTTGTGGTTTTGATCCGACCAAACCTTGTCTTAGGTGTTGGTCCAGCTTTATCCTGCGTTTTCCCAGCCCAATTTGGCCAATTTTTCGCGGATTTGAGGACCCAAGGCGTGGATTTCTGTTCAAGAACACGAGCAGTTCGCGATCTGACTCCAGACCAGAGTCTCCGTCCTACACACCGGAGTCTCTGGCCTACATCGGAGTCTCCGGCCTACCCACACCGGAGTCTCTGGCCTGGACCGGAGTTTCCGGCCTGAAACCCCGGAGTCTCCGGCCTGACGCCTGATTTTGACAGTTTTGCCTCTAATCTTGCATTGGCTAATTTTCTCTTGTTTGTTTGTGCCCATGTGTGTGTCGCCAACTAACACCAAGCTTCCGCATCAACAAACCCCGCGCTCATCGACACCACGGCCCACAAACATCATCCCGCAACACCGACGCCAAGTTCATCATCAAAGAAGGTATAACTTGTGTTACCTTGTTAACCCCTATCTTCCTTTGTGTGTACCTATCCCATGAGAGTGGCTCATCTTGTGTTTGCTTGAGCATTGTGCATTTGTCCTTGGATAGTGAGAGTGCAAGAGAAATATCAAGTGTGACTAGGTAGCATCAAGGGAGAGCAAAAAAATACAAAAGAAAGAAAAAGATACAAAGAAAAAGAAAAAGAAAAATAGTCTCCCCTTGCAAAAGTGAGTCTCAAATCTTGTAAGCAAGAGAGAAAGAAGAGCGCCCAAGGCAAGTGCACAAATCCGTTGCTCACTTTTAATCTTTGCAAATGAGCCACGGTCTCTCCTTGCATTGGCACGACAACGATCTTAGTCTTCGGTAGGACTTTTAGTTTGCTCATTTTGATAGTCGTGTCAATCCCAACTTTCTCCACGTGTGTGTACATAGTCGTAGGTTACCGTCACCCTTTTGAGTTGTTGACCTTCGCCTTTGACTTGAGTTTTGTTGGATTTTACCCACTTTTGACTACCCCTTTTCTTTTGGTTGGTTCTTTGGCTTTCCACAATCCTAACCTACCACCAACAAGCTTTTGAGAGTTAGTTCTTTCTTTAGGGTGAGTTTTTCTTTGCAATTCCACTTTGCACGCTAATAGCTCTAACTTGTGGTTTCTAGTTTGGTGCAATCCCCAAGGTGAGGTACAAGGCTCACACCACCATGTTCCACTTCCATATACAATACTTGTGTGTTTTGCATGATGGATAGGCATGGTGAGGCGAGCCAACCACCTCCCCACGAAGAAGATCAAGGACCGTACATGACTCGTGCAAGTCACTTCATCGTTCGACAAAGAGTTCTGTGAACGTTGCCAAGCCCTTGAGACGCGATAAGATGAATAATTTGGTGAGACGCAAGCCGAGTTCAAGAACATCGACAACCGCTTCGACGGCCTCGAACGACAAATGCATGCAATGCATCACAACTTCGGCTACCAAAATGAAGCGCTCCAACACTCCGTGGCTGAAACAAATGATAATCTTCGATGCCTCATCGATGGCATGGCAAGACCACGTTCACGCGCATCAAGCTCTTCAAGTTCTTCGCATCGTCATGCACCTCTTCCACAAGATCTACATCAAAGTGCTCAAAGACGCAATGATGCCCCCGTGGTTGAAGATGGAACCTCTTCGAACTATGTACCTTCCCCACGGCACGCCGCAACGTCAAGCTATTATGGTGACCTCTCTTCAAGGCCACGAGCAAGGCAAGAAGAACACCGTCATCACGCAAGGGCACTAGTGATCCAACAAGAGCAACCATAAGAGGAACCGCAAGTGCAACCGCAATTCTACCACCATCGACCGCGACACATACTTGACACAACAAGTGGTGACTCCAATTTGGAGAATCAAGCTCGTCATCGACGTGAAGTTCTCCAAGATCCTCCTCCTCGTCATCAACGTCATGAACGTCCACACCGACACCATGGTCATCATGAGGCGCCTCCCCCACCTCAAAAAAATTTGGAGCATGAAGTGATACAAATTGAGCGACGCCCACCACGTCAAGAGGCTCATGACCATGTTCTTCGTCATGAGGCCCATGTGCCTAACCATCATCACCAACCGAGGAACGAGCCTCCTATTTGTCATCAACCGCGTCAAGAGGCTCCACGCCCTCGCCACCATGAGGCCCAAGCGCCTCAACCACGTCAACAACCGCGCCAAGAGCAAGAGCAAGCTCCTCAACATCAATATCAAGAGCAAGCTCCGCAACAAGGTCACGAGAACCAAGTTCCACATCCCCAACTACAAGATCATCAACAAGGTCACCAAGCTCGTCGTAATGACCGCAACGATGAAGAAACTTTTGGCAAGCTCAAGTTCACGATGCCCAAGTTCACCGGATCCAATGACCCCGAAGAATACCTCTCGTGGGCACTCAAAGTCGACAAGATCTTCTGCATGCACAACTATAGCAATGAGAAGATGGTCGCCATGGCTTCGCTTGAGTTTGATGATTACGCCAACCTTTGGTGGGAACAAGTTCAAGTTGCTCATGATGCAAGACAAGAACCGCCAATCACAACTTGGCATGACATTAAGGCTCACATGAGATCCCGGTTCGTCCCCGTGCACTACACGCGTGACCTCTTCAACAACCTTCAAGCGCTTTGTCAAGGGACAAAGACCGTGGAAGACTACTTCAAGGAAATGGAACTCAACTTGATTCGCGCCAACATTGATGAGCACATGGAGCAAACAATGGCACATTTCCTTATTCGCTTGAATCACCCAATCAAGCGCACCGTCGAGTTCCAAACATACAACACCATGGTTGAGCTTGTGCACATCGCAACAAAGGCTGAACGTCAAGTGCAAGAGGATATCAAGTACAACAAGACCAAGATGTACTTCACCTACAAGCAAGCTTCAACCGCTACACCAACAACTTTCAATGGAAGCTCATCAAGTACCTCCAAGCCTTCCTTCAAGCCCACACTTCCTCAAGGAAAACTGCCCCCAAGTGGCAAACAAGCAAAGAGTGATACACCTTTCAACGGTGAATGCTACAAGTGTGGAGGTAAAGGACACAAATCAGCCGAATGTGGAAACAAGAAAGTATTGTTCATCCATGACAATGGCGACGAAGAGTACTTGAGTGAAGATGAGTTTGATGCCCGTGTCAAAGAAGCAATGGCAAGGAAACGAGGGGAATATGATCAAGAACTCCTCATGTGTGAACATGACACAAGTCCATCGCTTATCGTCACAAGGATCTTGACCACTCAAGCACAAGAGCATGAAGACCAACGCTCCAATATCTTCCAAACACGAGCCGGCATCAATGGCAAATCTATCAAGGTGATCATTGACAGAGGGAGTTGCCACAACCTCGCTAGCACCGAGTTGTGTGAGAAGCTCAACCTCACCCTCCTTCCACACAAGCACCCCTACCACGTGCAATGGCTAAGTGACCAAGGGTCCGTGAAGATCAAGCATACCGTATCGGTCTCCTTCGCCATTGGTCCTTACAAAGATACGGTGGAGTGTGATGTGGTTCCTATGACAGTTTGCCACATGCTTCTTGGTCGACCATGGCAATTTGACAAGGCTGCTCAACATGATGGTCGCACCAATGTATACACCTTCAAATGGCTCAACAAAACATGTGTTTTGCAACCGATGACTCCTAGCCACATAATTGCGGACAATGCAAAGGCTTTAGCGAGGGCGCAAAGCACAACACCTACTTGTGAGAAGAGCGGTGAGAGAGAGAACCACCTCATAGTGAGTGAGAGCTACAAGCCAAATTCGAGTGGAAAAACTAAGAGTGATCTCCTTGCCACCAAAAGTGAGATGAGAGATGTTCAGAACAACCCATCCATCTTGCACTATGTCCTCATTTGCAAGGGACTAGCACAAGGAACTAATGAATTAACCAATGTTCCTCCATCTTTGATGAATGTTTTGCAAGAATTCAAGGATGTGTTCCCCGAAGAGCTTCCACATGGACTACCACCTCTTCGCGGCATCGAACATCGCATTGACCTCATCCCCGGTGCACCTCTTCCCAACCGCGCCGCTTACCGCACGAACCCGAAGGAGACAAAGGAGATCAAACGTCAAATCAACCAACTCGTCTCCAAAGGTTTGATCCAGGTTAGCACTAGTCCAAGTGTCGTACCCGTGATTCTTGTCCCAAAGACGGATGATACGTTACGGTTATGCATGGACTGTCGTCCAATCAATGCTATCACCGTGCGTTATCGACATCCCATACCACGTCTCGATGACATGCTTGATGAGTTGTGTGGAGCCACTAATTTTTCGAAAATTGATCCTCGTAGTGGTTACCATCAAATACGCATGGCTGAAGGTGATGAGTGGAAAACCGCCTTCAAGACCAGACTTGGTCTCTATGAATGGTTTGGTTTATCAAATGCCCCATCCACCTTCATGCGCCTTATGAATCACATCTTGCGTTCTCTCATTGGAAAAAGTGTTGTTGTCTATTTCAATGATATTCTTGTTTATAGCAAATCACTTGAGGACCATATAACACATGTCAAGGAAGTTTTGCAAATCCTTCGACATGAAAAGCTTTATGCTAATCTTCCCAAGTGCACTTTTGCTAAAGACAAGTTGATTTTTCTTGGATTTGTCATTTCTTCGAAGGGAATTGAAGTTGATGTTTCCAAGGTAAAGGACATATGAGATTGGCCCATACCAACAAATGTGAGTGAACTCCGAAGTTTTCATGGGTTGGCCGGTTTCTATCGTCGCTTTGTGAAAGACTTTTCAACCATTGCTTGTCCCCTTAATGAATTGACCAAAAAGAATGTCACCTTCGTGTGGGGCAAAGCACAACAAAAAGCTTTTGACGAACTTAAAAAGAGGCTCACCGAAGCACCTCTTCTTGCTTTACCGGATTTCACAAAAACTTTTGAGATCGAGTGTGATGCTAGTGGTATTGGCATCGGGGGAGTCCTTATGCAAAACGGATGTCCTATAGCCTACCATAGCGAGAAAATCGATGGTGCTCGCCTTAATTATCCAATTTATGACAAAGAGCTTTTTGCCTTAGTTCGTGTCCTTCAAGTTTGGCAACACTAACTTTGGCCCAAAGAATTTAGCATACATTTCGACCACGAGTCGTTGAAATATCTCAAAGGCCAAGCTAACTTGAGGAAGAGACACGCTAAGTGGTTGAGTTCCTGAAGTCTTTTCCGTACATTGTCAAATATAAGAAAGGCAAAGATAATTTAGTTGCAGATGCATTGTCTCGCAAGCATACAGGCCTTCTTACGAGATTTGAAATCAACGTGTTGGGTCTTGAGGAAATAAAATCTTTGTATGCTTCCGACCCGTTCTTTGAACCAATTTTCGCAAAGTGCTCCAATGACAAAGGAGTTGATGATTTCTATTTGCATAAGGGCTTTCTTTTTAAACAAAACAAGCTATGCATCCCGAAGTCATCGCTTCAACTTTTGCTTCTCCAAGAATCTCATGGTGGAGGCCTCATGGGTCACTTTGGCCGTGAAAAGACATTGGACATGCTCTCCAATCACTACTTTTGGCCCAAGATGAAGCGTGACGTGGAGCGCTACGTTCAACGATGCACGACATGTGTTCAAGCTAAGTCGCAAGCTAACCCTTATGGTCTTTATATGCCATTGCCTATTCCTCATACCCCTTGGTCCCACATTAGCATGGATTTCGTGTTAGGATTGCCTAGATCTAAGCATGGTCATGATTCTATATTTGTTGTTGTGGATCGTTTTTCCAAAATGGCACACTTCATACCGTGCCATAAGACCGACGATGCTTCACATGTTGTATATCTGTTTTTTAGGGAAATCGTCCGTCTTCACAGTGTGCCAAGGACAATCGTATTCGACCGCGACGTCAAATTCATTAGCTACTTATGGAAGACCCTCATGGCCAAGCTCGGCGTCAAGCTACTCTTCGCATCCGCATCACATCCCCAAACTGATGGCCAAACCGAAGTTGTCAACCGAAGCCTCGGGACTCTCCTTCGTGTGTTAATCAAGAAGAACTTGAAGGATTAGGAGGAATGCATCCCACATGCCAAGTTCGCCTACAACCATGCCAAGCACTCAACAACCAAGCTGAGTCCATTCATGATCCTCTATGGTTTCGAGCCCCTCACTGCGCTCGACATCCTACCACTACCTCTCCATGAGCGCACGAACATGGACGTCGAGAAGCACGCACAAGCTATGAAGACGCTCCATGAAGAAACAAGAGCTACTATCTAACAACAATTCCTTCGCCAAGCTTCAAGGTTAAACAAGGACAAGAAGGAGATGATATTTGAAGAAGGTGATCTTGTGTGGATACACCTAAGCAAGGACCGCTTCCCCAAGGAACATGACTCCAAGCTCAAGCCAAGAGGAGATGGTCCCTTCAAGGTCCTCAAAAGAATCAACAACAACGCCTACATCATCGACATACCGACCTCCAAGTACCTTGCAAGCAATACATTCAATGTCAAGGACCTCTCACCCTACCATGGAGATGTTCAAGATAATATCCATGAAGAGTCGAGAACGACTCTTTCCCAAGGGGGGGAGCTGATGAAGCCCGTCCTACGGACGCTTCTACATCTACACCAACAAGTCCCCCAAGTGGACCTATGACTCGTGCCCCAGCCAAACTCTTACAAGCTAAGGTGAACTCGCTCCTCTCCTCGTGCCAATTTGATACCTCCTTGGATGGTGTGCTACTTCATGCAACTACCCTATGCATCATTAGGTACGAAGCTTCGACACATCACCGAGCACCCAAGGATGGAGAACAAGGAGCAGAACGTGAAGCAAAAGCCGCTGGAGCTGCTCAGACTGGAGTCTCCGGTTTGCGCACACCGGAGTCTCCGGGCTGCCAAAGTCTCCGGACTGAAGACACCGGAGACTCCGGCCCTCTCTCCGGTCTGACCCCTTGCACCAGGCCCTAGGACAATCTGAAGACCCCTCCAGAGGCTGGTCTGGAGACTACACCGGATTCTCCGGCTTAGACCGGAGTCTCCGGTTCGACCGTCGCCAGGCATGAAAAGGCCTTTGGGCCTTCGGCCCATGTACACCTTAGTCTGTCCAAAACTTGTCTTTTATTCCTAAAGTACCCCTGTTTAAGTGGCTGGCCTATATATAGACCCGCACCTCCATTGTAAACCCTAGGCATGATATTGGAATTAGTGGAAACCCCTTTGTGGATATATCTAATTCTTGCCTCATGCTCCTTGACTAAGGAGCACCAATATCCCCAAACCTCATTGGAGTTTGCATCGTGCCTCCGTGTTGTACAAGGCCTAGGCATCGGTGTTCCTTTGCCTAGACGTCAAGATCTCACCGAGTCTCCCATCTCGCCGTGCCGGTTCGAGAGAGAGTCCTCCGCCCGACGTCGATCCTAGGGACTGCGCCGGACCGATCACCGCCGGCGTGAGCTATTGGTGTTTATCATGGTTTGCATGTGTGTGTTCATCGCGTTCTTCGTGCGTTTGTTCGTCATGTTCATCCTTCCCTCCTCCCCCCGCACTCCACCCTCGATTTGAAAGGGAATCATGAAAGATCGGGCCACCCTAGAGGTTTGCCCTCAACAAAACTAAAGTTCATAAAGGCTATGGTGACTTGAGATAGTCATAACATGGTGTGAGCATGCACCAAGTCAACCCAAATAAAGCATCAAAGGAGAATACCACTATACTATGCTTTAATATGCTAAAACAACGCATGATTCATCCAAGGCACATTAAGCAATCTTAATTGTTTATAACAAGTCATGCTAGAACAAATAATACTAAGCATAAAGCCAAAACAATATCAAGCATGGCATGACAAAGCATAGGGCACAGTCAAAAACAAGCTCTTTTTACCACAAAAGTATGAACTTTCCTACCTTTTCCAAACCAAACCAAACTATTTGCAAACCAATGTATGAAAGAGGGGGTCCAACCAATTTATTCAGAAAACTAAGAAAACCAAAGCGAATGAAAAAACAAAACGAAAACAAAAAAGAAGACGCTCCAAGAACAACACAACTGTGGATGAAACAATAAAAATAAAGCATTTGGAAGAAACCTGGGATTTTTATTGATGAAGGAGGGGGTGCCTTGGGCATCCCCAAGCTTTGATGCTTGTACTTCTTGGATATTTATTGGGGTGACACGCGTGGCATCCCCAAGCTTGAGCTTTAGTCCATCCTTCATCTCATTACTCATTCCTTCCATACACCTGAAAATTTTCCTTCATACAAAACTTCACACAATCTTTATTAGCAACATTAGTGCACTCAAGATAAATAAGTCTTAAGGTTCAGTTCTAACACCAAATAAACTTCCATTAGAAAACTAGCTACTGTAGCACTTCCCTCAAAAAGCTCAATTCCCCAAAAGAACTCAAGGAGGAACCAACAAGAAGCAAATGCAGAAAATGGCAGAAATCTGTCAAAACAGACCAGCAGGTAAAGACGAATTTTTTCGAAGACCTTCTGTTGCTCAAATAAACAAGTGTTGAACTAACGAAAGTTAGATAACAACCTCGGGCAAAAGCACAAAAATTCACGCCTCAAAACAACGTTCAGAGAGTTTACACGAATTTGTAGGGTGAAGCATAGAAATCTGTTTCAGGACAGCAACTTTCTGAATCATTACTTCTCTCTCATTAGAGGTTACTCTTGGCACAAAAATCAAATAAAAAGGATAAGGAGCGGTTATTACAGAGGTAATAACTTCCAAGACTCATCTAAAAACTTTTGGGTTATCTCTCAATAAGTACTTTGTTTAACGCCTTTAAGTTAGGCATAAGAAGCAAGAAAAAGAATCAAGTGTTCTCAAATGAAGAAGCATTAAGATCAATACCAAAAATATTTTCAACAAGGCAAGGTATATCATCCAAATAAGTTCTAGAGGATCCTTTCTCAATGCTCTTAGGTTCACTATTTTCATAAAAAGGGTTTGCAGGAACAATCCAATCAAGATTCTTTTCTATGGCATCATGTATTGCTACTAGTTTAAAGGGTATTGGTATCTTAGGTTCCTCCCCATTAGGTTCGGTTTTGTTCATCTTTTCTCGTGTACCAACAACATCCACACATGAGCCTAGCATATTGAAATGTTCAAAGACTTTCCTAGCTTCCTTAGCAACATCATATAACTCCTTAAACAAAGTTTCTAGAATAAAATCCCTCTTTTCAGGGTCCTCTATTTCTTTAAGCTTAAGAAACATTACTTGCATTAAGGGGTTGAGGTTAACAAACCTAGCTTCTAACATGTGAATTAAAGAAGCTGCAGCAATCTCATAGTTTGGAGCAAGTTCTGCAAGGGATCTATCCTCGGTATCTTCATGCTTACTAACATGATTAAAGAATTCTTCAATATTATCTTTCCCAATTATAGAACCACTACCAATTGAAAGGTCTTTCAGGGTGAATGTAGGGATCAACATGGTGAGCTAAGGAAGGGGTGACAACTAAAGGAGACTTAATTTTTTTGTGTTTTTGATAAAGAAAGCAAACTAGTAAAACTAATTTTTGTGTGTTTTTGAATAAAGAAAACAAGCAAACAAAACAAGAAGAAACTAAGCAAAACAAAAACAACAAAGTAAAGAGATTGGTTATGAGGGACTCCCCTTGTGAAGATGTCCTTGACTCCCCGACAACGGCGCCAGAAAAATGCTTGATGGCTCAATGCACGGCGCCCAGAAAAGTGTTGGTGCGTGGTTGATGTAGAGCTCGTTGGGAACCCCAAGAGGAAGGTATGATGAGCACAACAGCAAGTTTCCCTCAGTTATGAAACCAAGGTTTAATCGAACCAGTAGGAGCAAGGAAACACCCCAAAGGTGTTACTAGCTGAGCTTTGGCAGGGCGCACTACCGCTGCAAGTAGCAACATGGAGACCTGCACAACACAACCACAGAGCTTTGTCCCCAACTTGCAATGAGGTTGTCAATCTCACCGTGTTTTGCGGAAAACAAAGGATTAAACGTATCGAATGGAAAGAAGTAAAAGTTTGCAGAAAGTAAACACAAAGCACTAAAAGATTGTAGATTGAATGTAAAAGACAAGGACCAGGATCCATAGTTCACTAGAGGTGGCTCTCCTTAGATAGATAACATGTTGGGTGAACAAATTACAGCGGGGCAATTGACAAACATCAAGAAAGCAATACATGCATATACTAATCATCTTGACTCCTTTGAGACTTGATTGGGCATTACAACATTATACATAGACCGCCATCCGACTGCATCTATGACTAATAATCCACCTTTAGGTTATCATCCGAACCCCCTCCAGTATTAAGTTGCAAGCAACAAATTATTGCTTTACGAACTGCGTGTAAAGTAAACAATACGATTGTTCTATGAACAAAGGATTGTTGTTTTCTCCCTAGTAGCAACAGCACATCTAGTACCTTAGAGATTTCTGTCACTTCCCGAGATTACTAGAGGCATGAACCCACTATCGAGCATAAATACTTACTCTTGGAGTTGCTAGCATCTACTTGGCCAAGATAGCTACTAACAACGGAAAGCATGCAAGATCATAAATAACAAAGACATGATAAAATCAATAATCAATCTGAAATAGCATCTCAATATCCATCGGATCCCCATAAACACAACATGCAGAATTAAAAATAGATGATCTTGATCATGAACGGAGCTCACAAGATCTAGACATGAAAGCACAAAGGTGGAGAACCAGCCATCTAGCTACTATATGGATCCGTAGTCCAAGGATGAACTACTCACGCATCACACCGGAGGCTTGCATGGTGATGAAGAAGGCCTCTAGGGTGCTGGGAAGAGCTTCAGATCCCTCCCGATCTAGGGATGGAGATGACGGCGGTTACAGACTCTTTCGTGGATTTTTGATCGGGTACTTAGGGTTTACGTCCCGAGGGCATCTTATAGTCGGAAGGGGAGGCCGAGGGGGTGCCAGGGGCCACCACACCATCCCCTGGCGCGGGCCCAGCCTGGTTGCGCGGCCAGGTGGTGTGGTCGGCCTCTGGCCCTTCTCTGTCTCGTATTCTGTCACTTGATGACTTCCGGAAAAATAGGCACTTTGGCTTTTGTCCCGTCCAATTCTGAGAATATTCATTTTCTGACTTTCCTGGAACCAAAAACAACAGAAAACAGGCAGCTAGCACTGTGGCTCTTGTTAATAGGTTAGTCCAAGAAATCATATGAAAAGTACTCCAAAGTTGGAACAAAACACAAGAAAGTGGATAAAACCAAGCATGGAACATCAAAAATTATAGATACATTTGCAATGTATCAGAGAACATCGGAAGATACAAAGGAAATTTTAGTGGATTTTCGATCCACTGAAAGGTACACGAGGAAGATTCCTCAAATAACCTGAAGACCGGATATCAAAGCACCGTTACAAGAGGAAGGAAGCAAAACCATGAAGGTACGACGGAAACCCAACCACGAGAATTCCTGGACTCGAAGAAAGGCAAGATAGCATATTCAAAACACACTGAGGTAAGAGGAGAATAGCATGGGGTTAAGGAGTAAAATCAGACCTAATCAGATCTATCCAACCGATTTTGTAAAATAGTTTTAACACTCGACATCGGCCTTTAGCTAGGTTCTCCTACAGGCTGGACCAGTGGGGTATCGCAACTGCTGAGCTCTGATACCACTCTGTAACACCCTCGAATCGGCCCTATGCAAGTTTTAGCGATTCCCGCCAAACCCGCATAAAACGATTCAAAGATGCCCACCAAGCACTTGCGTGCGGGTGGAAAAACGAAGTAATACCATTACACAATAGTTCACAATGGAACCCACAGCACATATATATACAACAATGACTCCATGAGTCAAGAATACAGATATACAATACAAAGATCCAAATCACCTTAAAAACGATACAACATCCGAGTATGGATAAGATGCAAATGGGGCTAAGAGCCCTGAAGAATAACCAATGGCGTCCATAACCCTGCCTAGGCCAAGCCGGAAGGGTAACCCTACTAACGACGTCGATCTCAAACTTGCTAAAACAAAAGGGGTGCCGACAAAGGGCAAAGGAAAAAGAGGATCATCAGTACTGAGGCCAGTACACGGCGAGGCTAGAATTCGGCGGCTCTCTTCTACATAGGTATGGTGGACTGAAGCGGCAGCACAGCATGCACTAAACAACCTATAGAGACTCGGTAAAACTGGTGGCTATTAGAGAGGGATGAGTAAGACCTATGCGGATCCAACCTGATACTAACACAAACATACCCATCCTGGTATTTCCCCCTCGAGACCAAACGAGGAAGTCAAACCAAGGAACTCACGCAATTGGCAGTTTTATTCATTCCATTATAGTTGAAGCACTTACTAGTCAGATATAGATAGCGTAAGTAGTGGGCAGTTTTAGTTAACCATTCAGTTATAGTTGTAGTACCTAGTCAGATACAATTAGCATGTGACATCCCAAACCCAGCAGTTGTTGGCACTTTTATTTCATTCAATTGGAGTTGTGCTACTTAGTAGGCAGGTATAACATGACACGATACACCCCAATTCCACCAGTTGTTGGCACTTTTATTATCCATTCTATTGTAGTGAAGCTGATTACTAGTCACATATAAGTCAAATTTATAGCACTACTTTAGTTATGCTTGTCTATGATCGAGATACTATGCTCCAAGTCATCCATAACCGTGGACACAGATTTCAGAAAGATTTACCCTGCAGGGGTGCACAAATAGCAACACACACACGCTCAACCTCGGAAAAACCAAATCAAAACCCAACGAGCCTTTCATGACAAAGCAATCACATGATTCATAAAATATTTCAGGGGGGCACCCCACTAAGCTACCCACAACGAAGTTGGCTGGCTCACCCAAGGTTTGTGTCAATGGCTATAAACGACTGGGAACCCGAAAGTGTGACTGGGCTTGTTGATACCGCGAAAACATTCCACGTTCCAAAACAGTATAGGTGCTCCACGCACAATCGTAAATAAAGCAGTAAAGCATGGCATAAGTACAGGATAGTAATAAAGCCCCAAACTAGTTTGTGGCCCTAAGAAATAAGAAATGAATCAAGCTCTTGCTAAGGGGGATCCATAGGGTCTCTCGGATGTGGATAGTGCGAATAATCAAGGAACATGTATCTAGTACTCGGGGCCTACGGGACACAAGTGGACATGAAAACCAAATAGCATATATTGCCCATCGGTGCCTCTTTCATTAGTTATCCCAGCAATTTAATAGTTGTATTTAAAATCATGATCCTCTCCACCGTAAAGCATATGACAACATTCCAACAACTATGTGGTACTTCACGACACGGGATCACACCTGAGCAAGCGACTACGACTCGCAAGACCATCTATCTACCAAACAATAGGTAATAGGCGGTGTCCAAGGCAATATAGAGGCTGCAAGGAATATAAATGGTGCACAGAAACTAAAGCATCGCAACACGGATATCAATAGATCAACAGGAGGAAGTAAAAACTATAAATGCAAAATAGGTAGAAAGGGGGAGAATGCTCTCCTGGGAAACACGGTCAAAGATATATTATCCGAAGAACTTGTCGATACTCGCATTCACTCAATGGCCTAATCCGCGAAGAAGCGAATCACTAAAAGAAACACCGGATGCACTATTTAATACTACAGCAGAAGATCGGGCATGTTGCATGTTTGATGTATGACATGGCCAAGATGCGATGCAATTAGGCAATATTAAGCGGAACCAGGGTCCCGACAATTAAATAGAAGGTTCAAGTTGTTTAGATACCCTGCAATTTAAATGTTGTCTTAACAAGGCAAAACATATCATCGGTTCGCTACACAAATTTAAATGGAGCCAATATAAGACTAGAATAGGCCGCATATTATCTCCATATTTAATTATGAGGTGAATCGACTAAATACCCCTAAACAAATGAATATTTTTGCGAGCATGAGCAATTTAATATGCAACATGTATATAGCATTTAATAAAATAGGGACTCGGAAAGGGGATCACATCAGTTATCGGTGATCTTGGCGTTCTATGGTTCGGGTTCGGTCTCCGGGGTCGACGGGATCGGTCTTCGGGTTCAGTATCGAGGTCTTGCACATTGAATCCGTGTTGGAGAACTTGTCGTCTTGGGTAGGCAACCTTCGGGTACGGTGTTCGGATCCGTGAAGGAGAACATGGCGTTCCGCGTAGATGATCTCGGGGTGCGGCATTAGATTGGTCTTCTCGTTTGAAGAATAGCACAAACACCTCGCGGTCATAGATACAACAGGGAGAGACGAGCTCTTTCGAGTGGCCTCCCGACGCCGGGTACAAAAGACGTAGAGCTCGTCTGCTGCACAAAAGAAAAAGGACGATGAGGTCCAGGTCAGAGCAGAGGACCTCGGGGACGAGCCAGGCTTCCACCGTGACCGAGATGCACGTGCACACGGGCAGAGATGCGGCCAGACCTTCAGGGCACACGGAGGACAACGCGAGGAGGGAGTAGGGAAGCCGGGGGCAGCAGCACGCTCAGGAGAAGGGCGGCACTCGGGCTCGACGAGGACCACGGGACGACGGCGATGCGTGGGGCCCGATGCGGCGGCGCCATGGGGACGAGCAGAGGGTGGCGTGGCCTCGCTAGGACGAGGGCGTCCGCAATGGTACGGTGGCTAGGAGGACGACGCAGAGACGGTGGAGAGGCCCGCGGCGGCGCGAGGCTTCCAGCGGTCGGAGGAGGCGGCTGGCAGCAGGGTCTCACGAGGAGAGGCGCCGACGGCTGGTCCTCTAGAGGGCTGGACGGCCGCGGCGGTCATGGCGGGCTCGAAGGCCGAGGTGGCGCAGCGGCCTGCGACAGCCGACAGGAAGCGAGGGAGGCGGCAACGCCAAGGAGTACCGGTGGCGGAGGCGCGGCGGACAGAGCCTCACGGGGCAGAGGAGCTGGACGGTGCGGCCGGGCCGACGAGGGCCGTGGGTGGAGCGCGGGGCACCCTGGCGGGGATCCTGGGCGACAGCGCGCTCGCGAGATGGGGATCGGCGGTGCTCCGTGGTTGCAGAGGAGGCGAGGCGGGGAGAGAGGAGAGGCACGAGGTGCAGAGGCGGGGATCGAGTCGCGACGGGGGGAGCATGGTACACAGGGTGGGCGACACTGTAGGTGGGGCTGAGGCGGTCGACCGGGGAGGCTGCATATGCATGCGGCGAGGTCGTGCGGGACCATGGAGTGCGGCGTGGGGTGCGTTGCAGTGCACTGCAGCGTGCGGGTGTGTCGGTGCTACGTGCCGCAGCGTGACAGGCAGGGTGCGGCGGCTGTGTGGTGTGTAGGGCTAGGGTTTCTAGTCTAGGGTTTGGTCTGGGATGGGCCGGGCCTGCCGGGGTGGTAGGTAGCCTGGCCTACAGGCTGGGCTGCCTCCCTCGGTACAAAACATTTTTATTTATTTTATTTTTAAAAGATTTTTGCAAATAGTTTTTAGGCAAACCAAAGATCTGAAAAAGACCGTGGTTTAGATTTGAAATAAAGACGGGGGATATTTAGAAAACAAAAATAGGCTTTTGGAAAATAGTTTTAGGCAAACATATGCATGATGACATGTCGATGCTCAAATGCAATGTGGCATGATGACATGAGCATGCCGTCATGATGATGTACAAAGTAAAAACAACACGTGATTTTCTAGTAGTGTTTTACCGGGGTGCTATAGAGTCCTTCGCCCGACGCCGATCCTAATGATTGCGTTGGACCGGTCACCGCCGACGTGAGCTATTGGTGTGTATCGTGGTTTTGTGTGTGTGTTCATCATGTTCTTCGTGTGTGCGTTCGTCGTGTTCATCCTCTCCCTGCACTCCATCCTCGATTTGAAAGGGAATCGTGAAAGATCGGGCCACCCTAGAGGTTTGCCCTCAACAGGATCCTTCTAACTGGGCAGCCAAGTAGGCCATAGGCCTTGCTATCAACTATAGGCCACCCCGGTTAGCCGGATTAGAGACATCCAATAGTGATACCCATTTAGCATATCCCTAATAGTACCCCAGAGGACTTTAAGATCTTGCATCATCTTGCCCTTTAGTCTTGAATACTCCGTCTAGGTGATGTCAGAAGTTTGTCAAGCAATCTCAAAGTCTTCCCAAATAACCCACCAATCTTCTCCGTCTTCAACATGTAAGCCAGAGAATCTTCATGTCTTAAGTCTTCCTTTCCATAGTCGGATAGTGTCCGCCCATACTGGAATCTTTAGACATGACTACTCCTATGCCAAAATTTGTAGGGTGACATAGGCTACATCCTACGCTTCCTCGAAACTTACATATGGCAGAAGTTTAATCATAGCGATTTTCCCGCGCGTGAAATCGAAAATTTAAGCGACAAACGGGGGACGTGGCGAAATTACCACGCACGTTCGCACACACATTGTCAACGCTCTCACTGTTAGATCTCGTGCATACGAATCTTGACACCAGGGATTATAAATAGTTATTGCAGCCAAAGATAATTCTTTTACCTGCATTCTCCCTGCGTCTTCTTGTTCCTCTCTCTACGCGACCCTTCGAGCTCCCAGCGAGAAAACCATAATAGAGAAATCCCATCTCCCCTTTTCTTCCAATCCAATCCAATGGCGAGCAATAACAACACCCCATCAACGGAGGCGGCTCCCGAGGTATCCAAGGATACATCCAAGGGTGTTTCTGTCCCACCGGAGGGAGTGGTGATTCCTATCTCTACCGTGGTGGAAACCACCGGTGACGACCAGAAACAACCGGTTGTCAAAGCCACCGAGGAGGAAGCTGACTGCCACAAAGGAGTGTGGAAGGGATCTAGGCATACCGCAGAGAAACTGAAGGAGCTCATCAATGAAGGATACCTCCCATCGATGGAGGGGCTGGTCTGGCGGTCGGTGTTGGCCGGCGAGGTCGTCCCCTCTCCCCAAGCTAGAGAGAAGGTCTACCTCAAAGCGCAGCTGGTACGTGGTGTTTCCCTCCTAGTCTCCGACTTCTTCCTTGAGGTCCTGAATCACTTCTGGTTTCTTCCTCACAACATTTCTCCCAATAGCATCCTAGTACTTGCAATTACGTAGCTCTGTGCAAAGGATACCTAGGGATTAAGCCTAGATTAGATATGTTTATCTATTTTTTCACCGTGACTAGATTAGTGTCTGAAGATTCCAAGGATGAACTTCAGAATTGCGGAACCATTAGTTTTAAGAACTGATATAGGCCGACCTTCGGTCGTTACCACATCATGGTCTCCAACTTATGCCAAGTCATCATGGAGTCCAAAGGTGAATCCGCTCCTCTATGCGAGCCCACTTCCTACCCTTTTGAATGGTATACTTGTTATGGGTCTCCTTGTGGATTTACCCGTGGAGTGGCCCGATCTTCACGGATTTGAGGCGGAAGTGAGGGAAAACACGATGAACACGATGAACACAACTCGAATGCAAGGTAAAGATACAAACACACGCCAAATCACACCCAATTCGATTTGCTCCCGTTGGTTCGAACAACCAATCCAATAGAATCCTCGGCGAGAGACCTTGCGGTAGAATCACAAAAGGAGAGATCGACAAGCGGAAGGTAGAATCCAAATCAAGGAGAGAGTAGCAACCAAGTACAATCCCAAAGGGGAGAGACCAAGCACTACTAGAATCCTTGATAGGGAGAGACCAAACACTTCAGGAGGGTCTTGACAACTTGGAGAAGGGCACCGACTCCAAGGCCTTGTACAACTCATAGATTTACTAATGAGAGGGGGTTCCCATCTAGGGTTTGGCACATGCCTCAATTCATCATCATCTCTAGGGTTTCAAGGAGGGGGTGGGGGCATATATATATGCCAGCCACGAGCTAGGGGTAAAACAGGCATAAGCAGGAAGTTTAGGGCGTTACATGGGCCAAGCCCAGCTTAAGGCACGCGGGCCCACAATGCTCGGTCCGGAGACTCCGGTGTGGGGGTCCGGAGACTCTGGTGTAGGTCGGAGACTCCGGTCTGTCTCCAGAGTCGCCTCCGGAGGGGGTCGCAGACTATCCCAGGCGCAGGTTCAGGGCTCTGTCTGGAGACCAGGCCGGAGACTCCGGTGTGCTGGTCCGGAGACTCCGGTCCTGCTTCAGCAGCTTCTTGCGTCTTCTCTTCTAGGCCTCTTGCTTGGGTGTCTTGGCTCTAGAGCCATCCTTGCTGCATCTCCTTGGCATCATGTTCATGGACCTAGTCACATCATAGGCATTTGTCTCAAGTAGGATTCCATTCACACAATAACCAACGAAAGGCAAAGCATGGAAGGAGTTCACCTTTGGAGTGATGATTAGCGTGGCATGATGTGGACCAAAGGTGGTTTCCATATGTTGGGCTACATCATCTCCCCCCGCTTGAAAACGAGTCGACCTCGACGATGTTCGCTCATCATGCAAGGAAGGAGGTGTGTCCTTGGCCTTGATCTTGTACACGGTCGGATCGCCAGTGTCGAAGCCATTCTCAAACTTGTTGAAGATCTTGTGGTATATCTTGCCATCCTGTTGTGGTTGGAGGTCTTGTAGCCTTATCCGTGTGGTTGGTGGTGTATCTTGGGTACCTTGCAAAACCGACAACAAAGAGAGAGAATTGTATGAATGATTGTTAGTATGGGTCACACTCAAGTCTCTCTGCTCACATTTTGTGGCTTGTGTTGTGGCACTCATGATTTTTCCACTCATTTTTGGCATGTGGCACTCACTCTCTGGATGGTGGTTCACTCTCTCACCACTTGTCTCACAAGGGTCTTTAGCTTGCTTTATGTTTTTGACGGGTGTCATGTTGAATGCGATGACTTGGCTTGGCATCATGCGTTGGAGCACCAATTCTTGTCATTCCACTTGAAGGAGTATTGGTTGGTGGAACCATGATGCATTGCTCCTTTATCATATTGCCATGGCCTTCCAAGTAGCATGTGGCACACGGACATTGACACGACATCACACTCGACGGTGTCTTCATATGGACCAATCTTGAAGGAGACTTGGACCTTGGATGTTATCTTGAGGGCTCCATTGTCATCCAACCATTGGACAAGATAGGGGTGAGGGTGCTCTATGCATTGCAACTTGAGTTTCTCACAAAGCTCCGTACTTGCGAGGTTTCGGCAACTACCTCCATCAATGATCACTTTGATTGACTTGCCATCAATTCTAGCATGAGTTTGGAAGATATTGAGGCGTTGGTCCTCTCTTGGGATGGAGTTTGTTGGCGTGATTTGGGCTATGACAAGTGCGGGGCCCGGATCATGCTCGCATACAAGTGTGTCATCCTCTTCCATTGCGGCTGTCCTAGCAATAGCTCGTTGAGTGAGAGCTTCATATTCCTCTTCACTTACGGAGTAGGTTGCGCCATTCTCATCCGTAAGCATCACTCGTGAGTTGGTGCACTCATATGACTTGTGACCATTCACTCCACACTTGAAGCAAGTGACTTGACTATCCGATGCCGTGTTGGAGGAGGGTGCTATCATGGTCTTTGCTTGCTTGGATGAGCTCGTTTCTTGGTTATTTGGCTTTGCGGGAGCATTTGCATTGATGGACGCAAAGTATGGCTTGGGTCGCTCGTATGCATTCTCCTTTTGCAAGTGCCTCTCAGCTTTGGTAGCTTGATGGAGGAGCTCGGTGAGGTTCTTGTACGGTTGAAAGTTAACAATCTTCCTTATTGGGCGGCTCAAACCGTTGAGGAACCTTGCTATGGTTTGCTCTTCAAGTTCTCTCACATCAGCTCGCATAATTGTTTTCTCCATTTCCTTGTAGAACTCTTCAATTGACTTGGTGCCTTGTTTCAAGTTTTGTAGCTTGTCAAAGAGATCTTGGTGATAATGCTCGGGGACGAAGCGTGTGTACATCACTTCCTTCATCTCGGTCCAAGTTTCAATTGGGGGTTCCTCATTCTTCTCGCGGTTCTTTTGGAAGTCTTCCCACCAAACATTTGCATAGTCCTCAAACTCAAGGGATGCCATTGCAACTTTCTTCTCTTCGGAGTAGTTGAGGACTCGGAAGATCTTATCGACTTTGAGCTCCTAATCAATATATGCATCGGCATCTTCTTCTCCCTTGAACTTGGGCATAATGAACTTGAGCTTCCCAAACTTGCCCTCTTCATGTTCTCGGTGGAAGTTGCGGCGATCTTGCCTTATGCTTGCTTCACTTAGTGCACGTGGTGGTGGAGGAGGAGCTTTATTTTCTTGAGGACGCGGTTGAGGAGGAGCTTGATGCGCAAAGTCTCTTCTACGCCTTTGCTCGGGATCATTTGCATTCATTGGTTGTTGATGACGATGGTGGGGTTGAGCGTAGCGGTTGTTGTGTCACGCACGGTGTGCATCCTCGTCATCATCACTCGTATCCCATTATGGTGCTTGATGAACTTGTTGTTGATGGCGATGGTCATGGTTCGGGTGTTGGCGCCTATCAACGCGGTTGTGTTCACCATGGCATTCTTGCTCTTGGGGTGGTGGTGGCGCTTGTACCATAGCTTGTTGTGGAGGGCGACCATGTTCTTCTTGGTGTTGTGGATGCACTTGGTGATCATGGTGTCGATGACGTCTTGCGTGGTGCGGTTGTTGATGTTTTGGCTCAACCACTTGTTCATGGCGATGACGAGCTTGATGTTCCCCATTGTGGTGGTGGGGTTCTCCATGATGAGAATGGGAGCGTGAGGAGTCGCCATGATGACTTGAGGAGCGCGCGCGAGACGAACTTGACGAGCTTGAATGGTGTCCATGACGGTTGCCGAGGTTGGCAATAGCTTGGTGAAGAGCTTGGAATTGAGCATTGTGCTCCACTTGGCGTTGCCGGTCACGATAGTCGAATTTTTGAAAAGTTTCGTCGAGCCGGTTCTCAAGCCTCTCAAATTGGGCATTGAATTCTTGGCGTTGCACCCATAAGTTGTGGCGCGTGGCAAAACCATCTTGGTTGTTGAAGTTGCCATCTCCACTTTCTCCGCTTTCCCTAGACATGTTATGTGACCACAAGTGAAACGAGGGTGGTATTGGTGGTATGGTATGTGCTACCTTGCCTCACCAAGTCAAAAATTGGAAAGCTTGTTCTTGCCGAGAGCAAAGCGAATACACAAGACACACACACACAAAGGCCTATGGTGGATGGGTAGGAAAGTGGATAGCAAATGGAACAACCAAACGAAAAGGTTATTGTCAAAAGTGGGTAAAATCCAACCAAAAACAAAGTCAAGGTAAAAGGTCAAAAGGGTGACGAGAACCTACGACTATACACACACGGTGGAGATTAATGTGGCTAACACGACAATGAAAATGAGCAACGAACAAAATTGGTCCTAATGAAGACTAATGCTCGGTGTCGTGCCAACACTAGGAGAGACCGTAGCCCGTTTGCCAAAAGGTGGAGAAGCAACGGATTTGTACGCTTGCCTTGCTCTTGCTCGCACTCTTGCTTAGAAGCTTTGGACTCTCTTTTGTATTGGTATCTTTCTATTTTTCTTTTGCTTATAAGCTTTTTTTTGTATCTCTTTCTTTGCTATGCTATGGAGTCAAGTTTTTCCTATTGCCTCTACACTATGACTTATGCAAGAGCAAGCGCACAATGCTTCGGCAAACACAAGATGAGCTACTCTCGATAGGTTAGGTAACACACAAAGGAAGAAGGGGTTAACAAGGGTGGTGCAAGTTATACCTTGTGGTGATGTCGCACACGCAACCGTTGTTGGAGGGATGGTTCGAGTTCCGTGGTGTCGATGTCGAGTGCGAGGCGTTGCAGAAGCTTTTGTTAGTTGACAGACACACACACGAAACACAAACGCCAAAAGGAAATCAGTCGAAAAGGAAAAGGGGTCAAAAAATTTGTCAGGGCTGAAGACTCCGGTTTTGCTGGTCCGGACACTCCGGTGTAGGCCGGAGACTCCAGTCTTTTGGTCCGGAGACTCCAGTCTGGGCCGGAGACTCCGGTCTGCCAGTCCGGAGACTCCGGTCTTGAGTCTGCATGACGAACAGCTCGTGTTCTTGAGCAGAAATTTGGCCCTTGAACCCTCAAATCTAGAAAATTTCGACCAAACTGGGCTGGGAAACGCAGGGCACAAGTAGACCAACTCCAAAGACAAGTTTATATTGGACTAAAACCACAATCAACTCACCAAAACGAGAGATCGATCCAAAAGAAATTTGGGGCTATATTTTTGGTCTTTTTCAGTTTATGGTGGAAATCGAAGGGCGAAGTCAAATCCGTGGCAACCAAAAGCTGCTGATACCAGTTGTTATGGGTCTCCTTGTGGATTTACCCGTGGAGTGGCCCGATCTTCATGGATTTGAGGCGGAAGTGAGGGAAAACATGATGAACACAACTTGAATGCAAGGTAAAGATACAAACATACGCCAAATCACTCCCAATTCGATTTGCTCCCATTGGTTTGAACAACCAATCCAATAGAATCCTCGGCGAGAGACCTTGCGGTAGAATCACCAAAGGAGAGACTGGCAAGCGGAAGGTAGAATCCAAATCAAGGAGGGAGTAGCAACCAAGTAGAATCCCAAAGGGGAGAGACCAAGCACTACTAGAATCCTTGATAGGGAGAGATAAAACACTTGAGGAGGGTCTTGACAACTTGGAGAAGGTCACCGACTCCAAGGCCTTGTACAACTCATAAATTTACTAATGAGAGGGGGTTCCCATCTAGGGTTTGGCACATGCCTCAATTCATCATCATCTCTAGGGTTTCAAGGAGGGGGTGGGGGCAAATATATAGGCCAGCCACGAGCTAGGGGTAAAATATGCATAAGCAGGAAGTTTAGGGCGTTACATGGGCCAAGCCCCGCTTAAGGCACGCATGCCCACGATGCTCGGTCTGGAGACTCCGGTGTAGACCGGAGACTCCGGTCTGTCTCCGGTGTCACCTCCGGAGGGGGTCACAGACTGTCCCAGGCGCAGGTTCTGGGCTCGGTCCGGAGACCAGGCCGGAGACTCCGGTGTGGTAGACCGGAGACTCCGGTCTGCTGGTCCGGAGACTCCGGTCCTGCTTCAGCAGCTTCTTGCGTCTTCTCTTCCAGGCCTTTTGCTTGGGTGTCTTGGCTCCAGAGCCATCCTTGCTGCATCTCCTTGGCATCATGTTCATGGACCTAGTCACATCATAGGCATTTGTCTCAAGTAGGATTCCATTCACACAATAACCAACGAAAGGCAAAGCATGGAAGGAGTTCACCTTTGGAGTGATGATTAGCGTGGCATGATGTGGACCAAAGGTGGTTTCCATATGTTGGGCTACATCAATACTACTTCATACTCCGTTCCATATCCATGATAGGTTCATACCAACAAGTACGGAGGCATGGGAGGAAGCCTGGAGCACCAATCCCGACAAGACAGGGGCTTGGAAGAGAAGAAGGAAGAAGCAGCAGTTGGAGCACCGGAGTCTCCGGCCTGCACACACCGGAGTCTCCGGCCTGCTGACCCCGGAGTCTCCGGACCCATCTCCGGACCGACCCCCAGATCAAGCTCCAGCACAGTCTGTCTGCCTCTCCGGAGACGACACCGGAGACATACCAGTCTCCGGCCTGAGCGTATGGGCCTGCGTGCCGCCAGCTGGGCCTTTGGCCCATGTACCCCTTAGTCCGCCCTTTCCCCTTTTATTCCTAAAGTACCCTTGAACTAGTGGCTGGCCTATATATAGTGCCCCCACCCCTCATGTAACCCTAGGCGTAGATGATAGACTAAAGGATACCCCCTTTGTGGAATCTCTAGTTTTGCCTCATCTCCTTCTACCAAAGGGGATCGACTATCGTCACCATCTCGTTGGCGTTTGCATCGCGCCTCCCTCGTTGTACAAGGCCTTGGCATCGGTGTCCCTTTGCCAAGATGTCAAGACCCTCTCCAAGGTGTTCTTCCCTCTCCGCGTGGGATCGAGGGAGCACGTTGACCGATCTTTCCTTGCGAGGAGTCTATCGGACCGGTGGCCACCGGTGAGAGCAATCAGCCTTGTATCGTGTCAGTTTTGCATGTGTTCACTGTGTTCTTCGCGAGGTGTGCGTCCGCTTCCGCTACCTTCTCCCTTTCCCCTCGCTTTCCCATTGATTTGACCACGAGATCCGTGAAGATCGGGCCACCCACGGGGTTACCCCATAACATCTGGTATCAGCAGCTTCTGGTTGCCACGGATTTCTCCGCGATTTGGTCTTTTTCCCCATAAATCCAAAAATTCCACCAAAAACAGTCCCAATTCGTGTTTTGGATCGATCTGTGATTTGAGTGCGTTTTGGTAGGTTTTGATCCGTGGATTACTTGCTAAACTTGTTGATCTACCTTCCCCTGCGTTTCCATCACATAATTCCTTGATTTCCCCCACCAATTTGGTGTTTTGGTTCAATTTTTTCCGCCAAAATCGCGCCCCGTTCATGTTCTGGATGCATAGAAATCGACCGGACCGGAAGTTTCCGGTGTGAGTCACTCTAGACCGGAGTCTCCGGACCTCCAGACCGGAGTCTCCGCCCCCTGCTGACAGCAAATCTGTTTCACGGTTTTGAGCATAACTTTTGCATACGAACTCGGATTCCGTTGTTCTTTAGCTCGTTTTGAAGAAGAGAAGGAGCTCTATATCATAATATCCGTGGTTCATGCTATCTACTTCATCCAAATTCCCTGAGTAAGGCGGAATCCACCAATAAAGGGTGAAGATCGGCGACGAAAGGTATAAAAATTCCGCGACTTCTCCCCACTTGCTTTACCTTGTGAGCTACACTATCTTTGCGTTCAACAAACACCTATGGAGACTAGTCCTACTATGATTGCTTGGGCTATCCACATTTGATACCTTGTAGAATTCCGAGCAAAAGTTGTGAGCGCGCTATCTCATATAGTTAACTTGTATAGTTGTTGACACAAGGAAGAGGCAAGTGAAAAAAAATAGAAAAACAAAAAGAAGAAAAAGAAAGAAAGAAACAAGTGCCTCATAGAATAGGAAGCGCAAGCTCGATGAATATCAAATAGGTGTTACTTATTGTGCATATCTTGTAGCCCACCAATTTTATTGCAATCGAACTAGCGTCTCTCCTTGTACTTGCACGACACGAGCTTATAGTCTTCGCTAGGTAATCATTTGGTTCTTAGCTCACTTTCTCCATCACACAAGTCTCATTTATCCCACCGTGTGTGTTTCCTTGTACATAATTCCTATCTTGTGGATTGACTTGTTTTGCTTTGTGATCATTGTGGTTCTTTACTTGCCATTACAATATCTTGATTTCGGATTGTTCTTGGACACGCCACCTTCCATACCTATCCACCATAAGCTTTTTGTGTGTGTTTTTTAGTGGTTAGTTGGTTTGGTGTTCCGTGTGAACTTCACTTTGCTTGGTTTTGATTGCTCTCAAGTGTTGCCACTTGCACGATACTATCTTCCAAGGTAAAGTAAGATTTGGCGTTGCATCCCTAACCCCCTACCACTTCCATATACACCACTTGGTCTTGTGAAACATGCCTAGGGACTCCGGAACCGAGGATGATTTCTATGAAGAATCCACGATGAGCCACCATGCATATGCCTCCACAAGCATGGATGACATGATGTAGCACTACACCGACAATTGCTCCACATACTTGGGTGATATGGAGTTGTACAACAACAATAACTCCCCAAGCATGGAAGACTTCAAGAACGACAACAACAAGCTCCTCAAGTCTCGTCGACCAAGACGGAGCCTCCACCTAGAGAACACCAAGGTCCATCATCAAATGGACAACTTCAAGCGCGACATGGACAACGACTTCGCCAAAACCAGGAGCATGATGGCCAAGACTAATGATGCTTTGCGCTCATTACACCGCCTCACCAAGAAGAGTGATAAGAACAAGAAGCATCGTCGCGAGCGTCATGTGGATGACCAAGTGCGCCATCTACATCAACCTTTGGCAAGGCACGCCAATGACCTCCGTCGACACCATCATAAGGCACCTTCAACTACTCATGCCACCACCAAAATGGCACCAAGAACAAGCTCTCCTCCACGCCATCAAGCTTCAACGCCAAAACTTGATATCCTAGATGACGCATGCAACTTCATGGATGAGGAAGATGAAGAACTCTACTTCGCCAAGTTGGACGAGTACGCCAAGAGGACTACACAAGCCAAGGTGCAAGATGGCGAAGACAAGGTCAAGATTGGTGAGCATGGGAGTTTCCCTTCACCGAAGGAGGCGCATGGAGTTGAGAGAACCGAGCCCACCCCTATATGCTTGAGTGATTATGTGGTACCAATCCCATGTGAGTATGAGAGCCACTTAGCCCACTTGAGTGAAAACAAGAGTGAGATGAGCGACTCCACCATACGTGAGATTGAGTGCTTCCACTTTGAGGGCATGAGTTATACACCTAGTGAGTTGAGAGTGGTAGTTGATAGGTCATGTGAGACCACTTTGACTTCTAACGACTTACCCTCTACCTCGACTGTGTTATCTCATGATGTGCAAGGCTCCATGGATCAAGAAGTGCCAAGCTTGGAGATGATGATGCCTCTAACCAAGAAGATGTACATGGTGGATGAAGATGATGCCATCCCCATACATGATGAAGAAGTTGCCCACATGGAGGCCAGTACTACCACAACACCCACTTCATATGAGAGGTATGAACAAGGTAAGAATACGGGTGTTGATGATGCCATGATCCCACTAGCGGACATGATGACTTGTGATGATTGGCATGCTATGGATGATGTTTGTGATATCACATATGACTCATTGGTATTTCCATGTGATACTTTGCCTTTGCATAATGTTGAGCATGTGAAATTATTTGATTATGATGATTTTGCCATAGACATGCCATGCTTTAAACATTACGTTGATGATATGATTGCTTGCACTTTGTTGAACAATTGCTCTTTCCAATGTTTTGCTTGGAATGATCTTAGAAATGGTACCCCTCGAACCATGCTTTGTCATGAGTGTTTTACAATCTCTCCCGTTGCTTGCAATAAGATGAACAATTGCTCTTTCACATGTTTTGCTTGCAACAATAATTCTCATATGGTTTATATTGAGATGGCCCCCATAGCTTTCTCAAATTTTGGAGATTTTGATGATTGCCATGATAAGCATGTTCACCACTTGCATACTCACCATGCATGTATTTGATACTTTATGGACACTCATGGTGATGTGCACAAGAAGATATATATCATGATGGATGATGTATTTCTCTACCATGTACACATGTTCTTCCTTTTATATATAATGTGTGTAGGTACCCGCACAAGAATGTCAACCTTGGTTGAGCACGAGTTGATAAAAAGAGCTCTAGAGAGCATCCCCCAAGTGAGTTCAAGATCGAACCCAGCTATGATACCTTTTGCATGCTTTGCATCTTTCATGTTGACAAATTGCTCTTTCCTATGGTTTAATTGCAAGCGTGTTGATGGTATTCTTTCACCTTGTGACAATCATGTCTTGTTGCTATTGGATATTGATGCTTTGTGTGTTGCCACAAAAATGTTGAATAATTTCTCTTTCCGATGTTTTGTGCGTAACCATAATGCCATTATGAGCATGTATTGTCATGAGAGCTTCCAAGTCTCTCGTATTGTTGTTGCAACAAACATTGATATGGGGTGGCCCGATCTTCTCAGTAAGCGGATGGCAGTGATGATGGTGGATGATAGATAACTAGTGCATAGCTATGATCTCTCCCGCTCGATCTGTGATGCTAGTGCAACAGATCTCGAACCTTGTAGGATATTCACAACACCACACTCTTGCGCACGCAGCCGTGACCATGAACGGTAGTATGCAATCTACTAATTCCCAATGGAACAACAGATCACACTCAATTATAGTTGGTAGATTCGAACACAGGGTAATTCCAGAGGTTCTATGAAAGAAACAACTCCAAAATATTTTAACGTGGTCTAAACCCTAACTTGTGATGGCTACGGAGGTTTATATGAGGGATGGGGCGTCCTCCCCTCTAAACGGGCCTAAAAACAGCCATAACTTGGCCCAAACTGACTCGGTTTGACTCAAACTGATACATACCAACCCATATATGGGTTCGGTCTTATTGGCACGCAGTCCAAAGATCGTGGAACACCTCAAACATGTAATTCTTAGTGCGCCATCTCTCTCTCTTGCTCATACGTGATTTCCTCATTGCCTCCTAGTGCGCATGCCTCCCGCTCCTCCCTCGCGCACTTATTGATATTGGAAATCAGCGCTTGTCCTTCTTGCTGCAACTCTCCTCCTCCTCGCGCAACGCTTGTGTTATCAATAAACCTGATCATACAAATATGCATAGACTTAGGTAGTATAAAGTTCTCATTAAGTAAAACATCATGTTCAATTAGGAATGAATTCACCTGATAGTCATTATTGATTTGACTCAATATTTCCTTCCAGTTCAGGCAGTCAGAATCATCATAATCCTTGTATATATCCTCATCATCCTCCCTTTCTTCATGAAAATCCATCCTCAGCTTTAGGTAAGCTGAAAGTGGGAGAAACAAAAAGAACAACGTGTACGCAAAGTATATGTATATATAACATGTTGTATTATTGTTGTTCACAGGAAAAGTATGTCCAGTATATCAAGCAACTTAAATTGCAGGTATAAGTGAAGTACAAAGAATCATGATCATGGTGAAAAACAACTAAATAGATAGTCATGTTCTTCAATATTAAATTCCGTTTTCTCAAAGAAGATCTATGATCAAATTTTTGAACAAGATCAAACCAATTCAATATGTCTGAAAACCAAATTGAATCATGCCATGCTTCAACTGGGCTACTCTGATTATTATGAACATGATCATGTTGTCCAGTATGTAAAATGCAACTCAATTTGCAAATATAAATTAAGTATAAAGCATTAGCACAACTAGGCAATGAATTTCGGGACAAACACAACGAATATGAAAACTTGGGTTCTATTCTAGCAAGATTACAACGATCCAACATAGGTAAAATTACTTGTGTTGGCTGCATTATATCAACTTGATCTGACTTTAGTTTCATATTATCACAAATTTTAGCATATATCCCACAACACAAAGTCGTCGACACACAACATGTATGGCTGAAAACAGCATGTTTCAGTTCAGCGATTCGATCACAAGTAATGCATATGTGATCCACAAGAAAATTTTCATGCATGCTGTATTCACCAATCAGATTGAAAGTGAAACAAGGAGAATATGTGCTAGAATTCAGAAATGAAATTTCATAAATCTTATCCATAGCACAACTCATACTCATAGGTTCATTTTCCATGATCGAATACACAATATCAGCAGGTGGTATTCGAGCAAGTATTTCCTTATGTGTTATCAGTACCACATGATCAAAATTTGAATTTGGTAAACTATCACATGGTGCTGAATCAGTAGTGCAAGGCAAATCAGAAGGAGGCTTCAGTAAAGGAATAGATTCACAATATGTCGCACATGTTGGCTGAGCTCCAAATCAGTACCAATGTCATTAACAATCTTCTCAACTATAGTAGGTACTACGACATCCTCCTCAAGTAACAATACCAGATCGTGTGATGCAGGTTGTAAAATAGGCGGCTCCCTTTCTTCAAAAGCAACCTGCACATCACAAGATACAACACTAGGAGTAGACATGATTACGTTAGTAGACAACTCACATTTGTCATTAGTGTCCACTCTCAAAATTTCTGGAAGAGGCCATTTGCAGTTGTTCAAAAACATAGAACGTAGAAATTGCTTGAAATCTTCCCAAAGGATTTTTTTACCCATGACACCATACACAATCCTTGCGTCCTTCCACCAACGAGCTACCTCTTCATCCACACGTCGATGAGCAAGAATGTATTCTATATGGCCATTAAACTTGCTATCGAAAGTACGACATCTCGCAAAACCAAATCCCATATCAATTTCCCAAATCTGATATTCTGCGGGTGTGGCGGAACTTTCCAATCGCCACTTGATTGTAGTTGGATCATATGCCATGCCAACCACAGTTTCTAAATAGTCATGGTAAACATCATCTGATTTCTGCATCACATCAACACTAGTAGAAGTCATGATTAGTACATTAGTGCAAAAACACAAAACTGTTTTCGTGGCACACTCACAACTCACTCAAAAACTGACAAGAAAGCAGATCTTATCGTTCCAAAGTGAATAGTGATGCTTACCAATTCGAAATCAAGGACCTATGCACTCATGTGATGAAGTGAATACCAAAGGTATAGAGAACGATCGCAGGGCAGACAGGTTATTTATGGTGGAGCTGTAGGTATGGTATCCTAACTACATCGTCAACGAGTCCTAGTGCTGATCGTATGACAAAGACCCACGAAAACACACACGGTCGAGATAAATAGGGCAATTGCAACTATGAAAATGAGCTCAATAAAGTGAGGTATGTCGAAGGAACGCTCGTGTTGCAATGCACAAGGAGAGACGCTAGCAATGTCTCAACAAAACGGGCACAAGATTGCTAAACTGAGCAGTCCGCAGAGCACTAAGCATGCTAGTCTCGTAGGATAGTTTTAGACACAAAAAAAAGGCTTACTAAGGCTCACAAGGATAGGTACGCTATGTGGACTCAGTAAAAAAATAAACAAAAAAAGAAAAAAAATTAACCTGAGAATTGTTCTCTGCCACGGCAGAAAAATGGCCTAAATTCCTGCCGCAGCAGGAATTTTTTTCTCGTACTAGCACAGACTGGTCTGTGGTGCAGCGACGGTCTGAATTTTTTTTTCGGATTTTTTTTTGCTTTCACGCTGGAGCACAGATGCGTCTGCGGTCAGGCGTGAGGCAGCAAGCCGAATATTTTTTTTTCTGCTTCACGTGAAGGCTCACGTACACCAAGTCAGCTACGATCTGGATTTTTTTTTTCTTTTTACTTCAGCGTGAAGCAAACTCACGTACAAGTCTAGATCCGATCGGTTTGGGTTTTTTTCTCCTTCTTTCAAACGGATCTACAACCTTAGACTAAAATAAAACAGATCTAATAGATCTAAGACTCAAGAACACGACGAACAGTCTAGAAATAGTCTAGAGACTCTGACAACGGATCAAAAATAGACAAAAACTAGACAAAAAACTACGACTCAGATTTAGAAGAAAGGCTACACAAAAGGATTACGATCAGCAACTAGAACTCACAAACAGTGTTATCTAGGCTATGGTAATGAACTATGAACCCTAATATTTTTTTGTGGCTTTTTCTGTATAGGACAAAAACAACTAATCTATGGATGGATTTGTGGATGCTTACCGAGGCAACACTGGAAATCTGATACCAACATGATATGTGGTAGCCCGATCTTCTCAGTAAGCGGATGGCGGTGATGATGGTGGATGATAGATAACTAGTGTGTAGCTATGATCTCTCCCGCTCAATCCCTGATGCCAGTGCAACAGATCTCGAACCTTGTAGGATATTCACGACACCACACTCTTGCGCACGCAGCCATGACCACAAACGGTAGTATGCAATCTACTAATTCCCAATGGAACAACAGATCACACTCAATTATAGTTGGTAGATTCGAAAACAGGGTAATTCCAGAGGTTCTATGAAAGAAACAACTCCAAAATATTTTAACGTAGTCTAAACCCTAACTTGTGATGGCTACGGAGGTTTATATGAGGGATGGGGCGTCCTCCCCTCTAAACGGGCCTAAAAACAGCCATAACTTGGCCCAAACTGACTCGGTTTGACTCAAACTGATACATACCAACCCATATATGGGTTCGGTCTTATTGGCACGCAGTCCAAAGATCGTGGAACACCTCAAACATGTAATTCTTAGTGCGCCATCTCTCTCTCTTGCTCATACGTGATTTCCTCATTGCCTCCTAGTGCGCATGCCTCCCGCTCCTCCCTCGCGCACTTGTTGATATTGGAAATCAGCGCTTGTCCTTCTTGCTACAACTCTCCTCCTCGTGCAACGCTTGTGTTATCAATAAACCTGATCATACAAAGATGCATAGACTTAGGTAGTATAAAATTCTCATTAAGTAAAACATCAGGTTCAATTAGGAATGAATTCACCTAATAGTCATTATTGATTTGACTCAATATTTCCTTCCAGTTCAGGCAGTCAGAATCATCATACTCCCTGTATATATCCTCATCAAACATAAGGACCACTTGCTCTTTCATATGGTTTGTTTGCAAACATGTTGTTTTTGCTTCCACTTGCGATACTCATAACCCCCATGATTTTGGCTTTTGATGATATGTGTATGACATCCAACATATTGTACAATTGTTCTTTCCAATGGTTGGTTTGCACACATAATGATGTTGTTTTGGATGTTCTTCTGCATGTGTTTTTGCCGAATTCTCCTACTCTTGCATCAAAGATGTTGACCAATATTGTCCATTGCTTTGAGTGACACACTAAGATGTTTTATGGAGTTTTTGAGTTCCCACCTTTGGATGATGTTCAAACGATTTATGAGGACATCCCTACAATTACACCTACCCCAATTGATAATGAAGTTGTTCCAATTGCAAAGAAGGATCAATCCAATGAGATAAGGATTGGACCAATCACAAGAGCTCGTGCTAAGCTACTAGAACAACAGGTGAACTTGCTTCTTAATGAACCTGGTGTTTTAATCAATGAGAATTTTAGACTACCTAAGTCTTTGAATTATTACATGATCAGGTACTTAGGAGCAGAAGGCGTAACACGGAGCGAGGAGCTAATGGAACAAGGCATGTTGATCAATGAAGAATGCGCGAGGGAGGAGAGGGAGGAAGCGCAAGGAGTTGTCCAAGACGAAGATCAAGAAAAGGAGAGAGTTCTCTGCCGCCGCAGAGAAAAGCCTCGTTTCTCTGCCACGGCAGGAAAACCGACTAGGACTCTGCCACGGCAGGGCCAGTCTTGGCCGAGCCACTTGTGGCCGGTTTGTATCCAGGTTGGGTGGAACCAACTCGGGTTCCACCATAGGCCGCCGCCCCTTGGACCCATAAATAGATGGGGGCACCGTAGTTTGGGTTTTTAGACCACGTTAAAATATTTTGGAGTTGTTTCTTTCATAGAACATCTGGAATTACCCTATGTTCGAATTCTACAACTATAATTGAGTGTGATCTGTTGTTCCATTGGGAGTTAGTAGATTGCATACTACCGTTCGTGGTCACAGCTGCGTGCGCAAGAGTGTGGTGTTGTGAATATCCTACAAGGTTTGAGAGCTGTTGCACTGGCATCAGGGATCGAGCGGGAGAGATCATAGCTACGCACTAGTTATCTATCATCCACCATTACCATAGACAAGAGCTTGCTGAGAAGATCGGGCCACCCCATATCATCTTGGTATCAGATTTCCTCGTTGCCTCGGTAAGCAATCCACAATCCATCCATAGATTAGAGAGAGTTTTCGTCCTATACAGAAAAAAGCCCCACAAAAAGAGTTGCCATAGACTAGAATGCATCGTAGACGAGTAATAGGTGCTTGTCGTTTTCTTCAATTAGTCTAGATCTCGTTTTGTTCTCATCGTTTTTCTTCTTTCTAGTCGTGTTAATCACCTATTCTTCCGCGCCATCTAGCAGATCCGATCTAGGTTGAGAGTCCCTGTGTTTTACTCTAGGCCGAGTCGGTTTGCCATAATTAAAAAAAATTACAGTCCGTGTCTGCCGTGGCACGGAAAGGAGCGAATTACTCCTGCCGCGGCTCGGTTTCCTGCTGTGACACGCCTCGCTACCGCGCGCGTGCGCCTGCCTGTCGCTGCTCTGTCGCGGCACAAATTTGCTGCCGCGCGCTGCCGCCGCTCTACTGCGGCACGTTTTCCGCCATTTTTCTGCCGCTGCTCTACCACGGCAGGAATTCTGTCAGTTTTTCTGTGCTGTAAGATTTGTCTGCCACGACAGGATTTTGTGCTGTAAGATCTCCTTCCTTATTAGTTGTGAGTGAGCTGTGAGAGTTTCCACCATACAGATTTTGATTTTTGCACCAACCTACTAATCATGTCTTCTAGTGATGATGATGTTGTGTTGTAGAAAAAGAAGGATCATGAGCTTGTCAATTGGCGTGAACATGAGGCTTTGAAGTCCCACTTGACACATGTGTTTACTAACACGACAAATGCCATTGACAAGAATCTCCAGGATATGAATATGAGATTGGATCAGCATGTTGGAACAATTGATACTATCCAAACGCAAGTGGTTGCGCTCAATGTAAATGATATGGGGTGGCCCGATATTCTCAGCAAGCTCTTGTTGATGGTAATGGTGGATGATAGATAACTAGTGTGTAGCTATGATCTCTCCCGCTCGATCCCTGATGCCAATGCAGCAGCTCTCGAACCTTGTAGGATATTCACAACACCACACCCTTGCGCACATAGCCATGACCACGAACGGTAGTATGCAATCTACTAATTCCCAATGGAACAACAGATCACACTCAATTATAGTTGGTAGATTCGAACACAGGGTATTTCTAGAGGTTCTATGAAAGAAACAACTCCAAAATATTTTAACGTGGTCTAAACCCTAACTTGTGACGGCTATGGAGGTTTATATGAGGGCTGGGGCATCCTCCCCTCTAAACGGGCCTAAAAACAGCCATATCTTGGCCCAAACTGACTCGGTTCGACTCAAACTGATACGTACTGACCCATATATGGGTTCGGCCTTATTGGCACGCAGTCCAAACGTCATGGAACACCTCAAACATTTAATTCTTCGCGTGCCATCTCTCTCTCTTTCTCATACGTGATTTCCTCATTGCCTCCTAGTGTGCATGCCTCCCGCTCCTCCCTCGTGCACTTGTTGATATTGGAGATCAGTGCTTGTCCTTCTTGCTACAACTCTCCTCCTCCTCGCGCAACGCTTGTGTTATCAATAAACCTGATCATACAAAGATGCATAGACTTAGGTAGTATAAAGTTATCATTAAGTAAAACATCAGGTTCAATTAAGAGTGAATTCACCTGTTGCTCAATCAGCTTTGCACGAGCTCTTGTAATGGGTCCAATCCTGATTTCATTGGACTTGTTCTTTGCAGCAACATTTTCATTGTGAATAGGAGTAGGATATAGTGGAATAGTATGGATGTCCTCATCATCTCCCCCCTTCAAAAGGCGTCGACCTCGACGCTCCAAGGTCTTCTCTAGCATATGGTGACAAATCAACAACGTTGAAGCTGTTGCTAGCACCACCAAACTCCACAATAGGTATATCAACTGGGGCATTATCATTAATTTTGGCTAGCACTTCGTAAGGACCAGCACCACGTGGCTTCAACTTGGACTTGCGAAGTAGTGGAAATCTGTCCTTGCGTAGATGCACCCAAACCATATCTCTAGGCTCGAACAACACTTCTTTTCTTGCTTGATTCCTTGCAGCAGTAATGTTCTTGCCTTTCTTCTCAATAGGCTCTCGAGTCTTCTCATGTATTTTCTTCACATAATTAGCACGTTTTGATGCCTCCATATAAACTCTCTCATGTAATGGCAGAGGCAACACATCAAGTGGCGTCAATGGCTTGAAGCCATACACCACCTCAAAAGGACAAAGCTGAGTTGTTGAATGCACAGCCTTGTTGTAAGCAAACTCAACATGTGGCAAGCACTCTTCCCACTCCCGCAGATTCTTTTTAATCATGGTCCTTAGCAGCTGTGACAATGTTCTATTCACCACCTCCGTTTGACCATCTGTTTGGGGGTGACATGTAGTACTAACAACAACTTCATTCCTAGCTTCCCCATAAGGTCTTCCAAAAGTAGCTCATGAACTTCACATCACGGTTAGAAACAATCGTCTTTGGTACACCATGTAATCTCACGATGTCCCTAAAAAACAGGTTAGCAACATGCGACGCATCGTCGCTTTTGTGGTAGGCAATAAAATGAGCCATCTTAGAGAACCTACCCACTACCAAAAATATAGAATCATGACCTCTCTGAGTTGTAGGTAGACCTAGCACAAAATCCATACTAATGTCTTCCCATAGAGTAGTCGGTGCAGAGAGAGGTGTATACAAACCGTGAGGCTTCAGCTTAGATTTCGACTTGTGGCATGTAATACATCGGCTCACAAATCTGTACACATCACGCCTCATCTTGGGCCAATAAAAGTGATCAGCAAGCATGAGCAACGTCTTCTCACGCCCAAAGTGACCCATCAAACCACCAGCATGTGATTCCTACACTAAGAACAAACGCAACAACGATTCTGGAATACATAGTTTGTTAGGTCTAAACAAATATCCATCATGTATATGATACTTATCCCATGCGTTTCTAAGAGCACACAAACAATATGGTTCAGCAAACTCATGATCAGTTGCATAAAGTGCACAAATAGCTTCTAATCCAGGAATTTTAACATCAAGATTGGTTAATAGCATGTTCTTCCTAGATAGAGCATCAGCAACAACATTCTCTTTTCCCTTCATATAATTAATGATGCAAGGAAAAGACTCAATGAACTCAACCCATTTAGCTAATCTTCTATGCAAGTTCGATTGAGCTTTCAAGTATTTCAATGCTTCATGATCAGAATGTATGATGAATTCCTTTGGCCACAAATAATGTTGCCAAACTTCAAGTACTCTCACAAGTGCATACAATTCTTTATCATAGATTGAATAATTCAAATGAGCACCAGTCAATTTCTTAGAAAAATAAGCTATACGCCGACCCTCTTCCATCAAAACGCCACCTATGCCTATACCACTAGCATCACATTCAACTTCAAATTGCTTCAAAAAATCAGGTAATGCAAGTAACGGTGCAGAAGTAAGCAAACGTTTCAATGTATCAAATGCAATGTTTTGGGACGTGCCCCATACAAAAGGTACACCTTTCTTTGTCAAATCATTCAAAGGTGCATCAATGGTGCTAAAATCTTTCACAAAGCGCCTATAGAAACCAGCTAAACCATGGAAACTACGCACTTGACTTACATTCATGGGAGTAGGCCAATTCTGAATTGATTCAATTTTAGATTGATCTACCTCTACTCCATTCTTAGATACAACAAATCCTAGGAATATGACCTTATCTTTTGCAAATGTGCACTTCTCAATATTAGCATACAGTTTATTATCACGCAACACTTGCAAAACTTGTCGAATATGAGTGCAATGTTCAGATTCGGTGTGACTGTATATGAGTATATCATCAAAATAAACAACCAAAAAACGACCAATAAACTCTCTCAAAACATGATTCATCAAACGCATGAAAGTACTAGGTGCATTAGTAAGACCAAACGGCATGACTAACCACTCATACAAACCGAATTTAGTTTTGAAAGCAGTTTTCCACTCATCCCGTTCTTTCATCCTAATTTGATGATAACCACTACGCAAGTCTATCTTGGAGAAAATAGCAGCACCACTCAATTCATCTAGCATATCCTCTAAGCGTGGAATAGGATGACGATATTGAATAGTGATGTTATTAATCGCTCTACAGTCAACACACATGCGCCATGTACCATCTTTCTTAGGAACTAAAATAACAGGAACAACAGAAGGGCTAAGAGAAACACGAATGTACCCTTTATCCAGCAACGCTTGTAGTTGCTTCTGAATTTCCTTAGTTTCTTCGGGATTAGTCCTGTAGGGTGCACGGCTGGGAAGTGTGGCGCCAGGAATCAAGTCCACTTGATGTTCTATACCACGCAATGGAGGTAAGCCTACGGGTACATCTGGAAACACATCCCCAAAGTCCTGCAAAACAGAAGAGACACCAAGAGAAATAGGGGTCATGTCGTTAGAAACCAATACCTTGCCCTTATACATGAGCACAAGTGGCATGGCTATAGGATCCTCACGAAATTCTCTCATATCTTCCTTAGTGGCTAATATCAATAAACCAGGCACTCTCTCACTTTTCATTATATCAATCAATTTAGGCTCAATTACATCAGGAACAGCTGTCACGCAATCTCGCCGAGTGGTAGTATCTTCCTTCAAGTTCACCTCTATCTTCTGGCGAGAATCATTCACAATTTCTTGTGGTGTCATTGGCTGCATAGTAATCTTCTTTCCTTTGAATTCTAAGTGATATGTATTGGCTCGGCCATTGTGTTGCACATGGCGATCATAGAGCCAAGACCGACCCAATAGTAGGTGACAAACAGTCATAGGAACCACATCAACATCAATAGAATCTTTGTATGGCCCTATTTGAAAATTCACACGTACCATATGATTTACCTTCATCTCACCGTTGTTGATCAACCATTGTATGTAGTATGGCTTGGGATGAGGTAAGTATGTCAAATTCAGTTTGGCACATAGTTCCTTACTTGCAAGATTTCTGTAGCTACCTCCATCAATAATGACCTTGCAAGCTTTGTTTGGTCCAACTAGAGCTTTTGTTTGGAACAAGTTGCAACGCTGGGATTCCTCAACCGGTTGCACACTAAGTACACGTGAAGATACGAGAATAGTGGGTGCATGCTCAGCATATGCATCAGCACCATCCTCGCCGTCATCAATATCATCATCAGAAGCTTCATCTCCACTTTCTACTTCACCTTGTTCATTAACAAACATAACCTTGATGTTTGGACAATCTTTCTTGTAGTGCCCTCTACCTCCACAAGTATGGCACACCACATCACGCGTACGTGCCGTAGACATGTTGGAACCCGAGCTAGCAGCAGGAGGAGCGGGTTTCCGAGCATTACAACCAAACGAAGGTGTACTTGCTGGTTTGGCCGATGGGGTAAACGGAGCAGCAGCTGGTGGCGCCACTGTAGGAGGAGTAGATCTAGCCGAAAATCTCCTGGAGGATGGAAAATGAGCGCGTGACTTCGCCTCTTCTGCAAACTGGGATTCAACCTCTCTAGCATGGTGCAATAGCTCATTCATGGTCTCATACTTGTGATGACGAACTATGCTCTTGATTGGCAACTTCAGATTGTTTAGGAATCGCTACATGGTCATCTCAATAGACTCACGAATTCTAGCACGCTGCATAAGCAGCTCCATCTCCATGTAGTACTCAGCAACTATCATGGTGCCTTGCTTCAATTGCGTCAATTTATCAAAAACTGATCACAACTAGTTGGTTGGTAAAAAACGAGCCTTCATGATTTGCTTCATCTCGCGCCAATCCATCACATGAATTTCATTGTCCTCCCTCCTATGTTGCACAAGAGCATCCCACCAACGCAAAGCATAACCATCAAATTCAGATGCTGCAAGCTTGACCTTCTTATCTTCTGGATAGTCAAATAGGCGCCAGAGTTTCTCAATCTTCAACTCCCATGTGAGGTAGTCTTCAGGATCAATGGAACCATCAAACTTATGAATTGAGAATTTTGGCTTGCCCAAACCATCATCAGCAGCTTGGTTGGGCACACGTTGAGCACGCCCAAGAGGGGAAAACCCACAGCCATGAGCAGGTGCATGGGCAGGGGGAATAACACGTCCCCTGCCAACATCTGGAACAACATCCACAGCGCTACCCTCATCGAAATCATCAAAGGTCATGTTGAGGATCTTCCCTTCTATGTAAAGCGGCTGTCAAACCCTCAATGGCACGCTGCAAAGTGGTGACATTGACATTGAGCGTAGCCACTTGTGTTTGAATAGTATCAACCATTCCAACATGCTGATCCAATCTCATATTCATATCCTCGAGATTCTTGTCAATGTCATCTGTCGTGTTAGTAAACACACGTGTCAAGTGGGACTTCAAAGCCTCATATTCACGCCAATTAACAAGCTCCTCATCCTTCTTTTTCTGTATCACAACATCATCATCACTAGAAGACATGATTAGTAGGTTAGTGCAAAAATCAAAATCTGTATGGTGGAACTCTCACAGCTCACTCACAACTAATAAGAAAGGAGATCTTACCATTCCAAAGTGAATAGAGATGCTCTACCAAACGAAATCAAAAACTGATGCACTGATGTGATGAAGTGAATATCAAAGGTATAGAGAACGATCACAGAGCACACAGGTTATTTATGGTGGAGCTGTAGGTATGGTATCCTAACTACACCGCAAACAAGTCCTAGTGCTGATCGTATGACAAAGACCCACGGAAACACACACGATGGAGATAAATGGGGCAATTGCAACTATAAAAATGAGCTCAATAAAGTGAGGTATGTCAGAGGAACGCTCGTGTTGCAATGCACAAGGAGAGACGCTAGCAATGTCTCAATGAAACAGGCACAAGATTGCTAAACTGAGCAGCCCGCAGAGCACTAAGCACGCTAGTCTCGTAGGATAGTTTTAGACACAAAGAAAGGCTTACTAAGGCTCACAAGGATAGGTACGCTATGTGGACTCAGTAAAGAAAACAAAAAAAGAAAAAAATTGACCTGAGAATTGGTCTCTGCCACGGCAGAAAAAAGGCTCAAACTCCTGCCGCGGCAAGATGTCGGCAAGAAAAAAAATTCTCGTTGGAGGGCAGACAAGTCTCCCCCTTCAAAAAAAACTAATCTATGAATGGATTTGTAGATGCTTACCGAGGCAACACTGAAAATATGATACCAAGATTATATGGGGTGGCCCGATCTTCTCAGCAAGCTCTTGTCGATGGTAATGGTGGATGATAGATAACTAGTGCATAGCTATGATCTCTCCCGCTCGATCCCTAATGCCAATGCAACAGCTCTCGAACCTTGTAGGATATTCACAACAGCACACTCTTGCGCACGCAGCCGTGACCACGAACGGTAGTACGCAATCTACTAATTCCCAATGGAACAACAGATCACACTCAATTATAGTTGGTAGATTCGAACACAGGGTAATTCCAGAGGTTCTATGAAAGAAACAACTCCAAAATATTTTAACGTGGTCTAAACCGTAACTGGTGATGGCTACGGAGGTTTATATGAGGGCTGGGGCGTCCTTCCCTCAAAACGGGCCTAAAAATAACCATATCTTAGCCCAAACTGATTCGGTTCGACTCAAACTGATACATACCGACCCATATATGGGTTTGGCCTTATTGGCACGCACTCCAAACGTCGTGGAACACCTCAAACATGTAATTCTTGGCGCGCCATCTCTCTCTCTTGCTCATACGTGATTTCCTCATTGCCTCCTAATGCGCATGCCTCCCGCTCCTCCCTCGCGCACTTGTTGATATTGGAAATCAGCGTTTGTCCTTCTTTTTGCAACTCTCCTCCTCCTCGCGCAACGCTTGTGTTATCAAAAAACATGATCATACAAACATGCATAGACTTAGGTAGTATAAAGTTCTCATTAAGTAAAACATCAGGTTCAATTAAGAGTGAATTCACCAGTTGCTCAATCAGCTTTGCACGAGCTCTTGTAATGGGTCCAATCCTGATTTCATTGGACTTGTTCTTTGCAGCAACATTTTCATTGTGAATAGGAGTAGGAGATAGTGGAATAGTATGGATGTCCTCATCAGTCAATGTCGCCACTTTGCAGCGTTCCATTGAGGGTTTGACAGCCGCCATACATAGAAGAGAGGAACCTCAACATGATGATGCCTTTGATGACTTTGATGAGGGTACTGCTGTTGATGCTGCTCCACATGTTGGCAGGGGACGTGCTATTCCCCCTGTACATGCACCTACTCATGGCCGTGGGCTTGGCCCTCTTGGGCGTGCTCCACGTGTTCCCAACCAAGCTGTTGATGATGGTTTGGGCAAGCCAAAGTTCTCGATTCCCAAGTTTGATGGTTCCATTGATCCTGAAGATTACCTCACATGGGAGTTGAAGATTGAGAAACTTTGGCGCTTATTTGACTGTCCAGAAGACAAGAAGGTCAAGCTTGCAGCATCTGAATTTGATGGTTATGCTTTGCCTTGGTGGGATGCTATTGTGCAGCATAGAAGGGAGGATAATGAACTTCCTGTGATGGATTGGCGCGAGATGGAGCAAATCATGAAGGCTCGTTTTGTACCAACCAACTACTTGCGATCAGTTTTTGATAAGTTGACGCAATTGAAGCAAGGCCCCATGACAGTTGATGAGTACTACATGGAGATGGAGATGCTTATGCAGCGTGCTAGAATTCGTGAGTCCACTGAGATGACCATGCAGCGATTCCTAAACAATCTAAAGTTACCAATCAAGAGCATAGTTCGTCATCATAAGTATGAGACCATGAATGAGCTATTGCACCATGCTAGAGAGGCCGAATCCCAGTTGCCAGAAGAGGCAAAGTCACGTGCTTGTTTTCCATCCTCCTGCAGATTTTCGGTCAGATCTACTCCTCCTACAGCCATGCCACCAGCTGTTGTTCCATTTACACCATCGGCCAAACCAGCAAGTACTCCTTCGTTTGGTGGTTCTAATGCCCGGAAACCCGCTGCTCCTGCTGCTAGCTCAGGTTCCAACATGTCTACGGCACGTACTCGTGATGTGGTGTGCCATACTTGTGGAGGTAGAGGGCACTGCAAGAAAGATTGTCCAAACAGCAAAGTTATGTTTATTAATGAACAAGGCGAAGTAGAGAGTGGAGATGAAGCTTCTGATGATGATGTTGATGATGCCAAGGATGGTGCTCATGCGTATCCTGAGCGTGCTCCAACTATTGTCGTATCTTCATGTATACTGAGTGTGCAACCGGTTGAGGAATCCTAGCGTTGCAATTTGTTCCAAACAAAAGCTCTAGTTGGACTTAACAATGCTTGCAAGGTCATTATTGATGGAGGTAGCTGCAGAAATCTTGCAAGTAAGGAACTATGTGCCAAACTGAATTTGACATATTTGCCTCATCCAAACCCATACTACATACAATGGTGAGATGAAGGTAAATCATATGGTACGTGTGAATTTTCAAATAGGGCCATACAAAGATTCTATTGATTTTGATGTGGTTCCTATGACTGTTTGTCACCTACTATTGGGTTGGCCTTGGCTCTATGATCGCCGTGTGCAACACAATGGCCGAGCAAATACATTCACTTGGAATTCAAAGGGAAGAAGATTGCTATGCAGCCAATGACACCAAAAGATATTGTGAATGATTCTCGTCAGAAGATAGAGGTGAACTTGAAGGAAGATTCTACCACTCGGCGAGATTGTGTGGCAGCTGTTCCTGATGTAATCGAGCCTAAATTGAGTGATATAACGAAAAGTGAGAGAGTGCCTGGTTTATTAATACTAGCCACCAAGGAAGATATGAGAGAATTTCGTGAGGATCCTACAGCCATGCCACTTGTGCTCATGTATAAGGGCGAGGTATTGGTTTCTAATGACATGACCCCTATTTCTCTTGGTGTTTCTTCTATTTTGCAGGACTTTGGGGATGTGTTTCCAGAAGATGTACCCGTAGGCCTACCTCCATTGCGTGGTATAGAACATCAAGTGGACCTGATTCCTGGCGCCACATTTCCCAACCGTGCACCCTACAAGACTAATCCCGAAGAAACCAAGGAAATTCAGAAGCAAGTACAAGTGTTGCTGGATAAAGGGTACATTCATGTCTCTCTTAGCCCTTGTGATGTTCCTGTTATTTTAGTTCCTAAGAAAGATGGTACTTGGCGCATGTGTGTTGATTGTAGAGCGATTAATAACATCACTATTCGATATCGTCATCATATTCCACGCTTAGAGGATATGCTAGATGAATTGAGTGGTGCTGCTATTTTCTCCAAGATAGACTTGCGTAGTGGTTATCATCAAATTAGGATGAAAGAAGGGGATGAGTGGAAAACTGCTTTCAAAAGTAAATTCGGCTTGTATGAGTGGTTAGTCATGCCGTTTGGTCTTACTAATGCACCTAGTACCTTCATGCGTTTGATGAATCATGTTTTGAGAGAGTTTATTGGTCGTTTTGTGGTTGTTTACTTTGATGATATACTCATATACAGCCACACCTAATCTGAACATTGCACTCATATTAGACAAGTTTTGCAAGTGTTGCGTGATAATAAATTGTATGTTAATCTTGAGAAGTGCACATTTGCAAAAGATAAGGTCATATTCCTAGGATTTGTTGTATCTAAGAATGGAGTAGAGGTGGATCAATCTAAAATTGAATCAATTCAGAATTGGCCTACTCCCACGAATGTAAGTCAAGTGCCTAGTTTCCACGGATTAGCTGGTTTCTATAGGTGCTTTGTGAAAGATTTTAGCACCATTGTTGCACCTTTAAATGATTTAACAAAGAAAGGTGTTCCTTTGTATGGGGCGTGACCCAAGACATTGCATTTGATACATTGAAACGTTTGCTTACTTCTGCACCATTACTTGCATTACCTGATTTTTCGAAGCAGTTTGAAGTTGAATGTGATGCTAGCGGTATAGGCATAGGTGGCGTTTTGATGCAAGAGGGTCGGCCTATAGCTTATGTTTCTGAGAAACTGAATGGTGCTCGCATGAATTATTCTATCTATGATAAAGAATTGTATGCACTTGTTAGAGTACTTGGGGTTTGGCAACATTATTTGTGGCCAAAGGAATTCATCATACATTCTGATCATGAAGCATTGAAATACTTGAAAGCTCAATCAAATTTGCATAGACGATTAGCTAAATGGGTTGAGTTCATTGAGTCTTTTCCTTACATCATTAATTATAAGAAGGGAAAAGAGAATGTTGTTGCTGATGCTCTATCTAGGAAGAATAAGCTATTAACCAATCTTGATATTAAAATTCCTAGATTTGAAGCTATTTGTGCACTGACCATGATTTTGCTGAACCATATCGTTTGTGTGCTCTTAGAAACACATGGGATAAGTATCATATACATGATGGATATTTGTTTCGATCTAACTATGTATTCCAGAATCATCGTTGTGTTTGTTCTTAGTGCAAGAATCACATGCTGGTGGTTTGATGGGTCACTTTGGGCGTGAGAAGACGTTGCTCATGCTTGCTGATCACTTTTATTGGCCCAAGATGAGGCGTGATGTGTACAGATTTGTGAGCCAATGCATTACTTGCCACAAGTCGAAATCCAAGTTGAAGCCTCACGGTTTGTATACACCTCTCTTTGCACTGATTACTCCATGGGAAGACATTAGTATGGATTTTGTGCTAGGTCTACCTAAAACTCAGAGAGGTCATGATTCTATATTTGTGGTAGTGGATAGGTTCTCTAAGATGGCTCATTTTATTGCCTGCCGCAAAAGCGACGATGCGTCGCATGTTGCTAACCTGTTTTTCAGGGACATCATGAGATTACATGGAGTACCAAAGACGATTGTTTCTGACCATGATGTGAAGTTCATGAGCTACTTTTGGAAGACCTTATGGGGGAAGCTAGGAACGAAGCTTTGTTCAGTACTACATGTCATACCCAAACAGATGGTCAAATGGAGGTGGTGAATCGAACATTGTCATAGCTGATGTTATGGGTCTCCTTGTGGATTTACCCTTGGAGTGGCGTGATCTTCATAGATTCGAGGGGATTTGGGGGAGGGAGCGAAGAACACGATGAACACGCAAGGGGGAAATCGATACAAACGCACACCACACCCGATACAATTCCGGTTTGCTCTCATTGGCCTGAACCACCAACCCAATAGAATCTCCAGGGAGAGACCAAAGGTAGAATCCCATGAGAGAGATCGGCTAGCTCTTGATAGAATCACACATAGGGAGAGAGTAGCAACCAAGTAGAATCCCAAAGGGGAGAGACCTAGCACTACTAGAATCCGTATGTGGGAGAGACCATGAACTAGAAGAGGGTCTTGACGACTTGGAGAAGGGCACCGACTCCAAGGCCTTGTGCAACTCTTAGATTAACTATAGAGAGGGGGATCCCATCCAGGGTTAGGCACATGCCTCAATTCATCATCCATTCCATCCTAGGGTTCTAAGGAGGGGGTAGGGGCATATATATAGGCCAGCCACGAGCTACGGGTAGTTTAGGCATAAACAGGGAGTTTTGGGTGTTACATGGGCCAGGACCATCTTAAGGCTCACAGGCTTGTGTCGATCAGGCCGGAGATTCCGGTCTGCAGGCCGGAGACTCTGGTGTGGGCCGGAGACTCCGGTTCATCTCCGTCTGTCTCCGGAGTGGGTCACAGACTGTCCCGCGTGCTGGTCTAGGGGCGGGTCCGGAGCTCGGCCAGAGACTCTAGCGGTCCGGAGACTCCGGTGTGGTAGACCGGAGACTCTGGTCTGCTTCGAGCAGCTTCTTGCATCTTCTCTTCTAGGCTTCATGCTTGTGGGTCTTGGCTCCTTGTACATCCTTGTTTCCTCCTCTTGGTGTCATGGTCATGGGCCTAGTCATACAATGGGAATTCATCTCAAGTAGGATCCCATTCACATGATAACAAAAGAAAGGCAAGAGATGGAAGGAGTTCACCATGACTGGCATGGTTGGCGTAGCATGATGTGGACCAATGGTAGTTTCCATGTGTTGGGCTACATCAGCTGCTAAGGACCATGATTAAAAAGAATCCGCGGGAGTAGGAAGAGTGTTTGCCACATGTTGAGTTTGCTTACAATAGGGCTGTGCATTCAACTACTCAGCTTTGTCCTTTTGAGGTGGTGTATGGTTTCAAGCCATTGATGCCACTTTATGTTGCCTCTGCCATGGCATAAGAGAGTTGATATGGAGGCATCAAAACGTGTTGATTACATGAAGAAAATACATGAGAAGACTAGAGAGGAAATTGAGAAGAAAGGCAAGAACATTGCTGCTGCAAGGAATCAAGCAAGGAAAGAAGGGTTGTTCGAGCCTGGAGATATGGTTTTGGTGCATCTGCGCAAGGACAGATTTCCACTACTTCGCAAGTCCAAATTGAAGCCACGTTGTGCTGGTCCTTACAAGGTGCTAGCCAAAATTAATGATAATGCCTACTCAGTTGATATACCTATATGCTTATGCATGGGAGGAAGCCTGGAGCACCAAGCATGACAAGACGGAGGCTTGGAAGAGAAGACAGAAGAAGCAACAGCTGGAGCACCGGAGTCTCTGGCCTGCACACACTGGAGTCTCTGGCCACACAGGAGTCTCCGGCTTGCTGACCCCGGAGTCTCCGGACCGACCCCCAGGTCAAGCTCGAGGACAGTCTGTCTGCCACTCCGGAGACGACACTAGAGACAGACCGGAGTCTCCGGCCCACACCGGAGTCTCCGGCCTGAGCGTATGGGCCTGCGTGCCTTTGGCCCATGTACCCCTTAGTCCGCCCAGACTTTCCCCTTTTATTCCTAAAGTACCCTTGAACTAGTGGCTGGCCTATATATAGTGCCCCACCCCCTCATGTAACTCTAGGCGTAGATGATAGACTAAAGAACACCCCCTTTGTTGAATCTCTAGTTTTGCCTCATCCCCTTCTACCAAAGGGGATCGACTATCGTCACCACCTTGTTGGAGTTTGCATCACGCCTCCCTCGTTGTACAAGGCCTTGGCATCGGTATCCCTTTGCCAAGACGTGAAGACCCTCTGCAAGGTGTTCTTCCCTCTCCGCATGGGATCGAGGGAGCACGTTGATCGATCTTTCCTTGCGAGGATTCTATCGGACCGATGGCCACCGGTGAGAGGAATCGGCCTTATATCTTGTGAGTTTTGCGTGTGTTCACCGTGTTCTTCGCGAGGTGTGCGTCCGCTTCCGCTACCTTCTCCCTTTCCCCTCGCTTTCCCATCAATTTGACCATGAGATCCGCGAAAATCGGGCCACCCACAGGGTTACCCCATAACAAGAATTGTCCTAGTTGGTGATTCCTTGACATCGTAGGCCATGAGTCTTGCAAGAACTGGTAGAAAACATATTTCTACGGCCCAGATATTCCTCTGCCTGACCGACAAGGCTCATACACCAAATTTGTCGACGGATCTGTCGCCGAGGCCCCCACATGGAGGTCCCAAGCCCTTCTCCCCTCCGATGATGAAGCATCCTGCGTTGTAAGGCAGATAGAGTGGCTAGTAGACAAAGGTATGAACGGTTTGGACGTAGCCATGTGCTGGTTCGAAAGGTGGATCCATCCTCTGCAGCACCGCACCAAGCTAATGCATGAGTATTCTAAGGAGAGGAAAGAGCCCATGAGGATTTCCGAGGATAACTTCTCCAAAGATTCCATCAAGTTCCGGCTTAAGGACATCGTCAATGTGAAGGACATGAAGCGTGGCTTTGTCATCATCTATGTGCGGTAAATGCCTAGATGTAAGTATGTTTCCTTCATTGCTTTGTGTATATACTCTAAGTTCACCGTCTTGGATGCATCAGCCATCTAACGTGTTTGCATTCTATCAGCTGGCAAGCTTTGCTGAGGAATACATGGCCTCGCAAATTTATTATCTCAAATTGAAGGATGCGCAGATTGTGTCTAATGATGAGACCTCCAAGGATCATCCAGCTCCGCCGACACGAAAACGGAAGATCTCTAGCTCTGACGCTACTGCTGAGGGCAAGAAGAAGAAGAAACTTTGGAGTGGAGTCTCCAAGAAATCCACTGCTGCCTTAGAGGCAGAGAAGAAGAAGTCCACTGGCATCCCCTTAGCCAAGGCACCTTCCGTAGTGTAAGTACTTCCCTTCCCCGACTTTGGTTTGTGCCTATTTATTCATGTACTTATACTTTGTATGTTTCAGGAAGAAATCTGGTATTAGTATGAAGCGCACCTCCTAAGATGCTAGAGGTTCCAAAAATATTCGTGAGATGCTAACGATGTCCTCCCCCACCGTTTCTCCCCCAACTGCTGCCGCCAAGCCTACACCAGGCTCTGTCGGATCCTCGTCCCCTGTTGCACGTGAGACCTCCATCATGGAGACAGACATCAATCCAATACCAGATGTCTTGGGTTCTACCGACATGGACATCATTCCCGGTGGCCATGCAACATAGGAGAGAACCTCCTCTCATGTGGCTGAATCTACAGCTAAGGATGCCACTATAAAAGGGAAGCAACTGGTGGAGGGAGCAGATGCAGCAGCAACAACAATAACCAAGTCGAGAACTTCTACACCGCCAGCTGCTATGGTAGCACAAAATATGACTAGAGATTCATTTGTACCCCTCTGGCTGGTGTGCCTACTATGCCTCTGACTCCTCCGATGCTGAGTATGGAAGATCTTGTCCAGCAAGAAGATGTTATTTATAACAATGCCAGGACCTTACATGGCGCATACACCACTACAACAAACAATCTCAATATTATTTGCATCATGATTCTTTGATCTTTACATTTCACATTATAATATATCCCACTGTAGCCCTGAGATCTTAAGTGAAAAACCATAAGTTATTGGCCTGAGTGCTCCAAAAGGAAGTAAGTGTAAAACATGATAGTGTAGCCCCCGAGTTTCTAGGTAGAATGAATAATTCTGGCTAGATGCTCTAAGAGAAGCATACATAGGTTAAAATTTGATACTGTAGCCCCCGAGCCTCTAGGTAAACTTACAAAGCTACGGCTAGATGCTCTAGAGAAACTAAGCATGCATGTTCCTTTGTGCAGAATGAGAATAACCGGACGAAGGCCTCCAATGATATGTTTGCCCAGCTTAAAAAGAGCTTGATCTTGAAAAGGGTAAAACAACCTTTCTGAAGGAACTAATAAAAACAACAAGAGTCTATTCTCTTCCAACATCTCCCTCATCCATTACTTGTAGCTATTTCTTCTAAATACTCATAATGCTTCACTGTTCTGACTTGTAGAAGCTATTGCTAAGGCTAAAAGCATTGTTGAACAGTCCAAGCATATCCAATAATTGGATGATGAGAACAAGATCCTAAAGAAAGACTTGGCTAATGCTGTAAAACCGCATGATGAGGTGATGAAGGCCATGCAAGAATCTGCAAATACCGATATGGAGCGCCTGAAAAAGGAGATTGAACAGCTCTAGGAACAAAACCAAGCTACTGCATAGCAGAATACTTGGAGCCTTGAAGCATAGAAGAAACTTCAGAAGGAGCATGACGTCTTGGTGGAGACATTCCATCAAGATGAAACCAGCATCTTTCGTAACTTTCTTCCGTCTTTCTCAAATTCTATAAGTTGTATATTTTATATTACGGCAATACTCATGACCTTTATCTCTTATGAAAACATTACCCCCATTGGTTTAACCAACATGGGTGAAGATGCTCCGGATTCAAAGGAGCGCATGATTCTTTCTTGAAGCTTCATTAATACTGCCATCACCCAGGCCAAGGAGGTTGCTGATATGGGGTGGCCCGATCTTCTCAGCAAGCTCTTGTCGATGGTGATGGTGCATGATAGATAACTAGTGCATAGCTATGATCTCTCCTGCTCGATCCATGATACCAATGCAACATATCTCGAACCTTGTAGGATATTCACAACACCACACTCTTGCGCACGCAGCCGTGACCACAAACGGTAGTATGCAATCTACTAATTCCCAATGGAACAACAGATCACACTCAATAATAGTTTTAAAATTCGAACACAGGGTAAATCCAGAGGTTCTATGAAAAAACAACTCCAAAATATTTTAACATGGTCTAAAACCCTAAAAACCATGATTTACAGGACTACATAAAGGCTGCTGGACGTCCAACATAGAGTTGGGATCAAAACCAAACATATGTCTAACCTTCCTAACTTAAAAGGACTATTTGTAAACTGACAGAAAACGTCTGTCGACTTGTTTTGATTGTCGCACACAGCTCGTAACGAACCGGGAGACATGCAAGTACCCGTTGGAAAGATCTCGGAATTATCTTTCCAACAAGTACTTATTTGCTTAATTAGGAGTTGGTATGTGGAAACCACGTCCGTTTCAATTTCAGGACTTCTGTCTGTCCCAATTGAACCTTCCTTCTGGGTCGCCTTCTAACTCTCGATCGCCTTCGTTTTGATGATCTTCTCTTGTGCCTTCCTCCTGCTCCTCCCTCGCGCATCCTCGGGCGATCATCATGCCGGGCTCCTCTTGCAACCCTTCTCCTCCTCGCGCCATGCTTGTTTCTCCAACGAACCTAATCATACATAAATGCATAGACTTAGGTAGTATAAAGTTCTTATAAATGAAAGCATCATTGTCAACTAGGAATGAATTCACCTGATAGTTATTATTGATTTGACTCAATATTTCCTTCCAGTTCAAGCACTCGAAATCTAGATGATCCATGATTGTATCCTCATCATCCTCCCTTTCTTCAAGAAAAGCCGTCCTCGACATTGGGTAAGCTAAAAGTGGAAGAAACAAAAAGAACAACGTGTGCGTAAAGTATATATATATAACATGTTGTATTATTGTTGTTCACATAAAAAATATGTCTAGTATACATCAAGCAACTTAAATTCCAGGTATAAGTGAAGTACAAAGAATCATGATCATGGTGAAAAACAAATAGATATATAGTCTTGTTGTTCAATATTAAATTTAGTTTTCTCAAAGAAGATCTATGATCAAATTTGTGAACAAGATCAAACCAATTCAATATGTGTGAAAACCAAAATGATGCATGCCATGCTTCAATTGCGCTACTCTAATTATTATGAACATGATCATGTTGTCCAGTATGTAAAATGCAACTCAAGTTGCAAATATAAGTGAAGTATAAAGCATTAGCACAACTAGGCAACGAATTTTGGGACAAACAACGAATATGAAAACTCGGGTTCTATTCTAGCAAAATTAGAACAATCCAACATAGGTAAAATTACTTGCGTTGGTTGCAATATATCAACTAGACCAGAATGTATTTCCATAATATCTCAAACATGAACTATTGTCCCATAGCAAACATTTTGTGACACATTGCATATATGGCTGAAAACAGCTTGTTTCAGTTCAACGATTCTATCACAAGTAATGCATATATGATCCACAAGAAAATTTTCATCCATGCTATATTCACCAATTAGATTGAAAGTGAAACAAGGAGAATATGTGCTAGAATTTAGACATGAAATTTCAGAAATTCTGTCCATAGCACAACTCATACTCATAGGTTCATTTAGCATGATGGAATACACAATATCAGTAGGTGTTATTCGAGCAAGTATTTCTTATGTGTAATTAGTACCACATGATCAAATTTTGAATTGGGTAAACTATCACATGATGGTGAAACAGTAGTGCAATGCAAATCACAAGGAGGCATCAACAAAGGAATAGACTCACAATATGTTGCGCTTGTTGACTGTAGCTCCAAATCAGTACCAATGTCATCAACAATCTCCTCAGTAGTAGTAGGGACTAAAACATCCTCCGCAAGTGACAATGCACAGTCCGACGATGCAGGTTGTAAAATAGATTGCTCCTTTTCTTCAAAAGCAACCTGCATAGCACAAAAAACAATACCAGGAGTAGAGATGATTACATTAGTAGGTTTGGCTGATGGCGGAGGGTGGCTAGCAGCCGCTGCAGGTGGCGCCATAGGAGGCGGTGTAGATCTAGCCGCAAAACGGCTGGTTGATGGAAAACATGCATGTGACTTAGCCTCCTTAGCTAGCTGTGACTCGGCCGCTCTAGCATGGTGCAACAGTTCATTCATAGTCTCGTACTTGTGGTGACGAACAATGATCTTGATTTGAAGCTTCAAATTGTTGCGAAAACTCTGCATAGTCATCTCAAGGGGTTCACGAACTCTAGCACGTTGCCTAAGCATCTCCATCTCCATGTAGCACTCATCAACTGACATGGTTCCTTGCCTCAACTGTGTGTACCTTGGGTGAATTGCCGTTGTAATGGCCTCAATCGAATGCTACAATGTGGCCATATTTACATTGAGTGTTGTCACTTGAGTTTGAAGATTAGTGACTGCGCCAGTATTCTGATCCACTGCATCTTGCAAGTCCTTGATATTCCCATCAACAGACTCGCGCCAATTAACAAGCTCCTCAAGATGCTTTTTTCTGTGACACAACTTCAACATCACTCAAAGACAAGATTAGTAGGTTAGTGAAAAAATCAAAATCTGTATGGTGGAAACTCTCACAACTCACTCACAACTGACAAGAAAGGAGATCTTACCGTTCCAAAGTGAATAGAGATGCTTTACCAAACGGAATCAAAGACTTATGCACTGATGTGATGAAGTGAATATCAAAGGTATAGAGAACAATCGCATGGCACACAAGTTATTTATGGTGGAGCTATAGGTATGGTATCCTATCTACACCACAAACAAGTCCTAGTGCTGATTGTACAAAAACCCAAGAAAACACACGCGTGGAGAAAAATGTGGCAATGCAACTATGAAGGGTGTTGCACTACTCTCGAGAGACACTAGCAAAGCTCAAAGTAAACATGCACAAGATTGCTCAATCTACCGGTGCACAAAGATATCACTAGGCCTCTTGCTCAATTCTACTTTTCTTTTTCTCTTTCTTTTGTATAGCTTCTTTTCCTTTTTGCTTTTTCTTTTGCGATGTTGCTTTTTATCTCTTTTTTGAATATATGTCACACATGGCCAATTTATAATGCACAGCACCAAAACCCTACGAGCAGCCTGTAAGAGCGGAAACTAGTCTCAATGGGAAAGTTCCAACACTTATGAAATAGAATGGATGATGTAGCCCAACATACGGAAACCACCTTTGGTCCACATCATGCCACGCCAATCATCACTCCAAAGGTGAACTCCTTTCATGCTTTGCCTTTTGTTGGTTATTATGCGAATGGAATCCTACTTGAGACAAATGCCCTTTATGTGACTAGGTCCATGAAGATGATGCCAAGAAGATGCAGCAAGGATGGCACTGGAGCCAAGACACCCAAGCAAGAGGCCTGGAAGAGAAGACGCAAGAAGCTGCTGAAGTAGGACCGGAGTCTCTATGATGAGGGCAAACCTCTAGGGTGGCCCGATCTTCACGGATCTCGTGGTCAAATCGATGGGAAAGCGAGGGTAAAGGGAGAAGGTAGCAGAAGCGGACGCACACCTCGCGAAGAACACGATGAACACACGCAAAACACACACGATACAAGGCCGATTGCTCTCACCGGTGGCCACCGGTCCGGTAGAATCCTCGCAAGGAAAGATCGGTCAACGTGCTCCCGTCAATCCCAAGCGGAGAGGGAAGAACACCTTGGAGAGGGTCTTGATGTCTTGGCAAAGGGACACCGATGCCAAGGCCTTGTACAACGAGGGAGGCGCGATGCAAACTCCAACGAGGTGGTGACGATAGTCGATCCCCTTTAGTAGAAGGGGATGAGGCAAAACTAGAGATTCCACAAAGGGGGTTGTCTTTAGTCTATCATCTATGCCTAAGGATACAATGAGGGGTGGGGTCTCTATTTATAGGCCAGCCACTAGTTCAGGGGTAGTTTGGGCATAAAACTAGGGTTTGGTGCGGAATAGAGGGGTACATGGGCCAAGGGCCCAGATGTTGGCACGCAGGCCCATCGCGTAGGCCGGACACTCTAGGTCGAGTGAGTCCGACAGTCCGGGATGGCCGGACACTCCGGGTAGTGTCCGGGTAGAGTCCGATGTAGCACACAGAATGTCCGTGCCAGGTTCGGGCTCGGACAGGCCGGACACTCCGGCTGAGTCGCGCCGGACACTCCGGCTGGTTCCGGGCGAATTCTCCAGGGCGATGACGGTGGAGACTCCAGTTCTGCAGCTTGTTGCTCCTTGTCCACCTTCTCTTCCAAGCCTTCGTCTTGTCGTGCTTGGTGCTCTAGGCTTCCTCCCATGCCTCCGTACTTGTTGGTGTGAACCTATCATTGATATGGGACAGAGTATGAAGTAGTATACCATTCAAGAGGGTAGGAAGTGGGTTCGCATAGAGGAACGAATTCACCTTTGGAGTCCATGGCGACTTGGCATAAGTTGCAGACCATGATGTGGGATCGACCGAAGGTCGGGCTACATCATCTCCCCTCCCTTCAAAAAGAGTCGTCCTCGAATCTACACGCTCATACAAAGTAGAAGATGTCGAGAGACCTTCTTGATCCTGGGGTTCACCATATAGTTGTCCTCGGGAAGATTGAATTGACAACACCTCAATGTTCCTTCACCTTCAATGAAGCCTACAAAGCTCACCACAAAAGCGAAGCAACACTCAAAGCATAGCCAATTCATGAAGATTATATTATGAGTCCTCAAGTAGAGTGAAGTCACCTTAGGATGTAGAGATGGCTCGTTGAAGGGCAGCCATAGGTAACTCTCTACGGTTCGTCTTGTCAGCTCTTGGTCCATAGAGGTTGACCCGTAAGGCAATTGTACCTTCACACAACAAAGACCAAGCAACATATGTTTGTGTGTGATAGAGGAGCATGTCATTTGTGGCATGTCCGTTCTTGTTCACAACACTATTGGCACAACTCAAGTATCGCAAACGAAATGCGTATGCAAGGTCAAAGTGCATGAAAGTTGCTTGAACATCATCCAAATGTGGGAACTCAAAAACTCCATATAACATCTTAGTGTGGCACTCAAAGCAATTGACTGAAATCTTGATCAACATCTTTGATGCAAAGCTAGGAGAATTTGGCAAAAACACATGAGGGAGAATATCCAAAGCAACAACATTATGTGTGCAAACCAACCATTGGAAAGAACAATTGTTCAATATGTTGGATGCCATACACATATCATCAAAAGCCAAAATCATGGGGGTATGAGTATCGCAAGCGGAAGCAAAAACAACATGTTTGCAAACAAACCACATGAAAGAGCAAGTGGGTCTTATGTTTGTTGCACCAACAATACGAGAGACTTGGAAGATCTCATGACAATACATGCTCAAAATGGCATTATGCTTGCACACAAAACATTGGAAAGAGAAATTGTTCAACATTTTTGTGGCAACACACAAAGCATCAATATCCAATAGCAACGAAACATGATTGTCACAAGGTGAAATAATACCATTATCATGCTTGCAATCAAACCATAGGAAAGAGCAATTTGTCAACATGAAAGATGCAAAGCATGCAAAAGGTATCAGAGCTGGGTTTGATCTTGAACTCACTTGGGGGATGCTCTCTAGAGCTCTTTTTGTCAACTCGTGCTCAACCGAGGTCGACATGATCATGCGGGTACCTACACACATCAAACACAAAAGGAAGAACGTGTGTGCATGGTAGAGAAACACATCATCCATCATGACGTATCTCTTCTTGTGCACATCACCATGAGTGTTAATCAAGTATGAAATATATGCATGGTGAGTATGCAAGTGGGGAACATGCTTATCATGGCAATCATCAAAACTCCAAAATTTGAGAAAGCTATGGGGGCCATCTCAATATAAACCATATGAGAATTATTGTTGCAAGCAAAACAAGTGAAAGAGCAATTATTCAAATTATTGCAAGCAACGGGAGAGATTGTAAAAAATTCATGACAAAGCATGGTTCGAGGGGTACCATTGGTAACATCATTGCAAGCAAAACATTGGAAAGAGAAATTGTTCAACAAATTGCAAGCAATGATATCATCAACGTAACGTTTAGAGCATATCATGTCTATGGCAATATCATGACAATAGAAGGATTCCACATGGTCATCATGATGCATAGCAAAATAAACACATGGGAATAAGAATGGAACATATGTCATGTCACGAGTATCAACCATAGCATGCAAGTCATCACAAATCATCATGTCCACTAGTAGGATCATGGCATCATCAACACCCTTATTTTTACCTTGTTCATACCTCTCATATGAAGTGGGTATTGTGGTAGGATTGGCCTCCATGTGGGCGACTTCTTCATCATGTATGGGGATGGCATCATCTTCATCCACCATGTACATCTTCTTGGTTGGAGGCATCTCCAAGCTTAGCGCTTCGTGATCCATGGAACCTGGCAAATCATGAGAAAACACACTAGAGGTAGAGGGTAAGTCGTTAGAAATCAAAGTGGTCTCACATGACCTATCAACTACCACTCTCAACTCACTAGGTGTATCACTCATGCCCTCCAAGTGGAAGCACTCAATCTCACGTATGGTGGAGTCACTCATCGCACTCTTGTTTTCACTCAAGTGGGCTAAGTGCCTATCATGCTCACATGAGATTGGTACCACATCATCACTCGAGCATATGGGGTTAGGCTCGGTTCTCTCAACTCCATGCGCCTCCTTTGGTGAAGGGAAAGTCCCATGCTCACCATTCTCGACCTTGTCATCGCCATCTTGTGGTAGTGGTGGAAGTAGGCTCATCTTGTTGTCGAGAGCGGTGCTTGGATCGACTTCATCACATATGTGGCCTTGGTTTCCTCCATCTTGAAGTGTAGACTCTTGGCGTGAAGCTTGATGGCGTGGAGGAGAGCTTGCTCTTGGTGCCCTTTTGGTGGTGGCACGAGTAGTTAAAGGCGCCTTATGATAGTATCGACAAAGGTCATTGGTGTGCCTTGCCAAAGGTTGATGTAGATGGCGCACTTGGTCATCCACATGACGCTCGTGACGGTCTCCTTGTCCTTGGCACTCTTCTCGGTGAGGCATTGTAATGAGAGCAAAGCATCATTAGTCTTGGCTATCATGCTCATGGTTTTGGCAAAGTTGTTGTCCATGTCGCTCTTGAAGTTGTCGAGGGAGCTTTCGAACTTGTCCATGTGATGGTGGACCTTGGCGCTCTTGAGGTAGAGGCTCCCTCTTGGTCGGTGCGACTTGAGGAGGTTGTCGTTGTCGTTCTTGAAGTCGTCCATGCTTGGGGAGTTATTGTTGTGGTAGAACTCCATATCACCCAAGCATGTGGAGCCATTGTCGGTGTAGTGCTCCATCATGTCATCCATGCTTGTGGAGGCATATGCATATGGCTCATCGTGGATTCTTCATAGAAATCATCCTTGGTTCCGGAATCCCTAGACATGTTTCACAAGACCAAGTGGTGTATATGGAAGTGGTAGGGGATTAGGAATGCAACGCCAAACCTTACTTTACCTTGGAAGATAGTATCGTGCAAGCGGCAACACTTGAGAGCAATCAAAACCAAGCAAAGTAAAGTTCATGCGGAACACCAAAACCAACTAACCACTAAAAAACACACACACACAAAGCTTATGGTGGATAGGTATGGAAGGTGGCGTGTCCAAGAACAATCTGAAATCAAGATATTGTAATGGCAAGTAAAGAACCACAATGATCACAAAGCAAAACAAGTCAATCCACAAGAGGAAATATGTACAAAGAAACACACACAGTGGGATAAATGGGACTTGTGCGAACCAAATGATTACCTAGCGAAGACTATAAGCTCGTGTCGCACAAGTGCAAGGAGTGACGCTAATTCGATTGCAATAAATTGGTGGGCTACAAGATATGCACAATAAGTACCACCTATTTGATGTTCATCCAGCTTGCGCTTCCTATTCTATGATGCACTTGTTTGTTTCTCTCTTTTTCTTCTCTTTCTTTTTTTCTATTTTTTTTCTCTTTTTCTTTTCTTTTTCACTTGCCTCTTCTTTGTGACAACAACTATACAAGATAACTATATGAGATAGCGCGCTCACAACTTTTGCTCGGAATTCTACAAGTATTAAATGTGCATAGCCCAAGCAATCATAGGAAGAACTAGTCTCAATAGGTGTTTGTCGAACGCAAAGATAGTGTGGCTCACAAAGGGATGCAAGTGGGGAGAAGTCGCGGAATTTTTATACCTTTCGTCGCCGATCTTCACCCTTTATTGGTGGATTCCGACTTGCTCATGGAATTTGGATGGAGTAGATAGCATGAACCACGGAGATGATGATGTAGAGCTCTTTCTCCTCTTCAAAATGAGCTAAAGAACACCAAAATCCGAGTTTGTATGCAAAAGTTATGCTCAAAACCGTGAAGCAGATTTTTCTGTCAGCAGGGGGACGGACAGTCCGGTGCGCGCAGGCCGGACAGTCTGGCCGGACCAGATATTCCGGTCAGTTTAGGCCGGAAACTCCGGTGGGGCGGATATTCCGGTCCGTTTTGGCCAGACAGTCCGGTCCGGGCGAACCAGAACTTTCAGAACATGATCTGGACGAGTTTTGGCCGAAAAACTCGAACCAAAACCTCAAATTGATGGGGTAAATCAAGGAATTAGGCTATGGAAACGCAGGGGAAGGTAGATCAACAAGTTTAGCAAGTAATCCACGGATCAAAACCTACCAAAACGCACTCCAATCACAGATCGGTCCAAAACACGAAATTGGGGCTATCTTTTGGGGATTTTCGAATTTATGGGGAAAAGACCAAATCAAGGGGAAATCTGTGGCAACCAAAAGCTGCTGATACCAGATGATATGGGTTGACACAAGATCCACTCGAATTTGTGGCTATTTTTGTGGTTTTTCAAGAAAAAAATTGGTGGGGAAGAACGAGGGTGAAATCCGTGGCAACTTGGGCTCTGATGCCAGATGATGAGGGCAAACCTCTAGGGTGGCCCGATCTTCACGGATCTCGTGGTCAAATCGATGGGAAAGCGAGGGTAAAGGGAGAAAGTAGTGGAAGCGGACGCACACCTCGTGAAGAACACGATGAACACACGCAAAACACACACGATACAAGGCCGATTGCTCTCACCGGTGGCCACCGGTCCGATAGAATCCTCGCAAGGAAAGATCGATCAACGTGCTCCCGTCAATCCCAAGCGGAGAGGGAAGAACACCTTGGAGAGGGTCTTGACATCTTGGCAAAGGGACACCGATGCCAAGGCCTTGTACAACGAGGGAGGCGCGATGCAAACTCCAACGAGGCGGTGACGATAGTCGATCCCCTTTGGTAGAAGGGGATGAGGCAAAACTAGAGATTCCACAAAGGGGGTTGTCTTTAGTCTATTATCTATGCCTAAGGGATACAATGAGGGGTGGGGGCTCTATTTATAGGCCAGCCAGTAGTTCAGGGGTAGTTTGGGCATAAAACTAGGGTTTGGTGCGGAATAGAGGGGTACATGGGCCAAGGGCCCAGATGTTGGCACGCAGGCCCATTGCGTAGGCCAGACACTCCGGGTCGAGTGGGTCGGACAGTCCGGGATGGCCGGACACTCCGGGTAGTGTCCGGGTAGAGTCCGATGTAGCATGCAGAATGTCCGCGCCAGGTTCGGGCTCGGGCAGGCCGGACACTCCGGCTGAGTCACGCCGGACACTTCGGCTTGTTCCAGGCGGACTCTCCGAGGCGATGACGGTGGAGACTCCATTTCTGCAGCCTGCTGCTCCTTTCCATCTTCTCTTCCAAGCCTTCGTCTTGTCATGCTTGGTGCTCCAGGCTTCCTCTCATGCCTCCGTACTTGTTGGTGTGAACCTATCATTGATATGAGATGGAATATGAAGTAGTATACCATTCAAGTGGGTAGGAAGTGGGTTCGCATAGAGGAACGGATTCACCTTTGGAGTCCATGGCGACTTGGCATAAGTTGGAGACCATGATGTGGGATCGACCGAAGGTCGGGCTACATCACTCTGCACTAGCAGACCAGAGTCTCCGGTCTACCACACCGGAGTCTCCGGCCCGTCTCTGGACCGAGCCCTGAACCAGCGCCTGGGACAGTCTATGACCCCCTCCGGAGGTTGAATCAGAGATCGACTAGAGTCACCGGTCCAGACCGGAGTCTCCGGACCGAGCATTGTGGGCCTGCGCGCCTCAAGCTAGGCTTGGCCCATGTAACGCCCCAATCTTCCTGTTTATGCCTGTTTTACCCCTAGCTCGTGGCTGGCCTATATATATGCCCCCACCCCCTCCTTAAAACCCGAGAGATGATGATGAATTGAGGCATGTGCCTAACCCTAGATGGTAACCCCCTCTCAATAGTAAATCTATGAGTTGTACAAGGCCTTGGAGTCGGTGCCCTTCTCCAAGTTGTCAAGACCCTCCTCAAGTGTTTGGTCTCTCCCTATCAAGGATTCTAGTAGTGCTTAGTCTCTCCCCTTTGGGATTCTACTTGGTTGCTACTCTCTCCTTGGTTTGGATTCTACCATTCGCTTGCCGATCTCTCTTTTGGTGATTCTACCGCAAGGTCTCTCGCCAAGGATTTTATTGGATTGGTTGTTCGAACCAATGGGAGCAAATCGAATTGGGTGTGATTTGGCGTGTGTTTGTATCTTTACCTTGCATTAGAGTTGTGTTCATCATGTTCAACGTGTTTTCCCTCACTTCCGCCTCAAATCCATGAAGATCAGGCCACCCCAAGGGTAAATCCACTAGGAGACCCATAACAACTGGTATCAGCAGCTTTTGGTGATGTAGCCCGACCTTCGGTCGTTACCACATCATGGTCTCCAACTTATGCCAAGTCGTCATGGACTCCAAAGGTGAATCCGTTCCACTATGCGAGCCCACTTCCTACCCTCTTGAATGGTATACTACTTCATACTCCGTCCCATATCCATGATAGGTTCATACCGACCAGTACGGAGGCAAGGGAGGAAGCCTGGAGCACCAAGCTCGACAAGACGAAGGCTTGGAAGAGAAGACGAAAGAAGCAGCAGCTGGAGCACCGGAGTCTCCGGCCTGCGCACAACGGAGTCTTCGGCCTGAAGACACCGGAGTCTCCGGCCTGCTGACCCCGGAGTCTCCTGGCCCATCCCCGGACCGACCCCTAGATGGAGCTCGAGAACAGTCTGTCTGCCACTCCGGAGACGACACCGGAGACAGACCGGAGTCTCCGACCTAGACCAGAGTCTCCGGACCACCACACCGGTGTCTCCGGCCTGAACGTATGGGCCTGCGCGCCGCCAGCTGGGTCTTCGGCCCATATACCCCTTAGTTCGCCCAGACTTTCCCCTTTTATTCCTAAAGTACCCTTGAACTAGTGGCTGGCCTATATATAGTGCCCCCACCCCCTCATGTAACCCTAGGCATAGATGATAGACTAAAGAAAACCCCCTTTGTGGAATCTCTAGTTTTGCCTCATCCCCTTCTACCAAAAGGGGATCGACTATCGTCACCACCTCGTTGGAGTTTGCATCGCGCCTCCCTCGTTGTACAAGGCCTTGGCATCGGTGTCCCTTTGCCAAGACGTCAAGACCCTCTCCATGGTGTTCTTCCCTCTCTGCATGGGATCGAGGGAGCACATTGACCGATCTTTCCTTGCGAGGATTCTATCGGACCGGTGGCCACCGGTGAGAGCAGTCGGCCTTGTATCGTGTGTGTTTTGCATGTGTTCATCGTGTTCTTCGCGAGGTGTGCGAACGCTTCCGCTACCTTCTCCCTTTCCCCTCGCTTTCCCATTGATTTGACAATGAGATCCGTGAATATCGGGCCACCCACGGGGTTACCCCAAAACATCTGGTATCAGCAGCTTTTGGTTGCCACGGATTTCCCCTCGATTTGGTATTTTTCCCCATAAATTCAAAAATTCCACCAAAAACAGCCCCAATTTGTGTTTTGGACGGATCTGTGATTTGAGTGCATTTTGGTAGGTTTTGATCCGTGGATTACTTGCTAAACTTGTTGATCTACCTTCCCCTGCGTTCCCATGGCCTAATTCCTTGATTTTCCCACCAATTTGGTGTTTTCGTTCGAGTTTTTCCGCCAAAATCGCGTCCCGGACGAGTTCTAGATGTCCTGGAACCTCCGGACCGGACACTCCGGCCCAGACCGGAGTTTCTGGCAAAGTCTCCACCCCCCAGTGCTGACAGCAAATCTGTTTCACCGTTTTAGGCATAACTTTTGCATACGAACTCGGATTTTGGTGTTTTTAGCTCGTTTTCAAGAGGAGAAAGAGCTCTACATCATCATCTCTGTGGTTCATGCTATCTACTCCATCCAAAGTCCGTGAGCAAGGCGGAATCCACCAATAAAGGGTGAAGATCGGCGAAGAAAGGTATAAACATTCCGCGACTTCTCCCCACTTGCTTTCCTCTGTGAGCTACACTATCTTTGCATTGAACAAACACCTATTGAGACTAGTTCCTCCTATGATTGCTTGGGCTATGCACATTTGATACCTTGTAGAATTCCGAGCAAAAGTTATGAGCGTGCTATCTCATATAGTATCTTGTGTAGTTGTTGGCACAAGGAAGGGCAAGTGAAAACGAAAAGAAAAGTGAATAAAAAAGAAGAAAAGAAGAAAAAAAGAAAGAAAGAAACAAGTGCCTCATAGAATAGGAAGCGCAAGCTCGATGAACATCAAATAGGTGGTACTTATTGTACATATCTTGTAGCCCACCAATTTATTGCAATCGAACTAGCGTCTCTCCTTGCACTTGTGTGACACGAGCTTATAGTCTTCGCTAGGTAATCATTTGGTTCTTAGCTCACTTTCTCCGTCGCACAAGTCCCATTTATCCCACCGTGTGTGTTTCCTTGTATATATTCCTTCTTGTGGATTGACTTGTTTTGCTTTGTGATCATCGTGGTTCTTTACTTGCCATTACAATATCTTGATTTCGGATTCTTCTTGGACACGCCACCTTCCATACCTATCCACCATAAGCTTTGTGTGTGTGTGTTTTTTAGTGGATAGTTGGTTTTGGTGTTCCGCGTGAACTTCACTTTGCTTGGTTTTGATTGCTCTCAAGTATTGCCACTTGCACGATACTATCTTCCAAGGTAAAGTAAGGTTTGACGTTGCATCCCTAATCCCTACCACTTCCATATACACCACTTGGTCTTGTGAAGCATGTCTAGGAACTCCGGAACCAAGGATGATATCTATGAAGAATGCACGATGAGCCACCCTGCCTACGCGTCCACAAGCATGGATGACATGATGGAGCACTACACCGACAATGACTCCACATGCTTGGGTGATATGGAGTTCTACAACAACAATAACTTCCCAAGCATGGATAACTTCAAGAACGCCAATGACAAGCTCCTCAAGTCGTGTCAACCAAGACGGAGACTCCACCTCGAGAGCACCAGGGTCCACCATCCAATGGACAACTTCAAGTGTGACATGGACAACGACTTTGCCAAAACCATGAGCCTGATGGCCAAGACTAATGATGCTTTGCGCTCATTACAACGCCTCACCAAGAGGAGTGCCAAGGACAAGGAGCATCGTCACGAGCGTCATGTGGATGACCAAGTGCGCCATCTACATCAACCTTTGGCAAGGCACGCCAATGACCTCTGTCGACACTGATGCAACCCGTCCTACGGCGCTTCTACATCGACACCAACAAGTCCCCCAAGTGGACCCATGACTCGTGCCCGAGCCAAACTCCTCCAAGCTAAGGTGAACTCGCTCCTCTCCTCGTGCCAATTTGATACCTCCTTGGATGGTGTGATACTTCATGCAACTACCCTATGCATCATCAGGTACGAAGCTTCGACACACCACCAAGCACCCAAGGATGGAGAACAAGGAGCAGAACGTGAAGCAGAAGCCGCTGGAGCTGCTCAGACCGGAGTCTCCGGTCTGCGTGCACCGGAGTCTCCCGCCTGCCAAAGTCTCCGGCCTAAAGACACCGGAGCCTCCGGCCCTCTCTCCGGTCTGACCCCCTGCACCAGGCCCTAGGAAAATCTGAAGGCCCCTCCAGAGGCTGGTCCGGAGGCTACACCGGAATCTCCGGCCTAGACCGGAGTCTCCGGTCCGACCGTCGCCAGGCATGAAATGGCCTTTGGGCCTTCGGCCCATGTACCCCTTAGTCCGTCCAGAATTTGTCTTTCATTCCTAAAGTACCCCTGTTTAAGTGGTTGGCCTATATATAGACCTCCACCTCCATTGTAAACCCTAGGCTTGATATTGGAATTAGTGGAAACCCCTTTGTGGATCTATCTAATTCTTGCCTCATGCTCCTTGACCAAAGAGCACCAATATCCCCAAACCTCGTTGGAGTTTGCATCGTGCCTCCGTGTTGTACAAGGCCTAGGCATCGGTGTCCCTTTGCCTAGACGTCAAGATCTCACCGAGTCTCCCATCTTGTCGTGCTGGTTCGAGAGAGAGTCCTCCGCCCGACACCGATCCTAGGGATTGTGCCGGACCGGTTACCGCTGGCGTGACCTATTGGTGTTTATCGTGGTTTTGCATGTGTGTGTTCATCGCGTTCTTCGTGCGTGTGTTCATCGTGTTCATACTTCCCTCCGTCCCCCGCACTCCACCCTCGATTTGAAAGGGAATCGTGAAAGATCAGGCCACCCTAGAGGTTTGCCCTCAACAGAGACCATCATAAGGCACCTTCAACTACACGTGCCACCACCAAGATGGCACCAAGAGCAAGCTCTCCTCCATGCCATCAAGCTTCAACGCCCAAACTTGACGTCATAAATGATGCATGCACCTTCATGGATGAGGAAGACGAAGACCTCTACTTCGCCAAGTTGGACGAGTATGTCAAGAGGACTACACAAGCCAAGGTGCAAGAGGGCGACGACAAGGTCAAGATTGGTGAGCATGGGATTTTCCCTTCACCAAAGGAGGCACATGGAGTTGAGAGAACCGAGCCTACCCCTACATGCTTGAGTGATGATGTGGTACCAATCCCATGTGAGTATGAGATCCACTTAGCCCACTTGAGTGAAAACAAGAGTGAGATGAGTGACTCCACCATACGTGAGATTGAGTGCTTCCACTTGGAGGGCATGAATGATATACCGAGTGAGTTGAGAGTGGTAGTTGATAGGTCATGTGAGACCACTTTGATTTCTAACAACTTACCCTCAACCACTAGTGTGTTTTCTCATGATTTGCTAGGTTCCATGGATAAAGAAACGCCAAGCTTGGAGATGATGATGCCTCCAACCAAGAAGATGTACATGGTGGATGAAGATGATGCCATCCCCATACATGATGAAGAAGTCGCCCACATGGAGGCCAATGTTACCACAACACCCACTTCATATGAGAGGTATGAACAAAGTAAAAAATAAGGGTGTTGATGATGCCATGATCCCACTAGTGGACATGATGACTTGTGATGATCGGCATGCTATGGATGATGTTTGTGATATCACATATGACTCATTGGTATTTCCATGTGATACTTTGCCTTTGCATAATGTTGAGCATGTGAAATTATTTGATTGTGATGATTTTGCCATAGACATGCCATGCTTTAAACATTACGTTGATGATATGATTGCTTGCACTTTGTTGAACAATTGCTCTTTCCAATGTTTTGCTTGGAATGATCTTAGAAATGGTACCCCTCGAACCATGCTTTGTCATGAATGTTTTACAATCTCTCCTGTTGCTTGCAATAAGATGAACAATTGCTCTTTCACATGTTTTGCTTGCAACAATAATTCTCATATGGTTTATATTGAGATGGCCCCCATAGCTTTCTCAAATTTTGGAGATTTTGATGATCGCCATGATAAGCATGTTCCCCACTTGCATACTCACCATGCACCTATGTTATACTTGATTGACACTAATGGTGATGTGCACAAGAAGAGATACGTCATGATGGATGATGTGTTTCTCTACCATGCACACACGTTCTTCCTTTTGTGTATGATGTGTGTAGGTACCCGCACAAGAATGTCAACCTCGGTTGAGCACGAGTTGACAAAAAGAGCTCTAGAGAGCATCCCCCAAGTGAGTTTAAGATCGAACACAGCTCTAATACCTTTTGCATGCTTTGCATCTTTCATGTTGAGAAATTGCTCTTTCTTATGGTTTGATTGCAAGCATGTTGATGGTATTCTTTCACCTTGTGACAATCATGTCTTGTTGCTTTGGGATATTGATGCTTTGTGTGTTGCCACAAAAATGTTGAACAATTTCTCTTTCCAATGTTTTGTGTGCAACCATAATGCCATTATGAGCATGTATTGTCACGAGAGCTTCCAAGTCTCTCGTATTGTTGTTGCAACAAACATAAGGACCACTTGCCCTTTCATTTGGTTTGTTTGCAAACATGTTGCTTGTATTTCTGCTTGCGATACTCACACCCCATAGATCTTGTCTTTTGATGATATGTGTATGGCATCCAACATATTGAACAATTGTTCTTTCCAATGGTTGGTTTGCACACATAATGATGTTGTTTTGGATGTTCTTTCGCATGTGTTTTTGCCGAATTCTCCTATCCTTGCATCAAAGATGTTGATCAATATTTTACTCAATTGCTTTGAGTACCACACTAAGATGTTTTATGGAGTTTTTGAGTTCCCACATTTGGATGATGTTCAAGCAAATTCCATGCACTTTGACCTTGCATATGCATCCGGTTTGCTATACTTGAGTTGTGCTAATAGTGTTGTGAACAAGAATGGACATGCTCCTCTATCACACACGAATATATGTTGCTTGGTCTTTGTTGTGTGAAGGTACAATTGCTTCCGCGTCAACCTCTATGGACAAAGAGTTGACAAGACGAATCGAAGAGAGTTACCTATGGCTGCCCTTCAACGAGCCATCTCTACATCCTAAGGTGACTTCCTTCTACTTGAGGACTCATGCTATAATCTTCATGAATGGGCTACGCTTTGAGTGTTGCTTCGCTTTTGTTGTGAGCTTTGTAGGCTTCATGGAAGGCGAAGGAACATTGAAGTGTTGTCAAGTCAATCTTTTCGAGGACGACTATATGGTGAACCCTAGGAAGAAGAAGGTATCTCGACATCTTCTACTTTTTGATGAGCGTGTAGAGTCGAGGATAACTCTTTTTGAAGGGAGGGGAGATGATGTAGCCCGACCTTCGGTCGTTACCATATCATGGTCTCCAACTTATGCCAAGTCATCATGGACTCCAAAGGTGAATCCATTCCTCTATGCGAGCCCACTTCCTACCCTCTTGAATGGTATACTACTTCATACTCCATCCCATATCCATGATAGGTTCATACCGACGAGTACAGAGGCAAGGGAGGAAGCCTGGAGCACCAATGTTGAGGGCAAACCTCTAGGGTGGCCCGATCTTTCACGATTCCCTTTCAAATCGAGGGTGGAGTGTGGGAAAGGAGGGAAGGATGAACACGACGAACACACGCACGAAGAATGCGATGAACACACACACGCAAAACCACGATAAACACCAATAGCTCACACCGGCGGTGACCGATTCGGCACAATCCCTAGGATCGGCGTCGGGCGGAGGACTCTTTCTCGAACCGGCACGGCGAGATGGGAGACTCGGTGAGATCTTGACGTTTAGGCAAAGGGACACCGATGCCTAGGCCTTGTACAACGCGGAGGCACGATGCAAACTCAAACGAGGTTTGGGGATATTGGTGCTCCTTAGTCAAGGAGCATGAGGCAAGATTTAGATAGATCCACAAAAGGGTTTCCACTAATTCCAATATCATGCCTAGGGTTTACATTGGAGGTGGGGGTCTATATATAGGCCAGCCACTTAAACATCGGTACTTTAGGAATAAAAGACAAGTTCTGGACGGACTAAGGGATACATGGGCCGAAGGCCCAAAGGCCTTTTCATGCCTGGCGACGGTCGGACTGGAGACTCCGGTGTGGTGGACCTCGCTAAAGCCTTTGCATTGTCCGCAATTATTTGGCTAGGAGTCATCGGTTGCGGAACACATGTTTTGTTGAGCCATTTGAAGGTGTATACATTGGTGCGACCATCATGATGAGCAGCCTTGTCGAATTGCCATGATCGACCAAGAAGCATGTGGCAAACTGTCATAGGGACCACATCATACTCCACCGTATCTTTGTAAGGACCAATGGCAAAGGAGACCGATACGGTATGCTTGATCTTCACGGACCCTTGGTCGCTTAGCCATTGCACGTGGTAGGGGTTCTTGTGCGGATGAAGGGTGAGGTTGAGTTTCTCACACAACTCGGTGCTAGCAAGGTTGTGGCAACTCCCTCCGTCAATGATCACCTTGATAGATTTGCCATTGATGTCGGCTTGTGTTTGGAAGATATTGGAGCATTGGTCTTCATGCTCTTGTGCTTGAGTGGTCAAGATCCTTGTGACAACAAGCGATGGACTTGCGTCATGTTCACACATGAGGAGTTCTTGATCATCTTCCACTCGTTGCCTTGCCATTGCTTCCTTGACACGGGCATCAAACTCATCTTCACTCAAGTACTCTTCATCACCATTGTCATGGATGAACAAGACTTTCTTGTTTCCACATTTGGCTGACTTGTGTCCTTTACCACCACACTTGTAGCATTCACTGTTGAAAGGTGTATCACTCTTTGCTTGTTTGCCACTTGGGGGCAGTTTTCCTTGAGGAAGTGTGGGCTTGAAGGAAGGCTTGGAGGTACTGGATGAGCTTCCATTGAATGTTATTGGTGTAGCGGTTGAAGCTTGCTTGTAGGTGAAATATGTCTTGGGCTTGTTGTACTTGATGTCCTCTTTCACTTTACGTTCATCCTTTGTTGCTCTGTGCACAAGCTCAACCATGGTGTTGTATGTTTGGAACTCGACGATACGCTTGATTGGGTGATTCAAGCCAATAAGGAAACGTGCCATTGTTTGCTCCATGCGCTCATCAATGTTGGCGCGAATCAAGTTGAGTTCCATTTCCTTGAAGTACTCTTCCACGGTCTTTGTCCCTTGACGAAGCGCTTGAAGGTTGTTGAAGAGGTCACGCGTGTAGTGCGCGGGGCCAAACCGCGATCTCATGTGAGCCTTCATGTCATGCCAGGTTGCGATTGGCGGTTCTTGTCTTGCATCACGAGAAACTTCAACTTGTTCCCACCAAAGGTTGGCATAATCATCAAACTCAAGCGAAGCCCTGGCGACCATCTTCTCGTTGCTATAGTTGTGCATGCAGAAGATCTTGTCGACTTTGAGTGCCCACGAGAGGTATTCTTCGGGGTCATTAGATCCGGTGAACTTGGGCATTGTGAACTTGAGCTTACCAAAAGTTTCTTCATCGTTGCGGTCATTGCGATGAGCATGGTGACCTTGTTGATGATCTTGTAGTTGGGGAGGTGGAACTTGGTTCTCGTGACCTTGTTGCGGAGCTTGCTCTTGATTTTGATGTTGAGGAGCTTGCTCTTGCTCATGGCGCGGTTGTTGACGTGGTTGAGGCGCTTGGGACTCATGGTGGCGAGGGCATGGAGCCTCTTGACGCGGTTGATGACGAAGAGGAGGCTCGTTCCTTGGTTGGTGATGTTGGTTAGGCACATGGGCCTCACGGCGAAGAACATGGTCATGAGCCTCTTGACATGGTGGGCGTCGCTCAATTTGTATCACTTGACGCTCCAAATTTTGTTGAGGTGGGGGAGGCGCCTCATGATGACCATGGTGTCGGTGTGGACGTTCATGACGTTGATGACAAGGAGGAGGATCTTTTAGAGCTTCACGTAGATGACGAGCTTGATTCTCCAAATTGGAGTCACCACTTGTTGTGTCAAGTATGTGCCGCGGCCGATGGTGGTAGACTTGCGGTTGCACTTGCGGTTCCTCTTGTGGCGGCTCTTGTTGGATCAGTAGTGCCCTTGCGTGATGACGGTGTGCTTCTTGCCTTGCTCGTGGCCTTGAAGAGAGGTCACCATCATAGCTTGACGTTGCGGCGTGCCGTGGAGAAGGTACATAGTTCGAAGAGTTTCCATTTTCAACCACGGGGGCATCATTGTGTCTTTGAGCACTTTGATGTAGATCTTGTGGAAGAGGTGCATGACGATGCGAAGAACTTGAAGAGCTTGATGCGCATGAACGTGGTCTTGCCATGCCGTCGATGAGGCGTCGAAGATTGTCATTTGTTTCGGCGACAGAGCATTGGAGCGCTTCATTTTGGTGGCCGAAGTTGTGATGCATTGCATGCATTTGTCGTTCGAGGCCGTCAAAGCGGTTGTCGATGTTCTTGAACTCGGCTTGCGTCTCACCAAATTGTTCATCTTGTCGCGTCTCAAGGGCTTGGCAACGTTAACGGAACTCTTGTCGAACGATGAAGTGACTTGCACGTGTCATGTACGGTCCTTGATCTTCTTCGTGGGGAGGAGGTTGGCTCGCCTCACCTTGCCTATCCATCATGCAAAACACACAAGTATTGTATATGGAAGTGGAATATGGTGGTGTTATCCTTGTACCTCACCTTGGGGATTGCACCAAACTAGAAACCATAAGTGAGAGCTATTAGCGTGCAAAGTGGAATTGCAAAGAAAACCTCACACTAAAGAAAGAACTAACTCTCAAAAGCTTGTTGGTGGTAGGTTAGGATTGTGGAAAGCCAAAGAACCAACCAAAAGAAAAGGGTTAGTCAAAAGTGGGTAAAATCCAAGAAAACTCAAGTCAAAGGCGAAGGTCAACAACTCAAAAGGGTGACGGGAACCTACGACTATGTACACACACACGTGGAGAAAGTTGGGATTGACACGACTATGAAAATGAGCAAACAAAATGTCCTAACAAAGACTAAGCTCGTTGTCGTGCCAATGCAAGGAGAGACCGTGGCTCGTTTGCAAAGAGGAAAAATGAGCAACGGATTTGTGCACTTGTCTTGGGCGCTCTTCTTTCTCTCTTGCTTACAAGCTTTGAGACTCTCTTTTGCAACGGGAGACTATTTTTCTTTTGCTTTTTCTTTGTATCTTTTTCTTTCTTTTGTATTTTTTTTGCTCTCCCTTGATGCTACCTAGTCACACTTGATATTGCTCTTGCACTCTCACCATCCAAGGACAAATGCACAATGCTCAAGCAAACACAAGATGAGCCACTCTCATGGGATAGGTACACACAAAGGAAGATAGGGGTTAACACGGTGACGCAAGTTATACCTTCGTTGGTGATGATGAACTTGGCGTCGGTGGTGCGGGACGATGTTCGTGGGCCGTGGTGTCGATGAGCGTGGGGTTTGTTGATGCGGAAGCTTGCTGTTAGTTGGCGACACGCACACGGGCACAAACAAACAAGAGGAAATTAGCCAATGCAAGATTAGAGGCAAAACTGTCAAAATCAAGCGTCAGGCCGGAGACTCCGGGGTCTCAGGCCGGAAACTCCGGTCCAGGCTGGAGACTCCGGTGTGGGTAGGCCGCAGACTCTGGTGTAGGCCGGAGACTCCGGTGTGCAGGCCGGAGACTCCGGTCGGGAGTCAGATCGCGAACAGCTCGTGTTCTTGAGTGGAAATCCACGCCTTGGGTCCTCAAATCCGCAAAAAATTGGCCAAATTGGGCTGGGAAAACGCACGATAAAGCTGGACCAACACCTAAGACAAGGTTTGGTCGGATCAAAACCACAAATAACACTCCAAATCAAGAGATCGATCCAAAGGCAAATTTGGGGCTCTTTTTTGGGATTTTTGAATTTTTGGTGGATAGAAGAAAAATTTGTGGGGAAAATCGTGAGCAACGAAGCTCTTGATACCAATATGTTGAGGGCAAACCTCTAGGTTTGCCTGATCTTTCACGATTCCCTTTCAAATCGAGGGTGGAGTGCAGGAAAGGAGGGAAGAATGAACACGACGAACACACGCACGAAGAACGCGATGAACACACACACGCAAAACCACGATAAAAACCAATAGCTCACGCCGGCGGTGACCGGTCCGGTGCAATCCCTAGGATCGGCGTCAGGCGGAGGACTCTCTCTCGAACCGGCACGGTGAGATGGGAGACTCGGTGAGATCTTGACGTCTAGGCAAAGGGACACCGATGCCTAGACCTTGTACAACGCGGAGGCACGATGCAAACTCCAACGAGGTTTGGGGATATTGGTGCTCCTTAGTCAAGGAGCATGAGGCAAGAATTAGATAGATCCACAAAGGGGTTTCCACTAATTCCAATATCATGCCTAGGGTTTACAATGGAGGTGGGGGTCTATATATAGGCCAACCACTTAAACAGGGGTACTTTAGGAATAAAAGACAACTTCCGGACGGACTAAGGGGTACATGGGCCGAAGGCCCAAGGGCCTTTTCATGCCTGGCGACGGTCGGACCAGAGACTCCGGTGTGGTGGACCGGAGACTCCGGTCTAGGCCGGAGAATCCGGTGTAGTCTCCGTACTAGCCTCCGGTGTCGTCAGATTGTCCCAGGGCCTGGTGCAGGGGGTCGGACCGGAGAGAGGGCCAGAGTCTCCGGTGTCTTCAGGCCGGAGACTTTGGCAGGCCGGAGACTCCGGTGTACGCAGACCGGAGACTCCGGTCTGAGCGGCTCCAGCGACGTTTGCTTCATGTTCTACTCCTTGTTCTCCATCCTTGGTTGCTTGGTGGTGTGTCAAAGCTTTGTACCTGATGATGCATAGGGTAGTTGCATGAAGTAGCACACCATCCAAGGAGGTAGCAAATTGCCACGAGGAGAGGAGCGAGTTCACCTTAGCTTGAAGGAGTTTGGCTCGAGCACGAGTCATGGGTCCACTTGCGGGACTTGTTGGTGTAGATGTAGTAGCGTCCGTAGGACGGGCTGCATCAACCAAGCCCGACAAGATGGAGGCTTGGAAGAGAAGACATAAGAAGCAATAGCTAGAGTACCGGAGTCTCCGGCCTGTGCACACCGGAGTCTTCGGCCACACCAGAGTCTCCAGCCCGAAGACACCAGAGTCTCCGGCCTGCTGACCCCGGAGTCTACAGACCCATCCCGGGTGATGCAGCCCTTCCTATGGACGCTACTACATCTACAACACCAAGTCCAAGCTCGTCCCCAAGTCACCCAAGAAGACATACGTGGGTGGTACTACCGCTCCGCCACTGCGGTACTACCGCGCCCCGGTACTACCGCTCAGCCTCAGCGGTACTACCAGCCCTTACAGAAGCCCGTACCATCGCCCCTGGATGCTCCGGTACTGGCATGCGGTAGTACCGCCCCCAAGCGGTACTACCGGTCACCTGGCCCGGTACTAGCGGTCAGGTCTGGGCCTGCGCGCCTCAACAGCTGGGCCACAGCCCATGTACCCCTTTATTATGTTGCAACCCTAGAGTTATTCCCCAAACTACCCCTATGTAAGTGGCTGGCCTATAAATAGAGCCCCTACCCCTCATGTATCCCTTAGGCATAGATGATAGACTAAAGAAAACCCCTTTGTGCATCTCTAGTTTTGCCTCATCCCCTTCTACCAAAGGGGATCGACTATTGTCACCACCTCGTTGGCGTTTGCATCGCGCATCCCTCGTTGTACAAGGCCTTGGCATCGGTGTCCCTTTGCCAAGACGTCAAGACCCTCTCCAAGGTGTTCTTCCCTCTCCGCGTGGGATCGAGGGAGCACGTTGACCGATCTTTCCTTGCGAGGATTCTATCGGACCGGTGGCCACCGGTGAGAGCAATCGGCCTTGTATCGTGTGTGTTTTGCGTGTGTTCATCGTGTTCTTCGCGAGGTGTGCGTCCGCTTCCGCTACCTTCTCCCTTTCCCCTCGCTTTCCCATCGATTTGACCACGAGATCCGTGAAGATCGGGCCACCCACGGGGTTACCCCATAACATATGGTATCAGCAGCTTTTGGTTGCCACGGATTCCTCATCGATTTGGTAGTTTCCCCATAAATTCGAAAATTTCCACCAAAAATAGCCCCAAATCGTGTTTTGGACCGATCTGTGATTTGAGTGTGTTTTGGTAGGTTTTGATCCCTGGATCACTTGCTAAACTTGTTGATCTACCTTCCCCTACGTTCCCAAGGCCTAATTCCATCATTTACCCCTCTGATTTGGTGTTTTTCTTGAAGATTTTTCGCACAAATCGCCCCAAAATCGCGAAAACGCGTCAAAACTGGGTGTTCCTGCGACATCCGGTACTACCGGGGTCAAAACCCGATACTACCGCACGTCCCCGGTACCTAAACGGTACTACCGGGCCCCCGGAAGACCGGTACTATCGCCCGGTACAGAGAAAAAACAGCAGAATTCCTAGATTTCAGCCTCTCACCGTTTTGAGCATAACTTTTGCATACAAACTCGGATTTTGGTGTTGTTTAGCTCGTTTTGAAGAGGACAAGGAGATCTACATCATCTTATCCGTGGTTTATGTTATCCACTCAATCCAATTCCGTGAGCAAGGCGGAATCCACCAATAAAGGGTGAAGATCGGCGACGAAAGGTATAAAAATTCTGCCACTTCTCCCCACTTGCATCCCTTTGTGAGCTACACTATCTTTGCGATCAACAAACACCTATTGAGACTAGTTCTCCTATGATTGCTTGGGCTATGCACATTTGATACCTTGTAGAATTCCGAGCAAAAGTTGTGAGCGCGCTATCTCATATAGTTATCTTGTATAGTTGTTGGCACAAGGAAGGGGCAAGTGAAAAATAAAAGAAAAAGAGAAAAAAATAGAAAAAGAAAAAGAAGAAAAAGAAAGAAAGAAACAAGTTCCTCATAGAATAGGAATCACAAGCTCGATGAACATCAAATAGGTGGTACTTATTGTGCATATCTTGTACCCACAAATTTATTGCAATCGAACTAGTGTCTCTCCTTGCACTTGTGTGAAACAAGATTATAGTCTTCGCTAGGTAATCATTTGGTTCTTAGATCAAATTCTCCGTCGTGCAAGTCCCATTTATCCCACCGTGTGTGTTTCCTTGTACATATTTCCTTCTTGTGGATTGACTTGTTTTGCTTTGTGATCATCGTGGTTTTTTACTTGCCATTACAACATCTTGAGTTCGGATTATTCTTGGACACGCCGCCTTCCATACCCATACACCATAAGCTTTGTGTGTGTGTGTTTTTTTAGTGGTTAGTTGGTTTTGGTGTTCCGCGTGAACTTCACTTTGCTTGGTTTTGATTGCTCTCAAGTGTTGCCGCTTGCACGATACTATCTTCCAAGGTAAAGTAAGGTTTGGCGTTGCATTCCTAATCCCCTACCACTTCCATATACACCACTTGGTCTTGTGAAACATGTCTAGGGATTCCGGAACCAAGGATGATTTCTATGAAGAATCCACGATGAGCCATATGCATATGCCTCCACAAGCATGGATGACATGATGGAGCACTACACCGACAATGGCTCCACATGCTTGGGTGATATGGAGTTCTACAACAACAATAACTCCCCAAGCATGGACAGCTTCAACGCCCAACCTTGACGTCCTAGATGACTCATGCAACTTCATGGATGAGGAAGACGAAGACGTCTACTTCACCAAGTTGGACGAGTACGTCATGAGGACTACACAAGCCAAGGTGCAAGAGGGCGATGACAAGGTCAAGAATGGTGAGCATGGGATTTTCCCTTCACTAAAGGAGGCGCATGGAGTTGAGAAAACCGAGCCTACCCCTACATGCTTGAGTGATGATGTGGTACCAATCCCATGTGAGTATGAGAGCCACTTAGCCCACTTGAGTGAAAACAAGAGTGAGATGAGTGACTCCACCATATGTGAGATTGATTGCTTCCACTTGGAGGGCATGAGTGATACACCTAGTGAGTTGAGAGTGGTAGTTGATAGGTCATGTGAGACCACTTTGATTTCTAACAACTTACCATCTACCCCTAGTGTGTTATCCCATGATGTGATAGGTTCCATGGATCAAGAAGCGCCAAGCTTGGAGATGATGATGCCTCCAACCGAGAAGATGTACATGGTGGATGAAGATGAGGCCATCCCCATACATGATGACGAAGTCACCCACATGGAGGCCAATGCTACCACAACACCCACATCATATGAGAGGTATGAACAAGGTAAGAATACGGGTGTTGATGATGCCATGATCCCACTAGTGGACATGATGATTTGTGATGATTGGCATGCTATGGATGATATTTTTGATATCACATATGCTTCATTGATATTTCCATGTGATACTTTGCCTTTGCATAATGTTGAGCATGTGAAATTATTTGATTGTGATGATGTTGCCATAGACATGCCATGCCTTAAACATTACGTTGATGATATCATTGCTTGCACCATGTTGAACAATTGCTCTTTCCAATGTTTTGCTTGCAATGATGTTACCAATGGTACCCCTTGGACAATGCTTTGTCATGGATCTTTTACAATTTCTCTCGTTGCTTGCAATAAGATGAAAAATTGCTCTTTCACTTGTTTTGCTTGCAACAATAAGTATCATATGCTTTATATTGAGATGGCCCCCATAGCCTTCTCAAAGTTTGGAGATTTTGATGATTGCCATGATAAGCATGCTCCCCACTTGCATATTCACCATGCATCTATTTCATACTTGATTGACACTCATGGTGATGTGCACAAGAAGAGATACGTCATGATGGATGATGTGTTTCTCTACCATGCACACACGTTCTTCGTTTTGTGTTTGATGTGTGTAGGTACCCGCGCAAGAATGTCAACCTCGGTTGAGCACGAGTTGACAAAAAGAGCTCTAGAGAGCGTCCCCCAAGTGAGTTCAAGATCGAACCCAGCTCTGATACCTTTTGCATGCTTTTCATGTTTCATGTTGACAAATTGCTCTTTCCTATGGTTTGATTGCAAGCATGTTAATGGTATTCTTTCACCTTGTGACAATCATGTCTCGTTGCTATTGGATATCGATGCTTTGTGTGTTGCAACAATAATGTTGAACAATTTCTCTTTTCGATGTTTTGTGTGCAACCATATTGCCATTATGAGCATGTCATGTCATGAGAGCTTCCAAGTATCTCGTATAGTTGTTGCAACAAACATAAGGACCACTTGCTCTTTTATATGGTTTGTTTGCAAACATGTTGTTTTTGCTTCTGTTTGCGATATGCATACTCCCATGATCTTTGTTTTTGATGATATGTGTATGGCATCCAACATATTGAACAATTGTTCTTTCCAATGGTTGGTTTGCACACATAATGATGTTTCTTTGGATATATTTCTGCATGTGTTTTTGCCGAATTCTCCTATTCTTGCATCAAAGATGTTGACCAATATTTTTGTCCATTGCTTTGAGTGCCACACTAAGACGTTATATGGAGTTTCCGAGTTCCCACATTTGGATGATGTTCAATTAACTTCCATGCACTTTGACCTTGCATACGCATTTCATTTGCGACACTTGAGTTGTGTTAATTATGTTGTGAACAAGAATGGACATGCCAGAAATAACATGCTCCTCTATCACACACAAACATATGTTGCTTGGTCTTTGTTGTGTGATGGTATGAATGCATACACGTCAACCTCTACCACCCAAGAGCTGACAAGACGAACCATAGAGAGTTACCTATGGATGCCCTTCATCGAGCTATCTCTACACCATAAGGTGACTTCCTTCTACTCGAGGACTCATGTTATAATCTTCAAGAATTGGCTACTCTTTGAGTGTTTCTTCGCTTTTGTTGTGAGCTTTGTAGACTACATGGAAAGTGAAGGAACATTGAAGAGCTGCCACATCAAGCTTCTCGAGGATGACTACATGGCGAACCCCAGGATCAAGAATGTCTCTCGACCACCTCTACATGACGAGCGTCTAGAGTCGAGGACAACTCTTTTTGAAGGGGGAGCTGATGCAGCCCGTCCTACGAACGCTACTACATCTACAACGCCAAGTCCAAGATCGTCCCCAAGTCACCCAAGAAGACAGACGTGGGTGGTACTACCGCTCCGCCACTGCGGTACTACCGCGCCCCGATACTACCGCTCAGCCTCAGTGGTACTACCGGCCCTTACAGAAGCCCGTACCATCGCCCATGGATGCTCCGGTACTGGCATGCGGTAGTATCGCCCCCAAGCGGTACTACCGGTCACCTAGCCTGGTACTACCGGTTAGGTCTGGGCCTGCGCGCCTCAACAGCTGGCCCACAGCCCATGTACCCCCTTATTATGTTCCAACCCTAGAGTTATTCCCCAAACAACCCCTATGTAAGTGGTTGGCCTATAAATAGAGCCCCCACCCCTCATGTATCCCTTAGGCATAGATGATAGACTAAAGAAAACCCCCTTTGTGGAATCTCTAGTTTTGCCTCATCCCCTTCTACAAAAGGGGATTGACTATCGTCACCACCTCGTTGGAGTTTGCATCGCGCCTCCCTCGTTGTACAAGGCCTTTGGCATTGGTGTCCCTTTGCCAAGACGTAAAGACCCTCTCCAAGGTGTTCTTCCCACTCCACGTGGGATCGAGGGAGCACGTTGACCGATCTTTTCTTGCGAGGATTCTATCGGACCGGTGGCCACCGGTGAGAGCAATCGGCCTTGTATCGTGTGTGTTTTGCATGTGTTCATCGTGTTCTCCGCGAGGTGTGCGTCCGCTTCCGCTACCTTTTCCCTTTCCCCTCGCTTTCCCATCGATTTGACCACGAGATCTGTGAAGATCGGGCCACCCACGGGGTTACCCCATAACACCCGGACCGACCCCCAAATGGAGCTCGAGGACAGTCTGTCTGCCACTCCGGAGACGACACCGGAGACAGACCGAAGTCTCCGGCCCAGACCGGAGTCTTTGGACCACCACACCAGAGTCTCCGGCCTGAAGGTATGGGCCTGCGCGCTGCCAGCTGGGCCTTCGGCCCATGTACCCCTTAGTCTGCCCAGACTTTCCCCTTTTATTCCTAAAGTACCCTTGAACTAGTGACTGGCCTATATATAGTGCCCCCACCCCCTCATGTAACCCTAGGCATAGATGATAGACTAAAGAAAACCCCCTTGTGGAATCTCTAGTTTTGCCTCTTCCCCTTCTACCAAAAGGGGATCGACTATCGTCACCACCTCGTTGGAGTTTCCATCGCACCTCCCACGTTGTACAAGGCCTTGGCATCGGTGTCCCTTTGCCAAGACATCAAGACCCTCTCCAAGGTGTTCTTCCCTCTCCGCATGGAATCGAGGGAGCACGTTGACCGATCTTTCCTTGCGAGGATTCTATCGGACCGGTGGCCACCGGTGAGAGCAATCGGCCTTGTATCGTGTGTGTTGTGTGTGTGTTCATCGTGTTCTTCATGAGGTGTGTGTCCGCTTCTCCTACCTTCTCCCTTTCCCCTCGCTTTCCCATCGATTTGACCACGAGATCCGTGAAGATCGGGCCACCCACGGGGTTACCCCATAACATTTCGTTTCCACGGATTTGACTTCGCCCTTCAATTTCCACCATAAACTGAAAAATACCAAAAATATAGCCCCAAATTGCTTTTGGATCGATCTCTCATTTTGGTGAGTTGATTGTGGTTTTAGTCCAATAGAAACTTGTCTTTGGAGTTGGTCTACTTGTGCCCTACGTTTCCCAGCCCAATTTGGTCAAAATTTTCTGGATTTGAGGGTTCAAGGGCCGAATTTCTGCTCAAGAACACGAGCTGTTCGTCACGCTGCCTCCAGACCGGAGATTCCGGACTAGCAGACCGGAGTCTCCGGCCTAGACCGGAGTTTCCGGATCACAAGACCGGAGTCTCCGGCCATCATTAGAGTCCCCGAACCATCAACACCCGAGTCTCTGGCCCTGACAAATTTTTTGACCCCTTTTCCTTTTTCAACTGATTTCCTTTTAACGTTTGTGTTTCGTGTGTGTGTCTGTCAACTAACAAAAGCTTCCGCAACACCTCACACTCGACATCGACACCACGGAACTCGAACCATCCCTCCACCAACGGTTGCAAGTGCGACATCACCACAAGGTATAACTTGCACCACCCTTGTTAACCCCTTCTTCCTTTGTGTGTTACCTAACCTATCGAGAGTAGCTCATCTTGTTGTTTGCCGAAGCATTGTGCGCTTGCTCTTGCATAACTCATAGTGTAGAGGCAATAGCAAAAACTTGACTCCATAGCATAGCAAAGAAAGAGGTACAAAAAAATTCTAAGCAAAAGAAAAAGAGAAAGATACCAATACAAAAGAGAGCCCAAAGCTTCTAACAAGGTGCGCGCAAGAGCAATGCAAGCGTACAAATCCGTTGCTTCTCAATCTTTTGGCAAACAGGCTATGGTCTCTCCTAGTGTTGGCATGACACCGAGCATTAGTCTTTGTTAGGACCAATTTTGTTCGTTGCTCATTTTCATAGTCGTGTTAGCCACATTAATCTCCACCGTGTGTGTATAGTCGTAGGTTCTCGTCACCTTTTTGACCTTTTCCTTTGACTTTGTTTTTTCTTGGATTTTACCCACTTTTGACAATAACCTTTCCGTTTGGTTGTTCCATTTGCTATCCACCTTCCTACCCATCCACCATAGGCCTTTGTGTGTCTGTGTCTTGTGTACTCGCTTTGCTCTCGGCAAGAATAACCTTTCCAATTTTTGACTTGGTGAGGCAAGGTAGCACATACCATACCACCAATACCACCCTCGTTTCACTTGTGGTCAAACAACATGTCTAGGGAAAGCGAAGAAAGCGGAGATGGCAACTACAACAACCAAGATGGTTTTGCCACGCGCCACAACTTATGGGTGCAACGCCAAGAATTCAATGCCCAATTTCAGAGGCTTGATAACCGGCTTGATGAGAATTCGACTACCGTGACCGGCAACGCCAAGTGGAGCACAATGCTCAATTCCAAGCTATTGCCAACCTCGGCAACCGTCATGGACACCATTCCAGCTCGTCAAGTTCGTTTCGAGCGTGCTCCTAAAGTCATCATGGCAACTCCTCTTGCTCCCATTCTCATCATGGAGAACCCCACCACCACAATGGGGAACATCAAGCTCGTCATCACCATGAACAAGTGGTTGAGCCACAACATCAACAACCGCACCACGCAAGACGTAATCGATACCATGATCACCAGGCACATCCGCAACATCAAGAAGAACATGGTTTCCCTTCACAACAAGCTATGGTACAAGCGCCACCACCACCCCAAGAGCAAGAACGCCATGGTGAACACAACCGCGTTGATAGGTGCCAACACCTGAACCATGACCATCGCCATCAACAACAAGTTCATCGAGCACCACAATGGGATACAAGTGATGATGACGAGGAGGCACACCGCGCACGACGCAATAACCGCTATGCTCAACCCCACCATCGTCATCAACAACGAATGAATGCAAATGGTCCTGGGCAAAGGCGTAGAAGATACTTTGCGCATCAAGCTCCTCCTCAACCGCGTCCTCAAGAAAATCAAGCTCCTCCTCCACCACCACGTGCACCAAGTGAAGCAAGCATAAGGCAAGATCGCGGCAACTACCACTGTGAACATGAAGAGGGCAAGTTTGGGAAGCTCAAGTTCATTATGCCCAAGTTCAAGGGAGAAGAAGACGCCGATGCATACATTGACTGGGAGCTCAAAGTTGACAAGATCTTCCGAGTCCACAACTACTCTGAAGAGAAGAAAGTTGCAATGGCATCCCTTGAGTTTGAGGACTATGCAAATGTTTGGTGAGAAGACTTCCAAAAGAACCGCGAGAAGAACGGGGAACCTCCAATTGAAACTTGGACCGAGATGAAGGAAGTAATGTACACACGCTTCATCCCCGAGCACTATCGACAAGATCTCTTCAACAAGCTACAAAATTTAAAACAAAGCACCAAGTCAATTGAAATGGAGAAAACCATGATGCGAGGTGATGTGAGAGAACTCGAAGAGCAAACCATAGCAAGGTTCCTCAACGGTTTGAGCCGCCCAATAAGGAAGATTGTTGACTTTCAACCGTACAAGAACCTCACCGAGCTCCTCCATCAAGCTACCAAAGCTGAGCGGCACTTGTAAAATGAGAATGCATACGAGAAGCCCAAGTCATACTTTGCGTCCATCAATGCAAATGCTCCCGCAAAGCCAACAAACCAAGCAACGAGCTCATCCAAGCAACCAAGCAATTTTGTCAGGGCCGGAGACTCAGGTGTTGATGGTTCGGACACTCCGATGATAGCCGGATACTCCGGTCTTGTGATCCGGAAACTCCGGTCTAGGCCGGAGACTCCGGTCTGCTAGTCCGGAATCTCCGGTCTAGAGGCAGCATGACGAACAGCTCGTGTTCTTTAGCAGAAATTCGGCCCTTGAACCCTCAAATCCAGAAAATTTGGACCAAATTGGGCTGGGAAACGCAGGGCACAAGTAGACCAACTCCAAAGACAAGTTTCTATTGGACTAAAACCACAATCAACTCACCAAAATGAGAGATCGATCCAAAAGCAATTTGGGGCTATATTTTTGGTATTTTTCAGTTTATGGTGGAAATTGAAGGGCGAAGTCAAATCCATGGAAACCAAATGTTATGGGGTAACCCCATGGGTGGCCCGATCTTCACGGATCTCGTGGTCAAATCGATGGGAAAGCGAGGAGAAAGGGAGAAGGTAGCGGAAGCGGACGCACACCTTGCGAAGAACACGATGAACACACGCAAAACTCACACGATACAAGGTCGATTGCTCTCACCGGTGGCCACTAGTCCGATAGAATCCTCGCAAGGAAAGATCGGTCAATGTGCTCCCTTGATCCTATACGGAGAGGGAAGAACATCTTGGAGAGGGTCTTGACGTCTTGGCAAAGGGACACTGATGCCAAGGCCTTGTACAACGAGGGAGGCGTGATGCAAACTCCAATGAGGTGGTGATGATAGTCGATCCCCTTTGGTAGAAGGGAATGAGGCAAAACTAGAGATTCCACAAAGGGGGTTTTCTTTAGTCTATCATCTATGCCTAGGGTTACATGAGGGGGTGGGGCACTATATATAGGCCAGCCACTGGTTCAAGGGTACTTTAGGAATAAAAGGGGAAAGTCTGGGTGGACTAAGGGGTACATGGGCCAAAGGCCCAGCTAGCAGCGCGCAAGCCCATACGCTCAGCTCGGAGACTCCGGTGTGAGGTTCGAAGACTCCGGAGTGGGCCGGAGACTCCGGTCTATCTCCGGTGTTGTCTCTAGAGTGGCAAACAGACTGTCCTCGAGCTCGATCCGGGGGTCAGTCCGGAGATAGGTCCGAAGACTCCGGGGTCTGCAGGCCGGAGACTCCGGTGTCTTCAGGACGGAGACTCCGATGTGGCCGGAGACTCCGGTGTGTGCAGGCCGGAGACTCCGTGATGCAGCCTGTCCTACGAACGCTCCTACATCTACACCACCAAGTCCCCCAAGTGGACCCATGACTCGTGCTCGAGCCAAGCTTCTCCAAGCTAAGGTAAAATCGCTCTTGTACTCATGTGACTTCGATACACCCCTGGATGGCTTGCTACTTCATGCCCCGACACTATGCATCATCAGGTATGAAGACACGTGCCAGAGGAGTGACGCAACAACCAACAGTTGCTAGGAGACCGCGGTACCAACGGCCCCGGGAAGTGGTACTACCGCCCTGGGCAGAGAGATGGACCCGAAGTGTAACATCCCAAATCTTTAATAAAGGTTATTAAGATCCAAATCCCCCAATTTCGGGTTAACAAAACCTTTTTCCCATTTAAAGGAAATGAGAATGCATATGTGTGTTGCATTAATATGGAATTGATGTGAATTGCCATGTTTGTTTGTTCTAATGGTTGTAAAATGATTCTAAGATGAATGTCACATCATCTAGATCATTCCCAAGCAAATTCCAAAGAAAAAGAAATCAAATAGAATTAATAAATGGAAATGGTCACTTTTGCCATTTTAATCAACTAGCCCACTTTAGGTCTTCCTAGCACTCAAATTCAAACAGAAAATTTTCTAACTCTTTGCACCCCTTGCTAGTACAAGTAAAGATGTACCAAGGCCCACCTTGTGATCTTACTAAAACATTCAAACTCTAAATTTAAATGACATTTGAAAATGGAATCAAGTGTATGTACCTGGATCCCACTTTTTCAAAAACCACTCAAATGAACTCAATTTGATAATCCACAGCAACCACAGACTACCAAGCAACAGTGAAGATCACCCCAAAAAAATCATTCAAAAATTTCAAAGTTGAATTCTTTCGGCCATTTTGTCAAACACCTTGTGTTCACAAATTAGAGAAAGATCACAAACACTATTGTGAGCAGTGTTTTGGCCAATGTGGGCTCCCATCTTGCAACCACAGCACCCCTAGTGCACCCCCTACCCTTTGCTAACCTGGCCACCCACTGTGCACACGACCAAATGGTCATGGCCACTAGTGCCGAGCACATTGAGCCCCCCACCGTCGACAGCATGACCCTAGCGCCACCAGCCTCGCCCACCTTGTCTAGCACATCGCCCGTGCACCACTCCCCCCTCCAGACCAGCCCTAGCTCGAAGACAGAGAGAGGAGAGGCCAGGAACCGCCGTGCCCGCACCGTGTCTGCCATGCCGACGCCGCTCCCGCTGTTCATGCACTATCCCCGCTCAACCCGACCTCGCCTCGCTCCCGCCGCCAGCCCACACGATCACCAATGTCCCAGGAGGCTAACGGACACGCCCTTTTCCTCGACCGTGACCCGTAACCACCGGCCGCCGCGAAACTCGCCATCGACCAAGGCAGCGTGCGCGCAGCAACGCTCACTTCTCCCGACCACCTTGCACTGCACGTGCACCTCAGTGACGATCGCCAGTGCACCGCCCACCGTCCTAGCCCACCGCCCAAGCCTCTAGCTCGTTGTGTCGCAGCCCCCCTCGAGCTCTGCCCATGCCTCTCTGCCGCCTCGCCGAGCCTATATAAGGAAGCACCCACGACACCATTTCTTCACACCATTCCCATCCTGATGCAGCCTGTCCTACGGACGCTCCTACATCTACACCAACAAGTCCCCCAAGTGGACCCATGACTCGTGCCTGAGCCAAACTCCTACAAGCTAAGGTGAACTCGCTCCTCTCCTCGTGCCAATTTGACACCTTCTTGGATGGTATGCTACTTCATGCAACTACCCTATGCATCATCAGGTACGAAGCTTCGACACATCACCAAGCACCCAAGGATAGAGAACAAGAAGCAGAACATGAAGCTCGAGCCGCTAGAGCTGCTCAGACCGGAGTCTCCGGTTTGCGCACACCGGAGTCTCTGGCCTGCCAAAGTCTCCGGCCTGAAGACACCGGAGATTCCGGCCCTCTCTCCGGTCTGACCCCCTGCACCAGGCCCTGGGATACTCTGACGACCCCTCCAGAGACTACACCAGAATCTCCGGCCTAGACCGGAGTCTCCGGTCCCCCACACCAGAGTCTCCGGTCTGCCATCGCCAGGCATGAAAAGGCCTTTGGGCTTTCGGCCCATGTACCCCTTAGTCCGTCCAGAACTTGTCTTTTATTCCTAAAGTACCCCTGTTTAAGTGGCTGGCCTATATATAGACCCCCACCTCCATTGTAATCCCTAGGCATGATACTGGAATTAGTGGAAACTCCTTTGTGGATCTATCTAATTCTTGCCTCATGCTCCTTGACTAAGGAGCACCAATATCCCCAAACCTCATTGGAATTTGCATCGTGCCTCTGCGTTGTACAAGGCCTAGGCATCGGTGTCCCTTTGCCTAGACGTCAAGATCTCACCGAGTCTCCCATCTCGCCGTGCCAGTTCAAGAGCGAGTCCTCTGCCCGACGCCGATCCTAGGGATTGCGCCAGACCGGTCACCGCCGGCGTGAGCTATTGGTGTTTATTGTGGTTTTGCGTGTGTGTGTTCATCGCGTTCTTCGTGCGTGTGTTCGTCGTGTTCATCCTTCCCTCCTTCCCCCGCACTCCTCCCTCCATTTGAAAGGGAATCGTGAAAGATCGGGCCACCCTAGAGGTTTGCCCTCAACATATTGGTATCAAGAGCTTCGTTGCTCACGATTTCCCCCACAAATTTTTCTTCTATCCACCAAAAATTCGAAAATCCCCAAAAAATAGCCCAAATTTGCCTTTGGATCGATCTCTTGATTTGGAGTGTTATTTGTGGTTTTGATCCGACCAAACCTTGTCAAAGGTGTTGGTCCGGCTTTATCCTGCATTTTCCTAGCCCAATTTGGCCAATTTTTCGCGGATTTGAGGACCCAAGGCGTGGATTTCCGCTCAAGAATACGAGCAGTTCGCGATCTGACTCCAGACCGGAGTCTCCGGCCTGCACACCGGAGTCTCCGGCCTACCTACACCGGAGTCTCCGGCCTGGACCAGAGTTTCTGGCCTGAGACCCCGGAGTCTCCGGCCTGACACCTGATTTTAACAGTTTGGCCTATAATCTTGCATTGGCTAATTTTCTCTTGTTTGTTTGTGCCCGTGTGCGTGTCGCCAAATAACAGCAAGCTTCCGCCTCACCAAACCCCGCGTTCTTCGACACCACGGCCCACGAACATCATCCCGCAACACCAACGCCAAGTTCATTATCAAAGAAGGTATAACTTGCGTCACCTTGTTAACCCCTATATTCCTTTGTGTGTACCTATCCCATGAGAGTGGCTCATCTTGTGTTTGCTTGAGCATTGTGCATTTGTCCTTGGATAGTGAGAGTGCAAGAGCAATATCAAGTGTGATTAGGTAGCATCAAGGGAGAGCAAAAAATATATATATACAAAAGAAAGAAAAAGATACAAAGAAAAAGCCCTTGAGACACGACAAGATGAACAATTTGGCGAGATGCAAGCCGAGTTCAAGAACATCGACAACCGCTTCGATGGCCTCAAACGACAAATGCATGCAATGCATCACAACTTCGGCCACCAAAATGAAGCGCTCCAATGCTCCGTCGCCGAAACAAATGACAATCTTCGATGCCTCATTGACGGCATGGCAAGACCACGTTCACGCGCATCAAGCTCTTCAAGTTCTTTGCATCGTCATGCACCTCTTCCACAAGATCTACAGCAAAGTGCTCAAAGACGCAATGATGCCCCAGTGGTTGAAGATGGAATCTCTTCGAACTATGTACCTTCCCCACGGCATGCCGCAACGTCAAGCTATGATGGTGACCTCTCTTCGAGGCCACGAGCAAGGCAAGAAGCACACCGTCATCACGCAAGGGCACTAGTGATCCAACAAGAACAACCACAAGAGGAACCGCAAGTGCAACTGCAAGTCTACCACCATCGACCGTGACACATACTTGACACAACAAGTGATGACTCCAACTTGGAGAATCAAGCTCGTCATCGACGTGAAGCTCTCCAAGATCATCCCCCTCGTCATCAACGTCATGAACGTCCACACCGACACCATGGTCATCATGAGGCGCCTCCACCACCTCAACAAAATTTGGAGCGTCAAGTGATACAAATTGAGCGACGCCCACCACGTCAATAGGCTCATGACCATGTTCTTCATCGTGAGGCCCATATGCCTAACCAACATCACCAACCGAGGAAGGAGCCTCCTCTTCGTCATCAACTGTGTCAAGAGGCTCCACGCCCTCGCCACCATGAGGCCCAAGCGCCTCAACCACGTCAACAACTGCGCCAAGAGCAAGAGCAAGCTCCTCAACAACAATATCAAGAGCAAGCTCTGCAACAAGGACACGAGAACCAAGTGCCGCCTCCCCAAGTACAAGATCATCAACAAGGTCACCAAGCTCGTCGCAATGACCGCAACGATGAAGAAACTTTTGCCAAGCTCAAGTTCACGATGCCCAAGTTCATCGGATCCAATAACCCCGAAGAATACCTATCGTGGGCACTCAAAGTCGACAAGATCTTTCGCATGCACAACTATAGCAACGAGAAGATGGTCGCCATGGCTTCGCTTGAGTTTGATGATTATGCCAACCTTTGGTGGGAACAAGTTCAAGTTGCTCGTGATGCAAGACAAGAACTTCCAATCACAACTTGGCATGACATGAAGGCTCACATGAGATCCCGGTTCATCCCCGCGCACTACACGCGTGACCTCTTCAACAACCTTCAAGCGCTTCGTCAAGGGACAAAGACCATGGAAGAGTACTTCAAGGAAATGGAACTCAACTTGATTCGCGCCAACATTGATGAGCACATGGAGCAAACAATGGCATGTTTCCTTATTGGCTTGAATCACCCAATCAAGCGCATCGTCGAGTTCCAAACATACAACACCATGGTTGAGCTTGGGCATATAGCAACAAAGGCTGACCGTCAAGTGCAAGAGGACATCAAGTACAACAAGCCCAAGACATATTTCAACTACAAGCAAGCTTCAACTGCTACGCCAACAACTCTCAATGGAAGCTCATCAAGTACCTCCAAGCCTTCCTTCAAGCCCACACTTCCTCAAGGAAAACTGCCCCCAAGTGGCAAGCAACCAAAGAGTGATACACCTTTCAACGGTGAATGCTACAAGTGTGGAGGTAAAGGACACAAGTCGGCCGAATGTGGAAACAAGAAAGTCTTGTTCATCCATGACAATGGTGATGAAGAATACTTGACTGAAGATGAGTTTGATGCCCGTGTCAAGGAAGCAATGGCAAGGCAACGAGTGGAAGATGATCAAGAACTCCTCATGTGTGAACATGACGCAAGTCCATCGCTTGTCGTCACAAGGATCTTGACCACTCAAGCACAAGAGCATGAAGACCAATGCTCCAATATCTTCCAAACACGAGCCGGCATCAACGGCAAATCTATCAAGGTGATCACTGACGGAGGGAGTTGCCACAACCTTGCTAGCACCGAGTTGTGTGAGAAGCTCAACCTCACCCTCCTTCCGCACAAGCACCCCTACCACGTGCAATGGCTAAGTGACCAAGGGTCCGTGAAGATTAAGCATACCGTATCGGTCTCCTTCGCCATTGGTCCTTACAAAGATACGGTGGAGTGTGATGTGGTCCCTATGACAGTTTTCCACATGCTTCTTGGTCGACCATGGCAATTTGACAAGGCTGCTCAACATGATGGTCGCACCAATATATACACCTTCAAATGGCTCAACAAAACATGTGTTTTGCAACCGATGACTCCTAGCCAAATAATTGCGGACAATGCAAAGGCTTTAGAGAGGGCGCAAAGCACAACACCTACTTGTGAGAAGAGCGGTGAGAGAGAGAACCACCTCATAGTGAGTGAGAGCCACAAGCCAAATTCGAGTGGAAAAACTAAGAGTGTTCTCCTTGCCACCAAAAGTGAGATGAGAGATGTTCGGAACAACCCATCCATCTTGCACTACGTCCTCTTTGGAAGGGACTAGCGCAAGGAACTAATGAATTAACCAATTTTCCTCCATCTTTGATGAATGTTTTGCAGGAATTCAAGGATGTGTTTCCCGAAGAGCTTCCACATGGACTACCTCCTCTTCGCGGCATCGAACATCGAATTGACCTCATCCCCGGTGCACCACTTCCCAACCGTGCCACTTACCGCACGAACCCAGAGGAGACGAAGGAGATCGAACGTCAAATCAACCAACTCGTCTCCAAAGGTTTGATCCAAGTTAGCACTAGTCCAAGTGTCGTACCCATGATTCTTGTTCCTAAGACAGATGATACGTTACGGTTATGCATGGACTGCCGTCCAATCAATGCTATCACCGTGTGTTATCGATATCCCATACCACGTCTCGATGACATGCTTGATGAGTTGTGTGGAGCCACTATTTTTTCGAAAATTGATCTTTGTAGTGGTTACCATCAAATACGCATGGTTGAAGGTGACGAGTGGAAAACCGCCTTCAAGACTAAACTTGGTCTCTATGAATGGTTAGTTATGCCCTTTGGTTTATCAAATGCTCCATCCACCTTCATGCGCCTTATGAATCACATCTTGCATTTTCTCATTAGAAAAAGTGTTGTTGTCTATTTCGATGATATTCTTGTTTATAGCAAATAACTTGAGGACCATATAACACATGTCAAGGAAGTTTTGCAAATCCTTCAACATGAAAAGCTTTATGCTAATCTTCCCAAGTGCACTTTTGCTAAAGACAAGTTGATTTTTCTTAGATTTGTCGTTTCTTCGAAGGGAATTGAAGTTGATGTTTCCAAGTTAAAGGACATACAAGATTAGCCCATCCCAACAAATGTGAGTGAACTCCGAAGTTTTCATGGGTGGGTCGGTTTCTATCGTCGCTTTGTGAAAGACTTTTCAACCATTGCTTGTCCCCTTATTGAATTGACCAAAAAGAATGTCACCTTCGTGTGGGGCAAAGCACAACAAAAAGCTTTTGACGAACTTAAAAAGAGGCTCACCGAAGCACCTCTTCTTGCTTTACCGGATTTCACAAAAACTTTTGAGATAGAGTGTGATGCTAGTGGTATTGGCATTGGAGGAGTCCTTATGCAAAACGGACGTCCTATAGCCTACCATAGCGAGAAACTTAATGGTGCTCGCCTCAACTATCCGATTTATGACAAAGAGCTTTTTGCCTTAGTTCGTGTCCTTCAAGTTTGGCGACACTACCATTGGCCCAAGGAATTTATCATACATTCTGACCACGAGTCGTTCAAATATCTCAAAGGCCAAGCCAACTTGAGCAAGAGACACGCTAAGTGGGTTGAGTTCATGGAGTCTTTTCTGTACATTGTCAAGTATAAGAAGGGCAAAGATAATGTAGTTGCAGACGCATTGTCTCGCAAACACACAAGCCTTCTTATGAGACTTGAAATCAACGTGTTGGGTCTTGAGGAAATAAAATCTGTGTATGCTTCCGACCCGTTCTTCGAACCAATTTTCGCAAAGTGCTCCAATGACAAAGGAGTTGATGATTTCTATTTGCATAAGGGCTTTCTATTTAAACAAAACAATCAATGCATTCCGAAGTCGTCGCTTCAACTTTTGCTCCTCCAAGAATCTCATGGTGGAGACCTTATGGGTCACTTTGGTCACGACAAGACATTGAACATGCTCTCCAATCACTACATTTGGCCCAAGATGAAGCGTGACGTGGAGCGCTACGTTCAACGATGCACGACATGTGTTCAAGCTAAGTCGCAAGCTAATCCCTATGGTCTTTATATGCCATTGCCTATTCCTCATACACCTTGGTCCGACATTAGCATGGATTTCATGTTAGGATTTCCTAGATCTAAGCATGGTCATGATTCTATATTTGTTGTGGTGGATCTTTTTTTAAAAATGGCACACTTCATACCGTGCCATAAGACCGACGATGCTTCACATGTTGCAAATCTGTTTTTTAGGGAAATCGTCCGTCTTCACGGTGTGCCAAGAACAATCATCTCCGACCGCGATGTCAAATTCATGAGCTACTGATGGAAGACCCTCATGGCCAAGCTCAGTGTCAAGCTCCTCTTTTCATCCGCCTCGCATCCTCAAACTGATGGCCAAACCGAAGTTATCAACCGAAGCCTCGGAACACTCCTCCGTGTGTTGATCAAGAAAAACCTGAAGGATTGGGAGGAATGCATTCCACACGCCGAGTTTGCCTACAATCGAGCCAAGCACTGAACAATCAAGATGAGTCCATACATGATCGTCTATGGTTTCGAGCCCCTCACCGCACTCAACATCCTACCACTACCTCTCCATGATCGCACGAACATGGACGTAGAGAAACGCGCACACGCTATGAAGAAACTTCATGAAGAAACAAGAGCTACTATCGAACAACAAGTCCTTCGCCAAGCTTCAAGGTTAAATAAGGACAAGAAGGAGATGATCTTTGAAGAAGGTGACCTTGTGTGGATACACGTAAGCAAAGACCGCTTCCCCAAGGAACGTGACTCCAAGATCAAGCCAAGAGGAGATGGTCCCTTCAAGGTCCTCAAAAGAATCAACAACAACGCCTACATCATCGACATACCAACCTCCAAGTACCTTGCAAGCAATACATTCAATGTCAAGGATCTCTCACCCTACCATAGATATGTTCAAGATGATATCCATGAAGAGTCGAGGATGACTCTTTCCCAAGGGGGGAGGGAGCTCATGCAGCCCGTCCTACGGACGCTCCTACATCTACACCAACAAGTCCCCCAAGTGGACCCATGACTCATGCCCGAGCCAAACTCCTACAAGCTAAGGTGAACTCGCTCCTCTCCTCATGCCAATTTGACACCTCCTTGGATGGTATGCTACTTCATGTAACTACCCTATGCATCATCAGGTACGAAGCTTCGACACATCACCAAGCACCCAAGGATAGAGAACAAAAAGCAGAACATGAAGCTGGAGCCGCTGGAGCTACTCAGACCGGAGTCTCTGGTCTGCGCACACCGGAGTCTCTGGCCTGCCAAAGTCTCTGGCCTGAAGACACCGGAGACTCCGGCCCTCTCTCCGGTCTGACCCCCTGCACCAGGCCCAGGGACAGTCTGACGACCCCTCCGGAGGCTACACCGGAATCTACACCGGAATCTCCGGCCTAGACTGGTGTTGAGGGCAAACCTCTAGGGTGGCCCGATCTTTCATGATTCCCTTTCAAATCGAGGGTGGAGTGCGGGGGAAGGAGGGAAGGATGAACACGACGAACACACGCACGAAGAACGTGATGAACACACACATGCAAAACCACGATAAACACCAATAGCTCACGTCGGCGGTGACCGGTCCGGCGCAATCCCTAGGATAGGCGTCGGGCGAAGGACTCTCTCTCGAACCGGCACGGCGAGATGGGAGACTCGGTGAGATCTTGACGTCTAGGCAAAGGGACACCGATGCCTAGGCCTTGTACAATGCGGAGGCACGATGCAAACTGCAACGAGGTTTGGGGATATTGGTGCTCCTTAGTCAAGGAGCATGAGGCAAGAATTAGATAGATCCACAAAGGGGTTTCCACTAATTCCAATATCAAGCCTAGAGTTTACAATGGAGGTGGGGGGCTATATATAGGCCAACCATAAGTTCAGGGGTAATCCAGGCATTAAAGTAGATTTCTGGGCGAAGTAGAGGGGTACATGGGCCATAGGGCCCAGCTAGGCTCGTAGGCCCATCTTCAGGCCAGACAGTCCGGCGGAACGGCCGGACAGTACGGGGTGGCCGGACACTCCGGGCAGTGTCCGGGCAGTGTCCGAACTGGCAGACAGAATGTCCGAGTCCAGACGGGGCGGGGGTAGGCCGGACTCTCCGGCTGAGTCGCGCCGGACACTCCGGCTGGAGTCGGGCGGACACTCTAGCTCTGGCAGCTTCAGCTCAGGTGCAGCTTCAGGGTTCGTGGGTCGACGCGGCGGGGGCTCGTACTTGATGATGCACAAAGTAGTGGTATGAAGTAGCATGCCATCCAAGGAGGTATCAAATTGGCACGAAGAGAGGAGCGAGTTCACCTTAGCTTGGAGGAGTTTGGCTCGGGCAAGAGTCATGGGTCCACTTGGGGAACTTGTTGTTGTAGATGTAGAAGTGTCCGTAGGGCGGGCTGCATCAGCTCCCCCCACCTTGGAAAAGAGTTGTCCTCGACTCTTCATGGATATCATCTTGAACATCTCCATGGTAGGGTGAGAGATCCTTGATATTGAATGTATTGCTTGTAAGGTACTTGGAGGTCGGTATGTCGATGATGTAGGCGTTGTTGTTGATTCTTTTGAGGACCTTGAAGGGACCATCTCTTCTTGGCTTGAGCTTGGAGTCATGTTCCTTGGGGAAGCGGTCCTTGCTTAGGTGTATCCACACAAGGTCACCTTCTTCAAATATCATCTCCTTCTTGTCCTTGTTTAACCTAGAAGCTTGGCGAAGGACTTGTTGTTCGATAGTAGCTCTTGTTTCTTCATGGAGCTTCTTCATAGCTTGTGCGTGCTTCTCGACGTCCATGTTCGGGCGCTCATGGAGAGGTAGTGGTAGGATGTCGAACGCGGTGAGGGGCTCGAAAACCATAGACTATCATGAATGGACTCATCTTGGTTGTTGAGTGCTTGGCTCGATTGTAGGCGAACTCGGCGTGTGGAATGCATTCCTCCCAATCCTTCAGGTTTCTTTTGATCAACACACGAAGGAGAGTTCCGAGGCTTCGGTTGACAACTTCGGTTTGGCCATCAGTTTGAGGATGTGATGCGGATGAGAAGAGGAGCTTGACGCCGAGCTTGGCCATGAGGTCTTCCACAAGTAGCTCATGAATTTGACGTCGCGGTCGGAGACGATTGTCCTTGGCACACCGTGAAGACGGAGGATTTCCCTAAAAACAGATTTGCAACATGTGAAGCATCGTCGGTCTTATGGAACGGTATGAAGTGTGCCATTTTGGAAAATGATCCACAACAGCAAATATAGAATCATGACCATGCTTATATCTAGGCAATCCTAACACGAAATCCATGCTAATGTCGGACCAAGGTGTATGAGGAATAGGCAATGGCATATAAAGACCAGGGATTAGCTTGCAACTTAGCTTGAACACATGTCGTGCATCATTGAACGTAGCGCTCCACGTCACGCTTCATCTTGGGACAAAAGTAGTGATTGGAGAGCATGTCCAATGTCTTGTCGCGACCAAAGTGACCCATAAGGCCTCCACCATGAGATTCTTGGAGAAGCAAAAGTTGAAGCGATGACTTCCGAATGCATAGCTTGTTTTGTTTAAATAGAAAGCCCTTATGCAAATAGAAATCATCAACTCCTTTGTCATTGGACACTTTGTGAAAATTGGTTCGAAGAACGGATCGGAAGCATACAAAGATTTTATTTCCTCAAGACCCAACACGTTGATTTCAAGTCTCGTAATAAGGCTTGTATGTTTGCGAGACAATGCGTCCGCAACTACATTATCTTTGCCTTTCTTATAGTTGACAATGTACGGAAAAGTCTCCATGAACTCAACCCACTTAGCGTGTCTCTTGCTCAAGTTAGCTTGGCCTTTGAGATATTTCAACGACTCGTGGTCGGAATGTATGATACCTTGGGCCAAAGTTAGTGTTGCCAACTTGAAGGACACGAACTAAGGTAAAAAGCTCTTTGTCATAAATCGGATAGTTAAGGCGAGCACCATCAAGTTTCTCGCTATGGTAGGCTATAGGACGTCCGTTTTGCATAAGGACTCCTCCAATGCCAATACCACTAGCATCACACTCTATCTCAAAAGTTTTTGTGAAATCCGGTAAAGCAAGAAGAGGTGCTTCGGTGAGCCTCCTTTTAAGTTCATCAAAAGCTTTTTGTTGTGCTTTTTCCCACACAAAGGTGACATTCTTTTTGGTCAATTCATTAAGGGGACAAGCAATGGTTGAAAAGTCTTTCACAAAGCGACGATAGAAACCGGCCAACCCATGAAAACTTCGGAGTTCACTCACATTTGTTGGTATGGGCCAATCTCGTATGTCCTTTACCTTGCAAACATCCACTTCAATTCCCTTCGAAGAAACGACAAATCCAAGAAATCAACTTATCTTTAGCAAAAGTGCACTTGGGAAGATTAGCATAAAGCTTTTCATGTCGAAGTATTTGCAAAACTTCCTTGACATGTGTTACATGGTCCTCAAGTGATTTGCTATAACCAAGAATATCATCGAAATAGACAACAACACTTTTTCCAATGAGAGAACGCAAGATGTGATTCATAAGGCGCATGAAAGTGGATGGGGCATTTGATAAACCAAAGGGCATAACCAACCATTCATAGAGACCAAGTTTGGTCTTGAAGGCGGTTTTCCACTCATCACCTTCAGCCATGTGTATTTGATGGTAACCACTACGAAGATCATTTTTTGAAAAAATAGTGGCTCCACACAACTCATTAAGCATGTCATCGAGACGTGGTATGGGATGTCGATAACGCACGGTGATAGCATTGATTGAACGGCAGTCCATGCATAACCGTAATGTATCATCCGTCTTTGGAACAAGAATCACGGGTATGGCACTTGGACTAGTGCTAACTTGGATCAAACCTTTGGAGACGAGTTGGTTGATTTGACGTTCGATCTCCTTCGTCTCCTCCGGGTTCGTGCGGTAAGCGGCGCGGTTGGGAAGTGGTGCACCAGGGATGAGGTCAATTCGATGTTCGATGCCGTGAAGAGGAGGTAGTCCATCTGGAAGCTCTTTGGGAAACACATCCTTGAATTCCTACAAAACATTCATCAAAGATGGAGGAACATTGGATAATTCATTAGTTCCTTGTGCTAGTCCCTTGTAAAGGAGGACGTAGTGCAAGATGGATGGGTTGTTCCGAACATCTCTCATCTCACTTTTGGTGGCAAGGAGAACACTCTTAGTTTTTCCACCTGAATTTGGCTTGTGGCTCTCACTCACTATGAGGTGGTTCTCTCTCTCACCGCTCTTCTCACAAGTATGTGTTGTGTTTTGCGCCCTCGCTAAAGCCTTTGCATTGTCCGCAATTATTTGGCTAGGAGTCATCGGTTGCAAAACACATGTTTTGTTGAGCCATTTGAAGGTGTATATATTGGTGCGACCATCATGTTGAGCAGCCTTGTCAAATTGGCATGGTCGACCAAGAAGCATGTGGCAAACTGTCATAGGAACCACATCACACTCCACCGTATCTTTGTAAGGACCAATGCCGAAGGAGACCGATACGGTATGCTTGATCTTCACGGACCCTTGGTCACTTAGCCATTGCACGTGGTAGGGGTGCTTGTGTGGATGGAGGGTGAGGTTGAGCGTCTCACACAACTCGGTGCTAGCAAGGTTGTGACAACTCCCTCCGTCAATGATCGCCTTGATAGATTTGCCGTTGATGCCGGCTCGTGTTTGGAAGATATTGGAGAGTTGGTCTTCATGCTCTTGTGCTTGAGTGGTCAAGAACCTTGTGACGACAAGCGATGGACTTGCGTCATGCTCACACATGAGGAGTTCTTGATCATCTTCCACTCGTTGCCTTGCCATTGCTTCCTTGACACGGGCATCAAACTCATCTTCACTCAAGTACTCTTCATCACCATTGTCATGGATGAACAAGACTTTCTTGTTTCCACATTCGGCCGACTTGTGTCCTTTACCTCCACACTTGTAGCATTCACCGTTGAAAGGTGTATCACTCTTTGCTTGCTTGCCACTTGGAGGCAGTTTTTCTTGAGGAAGTGTGGGCTTGAAGGAAGGCTTGGAGGTACTTGAGGAGCTACCATTGAAATTTGTTGGTGTAGGGGTTGAAGCTTGCTTGTAGGTGAAGTACGTCTTGGGCTTGTTGTACTTGATGTCCTCTTGCACTTGACGTTCAGCCTTTGTTGCGATGTGCACAAGCTCAACCATGGTGTTGTATGTTTGGAACTCGACGATTCGCTTGATTGGGTGATTCAAGCCAATAAGGAAACGTGCCATTGTTTGCTCCATGCGCTCATCAATGTTGGCGCGAATCAAGTTGAGTTCCATTTCCTTGATGTATTCTTCCACGGTCTTTGTTCCTTGACGAAGAGCTTGAAGGTTGTTGAAGAGGTCACGCGTGTAGTGCGCGGGGACAAACCGAGATCTCATGTGAGCCTTCATGTCATGCCAAGTTGTGATTGGCGGCTCTTGTCTTGCATCACGAGCAACTTGAACTTGTTCCCACCAAAGGTTGGCGTAATCATCAAACTCTAGCGAAGCCATGGCGACCATCTTCTCGTTGCTATTGTTGTGCATGCGAAAGATCTTGTCGACTTTGAGTGCCCACGAGAGGTATTCTTCAGGGTCATTGGATCCGGTGAACTTGGGCATCGTGAACTTGAGCTTGCCAAAAGTTTCTTCATCGTTGCGGCCATTGCGACGAGCTTGGTGACCTTGTTGATGATCTTGTAGTTGGGGAGGTGAAACTTGGTTCTCGCGTCCTTGTTGCGGAGCTTGCTCTTGATATTGTTGTTGAGGAGGAGCTTGCTCTTGCTCTTGGCGCGGTTGTTGACGTGGTTGAGGCGCTTGAGCCTCATGGTGGCGAGGGTGTGGAGCCTCTTGACGCGGTTGATGACGAAGAGGAGGCTCGTTCCTCGGTTGGTGATGTTGGTTAGGCACATGGGCCTCACGGCGAAGAACATGGTCATGAGCCTCTTGACGTGGTGGGCGTCGCTCCAAGTTTTGTTGATGTGGAGGAGGCGCCGCCTGATGACCATGGTGTCGGTGTTGACGTTCATGACGTTGAAGGCGAGGAGGAGGATCTTAGAGAGCTTCACGTCGATGACGAGTTTGAGTCTCCAAATTGGAGTCATCACTCGTTGTGTCAAGTATGTGCCGCGGTCGATGGTGGTAGACTTGCGGTTGCGCTTGCGGTTCCTCTTGTGGTTGCTCTTGTTGGATCACTATTGCCCTTGCGTGATGACGGTGTGCTTCTTGCCTTGCTCGTGGCCTTGAAGAGAGGTCACCATCATAGCTTGATGTTGCGGCGTGCCGTTGGAAGGTACATAGTTCGAAGAGGTTCCATCTTCAACCACGGGGGCATCATTGCGTCTTGGGGCACTTGGATGTAGATCTTGTTGAAGGGGTGCATGATGACGCGATGAGCTTGAAGAGCTTGACGCGCGTGAACGTGGTATTGCCATTCCGTCGATGAGGCGTCGAAGATTGTCATTTGTTTCGATGACGGAGCGTTGGAGAGCTTCATTTTGGTGGCTGAAGTTGTGATGCATTGCTTGCATGTTCCTTTCGAGGCCGTCAAAGCGGTTGTCGATGTTCTTGAACTCGGCTTGCGTCTTGCCAAATAGTTCATCTTGTTGCGTCTCAAGTGCTTGGCAACGTTCACGGAACTCTTGTCGAACGATGAAGTGACTTGTGCGCGTCATGTACGGACCTTGATCTTCTTCTTGGGGAGGTGGTTGGCTCGTCTCACCGTGCCTATCGATCATGCAAAACACATGAGTATTGTATATGGAAGTGGAATATGGTGGTGTTAGCCTTGTACCTCACCTTGGGGATTGCACCAAACTAGAAACCACAAGTGAGAGCTATAAGCGTGCCAAGTGGAATTGCAAAGAAAACTCACACTAAAGAAAGAACTAACTCTCAAAAGCTTGTTGGTGGTAGGTTAGGATTGTGGAAAGCCAAAGAACTAAGCTCGTTGTCGTGCCAATGCAAGGAGAGACCGTGGCTCGTTTGCAAAGATTAAAAGTGAGCAACGGATTTGTGCACTTCCCTTGGGCGCTCTTCTTTCTCTCTTGCTTATAAGCTTTGAGACTCTCTTTTGCAAGGGGAGACTATTTTTCTTTTGCTTTTTCTTTGTATCTTTTTTTTTGCTCTCCCTTGATGCTACCTAGTCACACTTGTTATTGCTCTTGCACTCTCACTATCCAAGGGCAAATGCACAATGCTCAAGCAAGCACAAGATGAGCCACTCTCATGGGACAGGTACACAGAAAGGAAGATGGGGGTTAACAAGGTGACGCAAGTTATACCTTCTTTGATGATGAACTTGGCGTCGGTGGTGCGGGATGATGTTCGTTGTCCGTGGTGTCGATGAGCACGGAAGTTGATGATGCGGAAGCTTGCTGGTAGTTGCTGACACGCACACGGGACACGAGCAAACAAAGGAGATTAGCCAATGCGAAAAATGAGGCAGAATAGTCAAAACAGGCGTTACAGCCGGACACTCCGGTCTGTCTTGGCCGGATACTCCGGTCTGGCCGGACACTGGTCTGGTTCGGCCGGACACTCCGGTCGGGCCGGACACTCTGGTCGGTACGAGCCGGACACTCCGGCGCAGGTTTCCTGCTCGTGTTCTTGAACGGAAATCCTCGCCTTCGTCCTCAAATCCGCGAAAAACTGGCCAAATCGGGCTAGGTAAACGCATGATAAAGCTGGACCAACTCCTTAGACAAGGTTTGTTCGGATCAAAACCACAAATAACACTCCAAATCAAGAGATCGATCCAAAGGCAAATATGGGCTGTTTTTTGTGGGGATTTTCGAATTTTTGGTGGATAGAAGAAAATTTTGTGGGGGAAATCGTGAGCAACGAAGCTCTTGATACCAATATGTTGAGGGCAAACCTCTAGGGTGGCCCGATCTTTTACGATTCCCTTTCAAATCGAGGGTGGAGCGCGGGGGAAGGAGGGAAGGATGAACACGACGAACACACGCACGAAGAACGCGATGAACACACACGCAAAACCACGATAATCACCAATAGCTCACGCCGGCGGTGACCGGTCCGGCGCAATCTCTAGGATCGGCGTCGGGTGGAGGACTCTCTCTCGAACCGGCATGGCGAAATGGGAGACTCAGTGAGATCTTCACGTCTAGGCAAAGGGACACCGATGCCTAGGCCTTGTACAACACGGAGTCACGATGCAAACTCCAACGAGGTTTGGGGATATTGGTGCTTCTTAGTCAAGGAGCATGAGGCAAGAATTAGATAGATCCACAAAGGGGTTTCCACTAATTCCAGTATCAAGCCTAGGGTTTACAATGGAGGTGGGGGGCTATATATAGGCCAACCACAAGTTCAGGGGTAATTCAGGCATTAAAGTAGAGTTCTGGGCGAAGTAGAGGGGTACATGGGCCATAGGGCCCAGCTAGGCTTACAGGCCCATCTTCAGGCCGGACAGTCCGGGTCAGAACGGCCAGACAGTCCGGGGTGGCCGGACACTCCGGGCAGTGTCCGGGCAGTGTCCGAACTGGCACACAGAATGTCCGAGTCCAGACGAGGCGGGGGTAGGCCGGACTCTCCAGCTGAGTCGCGCCGGCCACTCCGGCTGGGCCAGACACTCCGGCTGGAGTCGGGCGGACACTCCGGCTCTGGCAGCTTCAGCTCAGGTGCAGCTTCAGGGTTCGTGGGTCGACGCGGCGGGGGCTCGTACCTGGTGATGCACAAAGTAGTGGTATGAAGTAGCACGCCATCCAAGGAGGTATCAAATTGGCACGAAGAGAGGAGCGAGTTCACCTTAGCTTGGAGGAGTTTGGCTCGGGCACGAGTCATGGGTCCACTTGGGGTACTTGTTGTTGTAGATGTAGAAGCGTCCGTAGGACGGGCTGCATCAACCGGAGTCTCCGGTCCACCACACCGGAGTTTCCGGTCCGACCATCGCCAGGCAAGAAAAGGCCTTTGGGCCTTCGGCCCATGTACCCCTTAGTACGTCCAGAACTTGTCTTTTATTCCTAAAGTACCCCTATTTAAGGTGGTGGCCTATATATAGACCCCCACCTCCATTGTAAACCCTAGGCATGATATTGGAATTAGTGGAAACCCCTTTGTGGATCTATCTAATTCTTGCCTCATGCTCCTTTACTAAGGAGCACCAATATCCCCAAACCTTGTTGGAGTTTGCATCGTGCCTCCATGTTGTACATGGCCTACGCATCGGTGTCCCTTTGCCTAGATGTCAAGATCTCACCGAGTCTCCCATCTCGTCATGCCGGTTCGAGAGCGAGTCCTCCGCCTGACGCCGATCCTAGGGATTGCGCCGAACCGGTCACCACCGGTGTGAGCTATTGGTGTTTATCATAGTTTTGTGTGTGTGTGTTCATCGCGTTCTTCGTGTGTGTGTTCGTCTTGTTCATCCTTCCCTCCTTCCCCCACACTCCTCCCTCGATTTGAAAGGGAATCGTGAAAGATCGGGCCACCCTAGAGGTTTGCCCTCAACACAACCACTCCCCCTCAGAAACCTGTTGATGTAGCCCCGGACTTCGGTCGTTACCACATCATGGTTTCCAACTTATGCCAAGTCGCCATGGACTCCAAAGATGAATCCGTTCCTCTATGCGAACCTACTTCCTACCCTATTGAATGGTATACTACTTCATACTCCGTCCCATATCAATGATAGGTTCACACCAACAAGTACGGAGGCATGGGAGGAAGCCTGGAGCACCAAGCCCGACAACATGGAGTCTTGGAAGAGAAGACGGAAGAAGCAGCAGCTGGAGCACCGGAGTCTTCGGCCTGAAGACACCAGAGTCTCCGGCCTAAAGACACCGGAGTCTCTGGCATGCGTACCCTGGAGTCTCCGGACCCATCTCCGGACCGACCCCTAGATCAAGCTCGAGGACAGTCTGTCTGCCACTCCAGAGACGACACCGGAGACAGACCGAAGTCTCCGGCCCACACCGGAGTCTCTGGCCTAAGCGTATGGGCCTACGCGCCGCCAGCTGGGCCTTCAGACCATGTACCCCTTAGTCCGCCTAGACTTTCCCCTTTTATTCCTAAAGTACCCTTGAACTAGTGGATGGCCTATATATAGTGCCCCTACCCCCTCATGTAACCCTAGGCATAGATGATAGACTAAAGAAATCCCCCCTTTGAGGAATCTCTAGTTTTGCCTCATCCCCTTCTACCAAAAGGGGATCGACTATCGTCACCACCTTGTTGGAGTTTGCATCGCGCCTCCCTCGTTGTACAAGGCCTTGGCATCGGTGTCCCTTTTCCAAGACGTCAAGACCCTCTCCTAGGTGTTCTTCCCTCTCCATGTGGGATCGAGGGAGCACGTTGACCGATCTTTCCTTGAGAGGATTCTATCGGACCGGTGGCCACCGATGAGAGCAATCGGCCTTGTATCGTGTGAGTTTTGCGTGTGTTCATCGTGTTCTTCGTGAGGTGTGCATCCGCTTCCGCTACCTTCTCCCTTTCCCCTCGCTTTCCCATAGATTTGACCACGAGATCCGTGAAGATAAGGCCACCCACGGGGTTACCCCATAACACCTCCCAGAGCCCCACCGGAGCAAGCCACTGCTCGTAGCGCCCCAATTTCGCCGGAGACAGCCGCGGAAGGAGGAGAAGGGCACCACTGATCCAGCCCATCTCCAGGGACGCCACCGGTACCAGGAGAACCGCCACTGATCCAGGCCATCTCCAGGGACGCCACCGGTACCAGGAGAACCGCCGTCGTCGACTCGTACAATTGCCCGCCTCGCTAACCCTCGTCGGAGCCCCAGTAAGCCGCCCCAGACCCTCACCGACCGTGGGTTCATCCCCGTCGTGCACTATTTCAGTGTGGACGATGGCTGTGAGCCGTTGATCTAGGATCTAATCCTACGGCCACCATCCTCCCATACCTGTTCCGCAGCCCCTGTCCCACTGACAGGTGGGGCTGTCACTTAAGCAGCCCGGGTGCTGCGCGGAGCGTAGTGGGCCAGCCCATTTATTTCCCGCGTGACCTAGTGGATTCAAATAAATCTTTTTCAAGTTAGACTTAATCTAGATTCTGTCCTTTAGTTCAAAAATCATTTCATGGAGTTTTACAAATTCAAATTGAATGATTCCAATTTTGTTGGAAAGATAATGAAAATCTCTATCCAAGCCCATTGGATTTAAATCAATTAGAGTTAGAGATCTCTCCTAGCAAAAATAACAAGGAAGAGACTTTTTCACATTTAAACATTTTTCTAAGATCAACCATAATAGCTTTGGAGTTGATTCCACCTCTCAAAAATCACATTTGACAATAACTATCTGAATATGTAATAAATTCAAGGTTTGCATGCAGTGATTTTGGACTAGTACCAAAATAATGCTATATAGGCATTTCTAGTCACTTTAAATCATTAAATATTGAACTTAAACTTATTAAAATGTGATACAACATTTAAATACCATTCCCATTTATGCAGCATGGGCTACGGACGCTACTACATCTACTCCAACGAGTCCCCAAAGTGGACCCATGACTCGTGCCCGAGCCAAACTCCTACAAGCTAAGGTGAACTCGCTCCTTTCCTCGTGCCAATTTGATACCTCCTTGGATGGCATGCTACTTCATGCAACTACCCTATGCATCATCAGGTACGAAGCTTCGACACATCACCAAGCACCCAAGGATGGAGAACAAGGAGTAGAGCGTGAAGCAGGAGCCGCTGGAGCTGCTCAGACCGGAGTCTCCAGTCTGCGCACACCGGAGTCTCCGGCCTGCCTAAGTCTCCAGCCTGAAGAAACCGGAGACTCCGGCCCTTTCTCCGGTCTGACCCCCTGCACCAAGCCCTGGGACAATCTGAAGGCCCCTCCGGAGGCTGGTCCGGAGACTACACCGGAATCTCCGACCTAGACTGGAGTCTCCGGTCCACCACACCGGAGTCTCCGGTCCGACCGTCGCCAGGCATGAAAAGGCCTCTGGGTACCCTTTAGTCTGTCCAGAACTTGCCTTTTATTCCTAAAGTACCCCTGTTTAAGTGGCTGGCCTATATATAGACCCCCACCTCCATTGTAAACCCTAGGCATGATATTGGAATTAGTGGAAACCCCTTTGTGGATCTATCTAATTCTTGCCTCATGCTCCTTGACTAAGGAGCACCAATATCCCCAAACATCGTTGGAGTTTGCATCGTGCCTCCGCGTTGTACAAGGCCTAGGCATCGGTGTCCCTTTGCCTAGACGTCAAGATCTCACCGAGTCTCCCATCTCGCCATGCCGGTTCAAGAGAGAGAGTCCTCCGCCCGACGCCGATCCTAGGGATTGCGCCGGACCGGTCATCACCGGTGTGAGCTATTGGTGTTTATCGTGGTTTTGTGTGTGTGTGTTCATCGCGTTCTTCGTGCATGTGTTCGTCGTGTTCATCCTTCCCTCCTCTCCCCGCACTCCACCCTCGATTTGAAAGGGAATCGTGAAAGATCGGGCCACCCTAGAGGTTTGCCCTCAACATATTGGTATCAAGAGCTTCGTTGCTCACGATTTCCCCCACAAAATTTTCTTCTATCCACCCAAAATTCGAAAATCCCCAAAAAAGAGCCCCAAATTTGCCTTTGGATCGATCTCTTGATTTGGAGTGTTATTTGTGGTTTTGATCCGACCAAACCTTGTCTTAGGTGTTGGTCCAGCTTTATCCTGCGTTTTCCCAGCCCAATTTGGCCAATTTTTCGCGGATTTGATGACCCAAGGCGTGGATTTCCGCTCAAGAACACGAGCAGTTCGCGATCTGCCTCCAGACCGGAGTCTCCGGCCTGCACACCGGAGTCTCCGGCCTACACCGGAGTCTCCGGCCTACCCACACCGGAGTCTCTGGCCTGGACTAGAGTTTCCGGCCTGAAACCCCGGAGTCTCCGGCCTGACGCCTGATTTTGACAATTTTGCCTCTAATCTTGCATTGGCTAATTTCCTCTTGTTTGTTTGTGCCCGTGTGCGTGTCGCCAACTAACAGCAAGCTTCCGCATCGACAACCCCGTGCTCATCGACACCACCGCCCGCGAACATCATCCCGCACCACGGACGCCAAGTTCATCATCAAAGAAGGTATAACTTGCGTCACCTTGTTAACCCCTATCTTCCTTTGTGTGTACCTATCCCATGAGAGTGGCTCATCTTGTGTTTGCTTGAGCATTGTGCATTTGTCCTTGGATAGTGAGAGTGCAAGAGCAATATCAAGTGTGACTAGGTAGCGTCAAGGAAGAGCAAAAAAAATACAAAAGAAAGAAAAAGATACAAAGAAAAAGCAAAACAAAAATAGTCTCCCGTTGCAAAGGAGAGTCTCAAAGCTTGTAAGCAAGAGAGAAAGAAGAGCGCCAAGGCAAGTGCACAAACCGTTGCTCATTTTTCCTCTTTGCAAACAAGCCACGCTCTCTCCTTGCATTGGCACGACAACGAGCTTAGTCTTTGTTAGGACATTTTGTTTACTCATTTTCATAGTCGTGTCAATCCCAACTTTCTCCACGTGTGTCTACATAGTCGTAGGGTCCCGTCACCCTTTTGAGTTGTTGACCTTCGCTTTTGACTTGAGTTTTGTTGGATTTTACCCACATTTGACTATCCCTTTTCTTTTGGTTGGTTCTTTGGCTTTCCACAACCCTAACCTACCACAAACAAGCTTTTGAGAGTTAGTTCTTTCTTTTGTGTGAGTTTTCTTTGCAATTCCACTTTGCACGCTAATAGCTCTCACTTGTGCAATCCCCAAGGTGAGGTACAAGGCTAACACCACCATATTCCACTACCATATACAATACTTGTGTGTTTTGCATGATGGATAGGCATGGTGAGGCGAGACAACCACCTCCCCCCGAAGAAGATCAAGGACCGTACATGACACGTGCAAGTCACTTCATCGTTCGACAAGAGTTCCGTGAACGTTGTCAAGCCCTTCAGACACGACACGATGAACAATTTGGTGAAACGCAAGCCGAGTTCAAGAACATCGATAACTGCTTCGACGGCCTCGAACGACAAATGCATGCAATGCATCACAACTTCGGCCACCAAAATGAAGCGCTTCAACGCTCCGTCGCCGAAAGAAATGACAATCTTCGATGCCTCATCGACGGTATGGCAAGACCATGTTCACACGCATCAAGCTCTTCAAGTTCTTCGCATCGTCATGCACCTCTTCCACAAGATCTACATCCAAGTGCTACAAGACGCAATGATGCCCCCATGGTTGAAGATGGGAGTTCTTCAAACTATGTACCTTCCCCACGGCACGCCGCAACGTCAAGCTATGATGGTGACCTCTATTCAAGGCTACGAGCAAGGCAAGAAGCACACCATCATCATGCAAGGGCACTAGTGATCCAACAAGACCAACCACAAGAGGAACCGCAAGTGCAACCGCAAGTCTACAACCATCGACCACGACACATACTTGACACAACAAGTGGTGACTCCAATTTGGAGAATCAAGCTTGTCATTGACGTGAAGCTCTCCAAGATCATCCTCCTCGTCATCAACGTCATGAACGTTCACACTGACACCATGGTCATCATGAGGCACCTCCCCCACCTCAACAAAATTTGGAGCGTCAAGTGATACAAGTTGAGCGACGACCATCACGTCAAGAGGCTCATGACCATGTTCATCGCTGTGAGGCCCATGTTCCTAACCAACATCACCAACCGAGGAACGAGCCTCCTCTTTGTCATCAACCGCGTCAAGAGGCTCCACGCCCTCGCCACCATGAGGCCCAAGCGCCTCAACCACGTCAACAACCGCGCCAAGAACAAGAGCAAGCTCCTCATAATCAATATCAAGAGCAAGCTCCACAACAAGGTCGCGAGAACCAAGTTCCACCTCCCCAACTACAAGATCATCAACAAGGTCACCATGCTCGTCGCAATCACCGCAACGATGAAGAAACTTTTGGCAAGCTCAAGTTCACAATGCCCAAGTTCACCGGATCTAATGACCCCAAAGAATACCTCTCGTGGGCACTCAAAGTCGACAAGATCTTCCGCATGCACAACTATAGCAATGAGAAGATGGTCGCCATGGCTTCGCTTGAGTTTGATGATTGCGCCAACCTTTGGTGGGAACAAGTTCAAGTTGCTTGCAATGCAAGACAAGAACCGCCAATCACAACTTGGCATGACATGAAGGCTCACATGAGATCCCGGTTCGTCCCCGCGCACTACACGCGTGACCTCTTCAACAACCTTCAAGCGCTTCGTCAAGGGACAAAGATCGATTCGCACCAACATTGATGAACGTATGGAGCAAACAATGGCACGTTTCCTTATTGGCTTGAACCACCCAATCAAGCGCATCGTCGAGTTCCAAACATACAACACCATGGTTGAGCTTGTGCACATAGCAACAAAGGCTGAACGTCAAGTGCAAGAGGACATCAAGTACAACAAGCCCAAGACATACTTCACCTACAAGCAAGCTTCAACCTCTACACCAACAACATTCAATGGAAGCTCATCAAGTACCTCCAAGCCTTCCTTCAAGCCCACACTTCCTCAAGGAAAACTGCCCCCAAGTGGCAAAGAAGCAAAGAGCGATACACCTTTCAACGGTGAATGCTACAAGTGTGGAGGCAAAGGACATAAGTCAGCCGAATGTGGAAACAAGAAAGTCTTGTTCATCCATGAAAATGGTGATGAAGAGTACTTGAGTGAAGATGAGTTTGATGCCCGTGTCAAGGAAGCAATGGCAAGACAACGAGTGGAAGATGATCAAGAACTCCGCATGTGTGAACATGACGCAAGTCCATCGCTTGTCGTCACAAGGATCTTGACCACTCAAGCACAAGAGCATGACGACCAACGCTCCAATATCTTCCAAACACGAGCCGGCATCAATGGCAAATCTATCAAGGTGATCATCGATGGTGGGAGTTGCCACAACCTTGCTAGCACCAAGTTGTGCGAGAAGCTCAACCTCACCCTCCTTCCGCACAAGCACCCCTACCACGTGCAATGTCTAAGTGACAAAGGGATGGTGAAGATCAAGCATACTGTATCGGTCTCCTTCACCATTGGTCCTTACAAAGTTACGGTGGAGTGTGGTGTGGTCCCTATGACAGTTTGCCATATGCTTCTTGGTCGACCATGGCAATTTGACAAGGTTGCTCAACATGATGGTCGCACCAATGTATACACCTTCAAATGGCTCAACAAAACATGTGTTTTGCAACCGATGACTCCTAGCCAAATAATTGTGGACAATGCAAAGGCTTTAGTGAGGGCGCAAAGCACAACACCTACTTGTGAGAAGAGCGGTGAGAGAGAGAACCACGTCATACTGAGTGAGAACCACAAGCCAAATTCGAGTGGAAAAACTAAGAGTGTTCTCCTTGCCACCAAAAGTGAGATAAGAGATGTTCGGAACAACCCATCCATCTTGCACTATGTCCTCCTTTGCAAGGGACTAGCGCAGGGAACTAATGAATTAACCAATGTTCCTCCATCTTTGATGAATGTTTTGCAGGAATTTAAGGATGTGTTTCCCAAAGAGCTTCCACATGGACTACCTCCTCTTCGCGGCATCGAACATCGCATTGACCTCATCCCCGGTGCACCACTTCCCAACCGCGCCGCTTATCGCACGAACCCGGAGGAGACAAAGGAGATCGAACGTTAAATCAACCAACTCGTCTCCACAGGTTTGATCCAAGTTAGCACTAGTCCAAGTGTCGTACCCGTGATTCTTGTTCCAAAGACGGATGATACGTTACGGTTATGCATGGACTGCCGTCCAATCAATGCTATCACCGTGCGTTATCGACATCCCATACCACGTCTCGATGACATGCTTGATGAGTTGTGTGGAGCCACTATTTTTTCGAAAATTGATCTTCGTAGTGGTTACCATCAAATACGCATGGCTGAAGGTGATGAGTGGAAAACCGCTTTCAAGACCAAACTTGGTCTCTATGAATGGTTGGTTATGCCCTTTGGCTTATCTAATGCCCCATCCACCTTCATGCGCCTTATGAATCACATCTTGCGTTCTCTCATTGGAAAAGTGTTGTTGTCTATTTCGATGATATTCTTGTTTATAGCAAATCAATTGAGGACCATATAACACATGTCAAGGAAGTTTTGCAAATCCTTCGACATGAAAAGCTTTATGCCAACCTTCCCAAGTGCACTTTTGCTAAAGACAAGTTGATTTTTCTTGGATTTGTCGTTTCTTCGAAGGGCATTGAAGTTGATGTTTCCAAGGTTAAGGACATACGAGATTGGCCCATACCAACAAATGTGAGTGAACTCCAAAGTTTTCATGGGTTGGCCGGTTTCTATCGTCGCTTTGTGAAAGACTTTTCAACCATTGCTTGCCCCCTTAATGAATTGACCAAAAAGAATGTCACCTTTGTGTGGGGCAAGGCACAACAAAAAGCTTTTGATGAACTTAAAAAGAGGCTCACTGAAGCACCTCTTCTTGCTTTACCGGATTTCACAAAAACTTTTGAGATAGAGTGTGATGCTAGTGTTATTGGCATTGGAGGAGTCCTTATGCAAAACGGACGTCCTATAGCCTACCATAGCGAGAAACTTGATGGTGCTCGCCTTAATTATCCGATTTATGACAAAGAGCTTTTTGCCTTAGTTCGTGTCCTTCAAGTTTGGCAAATTACCTCTGGCCCAAGGAATTTATCATACATTCCGACCATGAGTCCTTGAAATACCTCAAAGGCCAAGCCAACTTGAGTAAGAGACACGCTAAGTGGGTTGAGTTCATGGAGTCTTTTCCGTACATTGTCAAGTATAAGAAGGGCAAAGATAATGTAGTTGCAGACGCTTTGTCTCGCAAACACACAAGCCTTCTTACGAGACTTGAAATCAACGTGTTGGGTCTTGTGGAAATAAAATCTTTGTATGCTTCCAACCCGTTCTTTGAACCAATTTTCGCAAAGTGCTCCAATGACAAAGGAGTTGCTGATTTCTATTTGCACAAGGGCTTTCTATTTAAACAAAACAAGCTATGCATCCCGAAGTCGTCGCTTCAACTTTTGTTTCTCCAAGAATCTCATGGTGGAGGCCTCATGGGTCACTTTGGCCGTGACAAGACATTGGACATGCTCTCCAATCACTACTTTTGGCCCAAGATAAAGCGTGACGTGGAGCGCTACGTTCAACGATGCACGGCATGTGTTCAAGCTAAGTCGCAAGCTAACCCCTATGGTCTTTATATGCCATTGCCTATTCCTCATACACCTTGGTCCGACATTAGCATGGATTTCGTGTTAGGATTGCCCAGATCTAAGCATGGTCATGATTCTATATTTGTTGTTGTGGATCGCTTTTCCAAAATGGCACACTTTATACCGTGCAACAAGACCGACGATGCTTCACATGTTGCAAATCTGTTTTTTAAGGAAATCGTCCGTCTTCACGGTGTGCCAAGAACAATCGTCTCCGACCGCGACGTCAAATTCATGAGCTACTTATGGAAGACCCTCATCGCCAAGCTCGGCGTCAAGCTACTCTTTTCATCCGCATCGCATCCCCAAACTGATGGCCAAACCGAAGTTGTCAACCAAAGCCTTGGGACTCTCCTTCGTGTGTTAATCAAGAAAAACCTCAAGGATTGGGAGGAATGCATTCCACACGCCGAGTTCTCCTACAACCGTGCCAAGCACTCAACAACCAAGATGAGTCTGTTCATGATCGTCTATGGGTTCGAGCCACTCACCGCGCTCGACATCCTACCGCTACCTCTCCACGAACGCATCAACATGGACGTCGAGAAGCGCGCACAAGCTATGAAGATGCTTCATGAAGAAACAAGAGCTACTATCGAGCAACAAGTCCTTTGCCAAACTTCAAGGTTAAACAAGGACAAGGAGGAGATGATCTTCCAAGAAGGTGATCTTGTGTGGATACACTTGAGTAAGGACCGCTTTCCCATGGAACGAGATTCCAAGCTCAAACCAAGAGGAGATGGCCCCTTCAAGGTCCTCAAGAGAATCAACAACAACGCCTACATCATCGACATTCTGACCTCCAAGTACCTTGCAAGCAATACATTCAATGTCAAGGACCTTTCACCATACCATGGAGATGTTCAAGATGATAACCATGAAGAGTCGAGGACGACTCTTTCCCAAGGGGGGGAGCTGATGCAGCCCAACCTACGGATGCTCCTACATCTACAGCAGCAAGTCCCCCAAGTGGACCCATGACTCGTGCTCGAGCCAAGCTTCTCCAAGCTAAGGTGAATTCGCTCTTGTACTCATGTGACTTCGATACACCCCTGGATGGCTTGCTACTTCATGCCCCGACACTATGCATCATCAGGTATGAAGACACGAGCCAAAGGAGTGACACAGCAGCCAACAGCTGCCAGGAGACCGCGGTACTACCGGCCCCTAGAAGCGGTACTACCGCCCAAGCGGTACTACCGCTCGAGGACAACGGGACTACCACCCAAGGCAGAGAGATGGACCCGAAGCCCCAGATCCAACCGGTACTACCGCACTTAGAAAGCGGTACTACCGTGCGCACGTGAAGACTCACGCCAAAGCTTCTGCCCGCCCCGGTACTACCGCACCATTCAAGCGGTACTACCGCGTCTGACCGGTACTACCGCTCAACCAAGCGGTACTACCGAACACCCCAGGGTTTGCGCGCTCCAGCTTGGCCCTTTGGCCTTGTAACACCACATTTTGATACTTTAGTTTCCTAAACTACCCCTGAACTTGTGGCTGGCCTATATATAGCCCCCACCTCTATTGTAAACCCTAGGGATGATACTGGAATTAGTGGAAACCCCTTGTGGATCTATCTAATTCTTGCCTCGTGCTCCTTGACTAAGGAGCACTAATATCCCCAAACCTCGTTGGAGTTTGCATCGTGCGTCCGCGTTGTACAAGGCTTTGGCATCGGTGTCCCTTTGCCAAGATGTCGAGATCTCACCGAGTCTCCCATCTCGCGTGCCGGTTCGAGAGAGAGTCCTCTGCCCGACGCCGATCCTAGGGATTGCGCCGGATCGGTTACCGCCGGCGTGAGCTATTGGTGTTTATCGTGGTTTTGCGTGTGTGTGTTCATCGCGTTCATCGTGCGTGTGTTCGTCGTGTTCATCTTTCCCTCCTTCCCCCGTACTCCTTCCTCGATTTGAAAGGGAACCGTGAAAGATCGGGCCACCCTAGAGGTTTGCCCTCAACACAAGGTGAAGGACATACGAGATTGGCCCATACCAACAAATGTGAGTGAACTCCGATGTTTTCATGGGTTTGCCAGTTTCTATCATCGCTTTGTGAAAGACTTTTCAACCATTGCTTGTCCCCTTAATGAATTGACCAAAAAGAATGTCACCTTCGTGTGGGCAAAGCACAAAAAAAGCTTTTGATGAACATAAAAAGCGGCTCACCGAAGCACCTCTCCTTGCGTTACCGGATTTCACAAAAACTTTTGAGATAGAGTGTGATGCTAGTGGTATTGGCATTGGAGGAGTCCTTATGCAAAATGGACGTCCTATAGCCTACCATAGCGAGAAACTCGATGGTGCTCGCCTTAATTATCCAATTTATGACAAAGAGCTTTTTGCCTTAGTTCGTGTCCTTCAAGTTTGGCAAATTACCTCTGGCCCAAGGAATTTATCATACATTCCGACCACAAATCGTTGAAATACCTCAAAGGCCAAGCCAACTTGAGCAAGAGACACGCTAAGTGGGTTGAGTTCATGGAGTCTTTTCCGTACATTGTCAAGTATAAGAAGGGCAAAGATAATGTAGTTGCGGACGCATTGTCTCGCAAACACACAAGCCTTCTTACGAGACTTGAAATCAATGTGTTGGGTCTTGAGGAAATAAAATCTTTGTATGCTTCCGACCCATTCTTTGAACCAATTTTCGCAAAGTGCTCCAACGACAAAGGTGTTGATGATTTCTATTTGCATAAGGGCTTTCTATTTAAATAAAACAAACTATGCATTCCGAAGTCGTCGCTTCAACTTTTGCTTCTCCAAGAATCTCATGGTGGAGGCCTCATGGGTCACTTTGGTCATGACAAGACATTGGATATGCTCTCCAATCACTACTTTTGGCCCAAGATGAAGCGTGACGTGGAGCGCTATGTTCAACGATGCACGACATGTGTTCAAGCTAAGTCGCAAGCTAACCCTTATGGTCTTTATATGCCATTGCCTATTCCTCATACCCCTTGGTCCGACATTAGCATGGATTTCGTGTTAGGATTGCCTAGATCTAAGCATAGTCATGATTCTATATTTGTTGTTGTGGATCGTTTTTCCAAAATGGCACACTTCATACCGTGCCATAAGAACGACGATGCTTCACATGTTGCAAATCTGTTTTTCAGGGAAATCGTCCGTCTTCATGGTGTGCCAAGGACAATCGTCTCCGACCGTGACGTCAAATTCATGAGCTACTTATGGAAGACCCTCATGGCCAAGCTTGGCGTCAAGCTACTCTTCTCATCCGCATCGCATCCCCAAACTAATGGCCAAACCGAAGTTGTCAACCGAAGCCTCGGGACTCTCCTTCGTGTGTTGATCAAGAAGAACTTGAAGGATTGGGAGGAATGCATCCAACACGCCGAGTTCGCCTACAACCGTGCCAAGCATTCAACAACCAAGATGAGTCCATTCATGATCGTCTATGTTTTCGAGCCCCTCACCGCGCTCGACATCCTACCCCTACCTCTCCATGAGCGCACAAACATGGACGTGGAGAAACGCGCACAAGCTATGAAGAAATTTCATGAAGAAACAAGAGCTTCTATCGAACAACAAGTCCTTCGCCAAGCTTCAAGGTTAAACAAGGACAAGAAGGAGATGATCTTTGAAGAAGGTGACCTTGTGTGGACACAACTAAGCAAGGACCGCTTCCCCAAGGAACGTGACTCCAAGCTCAAGCCAAGAGGAGATGGTCCCTTCAAGGTCCTCAAAAGAATCAACAACAACGCTTACATCATCGACATACCGACCTCCAAGTACCTTGCAAGCAATACATTCAATGTCATGGATCTCTCACCCTACCATGGAGATGTTCAAGATGAACCGCTGCATCACCACCATCTCCATCCATCCCATCTACATCTTGTCTAGATCTTGTTCTAATTTCCATACTCGTTGTGGATTTATACAAGTACTATTAATCTATGATAGATTCCATTGTTATTGCCATGATGTTGATTGCCTCCATGTCTGAGTAGATCATTAGTACTTGTGGAGATGGAAAAACCCTAGTATGAGATTGAAATAAGATAAAGTTTATTATGATATTCATCGGTATGACCATGTGTTAGATTGTATTCATCTTGATGTTGGGAGAAGTCGACCTCTCAATATTTGCCTCTTGTGGGGACTTGATGGAGGGAACTACTTGTTGGTAGACGGAGGTGTGTTAGCACTTATAGTGACTATAAAGTTGTTGGCACCCCATACGTATCAACTTGGGAACCGAGGAAACTCACGGAACACTATCCATGCCATGGGATACATCCTACGGGATTAAGTCCCTTAATAGCATAGTAATTCGATTGATGTCAATTGCTATCTATTGTGGTTATGAGGATGATGTGAGTAGTGGTTGCTGCCTATTTATCCAAATACGGAGTTCCTCGCACACATACATAGTTGAGAATGTTCATGATAATAATCTTTACCTTAGCTCTTTATAATGCTAGAGGTGTATCTGCTACTCCCTGAGAACGCATTTTTCCCTATTGCAGTTCCAATCTCTTTTACATACACGATACATACTTTCTGTGTTCAGTTGTTTTACTTTACTTATTGTTCTCTTATACCCAAAACCCCAAAACACCTTTTACACAATACTCACATTTTATCTTGTTACTTAGAACTTTATTTAGCATTTCTATTGTAGTATTTAATTCAAGAGTTATTAGACTTCATACTCCTACTCCCTGTGGGATCGATATCTTTATTTCAAAACTAGCTACAAACAATCTGTGCACTTGCAGTCATCAACCCCTAGGGATTCCTCGGGGAGAGAGCCGCCAGAGACAAAAACACCACCAAACATAGTTAGATCTAATGAAGATTAGAGTGGAAAACTCTGCCATAGCCATCTCCGGGGAGATCTCCACCCTCTCCAACATCTTCGGCTTCATCACCATAATGAAGAGGGTGTAGTCCGCCTCCAGGCTATGGGTTTGTGGTAGTAGCTTGATCTATTTCTCTCTCGTTCTTCATAGATCTAGTACCATATGAGCTTCCCAACATGATTATGGTCATATTTGTAATTCCTATGTGGTGGATCTTTGTTCTATGATTTGATATTTGAGATTGGAATCTTTTTGTGTAAGATGTTTTAATAGATGCATATCATGCACCCCGTTCTTCATTGCTTGTTTTGATCCAAATTGTATGCAATAACTTGTATAGGGAGAAGTGTGTGTTAGATGGAGTAGCATGGGGGTAGAGTTTTAATTGTGACACATATTATTCAAGATCTACTTTGATTTTTACCTTTCTTTTGCTGCCTCACTAGGGGTAAAGTGAAATCAGGTGCTATAGTTATCACGTGAAGGTGTGATAATCTTGACTAGATCAATGTAGCATATTTTGTATTTCAAACTTCATACAATATTGCTTAAAGCTATACTCTGATCTATTCTTAAATCAAGATTGCATAGAGATTTCCCTTCGTGAGGAGTGTAAGAGAGAGATGTACGCCATCTCAATATTAGAATGTGATGCCCATATTAATTCCTTTTATCAAGCACTTATAGAATTTCCATGAATCTTTATCATTGATGAATTGCTTTGTGATCACTACAACCTAAAAAGAGAGTAGATAAGTGAACCCATAAACCCTGGTCCAATTTTTATCATAAGAAACACCTTTCCATTGAACCTACTATCCTTTATATTTTCTGCAATTTATTATTTCGAAAATACAAAAAAACTTTCTCTATTTGCAATCACTTATAAAAACCCCAAAACAACTTTACTATCTTCCATATCATCTAGTTTCCATTACTTTACTTTATTTACTTTCTTTACTATTAGTTTGTTTTATATTTTATTTCATATTACTAATACGAAACATTGTGCTTGACAACCACTTGGTGGAGTTGGGGACACAAGACAAATTATTTTACTTTACAGGTTGCTTGAAGAGGAGAAGACGATCATCCTTCTGTAATAAATTTCCCGAGAGTTCGATATAAACCCTTGAGTTTCACCCTTGTGGGAAAAAGACGCTTTTTTTAACACTCTACACTTGGAGTCCCAACGAAAAGCGGCAGCCTTTGTTGCCATCAAATGGCCTTGATGGTTCGAGTTATTCTGGATGGCATTGCCATGCCCAACATTTCCCCAAGTCACATTACCCTGGTTGGGATTTCCCTGGCCACCATTTCCACATCTAGCACTTCCTTGCCCGTCAATGCCTTTCCCGGCTACATTCGGGTCATAAGCCACTAATTGTTTGTTTCTTTTGCTGGAATTTACACTTCCTTCTCTCCTAGGAGCTTCAACGGGCGCATGAGGCGATGATGTTGCCCCAGTAGATTTTTCCGGAGCGCCCCCAACCGAATGAACGGCGTGGGAGCCACCGACTCTAGCTGGGTTTGCTTTGAGGAGATCCTCATTCTGCTGGTTTGTGATGCGCACCAGCTCATCAACCTTATCTTGCTGCCTGCGCCGGGCCTCGCCAGATAAGGCTAGTATTTCGGCTGCTGCCGCATCTGCGGCTCTGAGGTTCTTAGCCGGACTACTGTATTTCGGCACACCTATGGACAAAGCGTTACCCGACGCTACAAACTTGGATCTAAACTCCTTGTCTATCTCTGTAATGAGGTTCTTGCCATGTTCCTCACACCATCTAAACAAGTTGGACTCGTAGTAAACTTATGAATCTTGCTGTACTCGCGGAGTGTGATGTTCAACTCCTGCCGAGCCCTAGCCACCTGCATTACCCCCTCAAGAACACATTGTCGGGTCTGCTCCAACTCAGCTTATGCCTAAGCCGGATATACTATGGGAGCAACTGGCATTGCCAGCTTCTCTATGGCCTGCTGAAGAACGTTTTCGGGATTTTCCAGTAGATGACCCCTTGATCTAGGAGCCTTGGGGTTGTATCCACCTCCTCCATAGGTTCTTTGTCAGCAGCATCCCCATGCGACGTCATCATCACCTCTATGCTGCTAGCGGGGCGATCGGTACGCCGACCGCGAGCTGCCTAGAGAGGAGGATCCGCAGCTACAATGACCCGTTGCGGGAACTTGCGGGAGATGTAGACCTTGTGCATGCCGAAGCTGACGAACTTGCCGTTGCACGGGAAGGGTCGGTTGTCGACGTTGTCGCTGACGAAGTCCAGCGAGCCGAATCGCTGGACCAAACCGGAGACGACACGCTCGCTAGATTCGATGAGGTTTCCTGTCCGGATGAACACACCAGCTAGCGCCACTGCTGGCCCCACGGAGGGCGCCAACTATCGTGGTGGTGTCGTGACAGATGCCATAGGATTGTTAAAGTTGGGGCCGGATGGATGCTAGTGGAATCCGGGGAGGGATAGTGCGGTGGATACCACACATAGAAGACACTATGAACACACACATGACACACGATATACCCAGGTCCAGGGCTCTCCTATTGAGATAAAACCACTACTCCTGCATGCTAGATCTCATAATATGATCAATGGACAAGTACAATGGCTTCTTGAGTTGTATCGAGATTGTTTTTGCCTCCGCGAAACTGCACCGCGCTTCCTCGCTAACCAGGTGCCGCCAGAGCGTCGCTGTCGTGTGCGTGCTGCCACCTGCAGCACTATCGCTACAGCGTCTCTACCGTCGTCTTAGCCGCTAGCTTGCATCGCCTAAAACATGCGCCTGCCAATGCCAAGGCCACGCCTGTATAGCTGGCACTTCCAAATTTCCAATGCACCCAACAACACGTGATTTGGTGTACCACCACTGCTGCTAGCCTCGCCGGAAGATAGCCCCGCCGTCTATTGATGGCTGTGAAATACCACCTCTTTTAGTCATATAAAATGAGCCATTTATCTCTCATACTATGTTTTTTAAAGCTATAGTTATGCCTTATATGCATGACTTCTAGTTCTCATTTACTTTCATATGAGCTTTGCACATTTAGTAGTTTAGGTAGAATTTTATAACTTTTCCTTGTCTATGACATGTATGTAAGTGTTGATGATGATTATGGATAAAACAAAGGCAAATGGAACAAAGAGAGCATATTATAGAGGAGTTGTAGGGACCAGACTTAGCCATTTGAGAGGTTGAAAAAAAATTCTAACTTCTCAAAATAAATATCCAAGACCATGGTGTTGTATCCCTCGATGATACAAACTCAACGAGCCCAAGAACATCCAAAACGGAGTTCGTATGAAGAAATGGTGGCCAAAATACTAAAGGGGACAAACAGTTTGACCAGCAACTATACGGCCGGAGCTATTTTTCTGGTCATATAGCTCCGCCCGTATAGTTGCCAAAAAGGTCGCAAAGGACAGAATTTCGCCCCAGAAAAGCTCTAGAACCTTCCCTAAGTCATATGACGGTATTGGGGGAACCATAGGGCACCCCCAAGGCCTATATAAAGGAGGGAGGACCCAAGAAAGAGCCACCAAGCCATAGCCCTTCAGGGGCGGAGCCCTGTCGCCGCCGCCACTCATCCGATCTCCATTGCCCAAAACCCCCTAGCTTTTTGATTCCTCAACGCGATGCCCACCCCAACCCCACCAGTCAGTCCCATAGGTCGTACCCGTCCCATCGGCGTCCCAGTTAGCAACTCGGCCTCGCACATCATTGACTGTAGCTAACTTTTCTTCGGTAAAAAACGTTCCCAAGATAATTTCGAAATAATAAAAATTCCAGAAATGATTTATATACAAATAAATTCATATCTTTTCAAATAATTCAAATTTGCAAAAACTCCCAAAATGAAAAGTGAAATATTTTAAATTGTGAATTCAAATCCATTTTCAATAAATTCCAAAATTGCCCCTAACTATTCCTTTTCTTCACAAAATGCATTTATTATATATTTTAATTACTATTTTCAAATGATACAAATTATATATGTTTTCTTATCATAAAAATACAAGGATTATTATTATGCTATCCAAAATAAATTTTGAACAATTAAAATTTTCGAAATTATTTAAATGCTATTAAATGCCTTCCATTAGTAAATTCATAACTTTTAGTCTGCAACCCAAAATTCGACAAATAATATGTCTAAATCGATCAGCGCGACGACCTCCTTTTAACTATGATATTCATACATTAATTTGCATCTTGTTTCATCTATGTATAATATGTTACTATAAGGAAATTTATTAATAAAATGAACAAATAAAATTGAAATTAATTCCTTATTGTTACAAATGCCTCACTAATATTGTATCATCAATTTGCTATGCAAATGACATCTTTTTAACATGATTTGCATCATTAACTTGCCATGTCATGCATCATTTCATGATCATGTCGGATCTTTCGCATTAGTTGTAATTTTTGCATCGTTTGTTTCTTTAGTGCTTTGCTTCTCCTGGATAGGACGATAAGATGTCGTGATCTTCAATAAGTTCTTTGGATATGTACCTTCGACTATGGTTCCCAGGCGAGCATTCTCCTCCTTGCTATCTATTTTCGCTTTATGGCTTTACTTCTCTCTATTGCTATCCGTGTCACGATTCTTTAGTTTTCATACCATTTATACTCCTTGCAGACTATATTGCCTTGGTCACTTCCTATTGCCCGTTGTTTTGATAGATACTTGGCCTTGCGAGTCGTAGTTTCTTGCTCGGGTGTTGGTTCGAGTCGTTGAGTTCCACGGTTGTTGGGAGGTTGGCACATTCTTAATGGTGGAGATAATTATGGTTTTAATTACAACTTGATATTTAAGATGTTGGAAACAGTTATAACTAATAAAGAGACACTGGTGGGCAATACTTGAGATCTGGCTTTTATCCCGCCCACTTGTGTCCACCTAGGACCCGAGTACTTGATGCATGTTCCTTGACTATCGCACTATCCATAGTGGGAGACTTTATGGACCCCCTTAGCCTAAGATTGATTCACATATTATTTCTAGGGGCCACAAATTAGTTTAGGGCTTTACTACTATCTTGTACTTATGCCATGCTTACTGCTTTTTTACTACTGTAGCTCAACGAGCGGTTTACTACTGTATATTTTGGAACCTCGTGCCATGTTTTCACGATATTGACAAGCCCAATCACACTTTCGAGTTCCTAGTCGTTTAAAGTTGTCGTCACAAACCCTGGGTCCGTCTTAGAGCCAACCGACTTTGTTGTGAGTGGCTTAGTAGGGTGGCCCCACAAAATCATTTTTGAATCATGTGAATGCTTTGTTGTGATGCCTCATTGCTTTTTATTTGTTTTTCCCGAGGTTGATCATGTGTGTGTTGCAATTTGTGCACCCCGGCAGGTTAAATCTTTTTGAAAAGTCATGTTTGCGGTCATGGACTACTTGGAGCACAATGTCTCGACCATAGACAACTCAAACTAAAATAGTGTTATAAATTGGCTTGGCGTGACTAGTAATCAGCTACACTACAACGGAATGGTTAATTAAAAGTGCCAACAACTAGTGATAATGGAATGTCTTATGCTATCTATATCTGACTAGTAAGTGTTGCAACTTCAATGGAATGCTTAAATAAAACTGCCAACTATGTGAGTTCCACATAATGACTTCCTCGTTTGGTCTCGAGGGGGAACTCCGGGATGGGTTATGTTGGTGTTAGTATCAGGTTGGTTCCGAATAGATATCTCTTGTCCCTCTCTGATAACCGATAGTTGTCTCGAGTCTCTGTAGGTTGTTTAGTTCATGCTTCACTATTGCTAAGCCCACTATACCCATGTAGGTGAGAGCCACTGAATACTAAGACTTGCCGTGTACTGGCCTCAGTACTGACCGCTCCCTGTTTCCTTTGCCCTTTCTCAGCACCCCTTTTTCTTTGACATGTATGAGTTTGATGACATATACCTTTCTTCACTTTGTCAACTTTATTATCAACCAGATACTTGGGGAAGTTGCGCTTTCAGTGCCCTCTGTTCTTGCAATAAAAATACTCATTTTCAGGGTTATGGCAATTCTTGGTTTTCTTCTCAGGCGCAGCAACAGACTTGACACCATTCTTAAAGTTACCCTTCTGCTTGCCTTTCTTGCCTTTTTGAAATTAGTATTCTTATTCACCATCAACACTTGATGCTCCTTTTGATATCCACTTTGGCAATTTTCAGCATGGAAAGAAGCTCAGGTAGCGACTTATTCATGCCTTGTATATTATAGTTCATCACAAAGTTCTTCTAACTTGGTGGGAGTGATTGGAGAACCCTATGAATTTCTATATCATTTGGAATCACAATTCCTAGATCTACGAGTTTATTGGCGTACCCAGACATTTTAAGTACATGCTCACTGACGGAGTTGTTCTCTTCCATCATGCAGCTAAATAATTTTTTAGAAGCTTCATAACTCTCTACAACAACATGGTTATCCAAAATCATTCTCAATTCAACCATTGTATCATAGGCATTGCTGAGCTCGGAACATTTTCGAAGATCAGGATCCAGCATATACAATATGCCGTAATGAACTAAGTGGTGACCCTCCTGACGGGTGAGATATTATCAACATCAGGAGCATCTTCAACAGGGGGGGTCCTAGAGGTGCATCTAACACATACCTCCTTTGAGAAGCCGAGAGGAGAATCATCATATTAAGGGCCTAGTTAGTAAAGTTGCTACCATTGGTGCTAAGTTTCTCCTTCTCCATGAATACATTTAAATTAAAAGCAGGTGGTGCCATGATCTACACATATTTGCAAAGACTATTTAGACTAAGTTTATGAAAGATTTAGTTCAAATTAATTTAAAATTACAACTAGAACTCCCACTCAAAAACAACATCCCTCTAGTTTTTTTGGTGATTACACGAACCAAATTCACTACACCGCAACCGATCATCACGTGAGATGGTGTAGCTTCAAAGGCGAACATCAAGGTGTTCATCATATCATTCATATGACTCATGCTTTACCTTTCGCTTTGTGTTCCGAGGCCATATCTGTACATGATAGGCTCGCCAAGTAGAACCTTAGTAATTGTGTGTGTAAACCTGTCTTACACACGTTGTATGCGAACGTAGATTCTATCACACCCAATCATCAAGTGGTGTTTGAAAACGATGAACTTTCTTAACGGTGCATACTAAAGGAAGAACACATTTTTATCTTGATATTTTAGTGAGAGGGATCATCTTATAATGCTTCCGCCAAGTTCTAAGCTAGACATAAGCATAAATAATATGCATAAAAGGGATAAACATCACATGCATAAATAATGTGATATCATATGGTCCTTTCTTGCACTTGATCTCCATCTTGTGCTCTATGGTTTGATCACTATCATTCCTCCGACGTGGCTCCAAGGTCCATGATGCCACCATCTTGGTTGTTCTCCACTAATTTAAATTACATGGATTTCCATTTCCGACACACAGGCCATAAAAGAATAAAACAACCATGTGGCTCTAGTCGGTTGTCATAACTTACAAATGATATCATTGCATACATAAAAATTGTAACATTTGACCATATCACATCACATGTCCTGCAAAAATAAGTTAGACGCCTCTAATTTTGTTTGCATATTTTACGTGGCTTTGGGCTTACGAAGAATCGTTCAACCTACAAACTTCAAAACACAACAATGATAAACAAATTATTAACAACCCACTATATACTAGATCTTAACTATAGTAGGAGAGATAGACACACGCTAGCCACTTATGCAATATGAGTTGCATGTCAAGCGTGGAACAAATCTCATATGCGAGGACATGTAAAGTTAGTCTGGGCCACTTCATCCCACTATGCCACTAAGATCCAATATACATAAAAAGTTGCAATAACATGATTATCAACGCCCACAACCTCATGTGTTCTACTCGTATAGAACATCTACGCATAGATATGGCTCTAATACCACTAAAGGGTTTGCAACATAGAAAACAAATAATTCCTACGATAAGAACTCCTAATTATGCCAAGATCTAATCTATTAGATGCTACTAACGAGACGAGTAAGGGGTAACCATAATAATCTACCCTCGAAGACCGAAAGATTTTACGAAAACTGATTTCATTGGTGATGTAGTCGATCCCAAGATCGAGATGAAGAACACTGTAACCCAACAACGTATTCGTCCTCTGGCACACATCCAACTCCTGACAACCTCCACGCCCACACTCCACCAGAGTTGCGGAAGCAGCAAATTTTTCCAAAGAAACCACCGAGAACATGTACTTCACTAATCTGAAGCCATGGGGAATTTGCTAGAGGGGAAGAGAACCTTCATGAGGATTGGTGCAAATGGTGAGGAGGGAGTGGCCTCCTTTTATAGGGGAAGGGCAGCCCAAGGGGGCATGGAGGGTGCCCCCACCTCTCCCCCATTCTTGTGGATGGACACTCCACTCACATAAACTCCTTCTCCACTCACATGCATTTAATGTCCACTAAATTAAATGCATTTATCTATTAAATAAAAACACTTATATATATATTCAAATATTTTATTGATTACTTTAATTAAATAACATTTGCATAAAACCCCTTGCATTTTTTGATATCACATCTGAATCCAATTTCAGCAATTTGACCCAAAACAATTCGGGTGATCATCGAAAAAAATTAGTTCAATCAAAACCTTTCTCTAGTATATTTTATCTGCTCATTAGTGTCGGTATACCTTAAGTGTGTCACCCTATGATTCGTGAATAATGTAGACATGATAGAGAAACTTCTCTAATCAATAATCAGCAGCGGGACCTGGAGATCCATAGCGACTCCTACACATTCAACGATAACTCTTGTGAACGTGTGAACCATTAATGTCATACCCAATTCCTTTTGTCTTGCGATATGTTACTTAGTCGAGATATGATTACAGGTATCAACCACATCCTAGTTCGATCTCGTTCCCGACAAGTACTTTTTACTTATTCTGTCATACAACATCCTTGTGACCTAGTCACATGCTTGCAAGAGGTATTGATGTGATACCACCGAGAGGGCCCAGAGTATATCTCTCCGTCATTAGGATGGACAAATCTCACTCTTGATCCATGAGACTCTACATAATACTTTCTAAATACCTGAACCAGCCTTTATAGTCACCCTGTTACAGTGTGATGTTTGATGTTGTCAGAGTACTCCTCCGGTGTTAGTGATTTACATGATCTCATGGTCTAAGGACTAGGACTACTTCGTATATGTTTGATGTAGCAACGTAAACTTAATGACTAGATCATATTGCTATATCTACCTTGGTTGTATGTTCATCATAACATTCTTGTAATGATATGATCATGTTATTAACAACATCCAACGTTCATGATCGGAAAATTTTGATCATCTGTTAATCAACGAGCTTGTGTAATGAGAGGCATTACTAGGAAGTTTGATTTGTTCATTAAACACACGTGTATTAATGTTTCCTATTAATACAATTCTAGCATGAGAAATAAACATCAATCATAAACTTGGAATAAGATAATAACATTTTATTATTGCCTCTCGGGCATATTCCCTTCAGGTTCATGGCCGGGGATACACAAGGTATTGGCATGAAATAGCATGCCATTCAAAGGAGAGTCAAAGTCACACATTGAGAGGAGCAAGTTCACCTTATCATATAGGAGCTTGGCTTGAGCACGGGTCATTGGTCCACTTGGGGGACTTGATGTAGTAGATGGAGTGACATCGATAGGACAGGTTGCATGAACTAGAAAACCCTAAGAGAGGATCTAGTTTTGGTCTCATCTTCCTATGGAAGATATACTATCCCCACCTCTTTGGATTTTGCCTTTGAGCATCCATACTTGTACAAGATCTTTACTTTGAGTGGTCTCTGGTAAAGTTATTAAGACCCTCTCCAAGGTGTTCTTCCCTCTCCAATTGTGATTGAAGGGAGCACGTTGACCGGTCTCTCCTTGTGAGGATTCTATCAGACTGGTGGCCACCGGAGGGAGCAATTGACCTTGTATCATGTCGTGTTTTGAGTGAGTTCATCATGTTCTTCACGTGGTGTGTGTTTGCTTCCACCACCTTCCCTTTTTCTCCATGCTTTCCTCATGATTTGACCACGAGATCCATGAAATCGGGCCACCCTTCGAGGCTAACCCCTATCAATGCCCTAGAAGATTACTTTTACCTACCCATTTGCCCAAGTACTATAAATAGCCCTGGCTCACCCTTTGTCTTTAGACTTGATAATAGAACTAGAATTCCCCATAGAGGAATCCTTCTAGTTTGGTATCACCTTCGTTGCATGGAAGAGATATTATCACAAACCTCTTTGGACTTTTCCCTTACGCATCCAAGTTGTACAAGGCCTTTACTTTGAGTGATCTCTAGTAAATTTGTTAAGATCCTCACCAAAGATCTTATTCCTCTCAGATTGGGATAGAGAGAGTTCTTTGTTTGGTACCAATCCTAGGGATTGTATTAGGCCGGTAGCCACACGAGTGAGCCAAAGGTGTGTATCGTGTTGGGTCTTGCATGTGTTCATCGTGTTCTTCGTGTGTCGTGAGTCTGATTCCATCTCCTCTCCCCTTTTCCTCACGAACCCCCACTACCCCTCTAGAGACCATGAAAGATCGAGCCAACTCGTGGCTTACCCCCACAACATTTACCTTGCATTTGCGTTGATTCCATCACATTCAGTGTGTTCATGACCTTACCCCTCGATTTCCCCTTCAAAACTATGAAGATCGGTCCACCCCCAAGGGTTAAACCCCATTAATTAGGCAAAGATTGGCCTGTGAGTTTTAATCATCAAGTTCTTTATTCTAAATGTCTTGTTTTCCCATGTCATGAGGTGGTCGACACACCAAGTGACATGGGTATACCCTATAGGTACTCAAGCTTGGTATATACGGTCTAAATACGTACAGGCCCACGGTGTCGCCAAGGCCCATACGAAAGGACTCGAGTAACCTGCGGACTCTCGATTGCTTGAGAGACAAGAAGAAGCTAAAGATAGAAAGTTTGAAGGGAAAAACCCTAACTTGTAACCGACTCGACTTGCTACCCGAGACCTAGCCTATCTATATAAAGGCTAGGAGGGGGTGGCGAGGAGGAGACACGCAACCCTAGTTTCCACAACCCTCGCCAGATTACATCTGCGCACCATTGTAACTTTTGACTCCCTCGATAATTCCACGAACAGACAAGCAGGAGTAGGGACCTCTACGAGGCCTGAACCTGGGTAAATCCTTTGTCCCCTGTGTGCTTGTTTGCTAGCCGATAGATGTCTCCAGCGCTCCCTCCTTCTCCAAAACCCAAGTCCATAACAATGGGCATTGATGAGTTAAACCCTCGTCAATTGGCACCGTCTGTGGGAATTGGGAGTGCTGATGTTGCAGCTTTTTCGGCCCCATCAACCGCGATCTACAACTCCGCAACAGCGGAGATTCGCCAGCTCTTCGGCGCCTTCGACTTCACCGTCCACACACCGGCCACCCGCCAGGCTTTCGAGTCCGTGGGAGACGGAATCAGCTTGGCGATTGGGAGCTTCTGCTTCCAAGTTGGTCAGATGGGCACGCTCCGCATGCCTGATCAACCGACAACACCAGCGATTGCCCCGGCATCATGGTTCCCTCCATCGATCGGCACCCTCAGCGAGCTCAATACTCCGGCGGCACTCAGGAACACGATTAGCGACAGCAGTCGCGACTCCGATCTGAGCGATCTGGCCACAGAAGATGGAACATGCGGTTCCGAATCTGAAAGTTGCGGAAGCAACAGCTTCCCCAATCACTTCATGTGCGTCGTCATCAATGCAGGCGACACCTCCGCCAATCGCACCGTCGTCAACACCAGCAACGGCACCGATCCACCCAACATTGGCAACGGTGGCAACGGCGGTAACGGCGCCAACGGTGGAGCAGTCGAACCTCCCAGCATAATCAATGAGCAAACCGGCGAACGCGTCGTAATCAGGCTCAACGAGCAAGAGTGGGAGCGCTGCCGCGAAGCCCTACGAGGTACACCTCTACCCTTTGGATCCCCACAGGAATTACTAATGAGCTACCACTGGCTCCTGAAAGACGAATTCAAGCGCCAAAAGAAGCAATCGCGCAGCTGGAGGCGCGTAAAAGGGCGGCGGACGAATCGAGCCTTTGTCGTGCTGGGCTCTCCTCCTACGGAGGATCCTCCTCACGAGGAAACGAGTACGTCGCCAAGAAGAGGCAGTCGCGAATGGCTCACCTCACCGAACAAGAGCGCATAGACGCTGCGAAAGTCCTCGACTTCAGCTCTATGACAGTCGACACGAGAGGCAACGTGGTCCCCAGAACGCCGCAGGCCGCGGTCATGGCAGCCACCATGTACCTCCTCAACAACCTGCCACCGGCTGGAGATCCCCGAACCGCCATGCACCGATCTACGATCGCGGGTTTGGGGTTAATCGAGGCCGCCCTCGACAAGCAGCCAGTACCAGACCCCAAAAAGGGCAAAACGCGAGCAAAACGCTACTCCTCGCCCTCGTCTAGCGATGACAGTCACGACCTGTCACGATGTCGTCGTTCGCAACGACACGATCGCGACTACGATGCGCGCAACGACCTCACACAACGTAAGATCGACAAATCAAGAGCACGACGTGCCCGGTCGACTGACTCAGAGGAGGAAGACGGGGAGCTCTGCGGCGCCAGATGCTTCAGCAGATCCATTAGGCAGAAACGAATGCCTAAGGGGTTTAAATTTCCGTCCGAAAACCCGAAGTTCGACGGCCTACAAGACCCTAAAATCTGGCTAGAGGACCACATCTCATCCGTCAAACTCCACGGAGGTAGTCGAAGTACTGCCATGCAATATTTGCAGCTATAGCTACAGGGCGCCGCCCGAGCATGGCTCAATAGCCTCCCACGCGAATCCATTCGCAGCTGGGATGAGCTGGTCTATAGCTTCGTGCGCAACTTTAAGGGCACGTACAAACGGCCCGCATCAATCGAAGAACTGAGATGCTGCCAGCAAAAATCTGGCGAATCACTGCGCTCATACATCCGAAGGTGGTCCATCATCAAAAATTCCGCGGAAAACATCTCAGAGGACCACGCGATTGATGCATTCAACGGTGGCATTCGCCGCTTAGAGCTCAGGGAGGAGCTGGGCCACTCAAAGCCCCAGACTATCGACCACCTAATGGAGATCGCGAATCAATGGGCTGATGGAGAAGATTTAGTGAAGAACCGCGCTCATTCTGACGAGGAGGCAGAGCTCGAACGCAGACGCGACCGCCGAGGCAAACGCCGCATGCGCATCTACGACGATCGTGACGACGTTAATATGGTCGCAGCCGGCTACGCCGAGAGACGCGACGACAACCGCGGATACCGCAGCAGCGGATACCGCGACTCTGGAAAGACCATGCAAGTGTGGCAACGTCGCACTCGCGACGAGGCAACCGCGACCTCCATCGAGGAGAAACTGTCCGGACCATGCACGGTACACTTCTATATCGACAAGCATGACGGAAAGAGAAAGTCCAGCCACCTCCTCAAAGACTGCCGCGAGTTCCTCAAGCTACACGAGGGATTGGTTCGGATGAACCGCAACGCAGTCGAAAGAGGCTACATAGCCGCTCCAGGCGCCGTGGCACATGGCGCACCGCCACCACCACCAGGGCCACCCCCGAACGGAGCTGCACCGGACCAGCACCACGGAGGAGAACTGTACCCACGGGCCATGGGTACCATGATGATCCAAAAGGGGCGCCCCTCCAATAGGGTGTAGAAAGCTATCACTCGCCAAGTCAACTTGGCCACACACTCACCACCATCCACCACTGAGTACCTCAGTGGCAGTGATTCGTGCATCACCTTCGATAAACGCGACCACCCGCCTCAAGTACCTCGCCCAGGCCATTGCCCCCTCGTTCTTGAGGCGCAAATTGGAGGTTTCGACATGAGTCGCGTCTTCATGGACGGCGGAAGCGGCATCAACCTCATATTCGCGAGCACCCTGCGAGCAATGAGGATTCCTCTAACCTGCTTGGAGGCATCAGACACAACGTTCCATGGCATCGTCCCAGGGAAAGGCGTATACCCCTGGGCAAAATCAACCTCGACGTCATATTCGGCACCCCGAAGAACTTTAGGTGCGAGCGCATTGACTTTGAAGTCGTCGACTGGCCCTCACAATACCACTGCATCCTCGGACGTGTCGCGTTCGCTAGGTTCATGGTGGTACCCCACTACGCCTACCTGCAGATGAAAATGCCAGGTCCCAACAGCGTCATCACGATCAACGGAAGCTTTGAGCGATCCGACAGTTGCGACAGGGAATTCAACAGAATCTCCCAGTCCTTTGGCATGCAGGAGGAGCTCGCGCGATTGAAGGAAACGACAGACAATAGTATGTCTCCCCTGAGCAGGCCAAGCTCACCTGATCTCTCCTTCGACTCATCCGTGCACACAAAGAAGGTGCAGGTCCATCCGACAGATCCCGCCAAAACGGCCCTCATCGCCAACAACTTGAGTCCCGCATAGGAACTCACGCTCGTCGAATTCCTCCGTGAGCACTGGGAAATTTTCGCCTGGTGTCCTGCGGACATGCCAGGAGTTCCCAGGGAATTCGCCGAGCACGCACTCAACGTCAACCCCGACGCAAGGCCAGTCAAACAAACAATCAGGCGACTATCTGAGCCACGAGCGCAGGCAGTTGGCATGGAGATCAACAGACTCCTCGAGGCCAAATTCATATGCGAGATCAAGGAAAGCACTTGGCTCGCCAATACGGTGTTGGTGCCAAAAAAGGACGCGGATATCCTACGGATGTGCGTGGACTTCACTTCTTTAAACAAGCACTGCCCAAAGGATCACTTCCCGCTGCCACGAATCGATCAAATCATCGACTCCACCGCTGGATGCGAGCGCCTCTGCTTTCTCGATGCCTACTCAGGCTATAACCAAATTCGAATGAAGGAGGAAGACCAAGAGAAGACCGCGTTTACAACGCCCTTCGGTGTGTTCTGCTACAACACAATGCCCTTCGGGCTAAAAAACGCGGGAGCCACCTACCAGTGGTGCATGCAAGCTTGCCTCAAGGAGCAATTGGGTCGCAACATCCAAGTCTATGTCGACGACATAGTAATCAAAACCAAGGAGGAAGCCTCTATAATTGACGACTTGTGCGAAACATTCGCCAACCTCGATTGTTACCAGATTAAGCTCAATCCGGACAAATGCGCCTTTGGCGTACCATCTGGGCATCTGCTCGGGTATCTCATCTCCGCGAGAGGGATTGAGGCAAACCCGAAAAAGATAAAGGCCATACTGGCCATGGAGAAGCCAAAGAACATAAGAGGCGTCCAGCAACTAGCCGGACGAATCGTGGCCCTCAGTCGATTTATCAGTCGAATGGGGGAAAGGCACTGCCCTTCTATCAGCTCCTCCGCAAAGCTGACAAATTCGAGTGGACCAAGGAAGCGCAAGAAGCATTCGAAGACCTCAAGCGCCTGTTATCCACCTCGCCAGTACTGGTGACTCCACGAGAAAGGGAGCCACTACTGCTATACATCTCCGCTACCAACCAAGTGGTTAGTACAGTGCTCGTCGTCGAGCGGGCCGAGGAAAACAAGGTCCACGGCGTACAACGCCATTACTTCCAGGAACACCCAATCGTGGTAGTCAGCGACGCCCCATTGGGACATATCCTCAATAACCCCGACGCCACGGGACGAGTCGCGCTCTGGGGAATCAAACTGTCTCCACGAGACATCACATACGAAAAATGCGACGCAATCAAGTCGCAAGTTCTCCCTGACTTTCTCGTGCATTGGATGGAAAACCAACTCCCGGACAAGCCAGACATGTCCTACCTTTGGACCATGCACTTCGACGGATCCAAGCGGAAAGACGGAGTAGGAGCAGGCGTCATTCTAATGTCACCTCAAGGAGACAAGCTGAAATACATCCTGCGAATGCAGTTCACAGCCTCAAACAACGAGGCTGAATACGAGGCCCTGTTGCACGGGATGAGGATGGCAAAAGCCTGCGGCGCAAAGAGGCTCATCATATATGGCGACTCCAAGCTGGTTGTCAACCAAACAATGCACGAGTGTGACGCACTCAATGACAATATGATCGCATACCGCGACCTCTACGATACACTCGAGGGAGACTTCGATGGTTGCGAGTTGCGACATGTAGGTCGCGAAAGCAATGGGGAGGCGGACGCACTCGCCAACATAGGCTCTACCTACGCCCCCATACCACCTGGGGTATTTCTCGAGTGCATCTGCGAACGCTCTATCAAGCCAAAGGCCGCAGAGAAGAAAACAAGCGCAGCAATGGACTCGGGGGCTACGCCACCCAATGAGCCAATGGCACTCGATGACTTGGAGCTGGACACAGGACTCGAAGGGCCAATGAGCGTCATGATGATAGAACAATCTTGGACGCAGCCGTACATTACATATCTCCTCAGCAAGCGCCTACCGGACGACCCGACGGACGCACGGCACATCGCACGACGCTCCAAGGCATTCGCCGTTATCAACGGCGAACTGTATAAACGCCGTATCACAGGCGTGTTACAGCGATGCGTCTCCCTGGCCGATGGAAAAGCAGTCCTCCTCGACATACATGAAGGAACCTGCGGACACCATGCCGGCAGTCGCGCCCTCGTTGCTAAAGCTCTACGAGCTGGATTTTACTAGCCCACGGCCATGCGCGACGCCAAGGACATAGTCCAAAAGTGCAACGCTTGTCAGCGATTCACGGACAAACCACACGCACCAGGCGCAGAATTGCGGCCTATTCCATTGGCCTGGCCCTTCGCACAGTGGGGTCTCGATATGGTTGTCAAACTTCCAAGGTCCTCGCAAGGAAGATACGTCTACCTCTTGGTAGCAGTCGGCAAATTCACCAAGTGGATCGAGGCCATGCCAGTAACCAAGCAATCAGGGCACAGCACAGTTAAGTTCTTCGAGTCCATCGTCTATCGCTTCGGCATGCCGCACAGTATCATCACTGACAACGGGACGAACTTCACATCCAAGGAGTTCCAAGAATTCTGTGAAAACCTGGGGATCAATATCAGTTATGCCTCAGTCGCGCATCCACAGACCAACGATCAGGTGGAAAAAGCAAACGGGCTCGTCTGCAGCGGCATCAAGAAGCGACTCCTTCGACCACTCGAACAAGCCGCGGGTTGCTGGCCAGATGAGCTCCAATCCGTACTCTGGAGCCTACGTATAACCCCAAACAGCGCCACAGGCTACACGCCATTCTTTATGGTGCATGGGGCAGAAGCGGTATTACCCGCCGAAGTAAGGTACAAGGCGCCACGCATAGTCGCTTACAGCGAACAAGAGTCATCTCTTGCACTCGAAGACTCCATCGACCTCCTCGACGAGGTGAGAGAAATCGCCGCAGAAAGATCCACGATCTACCAGCAGAACCTGCGCAACTACCACAGTAGAAGGCTTCGCCCTAGATCCTTCGTCAAAGGTGACCTGGTCCTACGACTGAAGCAGCAGGGGCATCTCAAGCTCGAGTCCCCCTGGGAAGGACCATACTTGGTTACAGAAGTAATCCCAGGTGGCGTCTATCGCCTTCAAGACCTAGAAACAGGAGTCGCATACTCCAACCCTTGGAACGTCGCACAACTGCGACGCTTCTACCCCTAGCTGTTTTTACTTTTACATCGCAAATAAGGCTACTCAGCCAAGGCTACTTAGCCACACATTGTACCTCGTACTGTTCTCCAAATAAATAAAAGCTAAGTGCCCCAAAACTCTGTGTTTTTCTTTTTCACTTCTGTTACTATTGTACTCGGGGGCTGCGCCACCCTACACACATTTGTTCTTCGAACTAATAAACGCGACATCCTGAGTAGCTGGCACATCAATCGAACCCCTTAACGCAAATTCAACCCAGCTGCAACGCACCTGGCAGGTTGATAAAAGGGATGGCCAGGCTAATGAAAAGGACTCGCACAGTGCAACGCACCTTACGCTTACAAAAGCTATTTATACGCGTTCAATAAAAAATTACATGCAAATATATATATATATGAACTTTACAACACAAATACACTTATGTGCAGGATACAAATCTGGTTACTGCTGCAACAGAAGAACATTGGTTTGCTCCTCGAAGAAGTCGACAATCTCCTCTGCTGGGCGGTCCACCGCTTGATAGTGCGGCACCATATTCCAAGCAGATCCGGCTGGCGGCGCTGGCAGACCGGAAGCTACGACGGCGACATCCACGTCAGGCCTGTGCAATCGCACCATCGAGAGGGCAACCTTGGCACCAGCCACCAAATGCTGCCTCACGCACTCGCAAACCGCGGACATATCTTGAAATTTGGCCAGGAGAGCCAACAGGCTGGACGGCGTGTCATCCAACGGGAACATCGCTCGGTAGATATTCTTCAAACATGACTGCGACTTCTTCAGGAAGAGCAGCACTCGCGAAGCGCGATCCTGCAAGGTCGCCAATGCAGTCGCACGATCATGATCCACCTAGAAGTATCCACTCTCTTGGAGTTGCTCCTGTGTGAGACCATGAAGGCGGATGGCAATCCTATCCCTCTCCTCCTGTGGACGGTGTGCGCTAACAACTACACGAAGCAGCACCAACAGCATGAGTACAACGCACCACTGCGACTATCTACAAAGAAAGAAGATGAAGACGAGCAAACTAACACTTAAACTAGTCGCCCAGCTGCGTCACCTCGCCAAGCAGATACTGCTCGCGGGCGGCGGCTTTTTCCGCCTTTGACTTCCACACATCTGCGTTACCGCGGATCAAGGGCAACTCACGCTCCAGCTGCTTCACGCGGTCACGAAGTCGCGACAGCAAAGACATCTCCTCTACCCTGGAGCGCGGCGGTACCACTGTCTCATCAAGAGATGATGGATCTTGATTTCCCCCTACGGGACCACTCGATGTGCCCTACAACAGATCAAGACAGAAGCAAATAAGGCGACCAAACTAACACAAAGGCAGGGATAGCAGATGCATTCAGGATAAGCATAAAAACATATTCACAAGCACACTCGCCAGCAGGCATGTTCTTAGGGCAAAAGGATAATTCGTTATCTACTACAAAAAGCTAACTTCGGAGCAGCTGGCTTCTTCGACTTCGACGCCTTCGGGGGCTTCATCAAATCCGTGGCAGTATCAGACGCCACTGACTTTCCACCTGCCCCTGAAGCCGAAGCTTTCGCCGCCTTCTTAGCGTGTTGGAGCTCCTTTGAATACTTGGCAACGGTATTAATCAAAGAATGACCGTATTTGGCATAGGCAGTCGCAAAGGGGGCGAAAACTACCTGCTGACCATCCGCGCCAACAGGCATTGTCTTCGACACCGCAGAGGGATCTATCTCGACTCCGTGGGCCTGCACCATGGCGAGTGACATCGTTGCACCAGCCGCCCGGAGGGAGTTCTTATAGGTAGAAGGCACACCCCCGGCGAGTGACTCCACCAGCTCGTCCATTTTGTCGACCTGCTCCGCCTTTGGCATCAACTCCTCTCGGAGGCGACTAAGGGCGACCTTGGCCTTGGACAATGTATTCTGGACGACGGCGCTTCGGTCTTCGACCGCGGATACCATGCCAGCCAGAGCGTCATCACGACGAAGGGCCTGCGGGTCAAAACTCAAGTCGCCAGCATCTACACCAAAAAAAAACATGGATCAGATTTCTGGTGCCAACGGCAAAAACTCCAGAAGCAGAGAAAAGCATCAATCAAAAATCCACCAGTAAAGGTACCTGAGAGGGCCTTGGCGACTGAGAATAGCTGCTCCTCGAACAACTTCTCCCTGGTTGCAAAAGAGGCGCGCAGATCCTCTTCACGCTTTCGGGCTTCATCACGAGCCGCGATTGCCTCATCGCGCCCCTTGACAGCTGCGGCCAGTGTCTTCTCTAAGGATGCGACATTGCGCAGTAGGGCGTTATGATCAGCTACATGGTAGTCAAAAATAATTGGCTATCAGTCAAACACACCAGAACAGGAAAAAGACGAAAGAAATAAGCATGGAAGCACTCACTTTCGACCACGCGGTGACGCGTCTTCAGCATCGCATGCTGACGACCCATCGCCATCACCTGCTCCGCCACTCGCGTGGCCTCTTTTACAAGGAGCTGTTACACCAATCAAGGAATCAGATAAGGGCAACAGAAGGCGTTGACTGCCAAAATACAAAGGAAGGAAAGATATACTCACATGGTCCTCTAGCGACTCCGAAGAAGTCCGTTGAGCTGTCATCCGAGCAACTATTCGATGCTCCCCTCCGTGAGGAGAACTCGAAGAATTGTGCCCGGAGTGGGCCGCCGCCGGAGGCGAAGGAGCGCGCTCGACCTCTACCTTTGCCCTTGAGGTCGCGACTCCTGATTCCTTCAAAAATTCAACGTCGCTAGAAGATGACGACGCCTCTTGACTGCAAGACCAAATTCACATTGAGAAAGGGCAAAACTCCAGGGCAAAGCCAACAAAAAGAAAACAGAGAAGAAAGAACGAACTCATAAACTTACGAGTCAAACTTGTCAAGATCAAAGGTGGCCTCCGCCGACTCCGACGAAGACTCCTTGGGCAATCGCATCTTCTTGCGAGAAGCTGGTGCTACAGCCCTCACAGGAACGGCGGGAATTGGTGACTCCGCGCCAGCAACTGTGCCCTCTGGAGTTGAAGGAGTCGACGCATCAGAGTCCTCGCTGCGCGGACGCTTGCGAGTATCTGGGCTCTCCGACTCGGGGGCTTCCTCTTCCACGTCAGAAGGGACAGTCGACTCAGACTCGTCCTCTTCAAAAGCTTCGCGAGGAATAATGCCCTCAGGGAGAGGAGGCATGCAAGGCGAGACCGCCCAATCCTGCATACAAAAAGCAAAAAGGAGCAGGTAAGCAACAGAAAAGCAATCGTGAATATAAGCTACTACGTAGTACGACTGTACCTTGGGAGGAGGATTCGAAGCATCAAAGGGAGGAACGACTGGCTCATTCGGAAGCACATCCTTGAAGGTGTACTTCGTGACCAGTCGCACCCTCTTATCTACCTCACTCGCGGACATGTCATTGGCAGACACGCGAGTGGCATCATCAGCACCACCCCATTGAAACATGGGATGGACTCTAGCTTGGAGAGGCTGGACGCGACGACGCAGCCAGGTCCTGATAAGGGCGCAACCTCCCTCTTCTGCGCCCATCCGACTCTCGAGGTCGCAGACGCGTTGATAGAGCACGTCCGTCTCCGCGAGTTCGAACGGCATGATCACGTTCTTCCAAGAACGCATCTTCTTGCAGGGAGTCGCGGGATCAAACGGAGCGAGTCCAAAGTGCTCGTCCTTGGCCTTCAGGTCACGAACATAAAACCATCTGTCCCTCCATCCCTGGACGGACTTGGCGAGCTTGATGTCGAAGTAGGTGGCGGATGGGTCGACATGGATTCCACAACCACCTACGTCATAAACTAAAGAGCCAGATGCGGACTGACGCTTTAGCTTAAACAAACGCTTGAAAAGGCCAAAGTGCGGCTCGATTCCGAGCCAGCACTCGCAGAGAGTGATAAAGCAAGAGATGTGAAGAATCGAATTCGGGGACAGCTGATGGAGCTGGAGCCCGTAAAAACAGAGGAGACCCCTAAGAAAGGGGTGGATAGGCGAAGAAAGGCCGCGAATGATGAAAGCAAGAAACATCACTCGAAAACCAGCGGGAGGCATAGGAATGGTCTCACCACTGGGGACGCGCGCGTCGGCGACTGCGGCGGAAATAACTCCGTCTTGGCGAAGAAGACGAAGATCGGACGCCTTGATGATTGAGGGGCGCCAGACACCATTGGTCACGCGGGTGCCCGCGACTTTCTTCTTCCCGCCGACGGCGGCACTGGTGCCCACAGCAGCGGCGCCACCCTTCTTTGCCGCAGCAGCGGTGGCGGCGGATTCAGCGGCAGCGCCTCCTTTCTTCTTTCCCATTGCGCGACGGCGATGAGAACGCAAAAAGTAACTTGGGAACGAGCGGAGATGGTCCAGAACTGCGGAAAAGATGAGCGCAGGAGAAAAGCAGAGGAGCAGCGGCAATGGCGATGGCAGCAAGGAAGAAAAGGGCGCATATGGAAATTTACCATCGTAGCATCGCTACTTAACCCCTAAGAGATGCAATCCAACGGCTCACAAAACCCCTATTGGACGCATGGCACATATCGCGCTCGACACGTGGGGAAGAGGAAGCGCGAACTGTCCCTCCACTGCGCGAAAATCGAGGAGGCACAGTTAATAAAAAGATCACGCACGCCCAGTCAAATCAAAGTCAGAAAGTGGGACCCACCGCTCGTCACGTCCCATCAAAGCCGCTCACGCGGGCAACTGAGGTCATGAAAGCGTCAACACTGACGTCATCAACAGCTACGCAGTGGAAAACTACGACTACTTTAGTCCTTGCTAGAGTCTGCGACTCCACCAAGCACTCGGGGGCTACTCACATAGGGAGCGCTGACCGCGCACCCTATGATTTTCTTTTCTTATTGCAGGGATACAGGCAATCACAATCAAACCCAACCACTCGAAAAATGATTCGACTATAGACGTGGGTTACTCCCATAGGGAGCGCTGGAAACAAATTTGACCGAAACAAGCAAGCAAAAGACGACAGCAGTCGCAATCCAAGTTTCCGACTCAAACAAACAATAATGATAGCAGTCGCAAAATTTCTTTAGTCCCCGCCTGAGTCTTCGACTCAACCAGGCACTCGGGGGCTACTCCCATAGGGAGCGCTGGTCGCGCACCCTATGATTATTTGCACGAAAGCTGTGCGTTGATTACATCAGCACTCGCAGATCATGGCGACACCGCCTCATAATTTTCCCTACAAAGAGATTACGTCTTCTGGGTTGCCCGAATCATCTCCACGATGATAAAATTCGGATGCCGCGCTTACAGCGTGAAGGTAAGACCTGAATAAAGGCCTGGCAACGCATTTAACTGCGCACTACCAGAAACATATCCGTGCCTACATGCACGATGAACATGCCTTGACGGACGCGTCAAGTGCTCACACTCATATAACTGGAATTCGACTCCTGTAAGACCTCCGCGGCCTGAGTCGAATTACGCCAGCACTTTTCCGGATTCGAGTCCGGGGCCTCGAGTTCGAGTAGATTGCGTTGTTTCATCCTAAGGTGGTTAACTGATACCGATACTTCGGTTACATCAGGCACGTATATCAACAAATCCCTATGACATAAATGAAAGCAGTCGAAAATGTACTCATTTAGGCACTCGAAAACTTCAAAAAGTACCCAGTCGAATCTGCGATTCCACTGGATACTCGGGGGCTACTGATATGGGTATACCCTATAGGTACTCGAGCTTGGTATATACGGTCTAAATACGTACAGGCCCACGGTGTCGCCAAGGCCCAGACGAAAGGACTCGAGTAACCTGCGGACTCTCGATTTCTTGAGAGACAAGAAGAAGCTAAAGATAGAAAGTTTGAAGGGAAAAACCCTAACTTGTAACCGACTCGACCTGCTACCCGAGACCTAGCCTATCTATATAAAGGCTAGGAGGGGGCGGCGAGGAGGAGACACGCAACCCTAGTTTCCACAACCCTCGCCAGATTACATCTGCGCACCATTGTAACTTTCGACTCCCTCGATAATTCCACGAACAGACAAGCAGGAGTAGGGACCTCTACGAGGCCTGAACCTGGGTAAATCATTTGTCCCCTGTGTGCTTGTTTGCTAGCCGATAGATGTCTCCAGCGCTCTCTCCTTCTCAAAAACCCAAGTCCATAACAATGGGCATTGATGAGTTAAACTCTCGTCACCAAGTGTAGGTAGGTAGGAGAGTTTACGTAACGAGCACAACATAAGAACTCATGAATCTAGCGGGTATAAAATATCATGCTTCACTAATTGTAGACAACCAAAATGAATGCAATAACTATTTGCCTAGAACATATTCTCCCTTGAGTTACACTTTTATATGTAGTTGCATGAGTTTTCTTACACCTTTATAGTTAGTAGTGTTAAGTAAAAATATATCTTGCATCCATAATTTTATTGCATTGCACAAACAATCATATAAGAGGGTTATAGGACTTTAGAGAATAAGTAGTTTACTTCAGCTTCTTGTGGGTTCGAAAACTCAATACTTATCAAATTGTGCTACATCGATTCTCCACACTTGAGGATCATCAGGAACTTCTAACTATGGTGGATCATAAATGGTTTGTTTTTAGATGCGGACATTTGTTGTACTTCTCCTGTGCTATGTGATCCTACACTGATAACAAAGAAGATACAATGGTGAACACATTTCTAGTGAACAATATCACACAAAGTTGACACAAGCGAACTTACGTAGTCATAAATAGTGCATCCACTTGGAGGTGCATTCCCCACTTTCTCCAAACACCCACTCAAATGGCTACAATTTTGCTTGAATCACATCATATTGTCCTTGAAGTTATCTCAGTTTGAGGGTAGATGGGGTTGACATGATTCAATAAAACTTGTCCTCAATTATGTCAATATTTCTTGCCGGATTGTCGACCACCGCATCGAGTGACACCGTCTCCAATGCCCTCAATCTCCGTGTAATTGGCAGTTGTTATTGCTTTCTCTTTCGGTTGAGAAGCAACGATCACCTGCTTTAAAATCTCCTCCACCTATTCCTCACCCCCATTCTCACAACATCATTCTCCCCATTCCATTCTCCCCTGCACCGTTCTCCCCACGCCACCGTCCCCAAAATTCCATGCTATCACCGAATGCGTTAAGTGGTGCGTCCGAAAAGTTGACCTCATTCTCCTCCAAAATATCCACATACGAGGTAGGAATAAAATGCAAAGTGAAACAACACAATACAAACCAATGAAACCAAGCAACATGCCACAATTTGACACACATTCAGCTAAAAAAGACCTCTTAGGCATTTCCTTAAACACATAGGGGCACCAGGCACTACATCCGATGATGGAGTTGAAAGAGGTGTTAGAGGGTGTTTGTTTGGGCTTTTCCTGGCTTTCCACTAAAATAAGCCAACTAAATGAACCAAACGGGTTGGCTTCGCTGTGAGCTTTTGCAAAGCCACCACACAGAATACACTGGCAACGGAAAGCACCTATTGAGGTGCTTCCCGCAACTGTTGAATTAAACCTGAAACGGTACGTGTCCTTGCCCATTTCATTGGATCAAATTACGAGAGAATGCCACCGAGCCACGTCAGTCCTCTCCTTGGACTGTATGTAATTATCAAGTGCCAATCCATGGGAATCCCCACTCCCGCCGTTGACCCATCGTCCATGCACACAACCATCCGTATCCTCTATCCAATCTAGTTTTGCTCCATGGCATCATGTCAAAGTTACGTTATATTTTTCAACTTCTGTATTATTTTTCCAGTTCGTCTATTCCGGCCAGGGCCTAATAAACTTATTTCACTAGTAATTAGTAGTAATTATAATGGTTAATTACTGATGTCAAAATACAAGAGATGGATTAAGTTTGGATGAATTCATGGTATTCGTGCTACAGCCCAACCGGGGATATTACATACAATTCCTTAGCACACAGCCAGACAGCCAGCTAAGTTGTCAAACAGTCAAACTCAGAGAAGCGGCTTTCCCTGCACAGCAGCACAGCCAGCCAGTCACAGTCCAAACAAACAGGCCCTTAGTCCCCTTCCTGACTACTTCTTTGTCATGACCTTCGAAGCCCCTGGAAAATGATGCTTTACCGGTGATGGTCCTCGACACCGATGACATGGGAGTAGGACAGGACCATGTGGCCACATGACCGTCAACTCCTTGCACGATGTGGTTTCCTGCCGCTTCCGTTTGCTACGACAACAAGAAGATTGGGAGGAGCTATGGGGACGAGGACAACGAGAGGCGTAGGAGATCGGGGAGGTGCCGACTAAGGCCGCATGACCTTGAATCAAACGACGAGTGGGCATGGAGCTCCATGCCAACCATTGTACGACACAACTAGGATGGAACGGACGACCGGATGGATATCGATGGCGACGGGCGAAGGAAAGGACGCGACATGAAAATTCACTCCCGACAACCATCGCGAGTGGACGAGGGGAGCAGGAAATTCCAGCGGTTAACCCAATTATATCCAGGTTTAGCGCCTAATTTTCAGCTCCCCAAATATTTACGGGCTGGGCTATTTTCTAAAATATGCGTGGTCATCTTTAGCAGAAACCAAAATATGAAAGTTATTATGTAGGCCTAAACCTTTTCTAAGGTCCGCTAGAGATGGTCTAATACAACTATTTTTTAATATATACCATATCTTTAAACCTAAAAAAACTGAAACAACCAAGTGAACAACTGACCATAACCAAAGGCGTAAAGTCTAGGCTGACCAGCCGGTTCATTTCTTGTCGCATTCGCATAACCAGTTTTGTAGGCAAACATGCTTGAACCTAACTAGAATTTGAATTTCTCCCACGGATGCAAATAAATCTATTGTTTGAAAACACATTTCAAATTGTCAAACAATTCATAAAAAATAACCATATCCGGATGTTTGCACACAAGTTTTCAGGCAAGAAGAACATATTTTGTGTCACGTATAAAAAAGAAAAATTTGGATGCTCCAACATGGCTATTCAACCGACATTTTTTTGTCTTTTTACAAAAGCTATATAAAATCTTTCTTTTTTCTGAAAAATTTATGTGTGATAATAAAATGTCTTTATATCACTTTTTAAATATTTTAACATTTTAATTAATTAGCCAAAACACCATCTCCCAAACCAAACTCAACCCAATTTCACTACTCTCTCCGTCCTAAAATAACTGACACGGCTTTATCTAGATTCAGATGAGTTTTTATAATTTTTTAATATATTAATTAATTATCTAAAACACCATCTCCCAAACCTAACTCAACCCACTTCTTTTACTCTTTGAGTCCTAAAATAATTGACTTAGCTTTACCTAGATTTAAATATATCTAAACGTATTTTAGTGTCTACTACCTCCATCTATTTTTTTTGAAAAGGCAAGCTACAAAAAGTTTGTCCAAACTTTTCGGGAAAACTATCAAGAGCTATGATATTATATAGATATGATGTGAAAATATGTTTCATGATGTATCAAAGCGGATAGATTTTATATTATAAATATTAATATTTTTTCTCAAAATATGGTAAAACTTTACATAGTTTGACTTTTGAAAAAAATATAAGCCTTAAGAGCATCTCCACTCGGGGTCCCTAAAGCCCCTAAAGGGCTTTCAGGGATACCAGCGCCGAAAATCACGCCTAGGCCGTCCCAATTCTTTTTTGTTATCGGTGCATCCTGTTTTGTTATTCGGCGTTCCGAGGCTGAATCCAACCAACAGGGGTCTTTGTCCATGTTTTCTGGCTGGAGTACATCCAGCTACAAGAACTCAACGACCTCTACGAACGTCGCATCCTTGCGGCACACAGATACCGTGGCGATGCCTCCGTGCGCGCCTGAGCTAAGGAGAACTTCGACGCATAGTTAGCGATTTACAACTCCCTGTTCAACTTTTAGGGTCGATTTACAACTCCCTGTTCAACTTTTAGGGTGTCACTAGAGGACCGCCGCCGCCGCGCCCTCTGGCGAGAGCAGCACCTCCCGCCAAGGCAGGATGACGCGCCCTCCCGGCGAGGACATCGCCTCCCACCACCGTGGGCTGTAGTTGGTTTTCATGTACAATTTTAATTGAAATTGGATCGCCAGTTGGACGAGTTCAGTTTTTTATTTGTTTTTTTTAATTTTGTACAAACATGTTTGGACTGTTTCGTATTTGCTGTATTTGCACTAATTTGAAATATTAAATTTTTTGTATTAGTGCACGGCTGGGCAGCCAATCCCCAGGTTTTCATCTAGTTGAGATCGGAGGGAGTATTTGGCTCGGACACAACCCCAAAAGCGGCGGGAGTTCTCAGACCCATCACTCCTCGTTGGCGGGAACGGCTCACTCCCGCTTCCAGGTCCAAATAGGCTTTGTAAGCGTGTTCCGCGGAAAAGCCACTGCGTCTTTACCCTGACGCTAGGACCCACGGACGGAGCTTCACAATAGCTCGGGTGCACGGACGAATCCATCCTACCTCCCGCAAATCGCCAACGCACCCAATCCGTTTCCAACAAGCCCTCCCATATAAATAAGCCCCAAATCGATCCCTACCGCCGCTCATCCGACCAAACAATTCAAAACCCCATTCCGCACCGTAAATCTGCATCGCGTCTCAGAAACCCTAACCCTAGTCCCCGCCTCAGCTCCGATGGCGAAGCCGGTGAAGTACGACGACGAAGAGGAGGTCTCTTCCTCCGGCGAGGAGCAAGAGGACCAGTCCGACGGCAGTGGCTCCGAATGTGACGAGGAGGGAGGAGCAGAGGGCGAGGCCCCGGCCGGCGAGGCGGATGGGGGTGGGGAGGAAGAGGTGGATGAGGAAGAGATCGAGGCCGTCACAACCGGCGCGGGCGCTTACGAAGAGGATGACGGCGGCGCTGCAGCGGGCGGGGAAGAAGATGAGGAGTTGCAGTCCACCGAGGACGACGAAGCCGCTGTGGGGGAGGACGGCGACGAGGTGAGCGAGCGCTAGGGTTTGGGTTCTCGATTTAGAGGGTACCCATGATTAAATATTTGAGGGGGGCTGGTTTTGGCTTATTTCCTAACGAAGATATTGCAGTTTTTTTACAATTTGCAGGGTCCGTAGTGTGAACTGTAAATTTTAGCTAGGTATACATTAGTTTTGTTGATAGTTACCTGCATCCGGCTTCAGTGATTTAGAGACACTCCCTGCTAAGCAACAACAATATAATATACTACCACTTTCATAATATAAGACGTTTTAGATAGGCTAATTAGCCTATAGACTATCTAAAACTTCTTATATTCTGAAACGGAGGTAGTTTGTAGAGATTACTATGTTACTGATGAATACCTCAGATGTGGACTGAAAAGAAGCAATGCCTTACAACACCTTAATGGTTGTCTGGATGTTTGCAGTCTTTGTATTCTTGTGCAAAGTAAGAAGCATGACAAGGTGGTTTCATTTATGTTTGAGCTGTATCAGGTTACTTATTTTGTAATATTTGCATCCTTTGTGCCTAAACTCTTTCAACTGTAGGCTGAAGACCCTGCTGGAAATCCAGTGGTAGGGAAGCGTGAGCGAGCCAGGCTCAAAGAACTCCAGAAATTAAAAAAACAGAAGATCCAAGAGATATTAGATAGCCAGAATGCTGCCATTGATGCTGACATGGTATGTTTCTCCTTTTGTGAAATCCCCTGAATACAGATGCCCATCTGCGATTTATTTACCATTAAGTGTGCATTTCATACATCATGTGATTTCTCTTGCATTCATTATTTGGTGTATATTGCATCCTCATCACGGTTTTGATCACAGAACACTAAAGGGAAAGGGCGATTGAAGTACCTGCTGCAGCAGACAGAAATATTTGCCCACTTTGCAAAAGGAAGCCAATCTAAAGAGAAGAAGTCACGTGGAAGGTAATTCATTGTTATGTTAGTGCTACTCTATAATACTTTACTATGACCAGAAGAAACTGCAGCTACCTGTGCACTGATCTAATTTGAAACATCGATAATTTTTTATTTAAAATTCACTGCGTACAAAGAGAGTAGTGCTAAGAGAGCTGTATCACCCTGAATAATACCCATGGGACTTCATGAACAACGTCATGCATAATTATCTGAGACTAAAACATATTGGTTGGCCATGCTTTTGACTTTAAACAGTTGTAATAACTTGATGCATCATCATAATGAATCATGAATATACAGCACAGTTATGTAAGATAGAGCAATTTGACTGGATAAGTATGCTGATGCATCTGGTTGGCCTTTTTTGTCTGGTTAATACTTAATAGCTTGAAACTTCCAGGGGTATGCTATTTTTTCTTTCGTGTCCATTTACTTCTCTTTGCAGTCATCTAATATAATTTCTAGCTGTGGTTGACTTAACTGCAAGTACGTCAGTTAACTGAAGCAGCTTATTTTATTTTGCTGTAAATTAGCAGTAGCTTTTAGCCTAATATTATGGGCACTCCTGCTATTCTATGTGCTGCGAGTTCACTCCATTTACTTCTAGAATCCTGTCTCTTTGTTCTGTTTGTTGATAAGGTGGTTCACACTGCAGGGGTCGTCATGAGTCAAAGATGACGGAAGAGGAGGAAGATGAAGAGTACCTCAAAGAGGAGGAAGATGCACTTGCTGGCTCAGGCGGAACACGTTTGCTTACGCAGCCATCATGTGAGCCTTTCCTTGTTGATCATTGGTAGCTGTTTCATAGGACGCTTTCCTTGACTTTAATAACCTACTAAGGTGACATACTTTCTGTTGGCTACACGGATTTCCTTCCATAAAATGACAAGATGAAACATGACATAAATTTATACACATAACTGAACAGTTTATTACATGGTTTTTAAGGCGTTAAAGCGTCTTAAGGTGATCTAGGGGTGCTCTGACGCCTAGGCGGGCGCTTTGGACGCCTAGGTGCCTAAGCGGTCATTTTTTCGAGGCGGAGGAGGGGTGCCTGGACGCCCAGGCGATGCCTTAAAAACCATGGTTTATTATGGTAATGGACCAACCGTATCCTGTAGTTGTTCATCAGTGACATTGTTCTCCTAACCAAGCAAACATATATACAATGACATACATAAATTGGAAATCAGTACTGCACCTATTTGAGCAAATTTCATGGAACCCCTTGTACCTTAGACCAAACCCAACAAAGTTAAAATTCGAAGTAACCTTTCTGTAGCATGCCAATTTGCCAACTAGAACTTTAAAGCTTGTGGCTGATGTGGCAAGGTTGTGGGATAGCTTAGCCCCTTGCAGATCCCTCGGGGCCATGCATCCAAGACAACACTTTATTTGACTTGTGGCAAGCTCTGTCTTCACCATAACAGGCTGGTTTGGTTAGCGACTTACTCGACCATAATTTTGTTTAGTGTATGCATGCCATGATTTGAAAAAAGAGAATATCTTACTATTTAATTTCCTGATAGGTTGATCAAATTATCTCTAGTTCTAGATCCTAGATCCATTACACTTAATCTTTATTGTATGTTGATTTCTTACTAAATGTGAACTTTTTATGCTTCTGTTTTATTTATGGAAACACGTGTTGCTCTTTTCTATTTACCCAGGAATAGAATAGAATATATCTTGGCTGGTTACTATAAAAATCAGCTAATGAAACAGAAGTCCTTTTTAATAGGAAATATAGTCTAGCATATGTCAACTTCCAGACTGCTGTGTTCTTATTATGTTTGCTTTGCAGGCATAAATGGAAAAATGCGAGATTACCAACTAGCTGGGCTTAATTGGCTCATAAGACTGTATGAGAATGGTATTAACGGGATATTGGCAGATGAGATGGTATGTCTGACGTGCTAACCACACAATAAGCACTCACAGCAACCCTTTTAGTATTTTATTCTATCAGCAAGGTGGTAATGTTCAATGCAAGTTACCGACTTTATCCTTGGCTCGGCATTTCTTTACTCAGGGTCTAGGGAAAACTCTTCAAACTATTTCACTGATGGGTTATCTGCACGAATTCAGAGGAATAACTGGTCCTCACATGGTTGTTGCGCCAAAGTCCACTCTTGGTAACTGGATGAAGGAAATAGCTCGTTTTTGTCCCATTTTGCGTGCTGTGAAATTCTTGGGCAATCCAGAAGAGAGGGTTAGTCTTCATCCCTGTTTCTGAATCATTATTGTTACTTCAGCTGGCATGTTACTTACAGTACTGTTTGGTCAGAATCATATAAGGGAGAAACTACTACAGCCAGGAAAATTTGATGTGTGCGTAACAAGTTTTGAAATGGCAATCAAAGAAAAAACTGCATTGAGGCGTTTCAGCTGGCGCTACATTATTATTGATGAAGCTCATCGGATAAAAAATGAAAACTCTCTTCTGTCGAAGACCATGAGGCTTTTTAGCACCAACTATCGTCTACTCATCACAGGCACTCCACTCCAGGTAGGTTATGTTGGGCATTACTGTTTCCTTGTATTATACATACATCACCTGTTAAAATTGCCGAACACATTGATTTATATTATATTCCTTAATCTTATTTTTTCAGTTTCATCACTTACTAAAGTTTTATATTGCAGAACAATCTCCATGAACTTTGGTCTCTACTCAATTTCTTGCTGCCTGAGATATTTAGTTCTGCAGAGACCTTTGATGAGTGGTTCCAAATTTCTGGTGAAAATGATCAACAGGAGGTTGTCCAGCAGCTTCATAAGGTACGGACAACACTCCTGCAAAACGAGTCAGTATGTTTGAATTAACATATAATTCGTGTTTGCAATTTTTTAAGGTTCTTCGACCATTTCTTCTTCGGAGGCTTAAATCTGATGTTGAAAAGGGTTTACCTCCAAAGAAAGAAACTATCCTTAAAGTTGGGATGTCCCAGATGCAAAAGCAGTACTATCGAGCTCTGCTTCAGAAAGATTTGGAGGTTATTAATGCTGGTGGTGAACGCAAAAGGTTGCTTAACATAGCTATGCAGTTACGCAAGTGCTGCAACCATCCATATTTATTCCAAGGGGCAGAACCGGGCCCACCTTACACAACTGGTGACCATCTTGTTGAGAACGCTGGTATCTACTCATTCTGGCCATTTTGTTGTCACCATTTTATAAGCCTACTTCGTTGCTTATTAACTATTTGATATTTACTATAGGAAAAATGGTTCTGTTAGATAAATTGCTGCCCAAATTGAAGGACCGTGACTCCAGAGTGCTTATTTTCTCACAGGTGGTTATTTATCTTATACTACCTCAGTTCCTTAATATAAGATGTTTTGGCAGTTTGAATTGGGAACGGAGGGAGTACCACACAGCTTTTGAATGTCAGTATAGCCATAGCATATTATGAAGTTCCACGGGCACACATGAGTTACTGAACATGTGCACATTGTTACAGTTTATTAATTTCCTGCAAAATACCTTGCTTTGTTTGACATATCACTATCCTGCAGATGACCAGGCTTTTAGATATCTTGGAAGATTATCTTATGTACAGAGGGTATCAATATTGCCGAATAGATGGAAATACAGGTGGAGAAGATCGTGATGCATCTATCGATGCATTTAACAAGCCAGGAAGCGAGAAGTTCGTTTTCTTGCTATCAACCAGGGCTGGTGGCCTTGGTATCAACCTTGCCACTGCTGATGTTGTGGTTCTTTATGATAGTGACTGGTATGCTGTTTTGTTAGACTGCAAATTGTGAACCTAGAAGTTGAATCTTATGTCTTTTATGTTGCAATGTATCTGCAGGAATCCACAAGCTGATCTTCAAGCTCAAGACCGTGCACATAGGATAGGCCAAAAGAAAGAAGTTCAAGTTTTCCGATTTTGCACGGAGGTTTCTTAATTTTAGTCAAGAATATCAAAATACTGCTTTTGGTAGGTCTTATCTTTCTAATAGTGAAACTAAAATGCAGTACACCATCGAGGAAAAAGTAATTGAGAGAGCGTACAAGAAGCTTGCATTGGATGCTTTGGTCATTCAACAAGGACGATTGTCAGAGCAGAAAAGTGTTTTTTTGCTCTTTGTTATTGATATATTTTGAATTATTTTCTGTTGTAGTAGAATATGGAATTGTCTGACCTTATCGTTTTCTATGCAGCTGTCAATAAGGATGATCTGTTGCAGATGGTGAGGTTTGGTGCGGAAATGGTGTTCAGTTCCAAGGATAGCACAATAACAGATGAGGATATTGACAGAATTATAGCTAAAGGAGAAGAGACAACAGCAGAGCTTGATGCAAAAATGAAAAAATTCACAGAGGACGCCATTAAGTTTAAAATGGATGATAGTACGGAGCTCTCTCTCTCTCTCTCTCTCTCTCTCTCTCTCTCTCTCTCAATATCTGAAATCATTTTTTTCCTCCAGCTGCTGAATTGTATGATTTTGATGATGATAAGGTAATGATCTGTCCACTTCATGTGCTTGAGTTTTTGCTTAGTGTATTATCCAGTACCAACTAACTCTTCATTTTGATTGCTTAAAGGAGGAAAACAAGGCTGATTTTAAGAAAATTGTTGGTGACAATTGGATTGAGCCACCCAGGAGAGAGAGGAAGAGGAAGTATGTGACCCTTTTTTGGTGTACTGCATTAAGTTTTTTCACTGTTACTTGTAATTTACCTCTGACTTGTTCTTGTAGTTACTCTGAGTCTGAATACTTTAAGCAAGCACTTCGGCAAGGAGCACCAGCAAAACCTAGGGAACCACGGATTCCAAGAATGCCCCATTTGTACGTTCTTTTAGTGTTACTGTCCACTTTTTTCTCTAAAAACTTTGATGTTGCTTATTCGTTGGTATTGCCTTCTAACTGTTTATGTCTTAATGTTAGGCATGATTTCCAGTTCTTCAACAGCCAAAGGCTAAATGAACTGTATGAAAAGGAAGTCCGATACCTCATGGTAATTTCTCAGCTAGATGTTGAGGAACATCTTAAACATTTTTTCTGCTTTTATGCTTCGTTCGACAATCTCTTTACACTTCACTATTGCCCCACTACAGTCCATTGTTTTTCAGTTGTCATTGATAATTGGTGCCTAACTTAATATTTACAATGTAGCAAGCCAACCAAAAGAAAGATACCATTGATGGTGAAGATGAAGGTACTGCTAACTCTTGCTTCTCTAAGTTGTATTACAGCATCTAGTAAGATTGTGCTGACGATATATTCTTCTGCAACCCTCAGATCAATTGGACCCTTTGACTGCGGAGGAGCAGGGGGAGAAGGAGCAGTTATTGGCAGAGGTTGGATGCTATGCAATTTCGTAAGTCATTGATTATCTCTAATCTTTCTCTCGACATTCTTGTTTACTATGATGCAAAAATTTCAGGGTTTTGCAACATGGTCAAGGAGAGACTTCAACACTTTTATTCGTGCATGTGAGAAATATGGTCGCAATGATATAAAGAGTATATCCTCTGAAATGGAAGGAAAGACAGAAGAAGAGGTTCAACGATATGCTAAAGTTTTCAAGGAGAGATACAAGGAACTGAGTGGTAAGTCACTGAGTCAATTTATTAGACATGATTGATGGGTGAATGATGAATTGCAACATGTCTCAGATAGGGTTATACTCCCTCTGTTTCATAATATAAGATGTTTTAGCTTTTCTGAAACGAATGTATCTAAATGCTTTTTAGTGTGTGGTTCACTCTGAACCTACATACTAAAAGATGTCTAGATACATCTGTTTCACAAAAGGTAAAATGTTATATATTTTGAAACTGAGGGGGTACTACATAAATCCTCATCATGCAACATGTCTCAGATAGCAACTGACTGCTTGTTGGGTGAATGATGAATTGCAAATAAATGTCTTGTCTTGACTAATTTGTGGTTTGTCATTTCTAATCAGATTATGATAGAATTATTAAAAACATTGAAAGGGGTGAGGGAAGGATAAGCCGCAAGGATGAGATTATGAGAGCCATTGGAAAGAAGTTGGACCGCTACAAGAACCCATGGTTAGAGTTGAAAATCCAGTATGGCCAAAATAAAGGGAAGTTCTACAATGAGGAATGTGACCGTTTTATGGTATGTCCTCTCCCTCTTGATGCACACTGCTTAATGTTTGTGATATGGTTAACAACCAGTTATATTTCAGCTATGCATGGTGCACAAACTTGGTTATGGTAACTGGGATGAACTTAAAGCTGCCTTCCGCATGTCACCATTGTTCCGATTTGATTGGTTTGTGAAGTCCAGAACTACGCAAGAGTTGGCTAGGCGATGTGACACCCTTATCCGTCTAGTTGAGAAAGAGAATCAGGAATATGACGAGCAAGAGAGGCAGGCACGGAAAGACAAAAGGCTTGCTAAGGTAGTTCTTGAACATTACTCGAAGTCTTTCATCTTTTCATTTTGCAAGTATTAGAATCATCATTATCTATGACCTTCTGTTAATTTTTTCCTTACTGTGCTTGAATGAATGGTTTATGATTACTCCCTAGATACATCTGAAGCTAGACAAATCTGAGAACATTAATTTGGATCGGAGGGAATATAATAATCGTGGTGACTTTACCTTACTGACCTGGTCTTGTATATATCTTTTGCCACTCAGAACATGACTCCCACTAAGCGAGCTGCATTAAGGGTTTCAGATGGTGAGACAACTCCAGTGAATTCATCCAAGAGGCGACGTCAGTCCCTTATGGACGATTATGTGAGCTCGGTATGTCAAGTATTCCACTACTCCTATTGTATTCCACTACTCTGCTATTGCTCCCCACCCCACTACTCACACAGGGAGCTGAAAACCTGTTAATGGGATGTATTCTTCTGCTAACTAATTCTTAACAATGTTGCAGGGAAGGCGTAAGCGTGCGTGATCTGTCTCCTGCCTTAAGGAGATTTAGAGAGGTCGAAATGTTTTCGATGCTGCTGCTTCTAATGCACGAAGCTTCCAAGATTGCTATATGCTCAATTAGTTGTCGGTTAAGTTACAACTTATCCAAGATTGCTATATGCTCAATTAGTTGTCGGTTAAGTTACAACTTATCCAAGATTGCTATATGCTCAATTAATTGTCGGTTAATGTGTTCTGCTGCCATTTGGTCACCTGTACTGCACTTGGATCAGTTTGATTGTTGCCCTGTCTTTTTGGTACATTCTTTGTACTCCCGTTCCAAAATAAGTGATTTAACTTTGTCTAGATATGCATGTATCCTAGATATGCTTTAGTGTCTAGAGACTTACGAATCTAGAAAAAGTTGAGTCACTTATTTTAAGAGTACTAAATTATTGCCAGTCTAGCTTTTGAGATTCTGAATGACCTTAGGTTGTTACATTTTCCATGGTTTCCAGTTATCATTTTGCTTTTGTGTTTTTAACTTTTTAACATTAGAACCACTATTGGCTTTTGTGCGTGTCAATAAATGAGCTTGTGTTTGCGACGCTTTTGAGATTGTCAATCTACTGGGGTGAATATACTGGATTGGTTTCTACTCCCTCCGTTCATAGCTTTGTGAAATAAATGTACGTAAACGCCTTTTAAACAGGGGAAAGGCTTGTTAAAATCCAACAAACATCCCTACGTAAACTAACTCATACAAACTTACTACTCCCTTTGTAAAATAGATGTTGCAAGTTTATCTAAATTTGGATTTATCTAGACTAAATAGTGTCTAAATACATTAAATTTTGACAGTTTTTACATCTATTTTGGGATGGAGGGAGTACTAGGCATGTCCAAAGTGTGTATTGACTATGTTGCACTCACTCACGATTTGCCACGCACCTGTTTGTCCACCACTAAGATAAGAAGTAGAACTTTTTGAAAATCATTGAGAAACTAGTTTTCGAAAGCCGGTGTTTCTAAAAATAGTTTTCTTGTCTAACGACCATGCTAACTAAGGTTCTTCTATAGTAAGGATGACTCTGATACCAAGTCCGTGGGGCCCTCTCGGATTAATCCCCCGAGAATTCGTGTTACACATACACCATGATCCTATGATCAGTTTATCGTGGACAAGTATCAAAGTAACATTATGGCTACATTAGTCATCAACAACGGAACTTTGTCAAAATGTAGAGATTGAGCCATGCTTTAACCTACAGACAGCTGATTGGGAGAACGTCCTAGCTCGCATAGTCGTCAACATCACCTTCTTCTTCCTTACTTTTCGAATCTGACCAAGTTAATAGCTAGGAACAATGCCAATGAGTACTTTGAATGTATTCACAAACTTCCTTAAGAGAATAATAATAACAAGAGAATATACAATATGACTGTGTAGTAGGAGGGCGCTAAGAGGTTTTTTTTTCTCAAATAGTTTCTCTTGTAGATATAGCATCTACATATCTTTCTTGAATTTTTTTATCAAACATTTTGGAAAACCCTTTTTGATAAGTTTCAGAAAACACTAGGATTGGGTCACCCATTCGTTTCTTCCTTCCGATCATGCCATTACCAAACTCCTTTCTGACCATCCCATGGTCAAAACACTTTCAAAGCCATTGCTTTTCCGAAATCTTTTTTAAAAACAAAACTAGCACCGCTCTATAGTAGTTTGTTCAACCCGTCCATAATCGTAGACACAGCTATTAAAATAAATTTACACTCTACAGAGGTTGTACACTTTACCCACACCAATCGGGTACACTGCCCTGATCTCTTATGGATCATGGGTCGAGTAACCGATCAAGACTCCAGATGCCACTCTAGTATAGGTCCTACCCTATGAGTTGTTCCTCTCAATGCAGGGACGTTCGACCAAGGACCAACCAGAGCGCATTCCGACTCCTCGAGAGTGGGGACTTTCACTGAGAGGCTCATAGTATCGTCGGACTGCTCCTAGGGGTAGTTCGCACTTCCTGCAGGTGCTTGTCTAACAGTTGACCCTTTTTGTAAAGAAAACCCAGCATTTGAGAGATGTGATCCCTTATAAGTAGTTGTGAGAATTCCCATACCAGAGCGGCAAACTTCAAGTCCAGCCCTGTCCCATACTAGGGTAAATGTGGTTGCACGGGTTAAGTTGTTATAGCTAAAGCTACAAAGAAATGGGTGCGTTTTCGTAGACATTTTTCCTCCTCTTGCCTTCAGCATCATTTGTAAAACAAAACCTTTTTACTTTTCTCAAACTTCTCTTGGTAGGTCAAACCTCACCAAGGTTTTATCATAAAACATTTTGTAAAACCTTTCCGGAGTCTTCCCATCCTATAGTTTTGCTTCGGCTAAAACGGGGTCTCCAAAGGGCAAGTAGGTGTCATCAATGAGGTTGTACTTAGTAGTACAAATGTGTAATGGTTTGGAGGAGCCAAGCCACTACCAAATATAGATTATCATATAATAAACAATGAAGTTTTTATAAACAGTAGGTAAAACATGCATAAGTAAAATAGTAGGATAGGGCTTATGAGCAAGAAGGTGGCTTGCATGAGATCAGCAATCTGGCGATATATGTCCCTGGACTTCTTAGAAAACCATAATAATAATAACCATCTTCTTCGGATCTTTGATATAACTGCAACTATCGTCATCAAAGATCATACATGCAAGCAAACAAGGTCATAATCAACACAAGGCATACAAGAACAAATATAATACATCAAGCAAACATAAAACATATAGATCACTTCAGTAGGTTTTGATAGATTGAGTTTGATGCAATTGAAATTTCTAGAGATGCACTTCCAGAGCTTCTTTTATGATTTAATTGCCAAATACCACCTAATGAAGGGGTTTTGTAACACCCTTGAATCGGCCCTATGCAGATTTTAGCGCTTCCCGCTAAATCCGCATAAAAACGATTCAAAGATGCCCACCAAGCACTTGCGTGCGGGTGGAAAATGAAGTAATACCATTATACAATAGATCATGATGGAACACACAGAACATATATATACAACCACGACTCCACAAGTCAAGAATACATATATACAATACGAAGATCCAAATCAGCTTGAAAACGATACAACATCTGAGTACGAATAAGAAGCAAACTAGGCTAAGAGCCCTGAAAATAACCAATGGCGTCCACAACCCTACCTAGGACAAGCCGGAAGGGTAACCCTGCTAACGACGTCAAACTCATACCTGTTAAACAAAAGGGGTGCCGACAAAGGGCAAAGGAAAAAGGGAGTGGTTAGTACTGAGGCCAGTACACAGCGAGTCTAGAATTCGGCGGCTCTCGCCTACATAGGTATGGTGGACTAAAGCGGCAACGAAGCATGTACTACACAACCTATAGAGACTCGATACAACTGTCGGCTATTAGAGAGGATAAGAAAGACCTATTTAGAAACAACCTGATACTAACACCAAACATATCCATCCTGGTATTTCCCCCTCGAGACCAAACGAGGAAGTCATCCCGAGGAACTCACAAAGTTGACAGTTTTATTTATTCATTTCATGGTGGTTGTCCAACTAACTAGTGATATTAGATCCATGTCAAATTATAATAGTAATTCTTTACTTATAGTTTTCTACGATCGAGAAACTGTGCTCCAAGTCGGCCATAACCGCGGACACAGCTTTTCAAAAATATTTAACCCTGTAGGGGTGCACCAAAGTATCCACACGCACTTCAACCTTGTTTTCAGATCTGATATGAGCAAGATCTTGAACATAAACCCAACGGTATGTCGACGGGGCTTCAGACACGACGTCTTCCAAACCCAAAGCAAGTACATGGGGGCCACCCCACTAAGCTACCCGCAACAAAGTCGGACATCTTCGATACGGATCCATGGTATGTGGTGACGACTGTAAACGACTAGGAACCCAAAAGTATGATTGGGCTTATCGATACAGTGGAAATATGGCACGGGGTTCCTAAACAGTACATGCGCTCCACGCGCAATCGTAAATAAAGCAGTAAAGCATGACATAAGTACAAGATAGTAATAAAGCCCAAACTAGTTTGTGGCCCCCAACACAGTGCTTTGAAATAAGGTAGTAAGCCGATGGGGGTGCCCACACACCCACCTGTGGTTAGCACGCTCGATCTCGGAATAGGTGTCAAGAACTCGGGTCCTAGGTGGATACAAGTGGGCGGTTAAAAACCAAATATTGACTATTACCCACCGGTGCCTCTGCATTATATCTATTTCCAGCATTTTAATTGATAAGTTGTAATGAAAGCCATGATCATCTCCACCATTAAGCATGTGCCAACCTTCCACAACGGTGGAACGACAGCAACACGAAGCAACACCTGAGAAAGCAACTACGACTCGCAAGGCTGACTGTCTATCAAACAACAGGCAATAGGATGTGTCCAAAGCAATATAGGGGCTGCAAGGAATATAAATGGCGCACGGAAACTAAAGCATCACAATACAGATAACAATAGATCAACATGAGGAAGTAACAATACAGACATAAACGCAAAATAGGTAGAAAAGGGGAGAATGCTTGCCTGGGAAACACTGCCGAAGATACATTATCTGAAAGACTTGCCGATACTCGCATCAACTCATCAGCCTAATCCGTGAAGAAGCAAAGCACTAAAAGAAACATTAGATGCAATATTTAATAGTACGACAGAAGATTGGGCATGATGCATGCCATGGCAAAGGTGCGATGCAACTAGGCAATGTTAAGCGGAATCGGAATCCCGACAATTAATTAGATTGTTCATGTTGTTTAGGTATGCCGCAATTTAGATGTTGTATTAACAAGGCAAAATATGGCATCGGTTCTCTACACAAATTTAAATGGAACCAATATAAGACTAGAATAGCCCGTATATACCCTCCACCTTTAATTATGAGGTGAATCGACAAAGTACCCCCAAACAAATGAATATGTATGCGAGCATGAACAATTTAATTGTAACAAGTGATAATGTCATATTATAAAAATAGGGGTCTTGGAAAGGGTATCACATTAGGGTTTGGAACCGATGGTCTTGGGGTTCGGGCTCGGCAAGATCAGGGCTTCGGATCCGGGAAGAAGGTCTTGGCGTTCCGTGTCGAAGGCCTTCGGGTACAGAATCTTCAGTTCCATGTCATTGACCTAGAGGTTCCGGCTTCGGGTGTTCGTGGAGAACTTGGTTCGGCATCGGTGGTCGAGGGTGAACTTGTTCGGTGCCGTGGTGATCTTGTTAGTCGGTTGCGGTTCTCGTATTGCGTCAACATCACCGCATCAGTAGCCCGCGGCACACTATCTCCATCTTCACACGTGTCACACCAACAGCACGTCACCACACCACACACCCACCCATCCTCACAAACACATCCACTTGCGGTCAGGACATGGCAGGGGGTGACGAGCTCGAGGGCGAAGGAGATGGTGATGCAGAGGTTCCAGGCGGTGCTGACCTTGCTGTTTGGTGGCCGAAACGAGGGCGTCCTCGCGCGGGGCAGGGAGACGACGACGTGCGGACTCCTGGCGAGGAGAACGCGCGAGGCAGCTGCTCGTGGGGCTTCACGGAGGCGGGACCGCAGGGAGAGTGGCGGGAAGAGGGGCACAGGGGCGGTGAAGACGCTTCTGTAGGGGCTCGGGGTCACGTGCACGGGAGGAGTAGAGGACGGCACACGGAACGAGGGGATCCCGCCGGGAACAGGTAGACGGCGACATCCATGGGAGGTGAGCTCGTGCAGCACCGTGACAAGAGCTTGCGAGGTCGAGGCGGAGGACGATGGCGGCTGAAGGGCTGAGCCGGGGCGCTCGTGGGGTCGCGGTCGAGCCCGGAGGCACGCATCACAGGGCGTTGGCACTGCAGGAACTCGGCGGCGGGGCGATGAGGAGGGGTGCGGGCTCGAGGCGGCCTAGGGCGGTGGGGCGGGCTTCTCTGTGAGAGGGGACCGGAGAGAGCGGTGGGGGCAACGACGCTCAGGTGGCCATGTAGGCCGGGGGTTCGAGGCGCTAGGAGGTTCGGTCGAGGGAGAGAGGGGTAGGTGAGGGCGGCTGTGCGGGGTGACGCGAGGTGGGCCCGATTGGTGAGGCCAGGCGCTAGGTGCGTTGTACGTGGCGTTGACGCGGAGTGGTCGATCGCTGGGGCGGGTCGCACGGGAGCGGGCAGCGAGGCAGCGTGTGGTGTGGGTGCGTGTCGGCTGGGGTGGTGGTAGGTAGGTACGGGTTTGCGGCAGTTAGGGTTTAGGTTAGGTGGTGGGCTGCTAGGGGTGGTAGTCTGGCTGGGCCTTTGGCCTGGCCGGCTGACTCCCCCCAAATTAAATAGTCTTACTTATTTATTTATTTTGTTTTATTTAGACTGTTGTAAATAGTTTTAGTCAAATAAAATCTCCGGAAAAGACCGGGGTTTTATCATTTGAAATAAAGAGGGAGAACTTAGAAAACAAAGATAGACTTTAGGAAAATAGTTTTAGGAAAATCATGTAGTATGTCATGATGATACTCAAATGTAATGTGACATGACGACATGAGCATGCTATCATGATGATGCACAAAATAAAAACAACACACGATTTTCTAGTAGTGGTTTTACCCAGGGTGCTACAGGTTTTGACTGAGGCCTGGGTCTGTATGATATAAATATACAAAAAGATATCAACAGATATATATTGAAATAACAAGGCCAACATAAGTGGTTTCATGATTTTATCATTTTTTCTTAATTATTTATGATTATTTTAGTGGAAATAACCCTAGTTTAGATGAATAAATCACTAGAAAAGATCTGTAGCTCAAATAAATTTGTGCTAATACTATATTGTATATCTTTGAGTTAGTGCTTTTTGAGAGTTGGAATCACTTTAAAATAATTACCAGAATGCCCTTGAGAAAATCCCAAAGTCTGTTCTGTAGTCAAATTTTCTTTTTAACTAGATTTATTCTACAGGTCCAAATGGCATGAGACGAATGAAAATGGGTAGGTACTACAAGTATCTTCTAAAATAAATTGGGATCATCATTTTTGGAGTTGTGAAGCTACTGTAAATATTTATCTAGTGGAAATACCATATGCAGAAGGTTTTAGTTCCCTAAAAATCACTAGAAAATCAATAAATCTTGATCTCCCGAGGTTTGATAGGTAGTAAAGTACCGCTACAATGAGAGTTGGAATTAACTCAATATGTTCTCTAGATTTATCTAAATAATTTTTTGAAGTGTGAATTGAGGTGATTTTGTTATTTTTACCACTTTAGAAATGTAGATCTATTTGGTAAGAATCCAATACCACAAGAAAGGTACCTTTAATATCCACCAACATAAATTGGATTCAAATCATTTGGGCATGTACATCTCTAGGAAATATTTTATGTGTACAAAGGGTGCTTTAATTGGATCAATTTACCCAAAAATCTTTACATGACATATGGGGATGGGGCTTGTACCATTGGATAGATCTGGTGATCAGTTACTCTTATAAACTTTTAATCATAATTTCTTGGTTGTTTACCTATTTTTGAATTAAACTAAACCTACTGGTCAGATTTGAGAAAAGGAAAAAGGGATTGAAAAGGAAAAACAGCCGACCAGGCCGGATTTGACAGTAGCAGGCCGTACTACGCTTTGTCGGCCCAGCTTGCCTACCCGCGCACGCGCGCAACGACGCATTTCAAATGGCCGAGCGTCCCATTGGTCCGTGGCCTAGGTGCTCGCAGTAGTAAGCAGCATCGCCAGCTGTCAGATCAAGTTTAGATCGATGACATGCGGTCTTCTTCTACCCGTTGACGCGAGGCACAGGCGGGAACCCTAGAGAGATGTAGTACAGTGCCGTGGCTCACCTAGGAGGGGTCTTGGACGAGGGGGATACCATGGGGAGATGCGATTATCGACGAAGATCTCAACGCGGGGCATCACGAGGGGAGTTGGCGCCGGAGAGGAGCTCGCATGATAGTGCTAGTCGGGGTGGCCTTGAGCTCACCGACGTTGTCCTCTAGGCATCAGCATGTCGAAGAAAAGGAGGGGATTAGATGGTTCTTGAGAATAGGTTCAATCCAGGGCGAAGAGGGAGGGGAAAAGAGGTAGGGATCAAGCCATGCAAGCCTAACCATGGGAATGGCCAAAGCATTTTCCCTGGCTTATCCTGGACAATAGAGTGAGAGGGACGCTCTAGGTGGCTAGGAGAGGGGTGAGGCAGGGGAGAGGAGTGGAAATGAGTCAGGGGAAGGGTTTCTTGGCCTCTGGCCTTTTTGTCCCGAAATGTATCGGTTCATGGTGAACCAAGCTTATTTGTGAGCTAGGGCACGGTCTAGAGGCTTCCCATTGGCTGCTAGGGGTGGCGGAGAGAGGGGCTCGGGGTCCAAGTCATGCAACAAGGGGGCAGAGGAGAGGTAGTGCTGCAGCAGAAAAAATGGCAAAGCTTGCTTGTCTCTCATTTTCTTCTTCTCCAAACATAAGAGACAAGGGATAGGGTAGAGCTATAGTGTTTGTCTACAATGGTGACGACCATGGTTGATAGGGTTTTCTACGTGATGTCTACACACTTCTATTCTTGTAGACAGTTGTTGGGCCTCCAAGTGCAGAGGTTTGTAGAACAACATCAAGTTTTCCCTTAAGTGGATCACCCAAGGTTATCGAACTCAGGGAGGAAGTGGTCAAAGGTATTCCCTCTCAAGCAACCCTGCAATCAAGATACAAGAAGTCTCTTGTGTCCCCAACACACCCAATACAGTTGTTCAGGTGTATAGGTGCACTAGTTCGGCGAAGAGATAGTGAAATACAAGTGGTATTGATAATTATAAGTGGTAACGGTGCTAGAAAATAGCTTGATGGCGTGGAAGATACTAAAGGCAAACTGAAATAAAGATGGAAGCAAGCAAACATGTAACAGATCTAATTGCAAACCGTGTTTCAGTGCTTAGAAACAAGGCCTAGGGATCATACTTTCACTAGTGAACACTCTCATATAAATATCATCTCTTTATGATACTACTCTGAACTACTCTCCGGTTGGACACTCTAATCCATGGTAGGGCTATAACAGCACTCCTCAAAGTTTGCTTTCCGCATCTAGATAACCCCACACTGTCACCTTGAGCACTAGATGCTTCCAACAAACACCACAATTTCATAGAGACATCCAACTCCAAATATAACTCATAACAAGTATGTGTAATCTCTAGCCTAAGTGCCACCATGGTGTGCACGCTGTCACTTTCACACACATGGGGAGAGCAGAGATCTATTAAAGCACTTGAGTAGCAAGGTAGATCTACTTGATTACAAAGCTCATGATCACAATATGATCATGCATAGAGAGAGAGATGAACACATAGCTACTGGTAGAACCCTTATCCTTGAGAGCGAACTACTCCCTCCTCATCATGGGAATCAACAATGGTGATGGAGATGGCGGTGCAAATCGATGGAGATGGCTCCGAGGGCACTTCCCCGTCCCAACAGAGTGCCGGAATAGAGACTTTCTGTCCCCCGAATCTCCCCTTCGGTGGCGGCAGCGCTGCGGAACTTTTCGTGGCTGGAGGCTTAACTATTTAGGGTTTTTGCATCGGGAGGCATCTTATAGGCGAAGAGGCAAGGTCGGTGGGCGGCCAGGGGGGCCACACCACCTAGTGGCGTAGCCAGGGCTAGCCCGCGCCACCACATGGTGTGGCCGCCCTGTGGCCCCTCTCCGTCTCGTCTTCTGGCTCCGTGAGTCTTTCGGTAAAATATCGACTTTGGCTTTTGTCTAGTCTAATTCTGAGAATATTCTTTTTTTGACTTTCCTAGAACCAAAAATAGCAGAAAACAGGGGACTGACACTGTGGCATCTTGTTAATAGGTTAGTCCTAGAAAATGCATAAAAGTATCTCCAAATGTAGACAAAACATAAGCAAGTAGATACTAAACAATCATAGAACATCAAAAATTATAGATACGTTAGCAACGTATCACTACGGTGCACACATGCCCATGTTTGGTGAGGGTTTCATTGGGTTTTGGTTTAAGTTTTGTCAAATATCCCATTTGGCCATATTGGTTGATCATGAACAAGTTCTCAAGAGATGATCTTGGCAAGTTGGGACAATGATGCTGGTATTTTGGTAAGGTCAAGATACACCTCTATCAATTATTTGGGGTTTATTTGATCAGTTTAGATCCCTTTTATATCCATTATTCAAAAAGTGTTGAAACTATTTTATGGATTTGATTTGAGATTTTTGAATTGTACAAGGATGGTTTTTGTTTTAAGATGGTCCAAAATACGATATCACACCATGGATAATTTTCCCGAGATTTATTGATGGAGAAAAGTATTTAAAAATTTATTTTATCATTAAAGGAAAAAGGCAAAAAGAATTAGTGAAACTCTTCAACAATATTTATTTTTGAAGTGGGAATATAGGCTTTGATAAGTAGGCCTAAAATGTGCATAAATTTGGCAAAGTGTTTTGGAGAAAAAAAACTCGCTTTCATAGAGAGAGTTTTGGGGTTTTTGTCAATTAAATAAATTTAATAGTTTTTGGGCCAAAATAATTATGGTAATCCTTTGATATATTTTTATATGCAAGGTAGATGATGTCCACATGTTGTATCTACCATTTTCAACCTTGGTTTTTTAAAATCCAACTTGATTTTGGTGCAAAACAAGGAAAAGAGGATCTTGGGCACCATTAATTTTCTACTACCAAAACCTGGTTGGATTTAGGAGCTCAAAGATCCCCTTGGTTTATGGGATATATGGAGGGATAAACCAAGTGATGTAGATCGCCATGGTGCAGAGGTTTGAGGTTGATCATGATTGAGCTCTCCAAGGATTGATGCCAAACTTTGAATAAAATAAGGTTGTCATAGCAGAATATTAATTAGCTTCACAAACCATGTGGGTTTTAGAAGCAAAGAGATCCAATTGGAACATGTGAAGTATGGATGAATATACATGAGAACAATATAATCATGCAAAGAGTTGGTCAAAATAAGATAACATGGAGATGTGAGCTTCTGCCAAAGTAGGCATGTTGGGAAGATTTGCAGGAAAGATTAATTTGTTGTCTGTCAAACCATCAAGAAAAAGTGGGTTAAAGGATGGTTTAGCCAAGGGAAATAGTGGGACTTGGTAGACCTTAAGATGTTCTACAACATGGTTCAAGTTCATTTCCAAAAATGCACAAGGGTTGAGAAGGAGGGAGTCTCAAAGATGTGATATTGATAACCGTTTTCTAGACTTGGTCATAGTTCGCAGATTTTGGGTTTTGACTAGGATACAAAAGGAGATGAATTTGAGAGATTGCTAGGTTCCAAACTCATCATCAAGGGCATGAAACTAAAGTGTAGATTGATTAGAAAGGACCCATGCTTGGGGTTGGTCTTCATTGACTTGGAAGCTTCTAGAAGGGGATAATTTCAGAAGTGATCTGGTTAAGGGTTTTAGATGATCACCTAGTGGCTAGAGATCAGATCTAGCTTTGAAATCTTGCTTAGGGTTTGTAAACTTAATTTATCTTGATCCTAGAGGATGAGCTCCTAGGGTAACTCATATTACTTCCTAAGCAAACAAATTAGACAACAGATCAAAGCAAATCATCTAACAACAGATTAAGGGAACTCATCTTACAAGCAAAACAAATCTACTCCTATGGATACCTCCAAGCCTAGTTTGAGGTAAGGATGGCTATTTTAAAAGGTTGTATTTTGAAGTAGATGAGAGTCCCTTGGTATTTCTACCAAGAGTAGAGTTCACGGTTTTATAAAATGTTCAAGAAAGCCTAGGGGTAAGAGGATTTGAAGGTTCTGTCTTGAAAACATAGGGAGATTATATCATATAGATCTCCATAGTTTTGTAAATCGAAACTAAGAAAATAGTTGTTGCTGCAAAGGCATCTTGGCTCAAGTTTTTGAAATGCCAAAACATTTGAGAATATGGAAAATAAGCCATGACTATTTTGTGAAATAGCTTTTGTCAACTGAGGGTTAGTTAAGGAGTATCTCATCTGCTACACATTCAGATGCATAAGTACAAACAAACAACAAGCAACATCGCATGACTAAACAAGAAAACGTTTTTGTTCCCCATGATTTTTGCATTTTGGATAACTAATTAGGGTTGCTGAAAGTGGGATGTTACACGATCATCATGCGGTGTCTCGAAACAACGAACTTTCTTAATGGTGCATACTAAAGGAAGAACACATTTTATCTTGATATTTAAATGATGGATCATCTTATAATGCTAATAAAGCGCCATACAAGCAATATAAGATGTAAACAAACATCATATGCAAAAAGTGATATGATATGGTTCTTGCACTTGATCACTATCGTGTGCATCATGGTATGATCTTCATCATTCCTATATGTGTAAGGCCAAGGTCTATGGAACTTACACTTCGGTATGCTATATTTTCCAAGAGTATCAAACCATACTACAAAATATAACATTACCATATCATGACACTTTCCTGGCAACAACTAAACTAGATGCTTCTAATATATCATCTGCATGTTTTTACGTGGCTTAGGGCTTTTGGTCAGCAAACCATTCTTACCTACGAACATGGAACCATAACAATCATAATAAAATTATTAGCAACTCGTTGTAAATCAGATATTGACTATAGTAGGAGAGACAGACACCCGCTAGCCACTTATGCAAAACTAGTTGCATGTCAAGCGTGGAACATGTCTCATATGCGAGGACATGTAAGGTTAGTCCAGGACGCTTCATCCCACTATGTCACAAATATCCAAAATACATAGAAGAAGCAATAACATGATCATCCATGCCCACATAATCATATGTGTTCTACCCATGCAAAGCATATACGCATAGATCAGGCTGTGGTACCACTGTTGGGTTCACAACATAGAAAATATTCCTACTATATGAACAACTAAGCACCAATATCTATCTACCTAGATATAATCAATGGGTGGATATACATCCATAGAGAACTTACCCTTGAAGAGCAACAATGCGTTTCAAGATTTGATCTTGTGGATGATGTAGTCGTTTACTTGCCAATCTCAAGATCGTGATGAAAGCCTAGCACCGCAAAGCAGTAGTGCATCTGTGATCGTACACACGTCCGGTACCCGACAACCTCTGACTCCTCACTCCAGCGAAGAAGCAAAAGCAGCAAATCGTTCCAGAAAAAGCCACCAGGAACATGTACTTTGCTAATCTGAAGCCACGGGGAATATTCTAGAGGGGGAGAAATCCTTCACGAGGAGGTAAGTGAGAGGAGGAGTAGGGTGCCTTTTATAGTGGGAGGGGGCATCCCCTCCCATGGCCGGCGATAGTGCCATCGTAGCTTGCCTTGTCAATACTTTCTTCTTCCTCCTTAGCGACATAGTCGTCCAAGCCATCGGCTTCAGCTCCCTCCTTGTCGCCAACCTTGCACGGGAATGCCTTGACTAGCAGGTCAACAGGCGGGGCGACCCACGCATCGAGAGCCAGCACAACAGTCGACGTCCGCATGGCTTGGGAATAGTCGAGGTCAGGCGACAACTGCAGAAGTTTGGTGAAGAGGGACTATAACACCCTCGAATCGGCCCTATGCAAGTTTTAGCGATTCCCGCCAAACCCGCATAGAAACGATTCAACGGTGCCCACCAGGCACTTGCGTGCAGGTGGAAAACAAAGTAATATCATTACATAATAGTACACGATGGAACTCACATAACATATATATACAACAACGACTCCATGAGTCAAGAATACAAATATATAGTGCACATATCCAAATCACCTTGAAAACGATACAACGTCCGAGTACGAACAAGATGCAAATGGGGCTAATAGCCCTAAAGAATAACCCATGGCGTCCATAACCCTGCCTAGACCAAGCCGGAATGGTAACCCTACTAACGACGTCGATCTCAAACCTGCTAAAACAGAAGGAGTGCCGACAAAGGGCAAAGGAAAAAGAGAGTGGTCAATGTTGAGGCCAGTACACAACGAGTCTAGAATTCGGCGGCTCTCGCCTACATATGCATGGTGGACTGAAGCAGTAGCGAAGCATGCACTAAACAACCTATAGAGACTCGATACAACTATCGGCTATCAGAGAGAGATAAGAAAGACCTATGTGGAACCAACCTAATACTAACACCAAACATACCCATCCTAGTATTTCCCCCTCGAGACCAAACGAGGATGTCATGTCGAGGAAACTCACACGGCTGACAGTTTTATTCATTCATTCCATGGTGGTTATCCATCTTTACTAGTCATATTAGATCCAAGTCATATTATAATAACAATTCTTTAGTTATAGTTGTCTATGCTCGAGAAAGTGTGCTCCAAGTCGTCCATAACCACGTACACGGCTTTTCAAAAAGATTTAACCCTGTAGGGGTGCACCAAAGTATCCACACGCACTTCAACCCTTGTTGTTAGATCCGAATATGAGAAAGATCCTGAACATACACCCAATGGTATGCGACGGGGCTTCAGACACGACATTTTCTAGACCCAAAGCAAGTACATGGGGGGCACCCCACTAAGCTACCTACAATGAAGTCGGCGGCACCGAGACAGACCTAGGGTTTGTGCCAATGGCTGTAAATGACCGCGAACCCGAAAGTGTGATTGGGCTTGTCGATATCGTGGAAACATTCCACATCCTAAACTGTACAGGCGCTCCATGCGCAATCGTAAATAAAGCAGTAAAGCATGACATAAGTACATGATAGTAGGGGTGGGTAGAAAAACCGATAACCGAAAACCGAACCCGAAAAGACCGAAACCGAAACTGAATAGGGCGAGACCAAAAAGACCGATCAGAAAATTGGGTAGCAAATTTTAAAGACTGAATTTAGTTTGGTTAATTCGACCATTAGTTTCCGCTACCCAAATGGACCGAACTAACCAAAAGTTACGTGAGAGTGGCCTAGTCCCAAAGCCTAAGTTGCCCATCACTACAGATTTGTCTTCCTTGACTGAGCCAAATAAGGTATTGTTGACTATTAATTCCTGCCAATTGATATGAATTGACAAAGTGCATTATATTTTCAAATTACAACAAAAAATGTACCTTTTTTACGAAATATTATGTAACTTTTATATTTGATAATATCTACCACACAATTCGGTCATGACCGAACCCGAACCCGAATTTGTCGGGTAGTAAAAATAATAAGTAAATTTCGGTCTTCATTTTTTAAAGACCGATTCTAAAATAGACCAAAATTCAAAGACGAAATTTTCGGTCATGAGCGAACGCCCACCCCGACATGATAGTAATAAAGCCCTAAACTACTTTGTGGCCCCAGCATAGTACTTTGAAATCAGGTAGTAAGCCGATGGGGTGCCCACACACCCACCTATGGTTAGCGCGCTCGATCTTGAAACAAGTGTCAAGAACTCGGGTCCTAGGTGGACACAAGTGGGCGGTTAAAAACCAATATTGACTATCACCCACCGGTGCCTCTACACTATATCTATTTCCATTTTAATTGACAAGTTATATTGAAAGCCAGGATCATCTCCACCATTAAACATGTGCCAACCTCCCAACAATGGTGGAACATCGACGACGCGAAGCAGCACCTGAGCAAGCAACTATGACTCGCAAGGCTGACTGTCTATCAAACAACAGGTAATAGGATGTGTCCAAGGCAATATAGAGGCTGCAAGGAATATAAATGGTGCACGGGAACTAAAGCATAGCAATACATATAGCAATATATCAATAGGAGAAAGTAAAGACATAAACGCAAAATAGGTAGAAAAGGGGAGAATGCTCGCCTAGGAAACACTGCCGAAGATACATATCTGAAGAACTGGTCTAAGCTCACATAACTCAACGGCCTAATCCGTGAAGAAGAAAAGCACTAAAGGAAACACTGGATGCACTAATTAATACTATAGCAGAAGATCGAGCATGATGCATGTATGGTGCACGACATAGCGAAGATGCGATGCAATTAGGCAATATTAAGCGGAACCGGGTCCCGACAATTAATTAGAAGGTTCACGTTGTTTAGTTACCCTGCAATTTAAATGTTTGCTTAATAAGGCAAAACATGGCACCTGTTCACTACACAAATTTAAATGGAGCCAATGTAATACTAGAATAGCCCGCATACAGTCTCCATGTTTAATTATTAGGTGAATCAATATAATGGCCCCAAACCAACAAACATGTATGCAAGCATGAATAATTTATATGCACAAGTATATGGATGGCAATTTATAAACTAGGGGATTGGATCAGGGTCACACATCAGGGTTCAAAGATCTTGGGGTTTTGGGGTTCGGGTCGACGAGATCGGTCTTCAGAGAGGAAGGAGAACACATTGGGGTTCGGTCTTCGATCTCTGGCTCCGGGATCGGGGCTTCGGGTTCGGGTTCCGATGTCGGTGGAGAACTTGTATTGCGCCGATGAAGATTCTGCGTTCCAATAATAAGGCCTTGTCGTCGGTCCCTGATAGGCTTGGTGCTCTTGGTCTCTGGCATCAACAACAAACTTGACCCGTAAGACCTTGGCGATGCAGAACTTGGTGGTGCTCGGTGTAGATCTTGTAAGTACCGATGGAAGACAGTAAGTAGGAGATTCAACACGATTACTTCCTCCTCGCACCACTTAACCCCAACTATCAAACACAGCTGACAAAGAGCAAAGATCAGGGCCGAGCACGAACTAGAGAGCAAGGCCACACATGCGGAGAAATTCATGCGCCTGGTAGGGACCAGACTGTCGGAGGGATCATGCGTGGTCGCGTGTGCAGGGTATGAAGGTTGGCGCCGGTCAACCCCTGCGAGGTGGGGGTCGAGCCGGCTTGATGTGGAGCTCGGGAGGAGGATGGGCCCCTGCAGCAGCGGAGCCCGCATGCCTCGAGCGGACGGTGGTGGCAGAGGTTCCTAGCGTGGCTGCATCGACAAGGAGGCCGCTCGGAAGGGCGTCCTAGAGCAGAGGCAAGGTCGTTGGAAGGCTTTGGGAGGAGACGTGCATGTCGGCGATGAGGTCGGAGACGACCGTCTGGTGGCGGAACATGGCGGCGCGGGGTCTAGGTCTAGCAAGGAGGGCGTCAGTGGCGAGGTCGCGCACAATTATGGCGTGGGCATCGCGGACCTGCCAAGGCGTGCAGGGGCTAGCCGGTGTGCGGGACGCAACCGCAGGCTCTGCGATGGCGGAGGAACGGGGAGATGGCTGTGATGGAAACTATGCAGATTAGGAGGCGCGCAGCAGTGCTCTGCGGGGCCAGGGAGGAGAGGGAACACGGGCGAGAGGCGGGGATCGATCGGGGCTCGGGACTGTGCGAGCGGAAGAGACGTGCGGTGTAGGAAGACGGGGTGGGGAACGGGTCACGCGGCTGGTGGGTTAGGGCTGGTTTGGTCGGGTGACGCGGGGTGGGTCGTGCGGGTACGGGAGTTGTTATGCGAGCGGGGCGTGTGGTGAGTGGAGCGAGGAGCAGGGCTGCATGCGGGGTCGGGTGGGGCCAGGTCCGACGCGGGGTGGGTGGTTGCTGTGCACCACATAGTGCGTCGAGCAGGGGGTGGGTTGGTGTAGGTCGAGTATGGCGGCGGTGGAGGGTAGGGTTAGGGGTAGGTGGAGATTAGGGTTTGGGGCTAGGTAGGTGTGGAGGCTAGGTTAGGGTTTAGGTCTAGATTTAGACGGGCCGGGTAGTAGGTAGTCTAGCCTGGTTGGGCCTCTGGCCTGACCGGCTAGACTGCCTCCCCGGGGATTTTAGAAGAAAACTGTTTTATTATTTATTCTTTTTATTCATTTAAAGCAAAACATTTGTAAATAGGGTTTTAGACAAATAAAATATCCGGAAGGCCCATGCTTTATAATTTTAAACGAAGAAGGGGATATGTAGAAAACAAAGATAAGCTTTTATAAAATAGTTTTAGGCAAATAATATGCATGCAGTCATGAGGATGCTAAAATTCAATGTGGCATGATGACATGAGCATGCTGTCATGATGATGCACAAAACAAAAACACATCGATTTTCTAGTAGTTGTTTTACCCGGGGTGATACAATTCGACACCACTAACAATGGATCTCACCCTCGAGATCTGCCTCATGGTACGGGGAAGAAGGCCGATGATCTGAGTCTTCTCTCTTAGTGTATATCCTCGTGACACCACTAATAGAGATCCTTGCTCAATCTTGAATTCGGTGACACCACCAATAAGGGGTCATTGCTCATGTTTGTTAAGGGAACACTCCGGATAAACAAAGGATGAAGGTAAAGGTATCAAAATTTAAGGCCACCTCTAACTTCGATAGAAGGAGAGAAAAAGGTGCAACCTAATCCACTTCAATGTACTAGAGCGAATAGAATGAGTAGTTGGCATGGGGGCCAATCCATCACACACCCAAACTATTACCCCGCACATGAAGTAGAAAAATTGTGCAACCCATTCTCGGAATTCAGACAGAAGATGTTCACAAACAACGTTTGGGAAACAAAGGATTGATGGTGGATCTTCATCGGATCTAATGTGGACGATGTTGTTGTGTTGGAAAACTCTGGAAGATATAAAGAAAACCTTTAGTGAATTTTCGATCCACTGAAAGGTAGACAGAGGAAAAATTCCTCAGATAGCATGAAGACCAGATGTAGAAGCACCATTACCAAAAGAGGAAGAGAAACCCTGAAGGTACGACGGAAACCCAACCACGAGAATTCCTATACTCTAAGAAAAGATGAGAGAGCAGATTTAAAACACGCAAAGGTAAGAGGAGAAGAGCATAGCGATAAGGAGTAAAAGCATACCTAATCAGATATATCCAACCGATTTTGCAAAATAGCTTTGACACTCTACATCGGACATTAGCTAGGTTATCCTACAAGTTGGACTAGTGGGGTATCGCCACTGCTGGGCTCTGATACCACTTTGTAACACCCTTGAATCGGCCCTATGCAAGTTTTAGAGATTCCCGCCAAACCCGCATAGAAACGATTCAAAGGTGCCCACCAGGCACCTGCGTGCGAGTGGAAAACGAAGTAATATCATTACACAATAGTCCACGATGGAACCCACAGAACATATATATATACAACAATGACTCCATGAGTCAGGAATACAAATATATAGTGCAAAGATCCAAATCACCTTGAAAACAATCCAACATCCGAGTACAAAAAAGATGCAAATGGGTCTAAGAGCCCTGAAGAATAACCAATGGCATCCATAATCTTGCCCAGACCAAGCCGGAAGGGTAACCCTACTAACGACATCAATCTCAAACCTGCTAAAATAAAAGGGTTGCTGACAAAGGGCAAAGGAAAAGGAGAGCGGTCAGTACTGAGGCCTGTACACGGCGAGTTTAGAATTCGGCGGCTCTTGCCTACATAGGTGTGGTGGACTGAAGCGACAACGAAGCATGCACTAAACAACCTATAGAGACTCGATACAACTATCGGCTATCAGAGAGAGATAAGAAAGACCTATGCGGAACCAACCTGATACTAACACCAAACATACCCATCCTGGTATTTCCCCCTCGAGACCAAATGAGGAAGTCATGTCGAGGAAACTCACATAGTTGGCAGTTTTATTCATTCATTCCATGGTGGTTATCCATCTTTACTAGTCATATCATATCCAAGTCATATTATAACAACAATTCTTTAGTTATAGTTGTCTGATCGAGAAATTGTGCTCCAAGTCGTCCATAACCGTGGACACGACTTTTCAAAAAGATTTAACCCTGTAGGAGTGCACGAAAGTATCCAGACGCACTTCAACCCTTGTTGTTAGATCCGAATATGAGCAAGATCCTGAACATACAACCAACGGTATGCGACGGGCCTTCGGACACGACGTTTCCCAAACCCAAAGCAATTACATGGCGGACACCCCACTAAGCTACCTGCAACGAAGTCGTCTGGCTCTGAGATGGACCCAGGGTTTGTGCCAATGGCTTTGACTGGGAACCCGAAAGTGTGATTGGGCTTATCGATACCGTGGAAACATTCCACATCCTAAACAGTACATGCTCTCCACGCGCAATCGTAAATAAAGCAGTAAAGCATGGCATAAGTACATGATAGTAGTAAAGCCCTGAACTACTTTGTGGCCCCATCATAGTACTTTGAAATCAGGTAGTAAGTCGATGGGATGCCCACACACCCACCTATGGTTAGCGCGCTCGATCTCGGAACATGTGTCAAGAACTCGAGTCCTAGGTGAACACAAGTGGGCGGTTAAAATCCAAGTATTGACTATTGCCCACCGGTGCCTCTATATTATATATATTTCCATTTTAATTGACAAGTTATATTGAAATCCATGATCATCTCCACCATTAATCATGTGCCAAGCTCCCAACAATGGTGGAACATTAACGATGCGAAGCAGCACCTAAGCAAGCAATTACGACTCGCAAGGCCAACTGTCTATCCAACAACATGTAATAGGAGGTGTCCAAGGCAATATAGGCTGTAGGGGATATAACTGGTACGGAAAACTAAAGCATCGACAACACATATAGCAATAGATCAACATGAGGAAGTAAAGACTATAAATGCAAAATAGGTAGAAAGGGGGAGAATGCTCGCCTGAAAACATATCTGAAGATACATATCCGAAGAACTGATCGAAGCTCGCATAACTCTACGACCTAATCCGCGAAGAAGCAAAGCACTAAAGGAAACACCGGATGCACTAATTAATACTATGTTAGAAGATCGGGCATGATGCATAACATGGCGAAGATGCGATGCAATTAGGCAATATTAAGCGTAACCGGGGTCCTGGCAATTAATTAGAAGGTTCAAGTTGTTTAGTTACCCCGCAATTTAAACGTTGGCTTAATAAAGCAAAACATGGTACCGATTCACTACACAAATTTAAATGGAGCCAATGTAAGACTAGAATAGCCCGCATATAGTTTCCATATTTAATTATTTGGTGAATGGGCATAATGCCCCCAAACCAACAAATATGTATGCAAGCATGAATAATTTATATGCACAAGTATATGGAATCGGGGTCACACATCAGGGTTCGGAGATCTTGGGGTTTCGGGGTTCGGGTCGACGAGATCGTTCTTCGGAGAGGAAAGAGAACACATTTGGGTTTGATCTTTGATCTCCTTCTCTAGGATCGGGGCTTCGGGTTCAGGTTCCGATGTCGGTGAAGATCCTGCGTTCCAATAAGAAGGCCATGTCGTTAGTCCCTGATACCGGATGTAGAAGCACCGTTACCAAAAGAGGAAGCGAAACCCTAAAGGTACAACAGAAACCCAACCACGAGAATTCCTATACTCGAAGAAACGATGAGAGAGCAGATTTAAAACACGCAAAGGTAAGAGGAGAAGAGCATAGAGATAAGGAGTAAAAGCAGACCTAATCAGATCTATCCAACCGATTTTGCAAAATAGATTTGACACTCTACATCGGCCGTTAGCTAGGTTATCCTACATGCTAGACCAGTGGGGTATCGCAACTGCTGGGCTTTGATACCACTTTGTAACACCGTCGAATCAGCCCTATGCAAGTTTTAGCGATCCCCGCCAAACCCGCATGGAAACGATTCAAAGGTGCCCACCAGGCACTTGCTTGCGGGTGGAAAACGAAGTAATATCATTACACAATAGTCTACGATGGAACCCACAAAACATATATATACAACAACGACTCCATGAGTCAAGATACAAATATATAGTGCAAATATCTAAATCACCTTGAAAATGATACAACGTCCGAGTACGGACAAGATGCAAATGCGGCTAAGAGCCCTGAAGAATAACCAATGGCATCCATAACCCTGCCAAGACCAAGCCGGAAGGATAACTCTACTAACGACGTCGATCACAAACCTGCTAAAACAAAAGGGGTGCCGACAAAGGGCAAAGGAAAAAGAGAGCAGTCAGTACTGAGGCCAGTACACGGCGAGTCTAGAATTCGGCGGCTCTCGCCTACATAGGTATGGTGGACTGAAGCGACAGTGAAGCATGTACTAAACAACCTACAGAGACTCGATACAACAATTGGCTATCAGAGAGAGATAAGAAAGACCTATGCGGAACCAAATTGATACTAACACCAAACATACCCATCCTTGTATTTCCCCCTCGAGACCAAACGAGGAAGTCATGCCGAGAAAACTCACATAGTTGGTAGTTTTATTCATTCATTCCATGGTGGTTATCCATCTTTACTAGTCATATCAGATCCAAGTCATATTATAACAACAATTCTTTAGTTATAGTTGTATATGATCGAGAAAATGTGCTCCAAGTCGTCCATAACCACAAACACGGCTTTTCGAAAAGATTTAACCCTATAGGAGTGCACCAAAGTATCCACACGCATTTCAACCCTTGTTGTCAGATCCGAATATGACCAAGATCCTGAACATACACCCAACGGTATGCGACGAGGCTTCGGACATGACGTTTCCCAGACCCAAAGCAAGTACATGGGAGGCACCCCACTAAGCTACCTGCAACAAAGTCGTCCGGCTCTGAGATGGACCCAGGGTTTGTGCCAATGGCTGTAAATGACTGGGAACCTGAAAGTGTGATTGGGCTTGTCGATACCGTGGAAACATGCCACATCCTAAACAGTACATGCTCTCCACGCGCAATCGTAAATAAAGCAGTATAGCAAGGCATAAGTACATGATAGTACTAAAGCCCTGAACTACTTTGTGGCCCCAGCACAATACTTTGAAATCAGGTAGTAAGCCGATGGGGTGCCCATACACCCACCTATGGTTAGCGCGCTCGATCTCGGAACATGTGTCTAGAACTCGGGTCCTAGGTGGATACAAGTGGGCGGTTAAAATCCAAGTATTGACTATTGCCCACCGGTGCCTCTGCATTATATCTCTTTCCATTTTAATTGACAAGTTATATTGAAATCCATGATCATCTCCACCATTAAGCATGTGCCAACCTCCCAACAATGGTGGAACATCGACGATTTGAAGTAGCACCTGAGCAAGCAACTACGACTCGTAAGGCCTACTGTCTATCAAACAACATGTAATAGGAGGTGTCCAAGGCAATATAGGCTACATGGGATATAACTAGTACGGAAAACTAAAGCATGAACAACATAGATAGCAATAGATCAACAGGAGGAAGTAAAGACTATAAAATGCAAAATAGGTAGAAAGGGGGAGAATGCTTGCCTGAAAACATAGCCGAAGATACGTATCCGAAGAACTGGTCGAAGCTTGCATAACTCAACGGCCTAATATGCGAACAAGCAAAGCACTAAAGGAAACACCGGATGCACTAATTAATACTACGACAGAAGATCGGGCATGATGCATGTATGATGCATGACATGGCGAAGATGCGATGCAATTAGGCAATATTAAGCGGAACAGGGGTCCCGACAATTAATTAGAAGGTTCAAGTTGTTTAGTTACCCTGCAATTTAAATGTTGGCTTAACAAAGCAAAACAAGGTACCGGTTCACTACACAAATTTAAATGGTGCCAATGCAAGACTAGAATAGCCCGCATATAGTCTCCATATTTAATTATTAGGTGAATCAGCATAATGCCCCCAAACCAACAAACATGTATGCAAGCATGAATAATTTATATGCACAAGTATATGGATGGAAATTTATAAAAAAGGGTCTCGGATCGGGGTCACACGTCAGGGTTCGGAGATCTTGGGGTTTCGGGGTTCGGATCGACGAGATCGTGTTGAGGATATACTTTCCAGGTATCCTCATAGTTCCTCACTGACCAGAGTGGCCCACTTCAGGTTAGAGCTTTGCTTCACGGGCGGCCCAGTCAGAGAGAAGAGGCGGAGTCCAATCCGGCCACGGGAAGGCCCAGAAGACTTACTGACTTAGGCCCATAGTGTTACTTGTAGTTCAAGACGTACTTTGTAACCGACTCTTAGTCGTAGACGAATAGATCTCTTCTGTAAACCCTAGGCCGTATATCTATATAAGCCGTCCTAGGGAGAGCCTTTAGGGCAATCCCTTACAATCACAATCTCAACTCGCACAGGCGAACCCTTGTAACCCATATTCCGGCTCTGCCGTATTACTGGATTGCTAGCAGGAGTAGGATCCGTCCAAAGCCGGCGGATTCGAACCTAGGTAAACTTGTGTGCTCACCATCTCGGAACACCGTACGTCTCACACCCCTCTCTTCCGCACGCCTCGAGGACCTCCTCATGGCGTACTTGTCATCAATCCGACGACATATCGGTCTTTAGAGAGGAAAGAGAACACGTTGGGGTTTGATATTCGATCTCCGGCTCCGGGATCGGGGCTTCAGGTTTGGGTTCCAATGTTGGTGGAGAACTTGTATTGCGTCGGTGAAGATCCTGGGTTCCAATAAGAAGGCCTTGTCGTTGGTCCCCGATAGGCATGGTGCTCTCGGTCTCCGGCATCGACGACAAACTTAACCCGTAAGAACTTTGCGATGCAGAACTTGGCGGTGCCCGGTGTAGTACCGATGGAAGATAGTAAGTAGAAGCTTCAACACGTTTACTTCTTCCTTGTACCACTTAACCACAACTATCAAACGCAGCTGACAAAGAGCAAAGACCAGGACCGAGCACGAACTAGAGATCAAGGCCATGCACGCAGAGAAGTTCATGCGTCTGGTAGGGACCAGAATGCCGGAGGGATCATGCGTGGTCACGTGTGTAGGGGATGAAGGTCAGCGCAGATCGGGCCCTGCGAGTTGGGGCTCGAGCCGGTTTGATGAGGGGCTCGGGAGGCGGATGGGGCCTTGCAGCAGCAGAGCCCGCATGGCTCGAGTGGACGACGGTGGCAGAGGTTCCTAGTGCGGCCGCGTCGACGAGGAGGCCATGCGAAAGGGCGTGTTGGAGCAGAGGAAAGGTCATCGGAAGGCTTGGGGAGGAGACGCGCACGTCGGCGACGAGGTCGGAGACGACCATTCGGTGGCGGAACTTGGCGGCGCGGGGTCAAGGTCCAGCGAGGAGGGCGTCGGTGGCGAGGTTGTGCACAAGGAGGGCACGGGCGTCGCGGACCTGCCAAGGCGTGCAGGGGCTAGCTGGTGCGCGGAAACAAACGCGAGCTCTGCGATGGCGGAGTCGTAGGCGACAAGCTCGGCGACAAGCGGCGCATGGTGCTCGCGGGAGGAATAGGGAGATGGCAGCGACGGAACCTGCGCAGACGAGGAGGGGCACAGTGGTGCTCCGTGGGGCTAGGAAGGAGAGGGAACGCCGGCGAGAGGCAGAGATTGATCGGGGCTCGGGGACCGTGCGAGCGGTAGAGACATGCGGGGGAGGAAGACGGGGTGGGGAACGGGTCATGCGGCTGGTGGGGTGACGCGGGGTGGGTCGTGCAGGTACGGGAGTTGTTATGCGAGTGGGGCGTGTGGTGAGTGGAGCGAGGAGCGGGGCTGCGCGCAGGGTTGGGTGAGGCCAGGTCCGACGCGGGGTGGGTGGTTGCTGCGTACCACGTAGTGCGTCGAGTAGGGGGTGGGTTGGTGTAGGTCGAGTGTGGCGGCGGTGGTGGGTAGGGTCAAGGGTATGTGGAGATTAGGGTTTGGGGCTAGGTAGGTGTGGCAGCTAGGTTAGGGTTTAGGTCTAGATTTAGACTGGCCGGTAGTAGGTAGTCTGGCCTGGTTGGATCTCTAGCCTGACCGGCTAGACTGTCTCCCCGGGGATTTATAAAAACTGTTTTATTATTTATTCATTTTATTCGTTTAATGCAAAACATTTGTAAATAGGGTTTTAGACAAATAAAATATCCGTAAGGCTCAGGCTTTATAATTTGAAACGAAGAAGGGGATATGTAGAAAACTAAGATGGGCTTATAAAATAGTTTTAGGCAAATAATATGCATGCAGTCATAAGGTTGCTCAAATGCAATGTGGAATGATGATATGATCATGGCGTCATGATGATACACAAAACAAAAACACAATAATTTTCTAGTAGTGGTTTTACCCGGGGTGCTACATGGACCTCCCAATAGCGGTTAGCATCGTCTGGCACTCTAAGGAAATGAAGTTATCCAGGACTTGCGCCACCATACCTAAGGGGCTTAGGAGTGGCACCTGCCACAGCTGCACTACCTGCAGCTGGTAGTTAAGGAGACCCTCTGGCTACACCCAGCGCTGCCGCTCATGGTGTCGCACTGCCCCAGCGAAGACACAACCGTCAGCGGCTACCACGTACATGCAGGAAGCCGCATGTTCGTAAATGCGTGGACGATCATGAGGGCCCCGCGGCGTGGAAGGACCCGACAAAGTTCATACCGGAGTAGTTCGCTGCCTTGCACGATAAGGGGGACGATAGCGAGGGGTCTGGCCGCAAGGTGGACTTCACCGACATTGAACTGGACTACTTGCCATTCAGGTCCGGGCGGAGGATCGACGCGGGCATTGGCATGGCAGAGCGGATGATGGTCTACTTGATCGCAATGCTGTTGCCGGGGTTCAACTAGGAGCTATCGGAGGGCACGGTACTAGACCTGACAGAGAAGTTCGGTATCGTCATGAAAAAGGCCACATCACTGATCGTGGTGTATCCCTTAAGTGTGTCACCCTATAGTTCGCAAGTAATGCAGACATGATAGAGACCCCTCTCCGATCAATAATCAGAAGCGGGACCTGGAGTTTCAAACTGACTCCCACACATTCAACTATGACTCTAGTGATTGTGAGAACCTTTAATGTTGTAACTAAATCCATTTGTCTCGCGATATATTATCTGTCCGAGATTCGATCATCGGTATCCGCATACCTAGTTTGATCTGTTACCGACAAGTACTCTTTTCTCGTTTCCCTGATATAACATTCTAGTGATCTTATCACTTGCTTCCAAGCTCTATCAATGTCATGTCACTGAGAGGGCCTAGAGTATATCTCCCCATCATCGTGATGGAAAAATTCCACTCTTGATCCATGAGCCTCAACATAACACTTTCAGAGTATCCAAACCCACCTTTATAGTCACCCTGTTACGGTGTGATGTTTGATGTTATCAAATTACTCTTCCGGTGTTAGCAATTAACATGATCTCATGGTCTAAGGATTAAAGTTACTTCACATGATGTTATAGAAATGTTAACATAATGACTTTTATCGTATTACTATAGTTCGGATGAATGTTCATCACATCATTCCACTAATTTTTTGACCTTGTTATTAACAACATCCAATATCCATGATCCAGAAACCTTGATCACTTGTTAATCAACAAGCTAGTTTATATGAGAGGTATAACTAGGAACTCTATATATTTTTATATTAAACATATGTGTATTAACGTTTCCAATTAACAAAATTATAGTATGCAAAATAAACATCTATCCTATACTTAGAATAAGATAATAACAACTTTATAATTGCCTCTTGGGCATATTCCCTTCAATAGGTACTTGAGTTTCTAAGGTAAAGCCTCAAATCAGGTTGTTTATACTCTCATGGCTGGGTTTCTAATCTCGTGGAAACCGCTCTAAGCTATCAAGGTGGGACTAAACTTCTAGATTTGTAGCACGTGAAGCCACAGAGACAGGTTTGCACGTGTCTAGTAACCACGACATGACTCACAAAGCGATCGAAGTGGGACAAAACTTCTAGACTGGTAGCACGTGAAACCGCAGAGACAGGTTTGCACGCGTCTAGTACTCACAACATGACTCACGAAGCTATGTATGCTACTCAAACCAAAGAGCTGAATCGGCTGCATATGGGACCCACAATACTTCCTCGCCACGAGAACTGGCGGACGAGCATAGTTTCGTTAGCCAGCACAAACGGAAACCACCACACGTAAATGCCGCAATAAGCATTGCTTGCTACAGCCTACGCTGCCGACCGGGCCACCTACGTTGCCACCCATGCTCTCCGCCGTGAACCAGCGGCAAGCTACATCATACGCTGCAACGACATGGTAAGCATTTTTTTAGCACGAGACACAAGCATACATGAATAGAGTGTAGAACACTAAGACATGGGAGTACACGTGAAAAACGTAAAGCTAAACATACACACATAGAATTACAAATAACAAACAGTCTAATGACTAATCCTCTCTTTTTCGAGAGAGAGTATGCCGACTACTCTTACAACCCTATCTAACAATATACGTACTCTATAGAGCCAAGAAAGGGACTTTTGTGCAGATGACTACCTTAAAGTTCATAAAACCTAAATACATACGAATCTAGACAAAAGTTCTTTTCTTAGCACGAAAGTAGAAGGCAGTGAAAAAATTAAACACATAAAGATTGAAACTGTATTAGAAGAACAAAAAACATGCATCACGCATCAGTCAATATGAAGTGTCACTGCACAAGATAGTAGTAACTTTTATAATAGATATTTTCGATATATTCTTATACACATTACAATGGAAAAGGTAAACACGTAAAAAAATAAAGACGGTACTGGAAGAAGAAAAACACAGAGTAAGAATCGGTACTCGCATGGATCAGTAATAACTTTCGTAATAGTTATTTTCTATATTTTATTTGTACACATTACAAACCAAATTACAGTCTATATAATCTAAACCTATCGATCTTAACGTCACCATTCTAGTCCTAGATACCCGCCAAAATACCCTAGCACTAACTAAATCATGTACTTGTACACGTGGCTTCTGCATCGCCGTGTTCACTCTGGTGATGCGCTTCTTGAAGATGCCAGAGCGGAAGGACAAGACATCGACTTTGGTCCTTCTACCCATCGGTGCAGGTTTCATCCACGGCGGGCCAGACGCTTTTTCTGATGTACACGGCTCCCGCGTATGTCACGGTGGGAGGACGTCGCTCCGCCACAACGCCTTCTTGATGCTTCTCACGTGTACGATCTTATCGTCCACGCCATGCCCCCGGTAGTCGCAACTCCCGCCGGACGTTAACATGGTACTCATGAGCGTCATGGAGTAATTTCCGTGTACACCAATAGTAGAGTATATAGCTCCGATGCGAAGGCGTCTCCCGTGTCCGTGATCCATGTTGATTCCATGCACCGATTGTCACGGCTTCTGCTTCTACCCAATGATGAGGTTCACACGTACATCCGGTGAGAATATATGACGCCGATTCAATTCCATAGACATGCTTGGCTGGCTATCACTACATTGTACCTACAGGGAACGTACCTACTCTTACGCTACCCGCCGTGGTATAGAGTAGCACGCCTCCACCCCAAACACGTCAGATACAACAAAGCTGTTGTTTGGGGTCACATGCTCTGTCTCTTCTACGACGACGTACAGTGTAGGTAAGACGAACGAGCTAAATCGATGTGAGAAAGTATGAAGATAGAGGAGTCTTTTATAGGAAAAACTATGGTCGTGGTGCCAGGTTTTTGCGTACCTAGGCCCCACCATCACGTGCCATGAAAGATAACGATGCAAGCTCGTCCGCATCTGGAAGAAGAGTCGGACAGCGAGGGATGTAACTATTAGATAGACCATAGATGTACGCGCGAAACCGCGGACGTCTACTCTCTACGATGCCATACAGGCTCTTCGAAAGCAAGAAACGACGTACCGATAGAGGCTATAGCGCCACATCATTGCTGGGCGGGCCCTACATCCGCTAGAAACCGTGGCCGACATGGTTTCACAGCACCACGTCGGTGTTGAGCGGGCCAATGTCCATGAAAAACTAGAACCAACATGGGCTCACAGTGCCACGTTGGCACAAAGCGGGCGTCGCCACCCGGCGGGTGCGGAAGCATGTCGCGCCAGAAAAGCCTCTCACAGAGCGCGGTTCTACCCGCACACCTTTCAGTGGGCCCATGGCGTGCCCGTGGTCCACCGTTCAGTGAGGCAGGGTACGACGACACGCGTACACCCGTCCATGGTATGGAATCTTTCGCCCTAGCCTACAGAGGGTCCCACCTCACTGTATATCAGGGCTCCGTTGCAACATCACCGCGTGTCCTTCTCGGTGTCCATCCCACGGCCGAAAAGAATCAGAATGATGTGGATATCAGTTTGATCCGAAACAATCTAGCAATATTATTTACTTCCGATGATTTATTTTATGTTCATATTGTGATTATGAACAAGTTATTCTTGTCTTCATTTGTATGATAAAATTTAAGCATTTATGAAACATATGAATTGTTGAAAGATATTCAGACTTAATAATGACGTGACACTAAAGTTAAGTCAAGTGGTTGATTCATTCCGATGAAATAATAAGTCTACTAGATACTTGAACTTATAGCATATACAAACCATGCCTCCCTAGGTGAAATGACTAAAACTCTATGTTCTGGTAAAGCAAATTGCGTACTGGATTGTTGAATATCATGCATGATGACTATAATTTAACATTTGGCGGATATCATTATTTTGTAAACTTATTGTGAAATTAAGGGAATATTTGTATTCACTTAATGAAACATAATCCCAAAACTATTTGAATTGTTCAAAGATCATCAGAATCAATATGGATACTAAATTAAAAAGAATATAAAATTCTGTACGATTTGATCAAAGTGACTATGTATTCAAGTTACTAACTTGGCATAAGGACTTATGAAAAACGGTTTCACAAATTATGACAATTGGACAAATCGATACATGTTGAGATGTCTAAACATCATAATCATAATGTATTAGATACAAGTGGTCCAAAAAAGGATCTTCTAATAGGTTAATGTTAGTATTAAGAGTTATAAATTGAAATAGTAAACAATCATTTTAAAAGTATAAGGAACATCAAAAGATTCATGAAAATAACAACATAAAAGTTATTGCATGTTTGAGTTTCTGGAGATTTCGATAATTCGAGATCGTGGTGAATAAGTAATTTCTTGTAGTGTATTCCTAGGCAACTATGAATACATTTCCACAACCAAAGGAGGCAAAACTTGTGTTGTCTTAGCTTGGTACTTCCTCGAAAGAATGTTCTCTCATGGAAAGCGTTAGTGGGAAGAAAGTGAAAAGTTTCTAAACAAGGTTATTGACCTTACCTCAGATTGTCGGGTAGCGCAACGGAATATATTCCAGAAATGAAACTTTACAAGAAGAGGAGAAACTAATGATAATGATCATAACATTTCAAGTTATACTTTTACTTAAAAGAAAAGTAGGATTCGAGAATATTATCTGCCATGTGCAAGATTTTATTATTGATTAACATGTCGTGTTAATGGAATAAGACATACCTATGGATTACAAAGAAGCGATGATGGACCTAAATACAAGAAATTACTAAGAGTCGTGAAATCCCGTGTTAAGTTACATTTGAGATTTAAAGTAAAGTGTTACTTGTATTGTGTCAAGTAAAAATGTTTTCTTGACATTTCCCAATAACTAGATAGTGAAAAGGAATTGAATGAAACTTGAAGAAAGACACAAAAAGATTAATCTATACCTAATAATAAAGAAAGAAATGCTTATGTCAACTAACTTTTTATTTATACGTTTTATTCTCTTCTCTTCCTGACCAACTCCTGAATAGACCACAACCGCTGGTCGGCCGCCGTTAGGTGTCGGTCTTCTCCTATTGGAGTTGATGCCACCCTGCGTGCCGCCGGAAGGTCGGTCCTCGCAACCGCCACTACCCACGGTTGTTCCCCACAAGCTAGAGATGTCTGATGGGAGGAGAAATGCATGGTCGAGGGTGCTAACGAGCTCGGGCATAAGCTGGAGGAGCCTTGGCCGGTGAAGGATGGAAGCTTCCAATAGGTCAAATGAGACGATGGACCCAATCTCCCCCATGTCCTATCTCCACATATCCCATCCCCATCGCCATGGCCGAGCTCTGCCTGCCCCCTCCATCTCCCCTTCCTATCTTTCCTACCCCATGGCTTATATCTGCATATCCCATCCTTGGAGCGAGAGTGGAGAAGGATGGAGGTGGCAGCCAGAACAGGAGAGACCGGGGAGGTGCACTCAGGCGGAGAGGAGGTCACGGTGGCACAGGAAAAAATCGGGTATCGATCCCCTTTCCTCCTTTTTTTCTATAAACAAAGTCTCCTTTCGTGCCTCCTGTGCATCGTGAGGAAGGCTAATACACTAGGAGCACCCACGTATTTTTTCTATTTTTCCTCACACATCTCTATGACATGTGATACTGATTCTTTTGTTTTTCATGTTCATGAAAGTAGAGATATACCACGTCTCAAAAAAAGTAGAGCTATACCAAATACACGTACACGTTTGTGCTTCCCCATTTTTCCTCTCAAGTATGTCTAAATAGTTTTAAATAATAAATAAGAAAACCACTAAAATGGATTTTTTGCTAAATTTTCACAAAAAGTTTCGATAGGTGCTCGCGCGGCAGAGGAGGCACGCGGGAGGCGACATCAGACATGATACAGGGGAGGGAGGCACGACGAGCCCATATGGTTATCAGCGAGATGGGAAATACTAAATTGGGAGGGATGCAACTGAGATATAGACAAGGGTAGGTGGGATTCAGTATGGGTGTGTCAACTGATCTCGGTCAGTTGGGGGTTCGCTCAACAAATGTGCTTGTAAGATATGCCACTTCCACTAACATTGCTTCATCAACTTCTGTGTATAATTACTTTTTAACTGAGCATCCATGTTGTAGATTTTTTCTCCCATTACAGGAATGGTCATGTTTCCTATTTAAGCAAAATATTGGTAACGATCATGTTTTTCATCCAAAAAAGATCATGATTATGTTTTTAATTAGAAAACTTAATTTTTTCGATCCTATTGCAACGCACGGGCCCGTTTCCTAGTTTGTCATAAAGTATGTTTTGACAAATTCAAAAGGAATTGACTATGATATGTAGCGATGCTTGAAGTCTATTGGGTTTAGATCGACAATTGCACCAATTTCGTCATTGGTATAAGATTGTCTAAACTGCACAATCTTCAATATCTGGAATGAAGAGTTGTGATTGTTATAAGTAGAAGTTAGTCAATCGAAGGATTTCTAGTATCTTGTAGCAATAAATTTTCCATTTCATAAATGATCAAAGAATTTTGGAATTACCAAGATTATCGAGAGGACCTCCATTTACGATAAATTGAGTGGGAGCTAAGTAGTTTTCGTAGTCAAATTTGTGAATGCATATTTGACTGGGAGTTGAGTGATATCCTAGTCTATCACATATGAGTTGCATATTTGAGTGGGAGCGTGATGACATTCTTATTCATGTAATCGACATATTATGAATGACATGATGGGTATTAGAAATGATTAAATCATTCGATGTATAAAATTAGGAATGTGTTGAACATATAGGGTCTGTGAGAATATATCAATATGTTTGACAAACATTCAAGGTCGAATTGTTTCAAGTTTTCTGGAAGAAGTTCAAAAAAATCCTAAGTTAAGATTCTGAACTAGCTCAGAACGAAACAAGGAAAGAAAAGATTCTTGTAAAACTAGGAGAAACATTGAGTTAATACTCAGTATTAACAATGTTGGTTAAAAGTAAGAAAAGAGATGATATACATCTCCTATGTCAGGATCATAGGTTCTACCATATTAAGCATATTATGTACTCGACATGATGTGACCCGAAGTCTTTGGTTAGAAGAATATGTTATTAATCATAAGAACATGTTTTTAGGTGATTCTTGTATTAATCACTAAGCTAGATTTAAGTGTAAACTAAAAGGAAACGTGGTTAGACATCAATATTGCAAGTAATGCACTATCAATCAAATCTACATAGATATAGAAGTACTAAAATCCTTCAGAACTGGCAAGTATAAGATTTGGTTTGTAAGTTTGATTTTCAACTAGGTGTGTTCCTAAAGTGAAAAAATTGAAAGTTCAATTGACTGATCGACCATCATTGTATCACTAGGAAACATAAGTCTCACTTTGTCACCAAAACGAATACTTCAAACACATTATGAGATAATAGTGTAAATGTCCAAATAGAGACATTTACAATTTGCAAAGACATATAGATCTGGTAACACAGATCAAGGACAAAAAGTTTTCCATAAGCAAGCATGATCAATAAACGCATATGAGATATAGTTTTATGATTACTAAAAATACAACTAGATTATTTGTACTCTAGTTCAAGTGGGAGACATAAGGAGATATGCCTTAGAGGCAAATAATAAATGTGTTTATTATCATATCTCATTACTTCATAATAGTTTTATATCATGCTATAATTATATCAAATGGAAACATTGGTATAAGTGTGGTATATAAACAAACCAAACTATCCTTAGTAGCCTCTATAAGACTAGGTCATTGGGCAACCGATGATCAAGGTTTCCTGATCATGGAGCATTTATGGTAGTTGACAATGAAGTCAGTGTAACACCCCCGGGATCAGGGTTAAAAAAATCCCAGACCTTAGCCTGACATAAGATTAACCTAGAGCTCAAGGATATTCAGTGGGAAATCGGTAACATAACAGTAACCCTGCGACACAAAAATTATAACAGCAAGCTCATAACTGAGCAAAGAACCAAAAATATTACAAGCAGAGGTCACTGACCACAAACATCAAACAACGGAAGGCAAATTATGCTATTAAGTAAAAATGGCCTAAGAGGCCTGAAGCATAACGATGACGTCCCATCCCATAGATTCCAGGCTGCCAGCCGGGAACCCCAAGCTACTCGTCGGTGTCGATGTCGTACTGAACTTGTCTTCAGGGGAACACTTATTCTGCTACAAAAGTATCAACAAAGCAAGGGTAAGTACAGGGTGTACTCCGCAAGACTTATGGCTGGTGGGGTTATTTTGCATAAAGCTATCTTTGTTTATAAAACAAGAGGGAGAAGAAGCTCGTCTAATCAGAATATTTTAAGTGGATAAGAGAGCGACATCTCCAAAGAATTGATCATCATCTTGATATCCACCAAAGTAATCCTCATCTCACAACTAGGATCACCCCCTCGTACCCAAGAGGAAGCATCCTTAAGAACACGTTGAACTACCAAGTTACGATTAGGTTAATGTTCTCTATGATCTTCACGTCCGCTCCTAAGTCGTCCATAACCGTGGACATGACTTTTCAAAAATATTTAACCCTGCAGGGGTGTACAACTTTACCCACACGTACCAACCGACTCTTAATGCCAACGTTTTAGCCATCTTCCTTGGAAGGCCGATAGAGGGTGGTTGTCCACGACCTTTATCTTGCTTTCGCCGAGACCATGAGTCATGCCCTAAGGATGGTTCCGCCGTAACGGGTCAAATCCCAAAGTCGGTCCCTAGAGATGTGGGCGAGGTTGGTTTATCAGAGGCGCCATGTACCCCAAGCAACCCCGACCACGCTTACCTACCTGTTATGATGCACCTCCTTATCCTCCGCTTTCGAAAACATTTTCAATGCGTATGCCAAATGGAAAGCCCGAACTATGTGACTCATGGAATCTACTAGGCAAGTTAATCAGCGGAGGGTTCCCCATAAACCCCGTGTGGATGTATGCTCGTCTTGGTTCAAGAGGCGAGAGCTCGGGTCCTAGTAGTGGCGAGCATGGGACTGTGAAAACCACATCCCACCGTGGCCTCCCATACAAGCCTTAGCATGTTTAACCTTTAACGCGGATCTTACCTCATCCGTATACCTTGTTCTCCTGTCATACTAGATTCTCTGCATCTGATACATCATCTGGATGAACCAACACTGACAGCTAAGCATGGCTAAGCAAGACACAAATATAAGATCTAGCAGTGCACACAAGCCAAACCTAGTTATGCTAGGAGCAGTGGATCAGGTAATATAAGCTCAAAGGGAGTAATGCAACGGATAGAATACTCTATCTATCGATAAAAGACCATAGTAGAATCGTATGCATCATGGCAAGAATGAAATACTTTTGAAATCGTAGGATTTTATCATGTGTGGAGTTTTGCTTGCCTTGTTTGTTGATACCCAAATATAGATCTTCGGAAGCCTTGTACTTGACTTGATTACAGTTGGTCAAGTATTGTTCGTCGGTCTTCGATGGTGTTGATCTTGGTCTTCGATCTTGATCTTGATATTGTATTCTACCAGTAAGAAGCAAACACCGGAAAGAAAGAGGGAACAACAATCAATACATGGCATCGATGCAATGCTGAAGCAAGGATGATGATATGACAAGTTAATTAGTATTGTAATGAAGTCCTAAAGCCTGCTTGGCAGTTTAAGCGGTGTCCGAGGGGTGCAAACCCTAATAGAAGAGAGACCCTAGAATCACCTACGGGGTTTAATTGATTCTTCTAATTCAACTTGTAATTAAAGTTGTTGAACAATGAATGATTATGAGTCTATTGTGAAGATCTCATTTTTCTGAACATTTTGATATATTATACACATTTTTCTAAGTTAATATGAATTACTTATTGATTTTACAAGTTTATATAAATTTCAGAAATTATTAAACCTAATTATTACCTCAGGCTGACGTCAGATAACGCTAACCCTAAATTTTTCTAACCAAGGCAGAGGCTAGACCGAGGCACTGACTGCTGGGCCCAGGGGCAACGTTTATTGCCACAGTGGCAGAGGTTGCGTGGTGCCTACGTCAGAGCCACGCGGGCGCCACGTCGACACCACATAGGTTCCACGCGGGCTTGCCGGAGTACACGTCGTCCGGTGGCGGGGAAGGCGCTACATGGCACAGGAGGAGGAGTACGAGGGCTCGTTCGAAAGAGCGTGCCTAGGCGGACCTAACTACGGCGGCGTCGCTAGGATTTGGTTGCCGGAGCAGCAAGCACGGCGGTACGCATTGGCGGAGCTTGCAGATCATTGGCGCGGAAGTGCTACAACAAGCAATCGAGCTAGAGGAGGGTGCCCTAGGCACTAGAGGCTCACCATTGTTGCATCAGAGTGGTCGGCGAGGCAAGAAGAGGCCATAATCGATGGCGAGGCGATGGCCGGAGTCAGGGAAGGAGGGTCCGATTGGGACGCCTCGGAGCACATCGGCTCACGCGAGTGGGGGCTAACGAACGAGTCGAGCTAGACGGTCATGGTGGTGGTCTCAGAACGGCGAGAGGAGGTCGGAAACGGTGGGACACCAGCGGAGCTCGTCGACTAGGGTTTTGGCCAGAGAGAGGGAGGTCGCTGGGAAGAGCGGGAGTGGATGAGGGCGAGAGAGACGTGGCCGCGGTGGCCATCTTATCCCCTCTAGGCAGCAATGTATGACGCAGAGCAGGCGGTGGGGATCGACGACGGTGTTGTAGACACCGAGCAACTTCGCGTCGCCTGTGAAGACGATGAAGAACAGGCGGGGCGAACCGGTACTAGGCCTTGGTGGGCTGGCTTTGGGCTGCTAGCTGTGGTGCATGAGCTACAGAGAGGAGAGGGAAAGAGTTGGGCCGGCCTGGCTGGCTCTAGGTATATATTTTTTAGCAAAACCCTTTTTCCTTTTCTGTTTTGTGTTTTCTGTTTTGTATTTCCAATTTCAAAAATACCAGAAGGTTTAAAAGTATATAAAATACTACAGGAAGCCCTTTAGTCAATTTGGGCTCTATTGCTTTTTTAGTTTCCAAAATATTCAAAACCCTTTTGAATGGATTTCAAAAAGGGGGAAGGCTTAGGGTTTTGCTTTATTTCTTTTGCATGCACTTTTATGGGATGATGGTCATGAATGCACAAACAACCCTAAATATAAGATTAACTAAAACTAGGGTGTTACAGTCAGTCATTGGTGATATGATGTGATGGACATTACCCATATAAGTATTGCAACACGATCAAGTCACAAAGTTTACAGTTGCAATAGTTAGAAATCAAGTACCCTAATCCTTAGACCGTGAGATCTTGATTAATCATTGTCACCCATGGCCTCTTTGACTACATCAACCGTCACACCGTAACAATGTGATCAGAAAAGTGTATGTTGAGTATTCCAAAGGGGCACATTTAGGCACATGTATCAACATCGAGATTTGTTCTCCCGAGTGACTAGAAGATACACTGGGCCCTCTCGATGATATTACATCCATACGATACGCAACATGTGAGTAGGTCACAGGGATGGAATATCATGGGAACGAGTAAAGCAGCACTTGTCGATAATGAGATTGAACAAGGTATCATGATACCGATGATCAATTCTCGGACAAGTTAGGTATCTAAGTAACAAAAGGAATTGGAATTCCACATTTGTGGTTCAAAAAATGTTGAAATCATGGAATGCACAGGGGTCATTATGGGCATCCTGGTCCTGCTATTCATCATTGATCTGAGAGTCATCTTGATCATGTATGTGATGTTCCCAAACCGCAGGTAACACGCTTAAGGGATTTATGACGTCTGGAGCTCAATATGGGACTAATGGAATCACTAGAAGAAAGAGAAAGGAACACCAGAGTTGTTCCAAGATAGAACATAAATCGTTTCGAGGAATCACGAAGGAGAATGAAATGAAGCGGATGGTGTTTCAGATCAAAAGGTTTTATTAAATATCTATTTTATATTAATTATTGTAATTAATATTAAAATAAAATATTTAGTTATATAAAATGGGGCAACTTCCCTATTGGGCCAACTTCCTGGAGGGAAGAAGGCCCAAGAGGGAAGGCCACTAGGGAAAGTCGCTGCCGCCTTGAGGGTAGGCGGGTGGAGCCCATCCTAGCCGCTGTCCTCCCCATGGGTCATGTGCACGGGACCCACCTGCCCCCTGCCGGCCGGCCGACCCCTCCCATGGTGCGCCATCCCGCTTTCTCTTCCTTTAGTCCCACCTCGAGACTTTAGAGGTTGGGGGTGCCCACTTTTCCCTATGTAAAGAGGTCTATATGGGAGGGGAAATACACACCAATTTCTCTAACGCAATTTCCTTGGGATTTTTTTGTCTCTCTCTTACAAGTGTGGCCCAAAAGTAAGGGTTGCATGAGCGATGGAACACTTCGCTACAACATGCTGTTGCGCTGCTATGATTCTGGCCAGAAGATTTACTTCCGCAATCCCGGTTGGATCAAGGAGAGCGGGGGTCGTTGTTGAGCACCGGACGTGTGCGATACCTTGGGGTGCTACCATTAGTGGCACCGGGATCATCATGCAAGGACCAGGGGTGACTTACAAGGAGCTGCACGACCTTGAGGTCAGATGAGTATGACTACATTATTCATGCCCCACATGTGCGTAAAGCGCTTTTGGTCTACAAGGGTATGTTACCAAAGCCTCTCTCTATTACAACATCACTCTTAGATAGATCCATGGCAGTTTGGTGTTACGCTAGTCAATTTTTTTGTTTTCTCCTACAGACCCCTCATTAAATTGTATAACATGATGTGTGGTATTATATGGTCCTACATGTTCTGCACCTTGATCTCCATCACACACCCACCAGCATGATGCCAAGTCCATGACGTCGCCAGTTGGTCATCCGTCATGATCCACCACTACTCCAATCTACTAGTAGTAAGCAAACTGCTTTACATCATAATCTTGGCCATAGGACGTATGAATAGAATGAGAAACTTTGTGGCTCCTATCGGTTGCCTTACATGAAAGAGCATTTCATACAACAGTACAAAAATTTCCATATCACATCACTTGTCCCTTTAATGTAAAGTTAGACACCTCTATCTTTATCTCTTGCATGGTTTACGTGGTTGTTGGGCTTATGAGATAAAACTCTTCATGCCTACAAACTTCAACCACAATATTGATCAATTGGTTGTCTCCACTACCCCCGTTCCGGGACCTCCTTTGCAAATGACATATGAACTATTGTAAGAGAGACAGACACCCACTAGCCACTTATGCAGTACAAGATGTATATCAAGTGTGGAACCGGTCTTGAGTATGCTTACACGAAAGGTCGGTCTGGTCTGCTTCATCTCACAGTGCCACGATATGAACAACTACATGTGGGAGGGTAACAACATTGACCATCAATTCACACATTCAACATGTGTTCTACCCGTACTAGCATAACTATGCATGTATCGACTCGTATACCAGTGAAGGGGTTCATAGCAGAAAAAATTCCTAGCTATCGCAACACCCATGCCAAGATCTATCTATGAGTTAAGAAGTAACAGGGATGGGGTTTTGGTAACATACCATTGTAGATTGAATGTGGTAAACGTCTCGTGGGGAAACGTGGATGTAGTCAAACTCGTAGATGACTTCAACGTCAGGAAGCTCCTCTCATGTCATCTCCTGGTCCTTGCTTGACAGCTCCGGCGCCACAAGTGGTAGTGACTCCAATGTCTCGCACACGTACGATGTCGGATGATGAATCCTATTCTCCTTGATCCAGCCAGGATGCATAAGTACATCATTTGGACTAGGCTCCAGTAGCGCGACGGCATGCTGGGGCGGTGTCATCTCCCACATGCGCAATTATTCTTAGAAGCGCACTCACGAGATGCAACACAGACATAGAGGGAACAATTCCCTAAGGAACATAGCCTTAGGAAATCCCTCCTTTTATTTGTTGTATTTAATCCATCAAAATTCCCCTCTTTATATAGGGGAAAGGGGAGGACCCCTTCTACCCAAAGTCCCGAGGTGGGAGAAAAGGAGAGGAGAAGGTGGGATGTGCACCGGCCAGGAGAGGTGGTGGCGGTCGGCTTGGTGGGCCCTGCCATCGAGATCGCCCGTGGCCCATCGCACGAGGCAGCGACTGGCCGGGTTGGCCTTTCCCACGAACCACTCATGGCTCAATGCACAACGCCCAGAAAAATGCTTGATGGCGGTGTTGATGTAGAGCTCGTTGGGAACCCCAAGAGGAAGGTATGATGAGTACATCAGCAAGTTTCCCTCAGTTATGAAACCAAGGTTTAATCGAACCAGTAGGAGCAAGGAGACACCTCAAAGGTGTTACTAGCTGAGCTTTGGCAGGGCGCACTACCGTTGCTAGTAGCAACGTGGAGACCTGCACAGCACAACCACAGAACTTTGTCCCCAACTTGCGATGAGGTTGTCAATCTCACCGTGTTTTGCGGAAAACAAAGGATTAAACGTATCGAATGGAAAGAAGTAAAAGTTTGCAGAAAGTAAACACAAAGCAGTAAACAGTTGTAGATTGTATGTAAAGAGAAAGGACCGGGATCCATAGTTCACTAGAGGTGGATCTCCTTAGATAGATAACATGCTAGGTGAACAAATTACAGCAGGGCAATTGACAAACACCGAGAAAGCAATACATGCATATACTAATCATTTTGACTCCTTTGAGACTTGATTGGGCATTACAACATTATACATAGACCGCCATCCAACTGGATCTATGACTAATAATCCACCTTCAGGTTATCATCCGAACCCCCTCCAGTATTAAGTTGCAAGCAACAGATTATTGCTTTACGAACTGCATGTAAAGTAAACAATACGATTGTTCTATGAACAAAGGATTGTTGTTTTCTCCCTAGTAGCAATAGCACATCTAGTACCTTAGAGATTTCTGTCACTTCCCCAGATTACCAGAGGCATGAACCCACTATCGAGCATAAATACTAACTCTTGGAGTTGCTAGCATCTACTTAGCCAAGATAACTACTAACAACGGAAATCATGCAAGATCTCAAATAACAAAGACATGATAGAATCAATAATCAATCTGAAATAGCATCTCAATATCCATCGGATCCCCGCAAACACAACATGCAGAATTACAAATAGATGATCTTGATCATGAACGGAGCTCACAAGAGCTAGACATGAAAGCACAAAGGAGGAGAACCAGCCATCTAGCTAGTACATGGATCCGTACTCCAAGGATGAACTACTCACGCATCACACCGGAGGCTTGTATGGTGATGAAGAAGGCCTCCAGGGTGAATTCCCCTCTCCGGCAGGGTGCTGGGAAGAGCTTCAGATCCCTCCCGATCTAGGGATGGAGATGACGGCGGCTACAAACTCTTTCGTGGATTTTTGATCGGGTACTTAGGGTTTTTGTCCCGAGGGAATCTTATAGTCGGAAGGAGAGGCCGAGAGGGTGCCTGGGCTGGCCACACCACCCCCTGGCGCGGGCCAGGCCTAGCCGCGCGGCCAAGTGGTGTGGCCGCCCTCTGGCCCCTCTCCGTCTCGTATTCTGGCACTTGATGACATTCGGAAAAATATGCACTTTGGCTTTTGTCCCGTCCAATTCTGAGAATATTTATTTTCTGACTTTCCTGGAACCAAAAACAGCAGAAAACAGGCAGCTAGCACTATGGCTCTTGTTAATAGGTTAGTCCAAGAAATCATATGAAAAGTACTCCAAAGTTGGAACAAAACACAAGAAATTGGATAAAACCAAGCATGGAACATCAAAAATTATAGATACATTTGCAATGTATCAACATCCCCAAGCTTAACTCCTGCTCATCCTCGAGTATGTTAGTGATAAAAAGAAAGAATAATTTTTGAGGTGACATGCACCATCAAAGACCTGATCAAAGTATTTGCAAAACATTCAAAGCTTGGATCATAGTACTTCAATCATAGCATGAAAGACAAAGTTCTAGCAATAAGCAAAGAAACTATGATGCAACATGAAAAGGCACAAACAAAAGATTCATGAATAGCAATGCTTTGCAAGACGTTTGTTTGTTTCACATAAAGAAAACATAGCATAATAGTATTCAGCTTGTCCCTCAATAGAGTAGCAAATATAATTGCATAGGACACCTTCAAGGTTCATAAGAGTGACTAGATACAAATAGTTTAAAACAAGCAATGTCAAAGTATGCACCAATCAACTAGTCTTGGGAAAATGCACATAGAACTAAGAATGGCCACTATGTTCTCAAAGTAAGTGCATAAAGATAGAAGGTGGAGACTCAATATAATGGTGGAAGAAAGGCCTTTGTAAAAGGAAGTAGGGATTCAAGTCTCATAAAGAGCTTCCAAAAATTACGGTACTTATAGCTTTCATCTCTCATTGCCCCTATCATAAGCATCTTGAAGTGGTTAAGGTTAAAGTGACACAACTAAGAGGATATGCTTGACAAGTTATAAACCGAAATCTCATGCCCCTTACTTACGAAGACCGATCCTCATGCTACTCAACTTCAGTCACGAGTAAGCTCTTTTCATTGTAAGTACATGTGTATCATTAAGAACCGTGAACGGGATACCCCTTGCACATGATACGGGAGCTTTCCCATAATCAAAATGACAAGGCAAGCAGACAATGAGCATCTCAGCGATCTTTTTATTTGCTATTTGCATAGGTTTTTATTGAGGATGCTTCATAGAGTGCTCATTATGGTGATGCTGCAAGTTTCCACCATGATTAGGCATGGCTTAGGCTAGCGGCCCAGGCGTTTCTCTAACACACATACAAACTCCATGATCTTACAAGTTCTACTTTTATTTCACACCGCCGGGATCCGTAAGCAAAGAACATGATATCAACGGGGTACATAGGACAAGTGCAATGTTGAAAGCGTTCCCCATGGTACATGGTTCTCCTAATTTCAACTTATAAACCGCAAGCATATACGCAACAAAGAAGGACCCAATGGTTCAATTTTATTAGAGGCAAGTAAAGTAAAGTGTGCCATCAAGTTCGTGAGAGCTTTAATCACTAGTTTTCTCATAACAAGTTTAATTTGGAAGGTAAACAAAAGCATGAATATACTTGGAATAGCATAAGCTAGTAGGTAGGTATGGTGGACTCTTTGGAATAACTTGGTTTAGGGAGTTGGATGCATGAGTGGAACTCATACTTGGTGGTGGAGGCTAGCAAAAGACTGGGAGCGACAAACTAAGAGAGCAATGATGGCTATAATCATGCAGAGCGAGAAAACATCATTGATCAAAGCATAAAGTGATACTACAAGTTGAAAACTAAAGGATCATAAAGGCTATGGTGACTTGAGATAGTCATAAGATGGTGCGAGCATGCGCCAAGTCAACCCAAATAAAGCATCAAAGGAGAATACCACTATACTATGCTTTAATATGCTAAAACAACGCATGATTCATCCAAGGCACATTAAGCAATCTCAATTGTTTATAACAAGTCATGCTACATCAAAGAATACTAAGCATAAAGTCAAAACAATATCAAGAATGGCATGACAAAGCATAGGCCACAGTCAAAAACGAGCTCTTTTTACCACATAAGCATGAACTTTCCTACTCTTTTCCAAACCAAACCAAACTATTTGCAAACCAATATATGAAAGAGGGGGTCCAACCAATTTATTCAGCAAACTAAGAAAACCAAAGCAAACGAAAAAACAAAACGAAAACGAAAAAGAAGACGCTCCAAGAAAAACACAACTATGCATGAAACAATAAAAATGAAGTGTTTGGAAGAAACCTGGGATTTTTATTGATGAAGAAGGGGATGCCTTGGGCATCCCCAAGCTTTGACGCTTGTACTTCTTCGATATTTCTTGGGGTGACACGCGTGGCATCCCCAAGCTTGAGCTTTAGTCCATCATTCATCTCATTACTCATTCCTTCCATACACCTGAAATTTTTCCTTCATACAAAACTTCACACAATCTTTATTAGCAACATTAGTGCACTCAAGATAAATAAGTATTAAGGTTCAGTTATAACACCAAATAAACTTACATTAGAACACTAGCTACTGTAGCACTTACCTCAAAAAGCTCAATTTCCCAAAAGAACTCAAAAAGGAACCAACAAGAAGCAAATGCAGAAAATGTCAGAAATCTGTCAAAACAGACCAGCGCGTAAAGACGAATTTTTTCGAAGACCTTCGGTTGCTCAAATTAAAAAGTGTTGAACTAACGAAAGTTAGATAACAACCTGGGGCATAAGCACAAATATTCACGCCTCAAAAGGTAGTTCAGAGAATTTACAAGAATTTTTACGGTGAAGCACAGAAATCTATTTCGGGACAGGAACTTTCCCAATCATTACTTCTCTCTCATTAGAGGTTACTATTTACACAAAAAGCAAAAAAAAGGATAAGGAAAGGTTATTACAGAGATAATAACTTACAAGACTCATCTAAAACTTTTGGGTTATCTTCCAATAAGTACTTTTCTTTAACGCCTTTAAGTTAGGCATAAGAAGCAAGAAAAAGAAGCAAGTGTTCTCAAATGAAGAAGCATTAAAACAAATTTCTTGCCCTTACCTCTCTTACTTTTATTCTTAACCTTGGGGAAAATATGATTGTTTAGTGGAGAAGAACGGTACATGGTCCCCTTTCCCACATGTATTGTTGCTCCAAGGAGTTCTAATAGGGACCTTCCAAGTGTAATTTGTCCTTTTCCTGCACATTCAATAACAACATAATCAATAGAAATCATTTTCCCAAGGATCTTTGTAAACACTCCTTCAGCTATTCCAAGAGGTAATATGGTAGTATTATTAGCAAGAGATATTTTGATATGGGGTGGCCCGATCTTCTTAGTAAGCACTTGTCGATGGTGAGGGTGGATGATAGATAACTAGCCTGTAGCTATGAACTCTCCCGCTCGATCCCTGATGCCAATGCAACAGCTCTCGAACCTTGTAGGATATTCACAATACCACGCTCTTACGCACGCAGCCGTGACCACGAACGGTAGTATGCAATCTACTAATCCCCAATGGAACACAGATCACACTCAATTATAGTTGGTAAATTCGAACACAGGGTAATTCTAGAGGTTCTACGAAAGAAACAACTCCAAAATATTTTAATGTGGTCTGACACCCTCTACAACGCCCCCATCTATTTATGGGTCCAAGGGCGGCGGCCTATGGTGGAACCCGAGTTGGTTCCACCCAAACTGGATACAAACCGGCCACAAGTGGCTCGGCCAAGACTGGCTCTGCCGTGGCAGAGTCCTAGTCGGTTTTCCTGTCGCGATAGCCTGCCGTGGCAGAGAAACGAGGCTTTTCTCTGCCGCGGCAGAGAACTTCCTCCTCTTGTTGATCTTTGTCTTGGACAGATCCTTGCGCTTCCTCCCTCTCCTCCCTCGTGCATTCCTCATTGATCAACACGCCATGTTTCTTCAGCTCCTCACTCTGTGCTATGCCTTCTTCTCCTAAGTACCTGATCATACAGTAATTCAAAGACTTAGGTAGTATAAAATTCTCATTAATTAAAACACCAGGTTCATTAAGAAACAAGTTCACATGTTGTTCTAGTAGCTTAGCACGAGCTCTTGTAATTGGTCCAATCCTTATTTCATTGGATTGATCCTTCTTTGCAACTGGAACATCTTCATTAGCAATTGGGGTAGGTGTAATTGAAGGGATGTCCTCATCATCTCCCCCCCTTCAAAAGGCGTCGTCCTCGACGCTCCAAGGTCTTCTCCAACATATGGTGACAAATCAGCAACGTTGAAGCTATTGCTAACTCCACCAAACTCCTCAATAGGTATATCAACCGAGTAGGCATTATCATTAATCTTGGCTAACACCTTGTAAGGACCAGCACCACGTGGCTTCAATTTTGACTTTCGAAGTAGTGGGAACCTATGCTTGCGTAGATGCACCCAAACCATATCTCCAGGCTCGAACAACACTTCTTTTCTTGCTTGATTCCTTGCAGCAGCAATGTTCTTGCCTTTCTTCTCAATAGCCTCTCGAGTCTTCTCATGTATTTTCTTCACATAATCAGCACGTTTTGATGCCTCCATATCAACTCTCTCATGTAATGGCAGAGGCAACATATCGAGTGGCGTTAATGGCTTGAAGCCATACACCACCTCAAAAGGACAAAGCTGAGTAGTTGAATGCACAGCCCTGTTGTAAGCGAACTCAACATGTGGCAAACACTCTTCCCACTCCCGCAGATTCTTTTTAATCATGTTCCTTAGCAGCTGTGACAATGTTCTATTCACCACTTCCGTTTGACCATCTGTTTGGGGATGACATGTAGTACTGAACAGCAGCTTCGTTCCTAGCTTCCCCCATAAGGTCTTCCAAAAGTAGCTCATGAACTTCAAGTCACGGTCAGAAACAATCGTCTTTGGTACTCCATATAATCTCACGATGTCCCTGAAAAACAGGTTAGCAACATGCGACGCATCGTTGCTTTTGTGGCAGGCAATAAAATGAGCCATCTTAGAGAACCTATCCACTACCACAAATATAGAATCATGACCTCTCTGAGTTTTAGGTAGACCTAGCACAAAATCCATACTAATGTCTTCCCATGGAGTAGTCGGTGCAGAGAGAGGTGTATACAAACCGTGAGGCTTCAACTTAGATATCGACTTGTGGCATGTAATACATCGGCTCACAAATCTGTACACATCACGCCTAATCTTGGGCCAATAAAAATGATCAGCAAGCATGAGCAACGTCTTCTCACGCCCAAAGTGACCCATCAAACCACCAGCATGTGATTCCTGCACTAAGAACAAACGCAACGACGATTCTGGAATACATAGTTTGTTAGCTCGAAACAAATATCCATCATGTATATGATACTTATCCCATGCGTTTCTAAGAGCACACAAACGATATGGTTCAGCAAAATCATGGTCAGTTGCATCAAGTGCACAAATAGGTTCTAATCCAGGAATTTTAACATCAAGATTGGTTAATAGCATGTTCTTCCTAGATAGAGCATCAGCAACAACATTTTCTTTTCCCTTCTTATAGTTAATGATGTACGGAAAAGACTCAATGAACTCAACCCATTTAGCTAATCTTCTATGCAAGTTTGATTGAGCTTTCAAGTATTTCAATGCTTCATGATCAGAATGTATGATGAATTCCTTTGGCCACAAATAATGTTGCCAAACCTCAAGTACTCTAACAAGTGCATACAATTCTTTATCATAGATAGAATAATTCAAACGAGAACCAGTCAATTTCTCAGAAAAATAAGCTATAGGCCGACCCTCTTGCAGCAAAACGCCACCTATGCCTATACCACTAGCATCACATTCAACTTCAAATTGCTTCGAAAAATCAGGTAATGCAAGCAATGGTGCAGAAGTAAGTAAACGTTTCAATGTATCAAATGCAATGTCTTGGGCCGCGCCCCATACAAAAGGAACACCTTTCTTTGTCAAATCATTCAAAGGTGTAGCAATGGTGCTAAAATCTGGCACAAAGCGCCTATAGAAACCAGCGAGACCGTGGAAACTACGCACTTGACTTACATTCATTGGAGTAGGCCAATTCTGAATTGATTCAATTTTAGATTGATCGACCTCTACTCCATGCTTAGAAACAACAAATCCTAGGAATATGACCTTATCTTTTGCAAATGTACACTTCTCAAGATTAGCATACAGTTTATTATCACGTAACACTTGCAAAACTTGTCTAATATGAGTGCAATGTTCAGATTCGGTATGGCTGTATATGAGTATATCATCAAAGTAAAAAACCACGAAACGACCAATAAACTCTCTCAAAACATGATTCATCAAACGCATGAAAGTACTAGGTGCATTAGTAAGACCAAACGGCATAACTAACCACTCATACAAACCGAATTTAGTTTTGAAAGCAGTTTTCCATTCATCCCCTTCTTTCATCCTAATTTGATGATAACCACTACGCAGGTCAATTTTGGAGAAAACAGCAGCACCACTCAATTCATCTAGTGATGAGGACATACATACTATTCCACTATCTCCTACTCCTATTCACAATGAAGATGTTTCTGCAAAGAACAAGTCCAATGAAATCAGGATTGGACCCATTACAAGAGCTCGTGTAAAGCTGATTGAGCAACAGGTGAATTGACTCTTAATTGAACCTGATGTTTTACTTAATGAGAACTTTATACTACCTAAGTCTATGCATCTTTGTATGATCAGGTTTATTGATAACACAAGCGTTGCGCGAGGAGGAGGAGAGTTGCAGCAAGAAGGACAAGCGCTGATTTCCAATATCAACAAGTGCGCGAGGGAGGAGCGGGAGGCAGGCGCACTAGGACGCAATGAGGAAATCACGTATGAGCAAGAGAGAGAGATGGCGCACCAAGAATTACATGTTTGAGGTGTTCCACGACGTTTGGACTACGTGCCAATAAGGCCGAACCCATATATGGGTCGGTATGTATCAGTTTGAGTCGAACCGAGTCAGTTTGGGCCAAGTTATGGCTGTTTTTAGGCCCGTTTAGAGGGGAGGACGCCCCAACCCTCATATAAACCTCCGTCACAAGTTAGGTTTAAGACCACGTTAAAATATTTTGGAGTTGTTTCTTTCATAGAACCTCTGGAATTACCCTGTGTTCGAATCTACCAACTATAATTGAGTGTGATCTGTTGTTCCATTGGGAATTAGTAGATTGCATACTACCGTTCGTGGTCACGGCTGCGTGCGCAAGAGTGTGGTGTTGTGAATATCCTACAAGGTTCGAGAGCTGTTGCATTGGCATCAGGGATCGAGCGGGAGAGATCATAGCTACGCACTAGTTATCTATCATCCACCATCACCATCGACAAGAGCTTGCTGAGAAGATCGGGCCACCCCATATCATCTTGGTATCAGATTTCCTCGTTGCCTCGGTAAGCAATCCACAATCCATCCATAGATTAGAGAGTGTTTTTCATCCTATACAGAAAAAGCCTCACAAAAAAGAGTTGCCATAGCCTAGATTTCATCGTATTCGAGTAATAGTTGCTAGTCGCGTTCCTCTATTAGATTAGATCTAGATCTGTTCTTCGTAGATTTGTTTTCTAGTTTTTCTAGTTGTTTTCCACCATCTTTTTCCGCTACCATCAAGTCAGATCCGATCCAAGTAAAGAGTCCTAGTTGTGTACTACTTGGCAAGTCGGAATAAAAAAAATCGGCTCGCCGCCTCACTCCTGACCACAGAAAAGTCTGTGCTCCAGCGTGACGAAAAAAAAATCGAGCCGTCGCCTTACCACAGACCGGTCTGTGCTAGTACGAGAAAAAAAATTCTGCCGCCATCCTGCCGCGGCAGGATTTTAGGCCGTTTTTCTGCCGTGGCAGAGACCAATTCTCAGGTCAATTTTTTTTTCTTTTTTTGTTTATTTTTTTTACTGAGTCCACATAGCGTACCTATCCTTGTGAGCCTTAGTAAACCTTTCTTTGTGTCTAAAACTATCCTACGAGGCTAGCGTGCTTAGTGCTCTGCGGGTTGCTCAGTTTAGCAATCCTGTGCCCATTTCGTTGAGACATTGCTAGCGTCTCTCCTTGTGCATTGCAACACGAGCATTCCTCCGACATATCTAACTTTTTTGAGCTCATTTTCATAGTTGCAATTGCCCCATTTATCTCCACCGTGTGTGTTTCCGTGGGTCTTTGTCATACGATCAGCACTAGGACTTGTTTGCAGTGTAGATAGGATACCATACCTATAGCTCCACCATAAATAACCTGTGTGCCCTGTGATCGTTCTCTATACCTTTGATATTCACTTCATCACTTCAGTGCATCAGTCTTTGATTAAGTTTGGTAGAGCATCTGTATTCACTTTGGAACGGTAAGATTTTCCTTCTTATCAGTTGTGAGTGAGTTGTGAGAGTTTCCACCATACTGATTTTGATTTTTGCACTAACTTACTAATCATGTCTTTGAGTGATGATGAAATTGTGTCACAGAAAAAGCAGGTGGAGGAGCTTGTTACTTGGAGAGAGTCTGTTGATAGAAATATCACTGACATACAAGATGCTGTGGAGAATAATACTAGAGCCATCAATAATATTCAGACGCAGCTAACTGCTACGAATGTCAACTTTGCCACCTTTCAGCGTTCCATTGAGGCGATTCAGGCAACACTCCAGCCCGGACTGGCACAACATGATGATGGGTTTGAGGACTTTGATGAGGGAAGTGCGGCTGATGCTGCTCCACATCGTGGCAGGGGACGAGCAAATCCCCCTGCACCTGCGGCTGCTCCTCTGTATGGCTGTGGGTATGCTCCTCTTGGACGTGCCCAGCGTGCTTACAATCCAGCTGATGATAGTTTGGGCAAGCCCAAGTTCTCAATTCCTTCGTTCAATGGCTCGCTTGATCCTGAGGATTATATTACTTGGGAGTTGAAGATTGAAAAGCTCTGGCGTTTATTTGATTACCCAGAAGACAAGAAGGTAAAACTTGCTGCATCAGAATTTGATGGTTATGCTTTGCGTTGGTGGGAAGCTATTGTGCAGAATAGACGGAACGACAATGAACTTCTTGTGAGGGATTGGCGTGAGATGAAGGCCATCATGGCGGATCGTTTTGTTCCCTCCAATTATTTGCGTTCTGTGTTTGACAAGCTCACACAGTTGAGGCAAGGCACAATGACAGTTGATGAGTACTACATGGAGATGGAGATGCTTATGCAGCGTGCTAATGTTCGTGAATCACGAGAGATGACGATGCAATGTTTCCTCAACAATTTGAAGCTTCAAATCAAGACTATTGTGCGTTATCACAAGTATGAGACAATGAACGAGCTGTTGCACCATGCTAGAGAGGCCGAGTCCCAGCTGGCTGAAGAGGCAAAGTCACGTGCTCGATTTCCATCTTCTAGCAGATTTTCAGCCAGATCTACACCTCCCACTGTCATGCCACTAGCTGCTGTTCCATTTGCACCATCAGCCAAACCAGCAAGTACACCTTCGTTTGGTTCTAATACTTGGAAACCCGCTGCTCCTGCTGCTAGCTCGGGTTCCAACATGTCTACTGCACGTACTCGTGATGTGGTGTGCCATACTTGTGGAGGCAGAGGTCACTACAAGAAGGATTGTCCAAACAGCAAGGTTATGTTTGTTAATGAACAAGGTGAAGTAGAAAGTGGAGATGAAGCTTCTGATGATGATATTGATGACGGCGAGGGTGGTGCTGATGCATATGCTGAGCGTGCACCAACTATCGTCGTGTCTTCACGTGTAACCGGTTGAGGAATCCCAGCGTTGCAACTTGTTCAAAACAAAAGCTCTAGTTGGACCAAATAAAGCTTGCAAGATCATTATTGATGGAGGTAGCTGCAGAAATCTTGCAAGTAAGGAACTATGTGCCAAACTGAATTTGACATACTTACCTCATCCCAAGCCATACTACATACAATGGTTGAGCAACAATGGTGAGATGAAGGTAAATCATATGGTACGAGTGAACTTTCAAATAGGGCCATACAAAGATTCTATTGATTTTGATGTGGTTCCTATGACTGTTTGTCACCTACTATTGGGTTGGCCTTGGCTCTATGATCGCCATGTGCAACACAATGGCCGAGCCAATACATATCACTTGGAATTCAAAGGAAAGAAGATTACTATGCAGCCAATGACACCACAAGAAATTGTGAATGATTCTCGCCAAAAGATAGAGGTGAGCTTGAAGGAAGATACTACCACTCGGCGAGATTGCGTGACAGCTGTTCCTGATGTAATTGAGCCTAAATTGAGTGATATAACGAAAAGTGAGAGAGTGCCTGGGTTATTGATATTAGCCACCAAGGAGGATATGAGAGAGTTTCGTGAGGATCCTACAGCCATGCCACTTGTGCTCATGTATAAGGGCGAGGTATTGGTTTCTAACGACATGACCCCTATTTCTCTTGGTGTCTCTTCTATTTTGCAGGACTTTGGGGATGTGTTTCCAGAAGATGTATCCACAAGCTTACCCCCATTGCGTGGTATAGAACATCAAGTGGACTTGATTCCTGGTGCCACACTTCCCAACCGTGCACCCTACAGGACTAATCCCGAAGAAACTATGGAAATTCAGAAGCAAGTACAAGCGTTGCTGGATAAAGGGTACATTCGTGTTTCTCTTAGCCCTTATGCTGTTCCTATTATTTTAGTTCCTAAGAAAGATGGTACATGGCGCATGTGTGTTGACTGTAGAGCGATTAATAACATCACTATTCGATATCGTCATCCTATTCCACGTTTAGAGGATATGCTAGATGAATTGAGTGGTGCTGCTGTTTTCTCTAAAATTGACTTGCGTAGTGGTTATCATCAAATTAGGATGAAAGAAGGGGATGAATGGAAAACTGCTTTCAAAACTAAATTCGGTTTGTATGAGTGGTTAGTCATGCCGTTTGGTCTTACTAATGCACCTAGTACTTTCATGTGTTCGATGAATCATGTTTTGAGAGAGTTTATTGGTTGTTTTGTGGTTGTTTACTTTGATGATATACTCATATACAGCCACACCGAATCTGAACATTGCACTCATATTAGACAAGTTTTGCAAGTGTTACGTGATAATAAATTGTATGCTAATCTTGAGAAGTGTACATTTGCAAAATATAAGGTAATATTCCTAGGATTTGTTGTTTCTAAGCATGGAGTAGAGGTAGATCAATCTAAAATTGAATCAATTCAGAATTGGCCTACTCCAATGAATGTAAGTCAAGTGCGTAGTTTCCACGGTCTCGCTGGTTTCTATAGGCGTTTTGTGAAAGATTTTAGCACCATTGCTGCACCATTAAATGGTTTGACAAAGAAAGGTGTTCCTTTTGTATGGGGCGCGGCCCAAGACATTGCATTTGATACATTGAAACGTTTTCTTAGTTCTGCACCATTGCTTGCATTACCTGATTTTTCGAAGCAATTTGAAGTTGAATGTGATGCTAGTGGTATAGGCATAGGTGGCGTTTTGATGCAAGAGGGTCGGCCTATCGCTTAATTTTCTGAGAAATTGACTGGTGCTCGAATGAATTATTCAATCTATGATAAAGAATTGTATGCACTTGTGAGAGTACTTGAAGTTTGGCGACATTATTTGTGGCCAAAGGAATTCATCATACATTCTGATCATGAAGCATTGAAATACTTGAAAGCTCAATCAAACTTGCATCGAAGATTAGCTAAATGGGTTGAGTTCATTGAGTCTTTTCCTTACATCATTAATTATAAGACGGGAAAAGAGAATGTTGTTGCTGATGCTCTATCTAGGAAGAACATGCTATTAACCAATCTTGATGTTAAAATTCCTGGATTAGAAGCTATTTGTGCACTTTATGCAACTGACCATGATTTTGCTGAACCATATCGTTTATGTGCTCTTAGAAACGCATGGGATAAGTATCATATACATGATGGATACTTGTTTCGAGCTAACAAACTATGTATTCCAGAATCGTCGTTGCGTTTGTTCTTAGTGCAGGAATCACATGCTGGTGGTTTGATGGGTCACTTTGGGCGTGAGAAGACGTTGCTCATGCTTGTTGATCATTTTTATTGGCCCGAGATGAGGCGTGATGTGTACAGATTTGTGAGCAGATGCATTACTTGCCACAAGTCGAAATCCAAGCTGAAGCCTCACGGTTTGTATACACCTCTCTCTGCACCTACTACTCCATGGGAAGACATTAGTATGGATTTTGTGCTAGGTCTACCTAAAACTCAGAGAGGTCATGATTCTATATTTGTGGTAGTGGATAGGTTCTCTAAGATGGCTCATTTTATTGCCTGCCACAAAAGCGACGATGCGTTGCATGTTGCTAACCTGTTTTTCAGGGACATCGTGAGATTACATGGAGTACCAAAGACGATTGTTTCTGACCGTGATGTGAAGTTCATGAGCTATTTTTGGAAGACCTTATGGGGGAAGCTAGGAACGAAGTTGCTGTTCACTACTACATGTCACCCCCAAACAGATGGTCAAACGGAGGTGGTGAATAGAACATTGTCACAGCTACTAAGGACCATGATTAAAAAGAATCTGCGGGAGTGGGAAGAGTGTTTGCCACATGTTGAGTTCGCTTACAACAGGGCTGTGCATTCAACTACTCAGCTTTGTCCTTTTGAGGTGGTGTATGGCTTCAAGCCATTAACGCCACTCGATATGTTGCCTCTGCCATCACATGAGAGAGTTGATATGGAGGCATCAAAACCTGCTGATTATGTGAAGAAAATACATGAGAAGACTCGAGAGGCTATTGAGAAGAAAGGCAAGAACATTGCTGCTGCAAGGAATCAAGCAAGAAAAGAAGTGTTGTTCGAGCCTGGAGATATGGTTTGGGTGCATCTACGCAAGGACAGATTTCCACTACTTCGCAAGTCCAAGTTGAAGCCACGTGGTGCTGGTCCTTACAAAGTGCTAGCCAAAATTAATGATAATGCCTATTCAGTTGATATACCTATTGAGAAGTTTGGTGGTGCTAGCAACAGCTTCAACGTTGCTGATTTATCACCATATGCTGGAGAAGACCTTGGAGCGTCGAGGTCAACGCCTTTTGAAGGGGGGGAGATGATGAGGACATCCATACTATTCCACTATCTCCTACTCCTATTCACAATGAAGATGTTTCTGCAAAGAACAAGTCCAATGAAATCAGGATTGGACCCATTACAAGAGCTCGTGCAAAGCTGATTGAGCAACAGGTGAATTCACTCTCAATTGAACCTGATGTTTTACTTAATGAGAACTTTATACTACCTAAGTCTATGCATCTTTGTATGATCAGGTTTATTGATAACACAAGCGTTGCGCGAGGAGGAGGAGAGTTGCAGCAAGAAGGACAAGCGCTGATTTCCAATATCAACAAGTGCGCGAGGGAGGAGCGGGAGGCAGGCGCACTAGGACGCAATGAGGAAATCACGTATGAGCAAGAGAGAGAGATGGCGCACCAAGAATTACATGTTTGAGGTGTTCCACGACGTTTGGACTGCGTGCCAATAAGGCCGAACCCATATATGGGTCGGTATGTATCAGTTTGAGTCGAACCGAGTCAGTTTGGGCCAAGTTATGGCTGTTTTTAGGCCCGTTTAGAGGGGAGGACCCCCCAGCCCTCATATAAACCTCCGTAGCCGTCACAAGTTAGGTTTAAGACCACGTTAAAATATTTTGGAGTTGTTTCTTTCATAGAACCTCTGGAATTACCCTATGTTCGAATCTACCAACTATAATTGAGTGTGATTGTTGTTCCATTGGGAATTAGTAGATTGCATACTACCGTTCGTGGTCACGGCTGCGTGCGCAAGAGTGTGGTGTTGTGAATATCCTACAAGGTTCGAGAGCTGTTGCATTGGCATCAGGGATCGAGCGGGAGAGATCATAGCTACGCACTAGTTATCTATCATCCACCATCACCATCGATAAGAGCTTGCTGAGAAGATCGGGCCACCCCATATCATCTAGCATATCCTCAAGCGTGAAATAGGATGACGATATCGAATAGTGATGTTATTAATCGCTCTACAATCAACACACATGCGCCAAGTACCATCTTTCTTAGGAACTAAAATAATAGGAACAGCACAAGGGCTAAGAGAAACACGATGTACCCTTTATCCAGCAATGCTTGTACTTGCTTATGAATTTCCTTAGTTTCTTCGGGATTAGTCCTGTATGGTGCACGGTTGGGAAGCGTGGCGCCAGGAATCAAGTCCACTTGATGTTCTATACCACGCAATGGAGGCAACCCTGCGGGTACGTCTTCTGGAAACACATCCCCAAAGTCCTGCAAAACAGAAGAGACACCAAGAGAAATAGGTGTCATGTCGTTAGAAACCAATACCTCGCCCTTATACATGAGCACAAGTGGCATGGCTGTAGGATCCTCACGAAACTCTCTCATATCCTCCTTGGTGGCTAATATCAACAAACCAGGCACTCTCTCACTTTTCGTTATATCACTCAATTTAGGCTCAATTACATCAGGAACAGCTATCACACAATCTCGCCTGGTGGTAGTATCTTCCTTCAAATTCACCTCTATCTTCTGGCGAGAGTCATTCACAATTTCTTGTGGTGTCATTGGCTGCATAGTAATCTTCTTTCCTTTAAATTCCAAGTGATATGTATTGGCTCGGCCATTGTGTTGCACATGGCGATCATAGAGCCAAGGCTGACCTAATAGTAGGTGACAAACAGTCATAGGAACCACATCAAAATCAATAGAATCTTTGCATGGCCCTATTTGAAAATTCACTCGTACCATATGATTTACCTTCATCTCACCATTGTTGCTCAACCATTGTATGTAGTATGGCTTGGGATGAGGTAAGTATGTCAAATTCAGTTTGGCACATAGTTCCTTACTTGCAAGATTTCTTTAGCTACCTCCATCAATAATGACCTTGCAAGCTTTATTTGGTCCAACTAGAGCTTTTGTTTTGAACAAGTTGCAACGCTGGGATTCCTCAACCGGTTGCACACTAAGTACACGTGAAGACACGACGATAGTTGGTGCACGCTCAGCATATGCATCAGCACCACCCTCGCCGTCATCAATATCATCATCAGAAGCTTCATCTCCACTTTCTACTTCACCTTGTTCATTAACAAACATAACCTTGCTGTTTGGACAATCCTGCTTGTAGTGACCTCTACCACCACAAGTGTGGCACACCACATCACGAGTACGTGCACTAGACATGTTGGAACCCGAGCTAGCAGCAGGGGCAGCAGGTTTCTGAGCATTAGAACCAAACGAAGGTGTACTTGCTGGTTTGGCTGATGGTGTAAACGGAACAGCAGCTGTTGGCGTGACTGTAGGAGGAATAGATCTAGCCGAAAATCTGCTGGAGGATGGAAAACGAGTACGTGACTTTGCCTCTTCTGCCAACTGGGATTCGGCCTAGCATGATGCAACAACTCATTCATGGTCTCATACTTGTGATGACGAACAATGCTCTTTATTGGTAACTTCAAATTGTTCAAGAATCGCTGCATGGTCATCTCAATGGACTCACGAATTCTAGCACGCTGCATAAGCATCTCCATCTCCATGTAGTACTCATCTACTGTCATTGTGCCTTGCTTCAATTGCGTCAATTTATCAAAAACTGATCGCAAGTAGTTGGTTGGTACGAAACGAGCTTTCATGATTTGCTTCATCTCGCGCCAATCCATCACAGGAAGTTCATTGTCCTCCCTCCTATGTTGCACAAGAGCATCCCACCAACGTAGAGCATAACCATCAAATTCAGATGCTGCAAGCTTGACCTTCTTGTCTTCTAGATAGTCAAATAAACGCCAAAGTTTCTCAATCTTCAACTCCCATGTGAGGTAATCTTCAGGATCAATGGAACCATCAAACTTGGGAATCGAAAACTTTGGCTTGCCCAAACCATCATCAACAGCTTGGTTGGGAACATGTTGAGCACGCCCAAGATGGACAAACCCACGGCCATGAGCAGGTGCATGGGTAGGTGCATGGGCAGGGGAATGGCACGTCCCCTACCAACATGTGGAGCAGCATCAATAGTGCTACCCTCATCGAAATCATCAAAGGCATCATCATGTTGAGGATCTTCCCTTCTATGTAAAGCGGCTGTCAAACCCTCAATGGACTGCTGCAAAGCGGGTGACATTGACATTGAGCGTAGCCACTTGCGTTTGGATAGTATCAACCGTCCCAACATGCTGATCCAATCGCATATTCATGTCTTGGAGATTCTTGTCAATGTTATCTGTTGTATTAGTGAACACACGCGTCAAATGGGACTTCAACGCCTCATATTCACGCCAATTAACAAGCTCCTCATCCTTGTTTTTCTGCATCACAACATCATCATCACTAGAAGACATGATTAGTAGGTTAGTGCACAAAATTCAAAATCTGTATGGTGGAACTCCCACAGCTCACTCACAACTAATAAGAAAGGAGATCTTACCGTTCCAAAGTGAATAGAGATGCTTTTACCAAACGAAATCAAAGACTGATGCACTTGATCTGATGAAGTGAATATCAAAGGTATAGAGAACGATCACAGGGCACACAGGTTATTTATGGTGGAGCTGTAGGTTTGGTATCCTAACTACACCGCAAACAAGTCCTAGTGATGATCGTACAAACACCCAAGAAACACACACGTGGAGAAAAAATGTGGCAATGCAACTATGAAGGGTGTTGCACTACGCTCGAGAGACACTAGCAAATCTCAAGTAAACAGGCACAAGATTGCTCAATCTACCGGTGCACAAAGATATCACTAGGCCTCTTGCTCAATTCTCTTTTTTCCACAACTTTTCTTTTCTTTTGTATAGCTTTTTTTTTTTTTTACTTTTTCTTTTGCTATCTTGCTTTCCCTTTCTTTTTTTTATAGATAACACACGGCCAATTACAAAGTACAGCACCAAAAGTCCTAAGAGCAGCCTGTAGGAGTAGAAACTAGTCTCAATAGGCAAGTTCCTACACCTTTGTAGTAGATTGGCTGTGGCTAAGGGTTTTGGAAAAGTGTAAATCGATCACACTTTGTAATTATGGTGTCGTGGCAGATCAGTAACTTGGTAACTCAGAAAGTATTTTTGGTAACCTGGAAAGTCCTGCCGTGGCAGGAAACGACGCCGAAATCCTGCCGTGCCAGACTCGGTAACTTGATAACTTGGAAAGTAATTTTTTTCCTAATGCAAATCGAATCGGCCTGGAGTAAAACACAAGGACTCGAAACTAGATCGGATCTACTAGATGGTGGCGGAAACAATGGTGGAAAAACGACTAGACAGAGGAAAAAACGATGAAAACCAAAATAGATCTAGACTAATTGATGAACACGACCAGCAACTATTACTCGTCTACGATGCAATCTAGTCTATGGCAAATCTTTTGGTGGGGCTTTTTCTGTATAGGACTAAAAGCACCCTCTAATCTATGGATGGATTGCGGATTGCTTACTAAGGCAACGAGGAAATCTGATACCAAGATGATATGGGGTGGCCCGATCTTCTCAGTAAGCACTTGTCGATGGTGAGGGTGGATGATAGATAACTAGCCTGTAGCTATGAACTCTCCCGCTCGATCCCTGATGCCAATGCAACAACTCTCGAACCTTGTAGGATATTCACAACACCACGCTCTTGCGCACGCAACCGTGACCACGAACGGTAGTATGCAATCTACTAATCCCTAATGGAACAACATATCACACTCAATTATAGTTGGTAAATTCGAACATAGGGTAATTCCAGAGGTTCTATGAAAGAAACAACTCCAAAATATTTTAACGTGGTCTGAAAACCCAAATCTACAGCGCCCCCATCTATTTATGGGTCCAAGGGCGGCGGCCTATGGTGGAACCCGAGTCGGTTCCACCCAAACTGGATACAAACTGGCCACAAGTGGCTCGGCCAAGACTGGCTCTACCGTGGCAGAGTCCTAGTAGGTTTTTCCTGCCGCGGTAGCCTGCCGTGGCAGAGAAACGAGGCTTTTCTCTACCGCGGCAGAGAACTTCCTCCTCTTGTTGATCTTGTCTTGGACAGCTCCTTGCGCTTCCTCCCTCTCCTCCCTCACGCATTCCTCATTGATCAACACGCCATGTTTCTTCAGCTCCTCACTCTGTGCTATGCCTTCTTCTCCTAAGTACCTGATCATACAATAATTCAAAGACTTAGGTAGTATAAAATTCTCATTAATTAAAACACCAGGTTCATTAAGAAACAAGTTCACCTGTTGTTCCTAGTAGCTTAGCACGAGCTCTTGTAATTGGCCAATCCTTATTCATTGGATTGATCCTTCTTTGCACACTGGAACATCTTCATTAGCAATTGGGGTAGGTGTAATTGTAGGGATGTCCTCATCATATTTCTTTTCCTCCTTCAGTAAGCCCCCAAGTATTCAGAGATTTATAAATATCTTTGGGCATAAGACAAAATTCAGACCATGATATCACAGCGAGCTTGAAAAGTTTTAGTGTTATCTCAATCTTTAATGTAGGGAGCCACTTTGATGGTTCATAATTTATTGGAACATAATTGTGATGCTCCCTATGCGTATTATAGCAATCTTTTAAGCTAGCAGTGCCAGTCTCAAGAGTGTTCAATCTAGCAAATATTTTTGCGAAAGAAATATCAGTTGGCTAGGCAAGTTGTAACTAAGGATCAATTTTCTTTATAGCATTAATAGCATCATCCTCATTACATGGAGGAATCTCCCTCCCCATAACAGCATCTAAAGCATATCTATAGCAAAGAGCAATTCCAGGGTAAAAACTGCTAAGGAACAAGCTTTGAGTCATTTTAGGCTCAGTTTTGTTCATGTAGATCAGAGATTCTAGACCAAGCTTCTTTAAAACTTTCCTCCATTCCTTGTTTTAAAAGTGAAAATTATTTCCTCGGGTGACATAGTGACTGGAGCAACGCTAGGACATAGTGGCAACTCAAGATAGGAACTAATTTTGTGTGTTTTCAAATAAGAAAGCAACTAGTAAAACTAATTTTTTTGAGTTTTTTGAATAAAGAAAACAAGCAAACAAAGCAAAAAGAAACTAAGCAAATCAAAAATAACAAAGTAAAGAGATTGGTTATGAGGGACTCCCCTTGTGAAGATGGTCCTTGGCTCCCTGCCAACGGCGCCAGAAAATGCTTGATGGCTCTGTAATTGCGCCAGGAAAATGCTGGTGCGGTGTTGATGTAGAAGCTCGTTGGGAACCCCAAGAGGAAGGTATGATGAGCACAGCCACAAGTTTTCCTCAGTTATGAAACCAAGGTTTATAATCGAACCAGTAGGAGCAAGGAAAACACCCCAAAGGTGTTGCTAGCTGAGCCTTGGCAGGGCGCACTACCGGTGCTAGTAGCAACATGGAGACCTACACAACACAACCACAAAACTTTGTCCCCAACTAGCGATGAGGTTGTCAATCTCACCCGTGTTTTGCGGAAAACAAACGGATTAAACGTATCGAATGGAAAGAAGTAATAGTTTGCAGCAAGTAAACCACAAGTAGTAAAAGATTGTAGATTGTATGTAAAGAAAAGGATCCGGCTTCCATAGTTCACTAGAGGTGGCTCTCTTGAGATAGATAACATGCTGGGTGAACAAATTACAGCGGGGCAATTGACAAACATCGAGAAAGCAATACATGCATATACTAATCATCTTGACTCCTTTGCAGACTTGATTGGGCATTACAACATATACATAGACCGCCCCATCCAACTGCAATCTATGACTAATAATCCACCTTCAGGTTATCATCTGAACCCCCTCCAGTATTAAGTTGCAAGCAACAGATTATTGCTTATGAACTGCGTTGTAAAGTAAACAATACGATTGTTCTATGAACAAAGGATTGTTGTTTTCTCCCTAGTAGCAACAGCATCTCTAGTACCCTTAGAGATTTCTGTCACTTCCCCAGATTACCAAAGGCATGAACCCACTATCGAGCATAAATACTAACTCTAGGAGTTGCTAGATCTACTTGGCCAAGGTAGCTATTAACAACGGAAAGCATGCAAGATGACAATAACAAAGACATGATAGAATCAATAATCAATATGAAATAGCATCTCAATATCCATCGGATCCCCGCAAACACAACATGCAGATTACCAAATAGATGATCTTGATCATGAACAGAGCTCACAAGATCTAAACATGAAAGCACAAAGGAGGAGAACCAACCATCGAGCTGCTACATGGATCCGTAGTCCAAGGATGAACTACTCACGCATCACACCAGAGGCTTGCATGGTGATGAAGAAGGCCTCCGGGGTGAATTCCCCTCTCTGGCAGGGTGCCGGGAAGAGCTTCAGATCCCTCCCGATCTAGGGATGGAGATGACGGCGGCTACAGACTCTTTCGTAGATTTTTGATCGGGCGCTAAGGGTTTTCGTCCCGAGGGCATCTTATAGGCGGAAGGGGAGGCCGAGGGGGTGCCAGGGGCCACCACACCACCCCCTGGCGCGGGCCAAGCCTGGCCGCACGGCCAGGTGGTGTGGCTGGCCTCTGGCCCCTCTCCGTCTCATATTCTGGCATCTGATGACTTCCGGAAAAATAGGCACTTTAGCTTTTGTCCTGTCCAATTCCAAGAATATTCATTTTCTGACTTTCCTGGAACCAAAAACAGTAGAAAACAGACAACTGGCACTGTGGCTCTTGTTAATAGGTTAGTCCAAGAAATCATATGAAAAGTACTCCAAAGTGTGGACAAAACACAAGAAAGTGGATAAAACCAAGCATGGAACATCAAAAATTATAGATACATTTGCAATGTATCAACGAGCACCCGAAGACGTTCCGCCACCTTGAGGCTCGCTGCATCAGATCTACACGAAACTCCAACATGCCACCCATCCCAGAGCTCGCCGTCCTCGATCGCATCGCCGTGTCGCCTCCCCGCCATCTCCCGAGCACTCCTAGTGAGCTTCCGCGTCCCTCCGAACCACTACTAGGGTTAGATCCCCACCGCCGCGACGCTGGGGTGGACGACGATGGGGAGACGTTGATCTCGGTCTAATCGAGCGGCTCCCATCGCTGCTTACCTCTTCAGCCCTCGCAACGCTGACGGCGGGCCCCGCAGCGCGGGTTTTGAACTCTTTCTCCCGCACGCGCTGGCAAGCTAAGTGGGCCGATTCGGCTTCCATCGGCCCGCATTCCCCTAGATCTAACCCATCTCCGGTTTTCTGTTTATACTCTTTTTAATCTTTTTCAGATCAGTAATATGTCAGTTTGGTTTAAATACAAATAAAATGGAATAATACACGTTTTTCCCAGATCCAATTTTTGACATGTTCTTGTATGTTTTTCCTAACATGCAGAACTAGTGTCAGATCCAAAATCATTTTCATGATTTTCTGGGAATAATGTTGCTAATAAGTATCTTTTCCAATGAATAAATCCTACTAGGAGCTTTACAGATCCAAATTGGGTAAACTCAAATCCTAAAGGAAAGTATTTTTACTACCCATCACCTAGCCTTCGTCCCTTATCAAGTTGAGCTGCAGTTTACCTGTATCAAAAATAACAAAACCAATCCAGAAATGCCTTGTAGAAATTTCCTAGGTTAACCTATACCATCTATTGGGTTATTTCCAACTCTCAGTGATGTGGTACATCAAAACCTATCAAAACCTAGGAGCTTACTATTTATTGATGTTCTGAGGATTTTTAAGAAATTAAATACTTCTACAGGAGGCTTTATCACTAGATAAATCATTTTAGAAGCTTAACTAGTCCAAAAATAGTCTTCCCATTTCTACTGAAAGGTTGTTGCAATACCTATCCATTGACCTTTACCTAATATCAATTGGACCTGTATAACTAATCTGGTTAAAACGAAAAGTTGACTACAGAACTGAGTTTGGGATTTTCCCAAGGGTATTCTGGTAATTATTTTGAGATGAATCCAACTCGCAAAATCTTAAACAACAAAGTCTACCGAAACCTCTGAGGACACATTTATTTGATCTACAGACCTTTTCTGGTGATTTATTCACCTAAACTAGAGGTTATTTCACTAGCAAAATCATAACTAAATATAGGAAATTGATAAAATCATGAAACCACTTTTGTTGGCCTTATTATCCCAAAATATATGTTTGTTTATATCATTTTTGTACATTGATATCACCCAAACCGAAACCTTAGTCAAAATCCCTCCATTAGGTTGTATTTGACAAATAAATCACAAAACCAAATCCACAAAGGCAATTAAAGTATTTCCAAATGCCATAATCTCAAACTATCAAAACCTACTGACTTTAGTATGGTGTTGCATGTTTGTGTGTTGTACTGTATGGTGCTGTACTGTAATGGTGTTGTACTATAATGGTTCTTAGCTAATCCAAGTGTATCAACCCTAAGAAAGTTAACCAAGTTTTATCTGATCTATAGCCACTAGATGATTATCTAAAACCCTTACCCAAATCACTTCTAAAGATTATTCATTCTAGAATCTTCCAGTCAATGAAGACCAATATCAAGCATGGATCCTTTCTAATCAATCTACACTTCAACCTAATCCATATGATAATGATTTGGAACCTTGCACCCTCCTACATTCTAGTAAAAATCTCCCACTGCCAAAATGACTAAGTCTGGAAATCTGATATCAATATCACATCTCCGAGTCTCCCTCATTTCCACTCCTTCTGCATTTTTGGTAATGCACCTGAACCATCTTGTAGACCATCTTAAGGACTACCAAGGCCCACTCTTGACCTTGGATAGATCACCTTTTAAACCACTTGTTTCTTGATAGTTTTGCAAGCAAGAAAGTAATAAAATCTGCAAATCTTATCAACTAGCCTACTTTTGAAGAAGCTCACATCTTCCACCTACCTTCTCTAGACCAACTCTTTGCGTGATTGTGTTGTACTCATAAATTTATAGCAATACCTGCTTCACTTGTTCCAAATGGATCCTTGTGCTTCAAAAACCCACAAGGTTTTGAAGGCTATTTGATAATCTGCTTTCGCAGGCTTATTTTATTCAAAGTTTGCAGTAAATCTCTGGAGAGCTCAAGCATGATTAAGCTCAAACCTCTACACCATGGTAATCTACATCACTTGGTCTATCCTTCCATATACTCCATGACCCAAGGCGAGCTTTGAGCTCCAAGATACAACCATGTTTTGGTGGCATAAAAATAACATTACCCTAGATCCTTAATCTCATGTTTTTCACCAAAATCAACTTGGATTCTCAACGCCCAAGGTTAAAAATGTTAGATACACCTTGTATACATCATCTACCTTGGATCTAAATATTTATAAAATAATATCAATAATTATTATGGCCCAAAACCTATTTAATTCCTTAAATGGACATAACCTCCATAACTCCCTCTATAAAGGAAAGTTTGATTTTCTCCAAAAACACATTACCAACTTAGGGAACATTTGATGCCTATAAACCAAACCCTATCCTCCCACTTCAAAAATAAATATTTTGAAGAGTTTCATTATTTCTTTTTGCCCTTTTTCTTAAATGGCAGAAATGGAATAAAATGTTTTAAATTTCTTTTTTAACTCAATAAATCTTGGGAAAATTATCCAATGTGTGAATTCATGTTTGTGACCATTTAAACCCAAAAACCCTTTCCAATTAAAATATTTTGAAACAAATCAATGAAATCACTTTAGCATTTTTTGAAAACTTAATAATAAAAGGGGTTACCCACCTCTAAAAAATCCTAGATAATTCATGGAGATGCACCTTAACCATACCCGCTGAAGGGGGATGATCTCCCTCTAATCCCAGGCTTCCTTTAAAAAAGGGTCCACTGTTAGACAGTCACCTGGTGGAAGTAGGATCACCCATGTGAGTGACCGGGGGATACTATGAGCCTCTCATTGAAAGTTCCCACTCTGGAGGAGTCGGAATGCGCTTGGTTGGTCTGTGGCCCTGACATCTCGATGTTGAGAGGAACAACTCATAGGGTAGGGCCTATACTAGAGTGGCATCTGGAGAGTCTTGATCGGATACTCGACCCACTATCGGTATGGATAAGGGTAGGGTACTCGGTTGGTGTGGGTAAAGTGTACAACCTCTACAGAGTGTAAATCTATTTGAATAGATGTGTACGCGGTTATGGACAGTTGGACAAACTACTATAGAGTAGTGCTGGTTTTGATTTTAAAAAGGACTTCGAAAAAGCAAAGGCTTCGGAAATGGTTTGACCATGGGATGGTCGGAAAGGAGTTTGGTTATGAGATGACCGGAAGGAAGAAACAAATGGGTGACCCAATCCTAGTGATTTCCAAAACTTTTAAAAAGGTTTTACAAAATCTTTCAACAAAGTTATGTAGATGCTATATCTACAAGAGAAACTATTTGAGAAAAGAACCTCTCTTGTAGCCCTCCTACTACCATAACCATATTGCATATCCTCTTGTTATTATTATTCTCTTAAGGTGGTTTGAGAGTACATTTAAAGTACTCGCTGGCATTGTCCCTGGCTATTAACTTGGACAGATATCAAGAAGAAGGTGAACTTGATGACTATGCGAGCTAGGAAGTTCTCCCAGTCAGTTGCCTGTAGGTTAAGGCATGGCTCGGGCTCTATGCTTGATGAAGTTCCGCTGATGATTATTGATGTAGCCATAATGCCATGTAAGGTATGACGTGTATCCTCTTGAGTAATGGATGTTTACTTTGATACTTGTCGGCTATGTGCCACGACTAATTGATCATGAGATCATGTTGTATGCATAACAGGGATTCTCAGAGGATTTATCCGGGGGCCTCACACACTTGAGCAAGGACCACTTCCCCATGGAGCGCGATTCCAAGCTCAAACCAAGAGGAGATGGTGCCTTCAAGGTCCTCAAGCGGATCAACAACAATGCCTACATCATTGACATACCAACCTTGAAGTATATCGTGATCTCAACATTCAATGTCAAGGACCTTTCACAATACCGCGGAGATGTTCAAGATGATAACCATGAAGAGTCGAGGACGAAAGCTGATGCAGCCCATCCCACAGACGTCCCAACATCTACACCACCAAGTCCCCCAAGTAGACCAATGACTCGTGCCAGAGCCAAGCTCCTCCAAGCTAAGGTGAATTCGCTCCTATCATCATATGATTTTGATACATCCTTGGATGGATTTATACTTCATGCCAATACCTTATACATCCTCAGCTATGAACCCCATGAAGAAATGCCAAGGGAAGGAGACAAGCCATCGCAAGATGTAGGTCCAGACCAAACATGCTCCAGGTCCAGCGAACCGGAATCGTCGCCGGAATTTTTGACGCATAACCGGTGGACCGGACCCCCGACCAGAAAGCCCGGCGCACACCGGAAGCAATCGGCGCCTACTGGAACACATCTATGTACGTTGTTTCGGTAGTCGGCCGGAATTACTGGCGGTGACTAGAATTTCTGGTGCCCAGTCCAGCGCGACTGGACTTATCGCCGGAACACCCAGTCTGAAAGGAAACATGGGTTTGATTCCCGAGAATATTCCTATTTCATCAAGATTTTACTCTTTTGTGCCCAAACTACCCCTATTTTAGTGGCTGACCTATATATAGCTCCACACCCCTTTGTATTACTCAGACTTGGATCATTGAAATTAGAAGACACCCTTGTGAATCTCCCTAATTTCTAGTCTCATGCTCCTTGATAAAGGACTACCAATTATCCCCACCTCGTTGGAGTTTGCATCGTGCCTCCCTCGTTGTACAAGGACTTGGCATCGGAGCCCCTTGCCAAGACATCAAGATCTCACCAAGACTTCCCACTCGCCATGCCGGTTCGAGAGAGATATCTTCGCCCGACGCCGATCCTAGGGATTGCGCCGGACCAGTAGCCGCCAGCGTGAGCCATAGGTGTGTATCGCGTCTTCGTGTGTGTGTGTTCATCGTGTTCTTCGTGTGTGAGTGGATTTCGCCCTATCCCTCATTCCCTACTCTCTCTGCCTTGATTTCAAGGGATTCATGAGATCGGGCCACCCACGAGGTTAGCCCTCAACAGGAGGTGGGCCAGAGATTTCGGGGTCGCGGTCGCGGTCGGAGACTCGGGTGTCCTTGGGCGGATACTCCGGTCTTGCTCAGCAGCTTCTTGCGTCTTTGTTTCCAGGCCTCTTGCTTCGGTGTATTGGCTCCTAGGATCATCCTTGTCGCCTCCTCTTCGCATCATGGTCATGGACCTAGTCATATGATTAACATTTGTCTCAAGTAGCATTCCATTCACATGATGGCCAACAGATGGTAAGAGATGGAAGGAATTCACCTTTGTGGGAATGGTTATTGTAGTGTGATGTGGGCCAACGGTGATTGCCATGTGTTGGGTTGCATCATCTGCCCCCGCTTGAAAACAAGTTGACCTCGACGATGTTTTTCATCCTGCAAGGAAGGACGTGTGCCCTTGGCCTTGTTATTGTACATGGACGGATCACCGGTGTCGAAGCCATCCTCAAACATGTTGAAGAGCTTGTGGTACTTCTTTCCATGATGTTTGGTTGGAGCTCTTGTAGCATGATCCTTGTAGGAGGTGCTCTATGTTGGGTACCTTGCAAAACCGACAACAAAGAGAGAGAATGTATGATGGATTGTTAGCATGGGTCGCACTCAAATATCTCTTCTCACATTTGGTGGCTTGCGTCGTGGTACTCATGTTTTTTCCACTCATTTGGGGCTTGTGGCACTCACTCTCTTGATCGTGGTTTGTTCTCTCATCACTCATCTCACAAGGGTCCTTAGCTTGCTTTATCTTGTGCACGGATGTCATGTTGAATGCGATAACTTGGCTTGGTGTCATGGGTTGGAGCACAATGTCTTGTGATTCACTTGAAGGAGTATTGGTTAGTCCTACCATGATGTATGGCTCTTCTATCGTATTGCCATGGTCTCCCAAGTAGCATGTGGCACACGGACATTGGCACGCCATCACACTCAATGGTGTCTTCATATGGGCCAATCTTGAAGGAGACGTGATGTTTGATGTTATATTGAGTGCTCCATTGTCATCAAGCCATTAATGTGATAGAGGTGAGGGTGCTCTATGCATGGCAACTTGAGTTTCTCACAATGCTCCGTACTTGCGAGGTTGTGGCAACTACCTCCATCGATGATCACCTTTATGGACTTGCCATCAATTCCGGCATTAGTTTGGAAGATATTGAGGCATTGGTCCTCCCTTGGTATGGAGTTTGTTGTC